>CM054947.1:15742775-15872063 GCA_029168755.2 Tillandsia fasciculata | reverse complement strand
GGGTGGTGTTTATAGATGATATTTTGATCTACTCCCGCAAGTGATTTGGAGCACGAGGAGCACTGGAGGACCGTGCTACAGCTTCTGCGAGAGAAGAAGCTGTATGCTAAGTTCAAAAAGTGTGAGTTTTGGCTCCGGGAGGTTGCTTTTCTGGGTCATGTGGTTTCAGCTGCTGGAGTGGCGGTGGATCCGGCCAAGGTGGATGCTATTCGAGATTGGCCGAGGCCGACGACTATCACCGAGGTGCGGAGCTTTCTTGGTTTGGCGGGCTACTATCGGCGTTTTGTGGAAGGCTTTGCGAAGCTTTCCTCCCCCTCACTCGTCTGACCAGGAAAGGAGTTAAGTTTGTTTGGAGCGAGACTTGCCAGAGCTGTTTTGAGGAGCTGAAGCAGAGATTGATGACCGCTCCAATCCTTGCCCTCCCTGTTATGGGGGAAGGATTTGTGATTTACAGTGATGCCTCACATAGTGGTCTGGGGTGTGTGTTGATGCAGCAGGGTAGGGTGATTGCCTATGCTTCGCGGCAATTGAAGGACTATGAGAAAAATTACCCTACTCATGATCTGGAGTTGGCAGCGGTGGTGTTTGCTCTGAAGCTGTGGCGGCATTACTTGTATGGTGAGCATTGCGAGATATATACTGATCACAAGAGCTTGAAGTATCTGTTCACCCAAAGGAGCTGAATTTGAGGCAACGCCGGTGGTTGGAGCTGCTAAAGGATTATGATCTGAGTATCCTTTATCACCCCGGCAAGGCCAATGTTGTGGCGGATGCTTTGAGCAGGAGGACGAGTCTGAGCTTATTGATCTCGCAGCAGGCGCCGTTGGTCGAGCAGATGAGGCGATTACAGCTGGAGGTAGTATCCCCTGGGGTCTCTGCTAGACTCATGTCTATGGTCTTGCAGCCCACTCTGTTGGAGAGGATCAGGGACACTCAGAGTGAGGACCCCCACTTGACGAGGATCAGGACGCAGCTTCAGGCGGATCAGACAGGGGATTTTTCTGTGGATAGCTCGGGAGTACTGCGGTACAGGGACCGAGTGTGTGTGCCTATGGATCAGGAGATTAGAGATCAGATTTTGAGGGAGGCCCACTATACACCTTATACCGTCCACCCTGGAGGTACTAAGATGTATAAGGACCTCAAGGCACAGTTTTGGTGGCCCGGAATGAAGCGGGACATTGGGAGATTCGTAGCTCACTGTTTAACTTGTCAGCAAGTGAAAGCAGAGCATCGCGTCCCTGCTGGCAAGTTGCAGAGTCTTCCAATTCCCGAGTGGAAATGGGACCACGTCACTATGGATTTCGTCACTGGATTGCCGAGGGCGCAGAGCGGGGCAGATGCGATCTGGGTTATGTTGACAGACTCACCAAGTCGGCGCACTTCTTACCAGTTCAGATGACTTGGTCACTAGAGCATTTGGCACAGTTATATATGGAGGAGATAGTGAGGCTTCACGGCATACCTGCTTCGATCGTGTCAGATCGGGACCCGAGATTCGTATCACGCTTTTGGGGGAGTATGCATTCTGCTTTGGGGACTCAGCTCAGGTTTAGCACCGCTTTCCACCCACAGACCGATGGGCAGTCAGAGCGCACCATACAGACCCTCGAGGATATGCTTAGAGCGTGCGTTATGGATTTTGGAGGAGGGTGGTACCGGCACTTATCCTTGGTTGAGTTCGCGTACAACAACAGCTATCAGGCGAGCATCCGGATGGCTCCGTTTGAAGCGTTGTATGGACGCAAGTGTCGGTCTCCCTTATATTGGAGTGACGTGGGTGAGAGGAGGACGTTGGGACCGGAGTTACTTTTGGAGGCAGAGGAAAAAGTCAGGATTATTCGCGGCATCTTGAGACAGCCCAGAGTCGTCAGAAGGAGCTACGCCGATACTCGACGGCGAGACCTGGAGTTTCAGGTTGGTGATCATGTCTTCTTGAAGGTCTCGCCCTCGAAAGGGGTCCGGAGATTTGGAGTACGGGGGAAGCTCAGTCCCCGCTTTATTGGACCCTTTGAGGTACTTGACAGAGTTGGTCCTGTGGCATACAGAGTTGCCTTACCCCCGCGCCTGGCCGGAGTTCATGATGTCTTCCACGTCTCAGCTCTGAGGAGATATGTTTTTGACCCGTCGCACGTGATTGACTTCACTTCGTTGGAGATCGGCGAGGACTTGGTCTACGAGGAGCGCCCGTTGCGGATTCTTGCTCGTGAGGTGAGGGAATTGCGCAATCGGGCCATTCCTTATGTGAAGATCCTGTGGAGCAATCATGAGGAGCGAGAGGCTACATGGGAGCTGGAGACAGAGATGAGAGATGCCTACCCCTTCTTGTTCGAGGCCGCAGTTTGAGGTACGTCTGCTTTGTTTATCTTTGTTTCGGGGACGAAACTTTTTTTAGTGGGGGAGGGTGTAGTACCCGAACCCCCATGCAGCTTTTTCCCGTGAATCCACTGTTTAGACACCTGTTGATGGTGTATCTGGCCCATAGTGCATCAAAGGGATGCCACAGATGGACCCTGTGAGCTTTGGTTAGCTGTTTTGGCCTTCGGCTGCTTTTGCCGAATTTTAGAAAAGGATTTAGGCCAAACGGAGGATGGATTTGGATTCAGCGCGGAAAAACACTTGAGATTGGCTTTTTGTTTGCCCAATTCTGAGTCCGGATGTCCAAAAGCGGACTCCCGGAAGTTTTGCAGTTTTTGGCGCTTGCGGGAGCCTCCGGCAAATTTTGGAGGCGGAATTTGGCAAAACGGACCTCGTTTTTGGAATCAGCGCGCGAAAACGGTCAAGATGGGCTATTTACTTGTCGTTTTGAGCTTGCGGGTACTGTTCACGCCGGAACAGTGTTCCGGCGATCGCCGGCGGCATCCGGCGGCGGCGGGCAGCGCCGGCGGGCGGCGGCAGGCGGCGGCACGCGGCGCGGGCAGGGCGCGGGCAGGCGCCAGGGCGCGCGCGGCAGGTGCGCGGTCCACCGCGGGGGTCGTGCACCAGGGCGGTGCCACGTGGCGTTTTCGGTTGGTTGGTTCACGACGCGCGGTCCACTGACTTGGGCCGGGTGCACGGTGGACCGGGTGGACACGTGGCGGCTCGGGTTGGCGGGTCTTGTGCTCCCGGTCCACGCGGCTGGTGGGGCAGGTGACCGGGGCAGGTGCCGTACGCGGGCAGGTGACCGGGAGACACGGCGACGTGCGCGGTGCACGGCGCGGCGTGCGCGGTGCACGGTCGCCGGGGACACGTGGCGCGCCGCCATTGGTTGGCGCAGGTGCTCCGGGTGCAGCGGGGTCCGGGAGTGTTGTGGACTGGGCTGTGCGGTGGACCGGGCCGCACTGTGCGCGCCCGGAAATCCTGGGCCGCCCGCACTGTAGCCGCCCGAAAATTTTCGGGCGCCCGGAAGTGGGGACACAGTGGGAATTTTTCAATTGTTTTTCTAGCCTATATAAAGCCCCAACCCGAGCCTCCTCTTTCTTCTTTTTCTCCCAACCTGTGCAAGATCTCCCGAGCACCCTTAAGCAAAGTTTTTCATCTCTAAGTGCTTGATCTCCCTGCCAAGTTTCAAGAGTTTTGGAGGCACGAATCCCGAGGTTCCCCATTTTACGGTGCGGCGCGACGTTGCTTCCTAGTGTTCTTCTTCGGCGCAGCGATCGTATTTTTGCTCCCCTGGGCTACCCCGACATCATTTTCCTGTGATTCTTGCACCAGTAGACTCCTAAGAGGTAGGACTTCATCTTTCGTTTTGGTCGCGCTTTCCCGTTTCGAGGTTTTGGCACGGATCCCGAGGCAAACAGTGACCCCTTTTTCTGCGTGGATTTTCTTGACAGCAGCGGAGTATTTCGGCCATATCTTTGTGCACGAGCGTCTGACGGAAACGAGCTTATACAACTTTTTCATCTACGGATCGCAAGGAACGCGCTCGTATTTTTATTGGATTTTCGTGAATTTTATTTCGAGGTGAAAATTACTGTTTTCTCAGTGAACAGTAATCTGTCCTTAATACAGATTTTTGTATGAGTGTGCCTCCTTGCCGAATTTTTATCTTGATGTACAGAACTCGGATTTGGGCGTGGAAGGTACCGTTGCGAAGCTATCGACGCGAGGATCGCCGTGATATTTTTATTGGAATTTTCTGGGCATTTTCTACAGGTGATAATTTAGCAGTTCAGAATTCGAAGTTGTATGTGATTATTAGTGCTATAATTGGGAGCCTAAGTGTAATTAGTGAGCTTTGTACTGTACCAGGGATATTTCGGGTGTGCTGAAATTGTGGAAGCAAGGATTTGGAGTTTTGGTATTTTCCAGCTGTACGGACTTGGACAGTTGCACTTCAGGTGGGTGGTTGTTGTACTCCTCTCTTTGTATGCCCACTAGGAATATCAGAGTACCCTTGCTTTGACAATGCTAAATGTGTTGATTGGTAGACTTGCATGCTCTAGGAAATTGATTATTGGTTATCGGATCTCTAATAAATTATTGTTAGATTAATCACTTGATTTAATCACTTATTGATTCTGGAACTTTATACTTGGAGACAAATAGAAATAGAGGAATGCAAAACTGATGTTCGTTCATGTGAGACGGTCACCCTAGCTTATGTCACTTTAAACTGTTTATACTTAGAAAT
This sequence comes from Tillandsia fasciculata, assembly GCA_029168755.2. NCBI lineage: Eukaryota > Viridiplantae > Streptophyta > Magnoliopsida > Poales > Bromeliaceae > Tillandsia > Tillandsia fasciculata. The sequence continues at coordinate 15,867,451 of CM054947.1, read as the reverse complement.
TGGACAAAATATTGGAACACTGCATGATTAAATTGGTCACATATTTATTGTCATCTTTTACTGCTACACTATTTTGGGACTTGACTTAGGAGAAACCATGCTTTTGCTCTCTTCTTCTTCCATTGTTGATACTTGCGGCTTAGTCGCTCAGGTTCGAGCGTCTGTTAGACAGTGTAGTCAGGTATTGGGGATTGGGACAGGTTAGGGGTATGGCAGGGTGTTGCGGCGACCACGGATCTTGGGTGGTTGACCGGTTTGTACTATCGCATCAGATTGGGTGCTTTGGGGATCGGGCTTTCTTTAGTGGAGGGTTGTTCCCACTTCGTGAGTCTCGATCCAGTCCTGCTATTATGAGACAGTGGTTACAGAGATGCTTGATACAGTGATATTTTACTCGTGTGGGTCGCTCCCCTCGAGTGCCACTCCGGAGTAGGCTTCCCACGGTGCAGAGCGCCGGGCACCAGGCTGGGTTCTTGAGTTCGACAGCAGAGCAGGCAGTGCCAGTGTTCACTGGCTGTCAGATTGGGTCATTTGACAGGCTTCTTGATTCTGATGCATCACTTTTTCCATCCTTGTTGGTTATCATGTAGAGGCATATTAGGGATAGCATTTTATTAGTCGCTTCATTTATCTACATCCCCTTTTCTCCTCTTTCCCCTTTTTTGCCTCTGAGCACCTGGTGGGCATATCTGAGCTGAGGCTTTACCCACTAGGGGAGGCTACTGTTTATAGTAGTACTTACCCCCATTGTTTTTCTTGTTTCTTTCTTTTTCCTTGTTTTGCAGAGTCCTCAGTGGGAGTTGCTGGGCCGTCAGCAACTGATCGAGGTAAGCGAATTGCGGACTAGATAGAGAGCCACCGAGGGTCGTAGCTGGAGATTTTGGGTACCAGGACTTCTCAGACAGTGTTTTGTATTTCTTTTTGGGGACTGGCTTCTGCCAGCCGTTTGTATTATAGTTGTGAGCTGGGAGAGACATCTGTATTTTATTTTACTGTTGTACCTTTTACTTCCAGCATCTGTCTGAGATACAGTAGTTTTATTTCAGCTCTGATTATTATGCTCTTTTATTATTATTTCTTATCTGAGCAGGTTACCGACGCTTCGTGTATGTGGGAAATACCGCATGCACGGCGGATCTGTGGACGGGCCCGGGTTCTGGTTTATACCCGGGGCGTGACAGGGCGCGTGGAAAACGTCGGCGGCGGGGGACACGTGGCGCGATTCCATTGGCCCGTACGGATGTTTCCTGTTCTGTGAGGCGTGGCGCAATCTAATTGGCCGAATTCGCTGTCCCGTGTTCTGGCCCTGATTTTTTGTGGAGCCCGAATAGTAAATTGGCCCATTATATAAACCGCTCCCTCTCTCTTTGCAAATTCCGAGTTTTAGAGAGAGAAAATGAGAGTGAGCCCTTAATGAAAGTTTCTTCTCTCTCTATCCTCTATCTACCCTAGAAATTTTAGAATTTCTGGATCTTCCGACAGCAAGTTATCTGCGACACGGCACACTGCGACGATTTTCGATTTCGGCCCATTTTTCGTCACAGTTCAGTCGGAAATTCCCTGTGTGCTAACCAGGAGGAATTTTTGAACGATTTCTACGACAGCGCGACCGTAAGAGGTAAGGCTTCGTTTTTCATGTTGACCACTTTGCTCCGTTTTGCACTTTTGGCATGGTTCCCGAGGCACCTTTGACCCCTCTTTTTGCTGTGATATTTTCTGGACAGCATCGACTTCTCCGATTTATATCTTGAGCTAGGAACATCGGATCAAGACAAATAAGTAGTCGATTTTGATCTACTCGTCGTAAGGAACGCAACCGTAATTTTTCTGGAATTTCTGGAGCACTGTACAAAGGTGAAAAATCCCTTCTTTTTCGTGCTGTTTGGAAAAACAACAAAGGCTGTATTTTTGGGAGTTGTATTTACACCGGGTGCATTGTTTTGTGCTGTAGTATACTGTTTTCAACAGATTACGCTGTTAGGAGACTGTGGATAGCAAGGAGGCTTTTTGGGTGTGGATCACGCTTTTCGAGGTGGGTGGTTGTTGCTTACCTCACTTCTGACTATCTCACTAGGAGTATCAGAGACTCCCGACTTTAAACTAATAATCGGTACTTTTAATTATGAAATACATAAGTAAACCCCACAAATAATATGACAGCTCATTTATGATAAACCGAGACACTGTTGTTGGGACATATGCTGTAACCTATCATCGCATGCAAAACACTTACAATAAAAGCATCTTTTTCTAAAACAAGTATTCGATACTTTCCTTCAGTTTTTAAAAGCGAACCTTTGCATGCTTGTTTGGACACCTAGATAGGCCACTGTTTATTGCTACACTATTATTGGGACTTGACTTAGGAGAAACCATGTTTTACTATTCTCCTTCGCACCTGGATACATGTTGCTCGGTTTGAGCAGGGTTTGGGATAGTGTAGTTGAGGCCTTGGAGTTTGGTACAGGTTAGACTCGATTATGGGTTGTGGGGCAGTGTGGTAACCGCGGACATGAGACGGTTAGCCAGATGTTGATGACTTTATCAGTTTGATCTTATGGGGTATTACGGTAACCGCGGACAGTAGGCGGTTGACCGGATGTCTATCTTGCATCAGATTGGGGATCGGGCTTTTGGTAGTGGACGGAGTTTCCCACTTATTGAATACTATTGCATCATTTGGGTATCAGCTTTTCTTTTAGTGGATGGATTTTCCCACTTTGATCATAGTCATGATCTAGTCCTGCCATACAGAGATACTGGTTACAGGGATACTTATTACAGAGATACTTTACTCGTGTGGGTCGCTCCCCTCGAGTGCGACTCCGGAGTGCGCGGTAGACTATTCTTAAGTCCTTGAGACTCCTTTTCGCATCGGTGTTATGCGTGGGCTGGCATACCCGATACGACACGGCACAGCATAGCAGGCAGTACCAGTTTTCACTGGTGACTAGATTGGGTTTATTCAGGCAGGCAGGATAGATACTGATGCATATATATAGTCATTTTTTTTGGCATGGCAGTAGAGGCATAGTAGTGATAGTTCCCTCTTTTTCAATAGTCTCTATAGCATACCACTGTCCTTTTCTTTTGCCTCTAGTAGTCCTAGTGGGTGCGTCAGTGTTTGAGGTTTTACCCACTAGGGGAGGCTACTGGTTTATCTAGTAGTTCTCACCCCCATTATTGTTCTTTGTTTCTTCTCCTTTATATTGCAGAGTCGTCTGCGGGAGCTGCTAGGCCGTCGGCAGCTGATCGAGGTAAGGGGATCGCTGAGTAGATAGATCTCCTGTGAGCTGAGGGATTGTGTTAGACAGATATTGTACCCAGACTATTGTGCTTTCCTTTTATTTTAGGACTGGCTATAGCCAGCTGGATGTATTATTTTGGTAAGCTGGGAGACTATTGTATTGATACAGCTTTACTTGTATTTCAGTCTGAGTTACTATGTGGTTCTTCTATTTCAGCTCTGTATTATGCTCTTTTATTGTACATCTTCTATCTGAGCAGGTTACCAGCGCCTCGTGTACGCGGGAAATTTCGTGTGCACGGCGGATCTGTAGACGGACCCGGGTTCTGGTTACACCCGGGGCGTGACATATATTATATAATGTAAAATTAATTTGGATTCGCGTCGGGTTCGAGTTCGGATTGGGTACAATCAAAATTCATATCCAAATTCAAATCCGTCAAATTTTTATTTTTTATATTCATATCCGAATTCATATCTGTTTAACATCGGATAAATCCATTCAGTTCGGATTCGAATTCAAATAAATTTTCGGATATCCGTACCTATTGACATCCCTACTTGCGGTAGAACTGAAGCAAGGCAACAACAAACAAACGTAAAACAATCGCACTAAATCATATAGTCAGTATCCTGAGTCAAAATTAACATATATAATTATAAAAAGTTTAAGATTGAGAAAGCTATAACCAAAAAAAAATACAACCAAAATGCCCATTAGAATATTCTTATATATATTATAAGAAATCTAAATATATACATTTAATTAGTTTTCTTGTAGAATTTTTATATAATAAAAAATGTCAAAATTATTCTTTCGAATCTATTCAGCATCATAGCTGTCACAGATTCTATATTTAGGAGTAATGTCTCAACAAAATGTAAGTGTTCATAAAAGCACCACAAATAGGAGAAAGAAAATTTCAAATTTATTAAAAAAACATATGCTCAATATGTTAGTCAAATCAAACTAAATATATATAGAAGCATGATTGACAAGAGAACTTACAAATTCAGAAATAACCGACGGCAAATCAACCATGCACAGTTATCAAATTCCTAAGTCAAAGATATCAAAATTAATTTAAAATATATTAAACGGTAGATAAATCAGAGTAACAAATATAAATCCAATAAGAACCTATCAAAGAAGAGTAACTGCTGCAGCTAACTGCAGTCACTTCCTGAGAAAAAAAAAAAAAAGAAATACATTTCAATATTTTAAAATTAATTATATAGTAAGTACGTATTCTGAAATACACAAAAAACAAAAGGTATCAATCAGAACACAAAAGAACTAGAAGGTAGCGGGAGAAAATTAAGCGATGTCAAAGTTCTCTTTAGATGAGTAGATGTTCCTGGTCGCACAAAAAAAAATCAATATATGTAGTATTATACAGTCAACGACACATACTGGAAACTGTTAGATGTGACTCCAAAATTTAAAATCGCTTCGATATTATGATTCCGATTCGCCGACAGCTTCGCGGTGCGACGACAAATTTCATGGATGTCTATAGTGGAAGCGGAGGGCTCGGACCGCTAAAGAAAAATTCGTTAAAATTAGTGTTCTCTTTTCTTTTGCCCTAGAAAAATCGAGCGATTGTACGATCATCTAAAAAAAATTTTGTATTCCCTTTTGTTCCGACATAGTGAAACTCTCCTTTTCGTCCGTGGTTTTTTTCTTGCAAAAAAATTTTCACGTAAATCTGTGTGTTATTTTTCTGTCGTGCAATTTTGGATTTACTTTTGTGTCGTGATCGCTAATTGATTTCGTTTGGTTTGTGCGCTCGTTGCTAACAAACTGGTATTAGAGTCAGGTTCATCGATTAGGATTTCTTCTGATCAATGGCGTCCATGAAGTATGATCTCCCTTTGCTCGATCATCGGACAAGATTTACATTATGGCAAGTGAAGATGCGCACAATTTTGGCTCAGATGGATCTAGAAGATGCGCTGCTTGAGGTGGAAAAGATGCCTACATTCCTTAGTTTGGTGGAAAATGAGAAGATGAATTGAAAGGCCCTTATGCATATCCAACTGCATCTTTCGAACGAGATCTTACAGCATGTAATTAAGGAGAAATCTGCTGCGAGCTTGTGGCTGAAATTGGAGTCATTGTGTATGACAAAAAGTCTTACCAACAAACTTCATCTGAAGCAGAAGTTATACTCTCATCGTCTAATTCAAGGTAAGAGTATAAAATCTCATCTCGATGATTTTAAAGAAATCATTACCAATTTGGAAATACTGTAAGTAAAATATGATGATGAAGATCTAGCATTATTGCTGTTATGTTCTCTACCATCTTGCTATACAAATTTTAGAGATATTATGCTTTATGGACATGATACCATATCTTTGGAAGACGTCTCAACTGCCCTGCTCTTGAAAAAGAGGATCGACAATGAGATGAGTGATACCCTGAAAGTCAGGCAAAAGGTCTGTTTATAAGAGGAAGATCCCAAGCAGAGAAATTTTGATGTTAGTAAAAAGAAGGCTAGGTCGAAATCCAGGCACAGGAACTTGATCTGCAATTACGGTAAGAAGAAGGGTCACATTAAAGCGAACTGTTTCAAGTTGAAAAGAAAGGAACATACCGAAGGAAGATGTGATTAAAAGGGAAGAGATGGTTCAAAATCTGCTGAAGCCAGTGTAGCAGAAGACTATAGCAGCAAGAGGAATGTGCTGCTGGTCTGCGATGATCAATCCAGAGCCAGCATAGAGTGGATTCTTGATTCAGCATGCTCGTTCCATATGTGTCCCAACAGGGATTGGTTCTCCACTTTTGAAGCTGTGAATGGTGGGGTTGTTTTGATGGGCAACAATGCATCCTGCAAAGTTATAGGACGAGGAACTGTGAATATCAAGATGTTTGATGGCATTGTGAGAACGCTTACTGATGTCAGGTATGTTTCACAGTTGAAGAGAAATTTAATTTCTTTGAGTACCCTCGACTCTAAAAGATATAAATACACTGGTGGAGATGGAATTCTAAAGGTTTCGAAAGAAGCCATTGTTGTGATGAAAGGACGAAGGCAGGAAGGAAAACTTTATGTGTTGCAAGGTTCAACTATGATAAGTGGAGCTGCAGTGTGATGACCCGGATCTCTGCAGTGCTGCTACAGTGCTTTGGGGTGGCTGTTGGAGGCCTACATGGTGTGTTGGAGGTGTTTGGGGCATAATTGGGCACGAGAGTTGGACTTCGGGCCCAAATGGATCATGTGAGTGATCGGAGGACCCCGTGGAGGGTTTAGAAGTGGTTTCGCGCGAATCGGATATTTAAATTGGGCTCCGCACGAAGTTTGGACTAAGAATACACTTCCGGGAGCCTTCGGCATTTTTTAGAGTTGAAATTTGGCGAAACGGACGTCAAATTCGGATTCAGCGCGCGAAAACGGTCAAAATGGACTACCTACTTGACTTTCTGGGCACGGGGTACTGTTCACTGCCGGAACAGTAACTCCGGCGATCGCCGGCGGCGGCGGGCAGCGGCGGCGCTGCCTCGGGCAGGCGGCAGCGCGGCGGCGGGCAGCGCGCAGCGCGCGGGCAGGGGCGCGGGCAGGCGCGCGGTCCACGCGCCGGCGTGCACCAGAGCGGGGTGCCACGTGGCGGCTTCCCATTGGATGGTTCACAGGTCGCGGTCCACGGAGCATTGCGGGGTGTACGGTGGACCGGAGGTGGACACGTGGCATCTTTCTATTGGTACGGTTCATGAAGTCGGGTGCACCGGGTGCAGTGAGCGAGAGGGTGGACACGTGGCGCGCGGGGATTGGGCGCGCCACTGTGCGCGGCAGGAAGGGCGGTGCGCGGTGTACGGTGGACCGGATTGGGACACGTGGCAGTTGTTCATTGGCGCGGTGTTGGAGTTGTTGTGCACCAGGATCAGCGAAGTTATTTCTTGGACACGTGGCGAGCGAGGATTGGGCGAGCTACTGTGCGCGTACGGACGGCAGGCGGCGGGGCAGGCGCGCAGGCGGCAGGCGGCGGTGCCGGCGGGCGTGGCGGCCACGGCGCCGACGTGGCGCACGCGTGCGCCACGTGGCGGCCGCCCATTGGCCAGCGCCAACTGCCCGTTGACCAGAGGACGGCCACGTGGCGCGAGGGGAGCGGCCGGATTGCCTGTTCGGTGTTCGGGGACACGTGTCAGCGTGTGGAGCGGGTCGGACGGGTGTGCGGTCCGACCGGATCTGGTGTGCGGTCGTGGGCCGTATGGGCCGGGCTACTGTGCGCGCCCGAAAGTTCGGGCCGGGCCGCACTGTTTGCGCCCGAAAACTTTCGGGCGCCCGAAAGTTGGGACACAGCGGGCATTTTGGAATTGTTTTGGAATGGCCTATAAATAGCCAACCCGAGCCCTCTTCTTTGGTTCTTTTCTCCCAAACCGCACCTCTTCTGCCCGAGCCACCTTAAGGAGATTTGTTCACCTCTTGATGCTTGATCTTCCTGCCAAGTTCTAGGATTTTAGGAGGCTCGAATCCCGAGGTTCCCCATTTTACGGTGCGGCGCGACGTTGCATTTCCTGTTTCCTTCTTCGGCGCAGCAGTGATGTTTTGGCTCCCCTGGGCTACCCCGAGGTCCTTTTCCAGTGATTCTTGCGCCGACTGACTCCTTACAGATAAGGCTTCAACTTTCATTTTGATCGCGCTTTTCCGTTTCGAGCTTTTGGCACGTTTCCCGAGGCATCTTTGACCCCCATTTTTCTGTGGTGGATTTTGGACAGCACCAACTTGCCGATTTTATATCTCAGCCTAGGAACATCGGATCGAGGCGATTCAAGAGTCGATTTTGATCTACTCGTCGCGAGGAACACAGTGGTGATTTTTCTGGGATTTTAGGAAATTGTCTCGAAGGTGAAAATTACTGTTTTCTCAGTGTACAGTGTGCAGTTTTTCTTCACAGTTTGATGTTTGGATTACCACCTTGCCGAATTTATAACTTGACTTACCGAACTCGGATTTGGGCGTGCAAGGTACCGTTTCGAAGCTATCGATGCGAGGATCGCTGTGATATTTTTCTGGGATTTTTCTGGGCACTTTCTGCAGGTGATAATTTAACAGTTTCGGGACTGTTGTTGTATGGGTTAATTAAAGCAATATTTGGGAACCTAAGTGTATTTAGTGGACTTTGTGTTGTGCCAGGAGTGTTTCGGGTGTACTGTATTTGTTGGAGCGCAGGATTGGAGTTTTTGGTATTTTCAGCTGTACGGACCCGGACAGTTAGCGCTTCAGGTGGGTGGTTGTTGCATGCCTCTACACCTGACTTACTCACTAAGTTTATTAGAAAACCCCCTTTTGAGCATATTGATTGATTATCATGCATGATTGCCTGATATAAATGTGAGCCTATCATCTGAGATTAATTTTGTGAATATAGCATGTTGGGGACATTATGGGAATAATATTTCTGTTGGAACATGATCATTGGAATAATTTATTAGTGATAATTAACATGCTACATTAGCACCTAGATTTTATGAAAGTGGATTAAATGATTAATTGTCAGGACATAATGACATATCAATGTGCGGGTGCCACTGTGAGATTTATTATGGATCAGGGATTATTTACATGTGTAGTTGACTGATGATTTTAGCCTGATGGACATATTTATGTGGATTTATTATTGTTACACCTGCAAAACTGTTATTTGCTATTCTCCATTTCTTATTGCCTGAGGACTTTTGCATGCTTATTTGGACATCTAGATAGGCCACTATTTTATTGCTACACTATCATATTGGGATTTGACTTAGGAGAAACCATGATTGCTTTCTTTCTCCTTTTTATTTAGACTTTTGAGTCATGTTGCTCGGGTTCGAGCAGAGGTTTGGGATAGTGTAGCTGGGACCTGAGGGTCAGTGATAGGGTGTACCTGATGTTGGATTGTGGGTTATTGCGGCAACCGCGGACAGTAGGCGGTTGACCGGATCTTGATTATTTCACCCAATTGTGGGTTGGGGGTTATTGCGGTGACCGCGGACTTTGGGCGGTTGACCGGATGTTTACTATTGCATCAGATTGGGTATCAGATTTCTCTAGTGGATGGTATTTCCCACTTTTGAGTATTATTGTATCGGATCGGGGTTTCATTAGTGGACGGAGTTTCCCACTTTGATCATAGTCATGATCCAGTCCTGCTATTGTGAGATATTGGTTACAGAGATGCTTGATACAGTGATACTTTACTCGTGTGGGTCGCTCCCCTCGAGTGCCACTCCGGAGTAGGCTTTAGACCGTGTTGGGTTCCGGTCAGTTGGTGAGTTGTGAGTGATGGCAGAGCAGGCAGTACCAGTTTACTGGTGGCACTAGATTGGGTCTATTTAGCCAGATGTTGTTTCCTGATGCATTCATACCGTCATTTCCTTCGGTATTGCATTTAGAGGCATACTTGTTGTGGTTTCCCCTTTTATTCAGTAGTTCTGTTTACAGCTTTACTACCTGCCCTTTTCTTGCCTCTAGTAGACTTAGTGGGTACGCCGGAGCTTGAGGCTTTACCCACAGGGGGAGGCTACTGGTTTACTAGTGGTTCTCACCCCCACTGTTGTTTCCTCTTCTTTTCTCCCCCCTGTTTTGCAGAGTCCTCATTGGAGTTGCTGATCTTCGGTCGTTGTTCGGGGCGAGGGAGTCACGAGCTAGATCGTTACCACCCGAGGAGTGTAGCTGTATCCCCTGGTTGGAGATTCCTCGTAGCTGTTGGCTGGCTTTTACTGTTTATCTGGAGGAGAGAGATCTTTTGTATTTGGAGAGACTGATGTACTATAGTTTTAGTTTATCTCCTTTTATAGTCGAGAGATGCTGTACTGAGGACATTGTATGATGATTATCTGTATTTGAGGGAATGGATATTGTACTTATTTCATGATGTATAGTAATTGGATTTTATTTTACAGCATTTTATTTCAGCTCTGATATTTGTGTAGCTATAGTACTATCTTTTGCAGGTTAGACGCTTCGCCTATGCGGGTTTTGGCATAGGTGGCGGATCTGTTGGCGAGCCCGGGTCGCAGTTTCGACCCCGGGGCGTGACAGATTAAGTTGGTATCAGAGCTTAGGGATAGGTCAATTGGGACTGTAGAAACCCTAGGCTTATGGTTGGACCCTAGGATGACTTCGTGAGAGTCGTGAGTTTTGCGAGAGTCCTGATTGAGTTTTATACCTCTCCCAAGTGATGGGATGGGTGATTGGCATGTTTATTCTCCTAAGCAATTATGTTGGCTGCAGACAACATAATGCGGCGGAACGGTTGACATGCTCTAGACTCTCGCCGGATTGGGTCGAGTTTTGTTTTGTGCTGTGGTGCAGTTGGTCGTGGTGAGCGGTGTCTCCCCGACGCGTTGTGCGGATTGGTGTGCACTCGTCGCAGCAGTGGAGCTTGAGCGGATTGTTTTGGGGCCGGATACCCGGATTGAGGTTAGAGAGCTTCAGGCCCCGATGGCAGGATTGTCTGAGGTATATCAGCGGCAGAGTGAGCCGCTGGTCTGGGTGACACAGTTGTCGGAGCAGTGGGCAGCCCGACAGTGTTTTTCTCCTGAGACCACCTGGTTACAGTATTCTCAGCGGCAGTGATTTCTGAGGCGCCGATGGAGCGAGTGGCCCCCTCCGTGCTAATGTTTTGTGTTGCAGCACCGAGGCGGGGTGGATTGCTGATAGTGGATGAGTTGTGGGACATCATTGATGGATGGAGCCAGTTTTGGCAGATGAACCACCCTGATTTATGGATTTGAGTTGGAGCCTTTGGAGGCAAAATCGTGGTTGGTGGTGATGGAGTGATCAATTGAGGGTCCCCCTGTGCTGGGGAATTGAGGCAGTTGTTGAACTGTACGCTCCAGGTTTCGAGGGACGAAGCGCATAGGATGTGTGCGACTGGGAGTGGATTGCGCCAGAATACCCTTTTAGTTTATCTGATCCCTCTGTTTTGGATTTTGGATGCCTCGATGGAGTAGGCATTGTGTATGGAGCGTACTGTTGCAGTTCCTTTGGATAGGGATCTGCCGCCAGAGGCGAGTTCTGGATAGAGGCGCCTGGCGCTAAGTGTTGGAGGACAGATCGGCTGGCAGAGGCACTTTCGTGTTCCTTCCTGGATGGTGGACATCCTTGTGGACGGATTATGTAAAGCTTACCCAAAGGAAGGTTACCCTTTGTGATTATTAACCTGCATGTTTGGGGTACAATAGATGTGCTTGAGGGGTGAGCTGAGTAAGGATAATTGAATGAGGAATTGCAGGAATCAATTGTGTTTTGTCATATGACGATTGCAATAATGGATTTTCTGAGATGTCAGAGGTCAGGTGGACCCCGGTGGCAGCATCAGCATCGTTATCAGAGTGGCGCAGCGGTAGCGTGGATTTATTGTCTGCGAAAGACCGTATTCATCACCTCAGTGTGAGCAAAGGCGGAGAATTGTGCTCCTTTTGTGGATAGCCTTGATTTTCAGGCAGATTAAGTGACGACCACCTACATTGAGCGGTTGAGACTGTGCTGCCTGGGTGGAGGGCACCAAGGCAGTGGATTGGGTCGTCGCAGGTGTGATTTCATCACAGCAGCCAGAGTTAGAGCATGTTGCATTCCTGCATGGACTAGAGGTAGATTTGTTACCACATGCACTAGAGGTACAGGTTCCTGTTGGGGTGGTGCATGTGGGGGAGGCTTGTGGATCATGTCCAGTGCAGTTGAGACCCCGAGTGGTATCGGCGGACTTATTGGTATTTGTACCTGGTCAGTGTTTGACCCAGTGCGTGGGATTGGTTGGCATAGTGCCACATGGTGTATGACTGCGGAGAGAGAAGGTTATGATCTTCTGCAAGGCAGACATTAGAGACTTGTTCTTTGAGACAGTCAGAGCACACAAGTTGTAGCGACAATGCGAGAGGTGCTTACGGCGGCACCGGGACGCAAGGATATCCCTGTTATCATGAGATCCCGGGTGTGATTCCACCGGAGCTGATAATGATGCCGTCGATTAGGGAGATTGAGATTGCGATTGACGTGGTTCAGGGAACCACGCCAACCCCGATAGCACCTCATTGGATATCACCTGTAGAGCTGACAGAGCTGATGGCGCAGTCGCAGGATCTGATGGATCGAGGGTCTGTTCGACCTAGTGCCACCCCGTTGATGTACGGTGGTGATGCCACACCGTTGATACACGGTGGTGATGTCACGTCGTGGACACACGACAGTGAGGGTCCTTGTATGGTGTGACCGCAGGCAAGTTTGGATATTATTTAGGACCTTTTGATGGAGTTATACTCCGGCAGTTGTTGCTGATAATGCATGTATCTTTTTGGAATCATACAGTGAGTATCCGCCAAGATGGTGTTCTGGACCCGGTAGGGGCATTGTGAGTGCAGTGAGGACAAATGGAATGACTAATGCCCTGTCGTCTTTGAGATTTGAGGAATTGTGTGTTCCAGCTGCACTTGGAAGAATTATTGGAGATATTCTTCTGGGATATTTTGATTTTACCCCATCTCTGTATGGTTTAGAGCTGGTGGAGTACTTGTAGATGGTGTAACAAGGTCTGTGAGGAAGAAGCTGTATGCCAAGTTGTTGTGGTACAAGTTTTAGCTTCGAGAGCATATCTTCTTGGATCACTTAGTCTAGCCATAAGAGGCGGTGGTGGAGTCCGGCCAAAATGGATGCTATGCGAGAATGGCTGAGACCGGCAGTTATTTGTTGAGGTGAGGAGCTTGTGAGCCGGATAGTGCCAGCAGAGCTTGACGAATTGGTGATGAGATTGATACCAGCCCTGATTTCTGCATCGCCAGTGTTGGGAGATGGATTTGTGATATACTGTGATGCCTCCCATAGTAGCTATGAAGCTACAGTTGGATTTGTGGCAAGCATCCAATATCACCCCGATAGGGCCACTGTGGTGGCGGATACCCGGAGCAGGAGAGCTATTTGGGGTTGAGTTGTTGACTCCGCAGCTGGCGCTGTGTGGACTGTCGAGGCAGATGTGACGTATGATGGTGTCACTGAGGAATCTTTGGATGATAGACCCGGCTGAATGGTTCGCTCGGTTGGTCAAGATTTGGGAGCGACCGGGCGAGGACCCCCTCCTGGGTAGGGCTCTTTTCTTTGGATTGCCTTGCATGTTACGGGGTTGGGAGTTGAGGACACAACTCCCGGAATTTGATGAAGTGATCGTCTGGAGCAAGTACCCTTTTTCGAGCCTGGAGGATTGGATTTACCAGCTGCAAGGGTACTGGATCTTCTCGAAGATTGATTTGCGATCTGGTTCTCTCGACTGCTTATAGTTGTGTGCTGATGCCCGAGAGTTGGGGAGGTGTTTCTACACCCTGATGGTTTTTGGATTAGAGATCAGAGTTTACGTGATCAGTTGGAGGACTTATATTGGATGCCCGGGAGTACAGAGGTACTTGGATCGAGCTTGTGTGCCGATGGACTTGTGGTTGGATCATCTGAGGCCCTGGGAAGAGCGGAGGCTTGTACCGATGCAGATTACTTGGTAGCTCGAGCGGTTAGCCCAGCTGCACTTGGTTGAGTTGGTGCGGTTTTCTGGAGTGCCCGCCTTTATGTTGTTCTAGATGGAGACCCGAGGACCGCATCGCGCCTTTGGAGGAGGTACTTGTCAGCCTTGGGAGCTTGAGTGGTGGATGATTGGATGTTTACCCCCCTTTATTTGGTTGAGATTCCGTGTTGAGGAACGACTTTAGTTCCGAGGACGAAACTTTCTTTTAGTGGGGGAGGATGTGATGACCCGGATCTCCGCAGAGCTGCTACAGTGCGTTGGGGTGGCTGTTGGAGGCCTACATGGTGTGTTGGAGGTGTTTGGGGCATAATTGGGCACGAGAGTTGGACTTCGGGCCCAAATGGATCATGTGAGTGATCGGAGGACCCCGTGGAGGGTTTAGAAGTGGTTTCGCGCGAATCGGATATTTAAATTGGGCTCCGCGCGAAGTTTGGACTAAGAATACACTTCCGGGAGCCTTCGGCAATTTTTAGAGTTGGAATTTGGCGAAACGGACGTCAAATTCGGATTCAGCGCGCGAAAACGGTCAAAATGGACTACCCACTTGACTTTTTGGGCACGGGTTACTGTTCACTGCCGGAACAGTAACTCCGGCGATCGCCGGCGGCGGCGGGCAGCGGCGGAGAGCGGCGGCGCGGCCTCGGGCAGGCGGCAGCGCGGCGGCGGGCAGCGCGCAGCGCGCGGGCAGGGGGGCGGGCAGGCGCGCGGTCCACGCGCCGGCGTGCACCAGAGCGGGGTGCCACGTGGCGGCTTCCCATTGGATGGTTCACAGGTCGCGGTCCACGGAGCATTGCGGGGTGTACGGTGGACCGGAGGTGGACACGTGGCATCTTTCTATTGGTTCGGTTCATGAAGTCGGGTGCACCGGGTGCAGTGAGCGAGAGGGTGGACACATGGCGCGCGGGGATTGGGCGCGCCACTGTGCGCGGCAGGAAGGGCGGTGCGCGGTGTACGGTGGACCGGATTGGGACACGTGGCAGTTGTTCATTGGTTCGGTGTTGGAGTTGTTGTGCACCGGGTCAGCGAAGTTATTTCTTGGACACGTGGCGAGCGAGGATTGGGCGAGCTACTGTGCGCGTACGGCGGCAGGCGGCGGGGCAGGCGCGCAGGCGGCAGGCGGCAGGCGGCGGTGCCGGCGGGCGTGGCGGCCACGGCGCCGACGTGGCGCACGCGTGCGCCACGTGGCGGCCGCCCATTGGCCAGCGCCAACTGCCCGTTGACCAGAGGACGGCCACGTGGCGCGAGGGGAGCGGCCGGATCCGCTGTTCGGTGTTCGGGGACACGTGTCAGCGTGTGGAGCGGGTCGGACGGGTGTGCGGTCCGACCGGATCTGGTGTGCGGTCGTGGGCCGAGTGGGCCGGGCTACTGTGCGCGCCCGAAAGTTCGGGCCGGGCCGCACTGTTTGCGCCCGAAAACTTTCGGGCGCCCGAAAGTGGGACACAGCGGGCATTTTGGAATTGTTTTGGAATGGCCTATAAATAGCCAACCCGAGCCCTCTTCTTTGGTTCTTTTCTCCCAAACCGACCTCTTCTGCCCGAGCCACCTTAAGGAGATTTGTTCACCTCTTGATGCTTGATCTTCCTGCCAAGTTCTAGGATTTTAGGAGGCTCGAATCCCGAGGTTCCCCATTTTACGGTGCGGCGCGACGTTGCATTTCCTGTTTCCTTCTTCGGCGCAGCAGTGATGTTTTGGCTCCCCTGGGCTACCCCGAGGTCCTTTTCCATGATTCTTGCGCCGCTGACTCCTTACAGATAAGGCTTCAACTTTCGTTTTGATCGCGCTTTTCCGTTTCGACTTTTGGCACGTTTCCCGAGGCATCTTTGACCCCCATTTTTCTGTGGTGGATTTTGGACAGCACCAACTTGCCGATTTTATATCTCAGCCTAGGAACATCGGATCGAGGCGATTCAAGAGTCGATTTTGATCTACTCGTCGCGAGGAACACAGTGGTGATTTTTCTGGGATTTTAGGAAATTGTTTCGAAGGTGAAAATTACTGTTTTCTCAGTGTACAGTGTGCAGTTTTTCTTCACAGTTTGATGTTTGGATTACCACCTTGCCGAATTTATAACTTGACTTACCGAACTCGGATTTGGGCGTGCAAGGTACCGTTTCGAAGCTATCGATGCGAGGATCGCCGTGATATTTTTCTGGGATTTTTCTGGGCACTTTCTGCAGGTGATAATTTAACAGTTTCGGGACTGTTGTTGTATGGGTTAATTAAAGCAATATTTGGGAGCCTAAGTGTATTTAGTGGACTTTGTGTTGTGCCAGGAGTGTTTCGGGTGTACTGTATTTGTTGGAGCGCAGGATTGGAGTTTTTGGTATTTTCAGCTGTACGGACCCGGACAGTTAGCGCTTCAGGTGGGTGGTTGTTGCATGCCTCTACACCTGACTTACTCACTAAGTTTATTAGAAAACCCCCACTTTTGAGCATATTGATTGATTATCATGCATGATTGACTGATATAAATGTGAGCCTATCATCTGAGATTAATTTTGTGAATATAGCATGTTGGGGATATTATGGGATAATATTTCTGTTGGAACATGATCATTGGAATAATTTATTAGTGATAATTAACATGCTACATTAGCACCTAGATTTTATGAAAGTGGATTAAATGATTAATTGTTGGGACATAATGACATATCAATGTGCGGGTGCCACTCTGGGATTTATTATGGATCAGGGATTATTTACATGTGTAGTTGACTGATGATTTTAGCCTGATGGTTATATTTATGTGGATTTATTATTCGTTACACCTGTAAAACTGTTATTTGCTATTCTCCATTTCACATTGCCTGAGGACTTTTGCATGCTTATTTGGACATCTAGATAGGCCACTATTTTATTGCTACACTATCATATTGGGATTTGACTTAGGAGAAACCATGATTGCTTTCTTTCTCCTTTTTATTTAGACTTTTGAGTCATGTTGCTCGGGTTCGAGCAGAGGTTTGGGATAGTGTAGCTGGGACCTGAGGGTCAGTGATAGGGTGTACTTGATGTTGGATTGTGGGTTATTGCGGCAACCGCGGACAGTAGGCGGTTGACCGGATCTTGATTATTTCACCCAATTGTGGGTTGGGGGTTATTGCGGTGACCGCGGACTTTGGGCGGTTGACCGGATGTTTACTATTGCATCAGATTGGGTATTAGATTTCTCTAGTGGATGGTATTTCCCACTTTTGAGTATTATTGTATCGGATCGGGGTTTCATTAGTGGACGGAGTTTCCCACTTTGATCATAGTCATGATCCAGTCCTGCTATTGTGAGATATTGGTTACAGAGATGCTTGATACAGTGATACTTTACTCGTGTGGGTCGCTCCCCTCGAGTGCCACTCCGGAGTAGGCTTTAGACCGTGTTGGGTTCCGGTCAGTTGGTGAGTTGTGAGTGATGGCAGAGCAGGCAGTACCAGTTTACTGGTGGCACTAGATTGGGTCTATTTAGCCAGATGTTGTTTCCTGGTGCATTCATACCGTCATTTCCTTCGGTATTGCATTTAGAGGCATACTTGTTGTGGTTTCCCCTTTTATTCAGTAGTTCTGTTTACAGCTTTACTACCTGCCCTTTTCTTGCCTCTAGTAGACTTAGTGGGTACGCCGGAGCTTGAGGCTTTACCCACAGGGGGAGGCTACTGGTTTACTAGTGGTTCTCACCCCCACTGTTGTTTCCTCTTCTTTTCTCCCCCCTGTTTTGCAGAGTCCTCATTGGAGTTGCTGATCTTCGGTCGTTGTTCGGGGCGAGGGAGTCACGAGCTAGATCGTTACCACCCGAGGAGTGTAGCTGTATCCCCTGGTTGGAGATTCCTCGTAGCTGTTGGCTGGCTTTTATTGTTTATCTGGAGGAGAGAGATCTTTTGTATTTGGAGAGACTGATGTACTATAGTTTTAGTTTATCTCCTTTTATAGTCGAGAGATGCTGTACTGAGGACATTGTATGATGATTATCTGTATTTGAGGGAATGGATATTGTACCTTATTTCATGATGTATAGTAATTGGATTTTATTTTACAGCATTTTATTTCAGCTCTGATATTTGTGTAGCTATAGTACTATCTTTTGCAGGTTAGACGCTTCGCCTATGCGGGTTTTGGCATAGGTGGCGGATCTGTTGGCGAGCCCGGGTCGCAGTTTCGACCCCGGGGCGTGACATGCAGTCTCCTCTTCATCTATGTCAAATTCAGATGTCACGAAATTATGGCACATGAGACTGGGACATATGAGCGAAAGAGGATTGACAGTGCTGAGTAAGAGATGACTTCTTTGTGACCAAAGTACAGGAAGTCTGGACTTCTGCGAACACTGCGTATTTGAGCAATGCAGTCCACAGAACAAAAGGAACACTTGACTACACCCATTCAGATCTTTGGGGACTAGCACCGGTTCCCTCTAAAGGTGGTGCAAAGTACTTGCTGACCTTCATAGATGATTATTCAAGGAAGGTTTGGACATTCTTTCTGTTGCATAAGAATGATGTATTCAAGACCTTCAAGCAGTGGAAGACCTTGATTGAGAAGCAAACATGAAAGAAAATTAAGCGCCTTCGCACCAACAATGGACTCAAATTCTGTTCAGGAGAGTTCAATGAGTTCTGCAAAAATGAAGGAATCGAGAGACATCGTACAGTTCCTTACACGCTGCAGCAAAACGGCGTAGCAGAACGTATGAACAGAACGCTCATCGAGAAGACAAGATGTTTGCTTTCGAATGCAGAATTTGGTCAGGAATTTTGGGCAGAGGCAGCTTCTACCGCTTGCTACTTGGTGAATAGGTCTCCATCGACTTCCATTGATCTCAAAACTCCAGAAAAGGTATGGTCTGGTCACCCTCCAAATTATTCTGATTTGAGAATTTTCGGTCATCCTGTTTATGCACATGTGAGTCAAGGAAAGTTACAACCTAGATCGAAAGAATGCAAATTTTTGGGCTATGCTTCTGGTACTAAAGGATTTAGGTTGTGGTGTCTTGAAGATAAGAAAATTATAATCAGTAGAGATGTTAAGTTTAATGAGAATGCTATGCTTCGCCGAAAGGAGAAGTCGCATGTTCCTAGTGATACAGGTACAGATACAGGTGCAGATGCAACAAAGAAATTTGTTGAGCTGGAGTATCAAACCAACTCTAAAGTTCAGATTACTCCGGCATCAAGTACTACTTAAGGCGATTTTGCTCCTACAGAGCCTCAGGTACCGCCACAGAGAGACACATACTCTATAGCCAGAGATCGATTAAGGAGGCGGATCAAACCACCACAAAGATATGAAGACACGAATCTGTTGGCCTATGCATTTGTGATTGCACAAGAAACAGATGCACTTGATGTGACGCCCCGCCTTCCCAGGGGGTCACCAATCCTAGAACTACTATAGCTCTAGCACGCTTAACTCTCTTAACCTCTTGGGTCTTGCTACCACCCAAAATGCTATAGCCGGATTAAGAGATTTAGTCTTATTATATAATTTATATATAGGATTAATCCAAATTCCGGGGGTACCACATTCGTCCCCTCTTTAAGACCTGACGTCCACGTGAGGCTCAAAGACACTCACAAGCACCAGGCGATGTGAGACTCGTCTCGCTAGCCTTAACCGACCTTGTGGGGAGCTGCACGCCACCCACAACGGTCCCGGGGAGCCTCACTCTACCCGCTATATAATCTTGGCTTAGCCGAGACTCATCTCATATTTCCGGCTGGTGAATAGCTCTGATACCAACTGTGACACCCCAACTTCACAAGGGGTCACCCATCCTAGAACTACTCTAGCTCTAGCACGCTTAACTCTCTCAACCTCTTGGACCTTACTACCGCATAAAATGCTATAGACGGGTTAACAGATTTAGTCCTATTATATTATTTATATATATGACTAATACACATTCCAGGGGTGTCACATTCTTCCTCCCTTTAAGCCCTGACGTCCTCGTCATGCTCAAAGACACTCACAAGCACTAGGCGATGTGAGACTCATCTCGCTAGTCTTAACCGACATTGTAGGGTGCTACACTCCACCCACAACGGTCATTAGCCGGGGAGCCTCGCTTTACCCGCTATATAACCCTGGCTCAACCGAGATTCATCTCACATTTCCGGCTGGTGAATGGCTCTGATACCATCTATGACGCCCCACTTCCCAGGAGGTCACCCATCCTAGAACTACTCTAGCTCTAGCACGCTTAACTCTCTTAACCTCTTGGGTCTTGCTACCACCCAAAATGCTATAGCCGGGTTAAGATGTCTTCTCACTTACACAGAGGCAGTCTCGTGTACTGATTCCACTAAGTAGATGCTCGCTATGGAGGAAGAGATGGAATCTCTTCATAAGAATCAGACTTGGGATTTAGTGAAGCTTCCTAAAGGAAAGAAAGTTGTTCGATATAAATGGGTGTTCAAGAAGAAAGAAGGCACACAGGGAGCTGAGAGTATCAGATACAAGGCTCGATTGGTGGCAAAAGGATACAGTCGAATTCCAGGTGTCGACTTCAATGATGTCTTCTCACCAGTGGTGAAGCATACATCCATTAGAGTTCTGCTCGGTTTGGTTGCCATGGATGATCTAGAACTTAAGCAACTAGATGTGAAGACAGCTTTTCTACATGGTGAATTAGAGGAAGAGATCTATATGCAGCAGCCTGAGGGATTCATAGTCGAATGAAAAGGAAGTCATTCTTGCAGACAGAAGAAATTGCTTTATGGGTTAAAACAATCTCCAAGGCAATGATATAAGAGATTTGATTCTTTTATGATTAGTCATGATTTTAATGGAAGCAATTTTGATAGTTGTGTTTATATGAAAAAACAAATTGATGGTTCCTTCATTTATCTCTACTCTACGTGGATGATATGTTAATTGCTGCTAAGAACATAGCTAACATTGATGAACTTAAAGATCAGTTGAAATCTGAATTTGATGTCAAGGATTTAGGTGCAGCGAAAAAGATACTTAGCATGGAGATAAAACGGAACAGAAATGCAAAGAAACTACAGTTGTCTCAAAAGGCATACATTCAGCGTGTGTTGGAGCGATTATGTGTAAAGGATGCCAAGCCAGTAAGCACACCTTTCGCTACACATTTTAAACTTTCGACTGATTTAGCACCAAAAACAGATGATTATAAAGCATATATGGAACGAGTTCCTTATGCCAGCGCAGTCGGTAGCATTATGTATGCTATGGTCTGTACGAGACCAGACCTTACGCATGCTATTAGTGTGGTAAGCAGATAAATGGCAAATCCAGAAAACAACATTGGTAAGCTCTGAAATAGATTTTAAGGTATTTGCGAGGTACTATAGATACATGATTGGAATTTGGGAAGTCCAAAGCAAGCCTAACCAGTTTTGTAGATTCTGATTATGCAGGAGATCTTGATACAAGAAGATCACTTACCGGTTATGTCTACTCACTTGGTGGATGTGCAGTTAGTTGGCGAGCTTGCTTACAACCCACGGTTGCATTATCCACGACAGAGGCTGAGTACATGGCAATTACAGAGGCTGTGAAGGAGGGCATATGGTTGAGAGGCTTATTCAATGAATTAAGCATAAACATTCAGAAAATTACAGTATTTTGCGATAGTTAGAGTGCTATTTATCTGACAAATGACCAAATGTTCCACTAGAGAACAAAGTATATAGACATCAAGTATCACTTTGTTCGTGAAGTTTTTTCTCAAGGCAACATTGCGGTGAAAAAGATTAGCATTTTGGAGAATCCAGCTGATATGTTGACGAAGCCTCTTCCTCATTTCAAGTTCAAGCACTGCTTGGACTTGATTAGCATTGTTTGTTGATTGGATTGCCCTTAGGGGCTTGTGGAGAAGGTGGAGAGTTATTATTAATGTTCTATTTAAAGGGAATTTCGAGTAAAGGTGGAGATTTGTTAGATGTGACTCCGAAATTTGAAATCGCTTCGATATTATGATTCCGGTTCGCCGACGGCTTCGCGGTGCGACGACAAATTTCATGGATGTCTGTGGTGGAAGCGAAGAGCTCGGGCCGCTAAGGAAAAATCCATTAAGATTAGCGTTCTCTTTTCTTTTGCCCTAGAGAGATCGAGTGATTGTACGATCATCTAAAAAAAAAATTTGTATTCCCTTTTGTTCCGACATAGTGAAACTCTTCTCTTTCTCTCGTGGTTTTTTCCCTGCAAAGGTTAAATTTGTGTGTTATTTCTCTATCGTGCAATTTTGGATTTACTTTTGTGTCTTGATCGCCAATTGATTTCGTTTGGTTTGTGCGCTCGTTGCTAACAGAAACACCGAAGAGCAACACTTCGGATTCAACGAAGGGGCGACAATGAATTAGATCCATTTTTTCGTCAAGAGGGGGATCAACGACAGAAATGAGGTGGCAACAATGGACGAGAACGAAGCGACGACAATGAATCCGATCTATTTTTCCGTCAGGAGGAGAATCAACGATGGAAGCGAAACAGATTAATTATGGAGATACTACCATGCAGGGCCCAAGTTATGTAAAACCTGCCGTGTGAACTTAAGATTATATATTTTAATATAGGTTATGCATGTTTGACTTTTCTAGGTAGGTTGGATAGTACGATTAAAAGTATGGGCAAAAATGTAGCTCTTCTCACAATAATTGTCCACCATATAATGTATTTTACTGTCTCCTCTTTCACTTTGCCTCCTTTAGTACCATTCTTGCTCTTTTAATACTTCTTAGTATCGTGGGCCCTGTATTCAGTCTTTGTTGGTGGGCCCTGCTATAGATTTTTGCTCTTTTTTTTTATGGGCTGGGTGTACCTGTGTGCAAAAGAAATAGATTTTTACTCTTTTTTTATGGGCTGGGTGTACTAATGGGCTGAAATTACTGTTGCGCATTTAATGTGCGCATTCAATGCACACCTGCTCCGTTGGGGGTTCCTTTTTTGCTTCCTTGTCCCCTCCTCCTTCTCCTTCTCCCTTCCTCATTCCCCTTCTCCGTCGTCATGACGGAGAGCGGCCGTCGTCCTGTGTTTGTGAGGACGGTTTGGGCTGGGGTTGTTGGTACGATCCTCTCTCCTTCGTCCTCTTGCTACCTAGGGTGATGAGGCAGTCGTCCTCCTCGGTGACGTGGCGTGTTGGCACTCGCTGATGCTGGGGTTGTTGGTACGATCCCCGCCTCCGTCCTCTTGCTGCATGGGATAATGAGGCAGTCGTCCTCCTCAGGCTGGCTGCGATGACGAGGCAGCCATCCTTCTCGGTGACATGGCGTGCTGTGACTCGCCAAGCCATGGTGAAGCTAATGCCCGCTCCTGTGTATGGCTGCGGCCCTAGGTTTTTGCTCCTCTTTAGCTCCCTGAGATGTCCGATTTGTTATATATATTTGCCCCTTTTTTTTGCCCCTCTTCTTCTCCTTACTTGCTCTTCTTCTTTACTCTTCATCTTTCTGTTCTTCTTATTCTTTGCTCTTC
This sequence comes from Tillandsia fasciculata, assembly GCA_029168755.2. Classification (NCBI taxonomy): domain Eukaryota; kingdom Viridiplantae; phylum Streptophyta; class Magnoliopsida; order Poales; family Bromeliaceae; genus Tillandsia; species Tillandsia fasciculata. The sequence goes on along the minus strand of CM054947.1, from coordinate 15,844,284 downwards.
TTGGTATACATATACATTTCTTCTTCGCTCTTTCTATATTTTTAAAATTAAGAATATTTTTTAAAAAATAGTGTGTTACCATTAATTAATTAAGCCAGAATATTTTTAGGTTTGAATATGTAAGACTGATTTATTTTTTTTTTTCCATATTCTGTTGCTCATTCTGGGACGAATATGGTGTTTTGTCGGCTTTGGTGTTTGGTGGAATTGCATTTGTAATTGGCTGATGATAATGATGTTTTGGAAGATATTTTCGACTATTGTGTGCTCGCCGAGGGTTTAATAAGCTTGCGAGGTAATAAATTCCTTTATATTACATGTTAGTTTATACGAGATACATTAATTAGTACGCCAAAACATCATCAACCTATAAGAGCAATGTTTTGACGCACCTATAGTTGCACGTACTCGTTATAGATATGTAGTTCATTGTAAGATCTTTCCATATATAATGAGTGTCAAAGAGTGGGAAATAATCATTTTTCTTTAAATACTTAAGTTGATAAAGAACAGAGAGAATGATGATTTATATCTTGTATTCAACAATTTCCATGTTTCGAACTCGAGACTTTTTGATAGGCTTAAGATGTGGCCTGATGAGATCCAAGCTCAAGATTTACTACTTTGATACCATGTTAAAAAATGTGAAATAACTGTAGTTCTCCAAAAGCTTAAGCTACAAAAGAACAATTCTTTAATTTTAAATTCAACGGTATATCGGATCATTTGCGTTAACAATTAATCCCAAAAGTTTGACCTGCTAGAAATATACAACGAATTTACTTAAAACGTATAGACACAGCGCCTAGGTGCCTCGAATGTGACTTGGTCCAATCATCTTTATGCCACTTCGAATATGACTCAATCCAACTCAGCCTCACGTCATTTCGAACATGACTCGGCCCAACCTGACTTCCGGACGCCATAAGATAAGATGTTGGTCCCTTTAAGCCAGCACAATGAATAGAGAGAACTGGGGCCAAGAGGTTCTCTATTAATGAGTATAAAACTCCCAATGATGACTAAAGTATCCTAATTATAATTTACCTACCATATTAATGTAGAATAACATAAGAACATAAGAAAAGATAGCAAAACTTAAGAATTACATGTCAAGCTTTACTATAGGCATAACAATTTCCCAATTTTAGCTCTTAAAAATTGATAAATAATGACTATTATTTATAGTTTTAGCAGCAAAATAGTCAATATAACATGAACTTGCTCTTCCTCTTTTGTAGTGTTCTAGTACTTTGGAGCATTGCGAATGAACACAGTTAACTGGCCGACGCATCTGGAGATAGTCGAGTCGAGCGAGAACTGTTTCACGCGAAATCGACGCGAAAACGGGCATCGGAAGGGCGGATTCATGGAGATTGAAGTTATTGTGAAAAACTGAGGTTTCTATGAATTTGGGCGCTCGAATCATGGTTTCGGGCGCTCGAATCCCCTATTTCGGGAGATATGTGGAGCCCGACTTGCACTAATTCGGGCCCTGATCTTTCGGGCGCCCCAATCCCGATTAGGGCGCCCGAAAATATCCTGAGGTACACAGTTAACTGGCCGACGCATCTGGAGATAGTCGAGTCGAGCGAGAACTGTTTCGCGCGAAATCGACGCGAAAACGGGCATCGGAAGGGCGGATTCATAGAGATTGAAGTTACTGTGAAAAACTGAGGTTTCTATGAATTTGGGCGCTCGAATCATGGTTTCGGGCACTCGAATCCCCTATTTCGGGAGATATGTGGAGCCCGAGTTGCACTAATTCGGGCCCTGATCTTCCGGGCGCCCGAATCCCGATTAGGGCGCCCGAAAATATCCTGAGGGTGCTAGATCCGAATTAGTTTTGTGGTTGATCCGCAGGCCTATTTTATCCGAAACTATTTTTCCCTATATGTAGAGACTTAGAGGGAGATTTTTTTAGGGTTCTTTCTCTTCTTTTGGGTTCTTATCCACTCACCTACCCCCCCCCCCCCCCCCCCCCTCCCTCAAGCTTTCCTGGAGACATTGGAGGAGAGGCAGCTGTAGCAGGACTTCTTCCCCACGACCTGTTTGAGCACCTTAGGAGACCGTTCTTGCTCCAGAAGCTTTCGTTTTGAGGAGCGAATCGCATGCTGGTTGTGCGAGCGGATGAGCGAAGAGAATGGTGGTCGATTTACTGGAGATTTTCAGCTTGTTTTCTTGAAATTTTTTAGCTCCTCCATCCATGGCTATACAGAGCTCTCATGCTCAATTTTTGGGATTTCTTCTTTTTCCCATGAAGCTTGGTTGAGAACTTCTTCTTCTTCTTCTTCTCTAGAGTAGGTTTTGGTGGCTTGATGCTAGCAAAAGCTTGGGTGTTTTGGACTTGGATTGTGGACTATAGAGATCTTGGAGGGATCTAGCTGAGGAGCAGCTTGAGCCATTTTTGAAGTTCCTGAGCACCTAGGTTGAGCTGAAGCTACAGGACGCTTCCCTATTTATGGATCGAGTCACGACGATTTCTTGCCATTGATTGGATTAGCGTTTGAGGTGGGTTTGATTTTACCAAAATAGACGAACTCTCTATTATGTCTATTTTATTTAATTTGAGATCCAGCATGCTAGAGTATAGTTCGGATTTTTCTATTAAATCTGATACCATCTGAAAAATAGCAGAAAATTATATTTGGACCCCTGGATATTTTTGATGCAAAATAGAGAGTAGTTGACACTAGAAAAACTATTAAAATAATATTTTTATATGTATTTGGACGTCCAAATAAATATCTGTACCGTGCCTATACACGTTCATCATTTTTATATTTTTATTACCCTGGGTAGAGGGTTGTGAGTGGTTGGGTTAGTGTAGGTTACATTTACGCTCGTGTTTGGGGGGCCAGAGTGAATTTTTACAGCAGTGTTTAGACTTTGTTCTAGTGTTGGGAGTCGTTTGAGTTGACGATGGTCCCAGGCTGTTGAGTGTTCCAGCCTATGCCTTGGGCATGTTGAGAGATATGAGTTAGTTGATCTGATTGATCATTGGATTTGGACTATAGCATGCATGAGCCATATTGAGCTCGATCGAGATGCGCAGCTTTCCTCGGTGGAGTCACGCCCCTCGAGTGCTGCTCCGGAGCTAGACCTATTTTCTGCGTGATGTCGATATAGCCCGTTTAGGCGCTCTACGTAATTCAAATCCTTGGTAGATGTAATGGTAGTAGGTGGGCGCAAGTTTGATTGGATCCGTAGTGACAGTTAGTGAGATTGGGTTGACTATGAGCGTTTTGTGAGTTAGAGGGATAGTAACTGCAAATTTATTTCAGCTTTCACTTTCCTGTTGTTTAGCAATAGTTTATTTATACCTCTAGTAGACCTAGGGTAGATCGTCGGTCATGATGATGGTACCCACTGAGAAGTACTTTCTTTTTGTAGTTCTCACACCTGCTGTTGGCGACTTTTTTGCAGAGACTTCTGCACCTGTTCCTCCGCCGGCAGCCACTCTTGATCGAGGTAAGGGAGCCACGAGTTAGATCCCTACCGAAGTGTACTTGGACTTAGAGTCGTCCCCTTTGGTGACTATTTTGGAGTTGTTTTACTGTACGGTCTGAGTATTTTATTATACCTTATTTTATGCATTCTGGGAGATGACTTTGTACTTTGGGTTGTGTATCAGACGTACAGTGGATCATGTTTTAGTTTATATTAGTTTCCTTTCATGTAGTGCTCCAGCTTTCGTTAAAGTGGCAAAGTGCGGATAAGGGACCTTAAACATGTCTAAAATATAGGTAAGATGAGTTGAAGCAAGTTTGGTTAGAAGTAAAGGGCATCCATACCAAAGTTGAGTTGGAAAGCAAGCTTGAAAAAAATCAAAATATGCAAAACCTCATATTATTGAATAGAGTACCTGTCACGCCCCGGGGTCGAAACTGCGACCCGGGCTCGCCAACAGATCCGCCGCCTATACAGAACCCCGCATAGGCAAAGCGTCCAACCTGCAAAGAAAAACTACTATAGCTAAACAGATATCAGAGCTGTAAAATAAAAAGCTAAAAAGAACTCAAATCCAACACTGTACATCTGAAAATAAAGATACAATATCCACCTCCCTAACATGATCAAATACAAAATCCTCAAATACAAAAACTCAGAACTCAACAGGGAGGAAATCCTGAAATAAATAATACATCAGTGTTCATGCTCTCAGTACAAGTCATAACCTCACTACAATAATCTCTCATAAGCAGAAATAAACTAATCTACAGACTGTACTATAAATCTCCAATGTGGGGGACAGCTACTCTCCAAAAACAGGTAGGGATCTAGCTCGCGACTCCCTCGCCTCGAACAGCAACAGCAGAATCAGCATCTCCCACAGATGACTCTGCAAAATAAAGGAAAGGAAAGAAAAAGGAGGGGGAGAACCCCCAACGGGTGTGAGAACTACATTAACACGTAGTTCTCAGCGGGTACCGCCACCAAACCCGACGGTCTGTCCACTAAGTCTACTAGAGGCATAAGATAACAATGCAGTGAAATCTGAACAAGAAAAGCTGGAAGTACTCTACAGCTACTATGCCTCTATCTAAATGCTCAATGGGTAATACGGATGAAAATATATGTAACTACTCGCACCCAAGGTGCTCAATCGACCCAATCAAACTGACTGCCTCATAAGGTCCAGTCAAGCCTGCGCCTACCTACTGCCACACATCCACAAGAGGACAGGACTTATGTAGGGCGTTCGTGACTGCCAAAAATGGCCCAGCCAGAGGGACTACATCCGTGACTGCCTAAAAAAGGCCCAGCCAGAGGGACAGCATCGACAAGTCACGATACAAAAGTAACAGGCCCACTCCGGATGGGGCACTCGAGGGGCGCGACCCCACCGAGGAAAAAGGTATCCGCGCACTCTGTCGAGCTCAAAGTGGCTCCTGTAGGCTATAGTCAAAGTCCACGCTCACTCTCAGAACGGAAGGACTCAGGATCCTCAAACATCTCGCACAACGGTCGGAGTACTCTCGACGACTCAGCCGATCAGCTCTCTCGAATCTCGAGACACTAGCAAACTCCACTAACTCGTGGCACAAAACACACTGGCTGGAGATACTCCACAGCCGGGATCGACCCACAACTCAGGGCTAACAAACAGGTCGAACAACACTCAACGACCCGGGACCACCGTCAACCCCAATGGCTCCCACAACACTAGCACAAGTCTTTACTCAGCTACCAGACTCCACTCAGCCCCCAGGCATGAGTGCAACCATGTCCCACAGAAATCTGACCCCTCGGCCCACTACCCGGGCGAGGCAACACTATGTCCAGGAAAGATGCAAAGTGTGGGATGTCTAAAGTATAAAAGAACCTAGCCCAAGTGAAGGTTCTCTACTGGTTTGGTTAAACATGTAGCATATGACGGGAGTGCTAGGTCAAGTTCCAATAATAATATTTAAATAAACTGAAACATAAGTAGAAAATATTAATGGATATAATTACCAAAACCAATCAAAATACGCCTCATCTTCCTAAACATGCTCTCATCTAGCATAGGTGAATACAATCATTGAACATATAATATCTCGAAGGTATCTAATGGGTACCATAAATCATGTAAGCCTCAATCCATATGAACTATATCATTCTTATGCTCACATCTCAAAGCTATATGTTGTACAATGAATTATGCATGCTCTCAATTACCAGACATGAATACCTTATCTTGCAAGTTTCTTTTAGGCATAACTGATTATCATATCATACAATTCCTCAACCCAATGTCATTACCAAACTTGCGTCTCAATCAAATATTGGTACCCTAACATGCATGCATTCTATTAAATAAAATTAGAGAACCGTCCACCGGTTCTGGAGACGAAGCACCCACCTAATTCGCTTTCCGCAGGCAAAACCGAAGTCGGTGAAGTCCGCAGCCACTTGCTAACAAAATCCACTAGAACCGCACCCTCGGTACACAGTCGCACCAGCCTCTGCTCAAACCAACAACACAGCCCACAATTAAACAACATCACAAATTACCCACAGCAAACACTTGCTGTTTTTCCAAAACAGCACAAAGAATGCCCTTTTCACCTGCAATCTGTCCTTAGAAAAATCCAGAAAAATCACCGTTGCGATCCTCACGACGAGTAGATACAAATCGAGTATTTATACACCTCAATCCGACACCTATAGGCCAAGATATAAATGAAACACTGTAGTAAGCCAAACAATCCACGATACAATTCCGCAGGAAAAACAGTCCCAAAGAAGCTCAATTATCACATTCGAGGAGTCCTCCAAAAATTCCAATAAAAATACGGGTGCGTCCCTCTCGAAGAGTAGATGCCGATCGAGTCCTCATACGCCCCGATCCGATGCTCGTAGGTCAAGATATAAAATCGACAAGCCTCCGCTGTCCAAAATCTCATAATAGAAAAAGGGGTTCTCAAAACACCTCAGGAACCGTGCCAAACACCCAAAACGAGGCGAAGTGATCAATACATAAATCGAAGGCATACCTCTCGTGAATGCACTGCCATAAAAATCGTCTCAAAATTCTATCGGAGTGATCCAGGGTGCCTGGACTGAAATGCGATGAAAATGGGCCACCGAAGAGGAAACGTCGCACTGTGCCAAAACGCCGAAGTCGTCGAGGTCGCGCCTTCCAAAAATTCTGAAACTCCTCCGCAAGATGCAGTACAAGAATATCAACAAAGATGCTAAGGGGCTCAGGGGCTAAGAAGCTCGGGAAAAGGGGAAAAAGGCCCAAGCAAAAGGCCTATTTATAGGTCCTCTACGAAAAATGAGCAAAAGCCCACCTTAATAGGCTTTCGGGCCTAAGATTCGGGCGCCTGAAAATTTTCGGGCGCCAACATTGCCCGATCGCAGCCGTCCATCACGCGCCAGAACGTCCCTGTCGCTCCACGTCACGCCGAATAGGGGACAGCCAAACCGCCCCCCCCCCCCCCCCCCCCACCAAGCGCCGCGTGGCCTGCCGCGGATGCCGACGCGTGGCGCGCCCGAGCGTGGGAACCGCGCGTCAACGCGCGCCTTCGTGCGCGCACATCGCCTTGTCGGCGACGATACCGGGCATGCACCCCCAGGCACATGCCACCCTACTCCGTGGACCGCGCTCGTGCGCCAGCTAATCCCACGACGCCACGTGTCCACACCAGACCAATCGGGAAACGCCACGTGGCACACACACCCCCGCTGCACCGCGCACCTGCCCGCGCCTACGCAGCCGCGCTCCGCCGCTGCCCGCCGCCACCGGCGATGCCCGGCCGGCCGGAATAGTAACCCAACACCTCGAAATCCGTATTTTCGCATCCGGGTTCCGAAAAATATAAGTAAATAGTCCATTTCGATCATTTTCGCGCGCTGAATCTAAATCCGCTGTCCGTTTTGCCCAATTCCACTTCTAAAATTTGTCGAAAATTCTTGAAAAAGTGAACTTGATCCATTTTTTGTGCCGAAATCTTGGGTTCCAATACGCGCGCAAGTACCTCTATCACCCAACATGGGCCTCTGGAAGCTGCTGATCAACCAGTAACCTCATCGCGGGGATCCGGGTCCTCACAGTACCGGTACCCTAAGAACGTACAGGAACCACATAAAAGTCAGGAAAATCCAACTCTCGGGTTTTTGAGAATTCAGGCGAGGCATACTGGAACCAAAGCCCGCGTACCGGTACCCCAACCTGAGTACTGGTACCCCAAGCCCCTGACAGCACAAGCAAAGTTGGTTAACCATGGTTAGTGTGGGGGTTTAAGTTGGGTTAGCCCAGCTTAAAACACGACCCTCTCTCACAATAAACCCCATTCCACCCTCCCATCTCATTTCTCTTTTCTTTTTCTCTTTCTAGAAGCTTGGGAGAGAAACCCTAGCTTGGAGGATTGAAGGGATTGATCTCTTGGAGGGCAAGAGACTTGAAGGAGGCTTCCAAAGGAGGTTCTTAGAGCTAGAAAGGGCCATCTTCTCCACGTTTTTGGAGTAAGAATAAGAGGTAAGTTTCTAGGGTTTGAGTATTTTCGGGTTTTTATTGTTTTAGAAGAGAACTATGGATCTCTTATGAGTTTTTATCCCGTTTTTAGGAAACTTCTTGGAAAAAATAATGGATCAAGCCTAAATTATTGCAGGAGAACACAAAGGTAGGAAATTTCACCAAAAAGAGGAAACTCATATCTTTTTCTTTGCTTTTCTATGATTTAGAAGTATAGTGTAAGAGTAAATGCATTTAGTGCATGAGTGCATGTATAAGATTTAGGGTTTTAGCCCTAAGAGGTAAAATGGATAGTAAAATTTAGCCTTGCATATATATGGTCAAGAAAACCTATATGTAGGTTACCTTTGTATGGAAATGGACTTAGGAAAAACCTAGGTCAAACTATGTGTGATATGGAACTTAGGAGAAAATCTAGGTTGAATTATGTGGCATTGGACAAAATCTAAGTCAAAGAGTATGTGACATTGAACTTAGAAAAAGATAACTTAAGGCAAGCATGTAGAGTATAAACTCTAACTTGAAAATATAGAGTCAATGAACTTTAGGTTAAGAGTGATATGCAACATAGAGTTAATGAACTCTAGGTTAACTATGAAATGTGACATAAAATTAAGAAACTCTAGGTTAAATATAATATGAGCAAATTGGTGTCCTCGAGACATCATGGCACCCTAAGGATTTAAACATAGGGTAACGGATAAGTATAAGTGAGTTGGTGTCTATATAATATCTTGTAACTCTAGAGTATAGAATTTAGGGTCGAATGGGCAAAGTGAGTAAATGATATAACTCCAACTTAAATTGATGTTCTTGGGGCATCCTATCTATCCTAGAGTTAATAACCTAGGGTAAAAGTGGAATGTAAAAGAGGAAAGTAAAGAGAAAAATAAAAGGGAATGGTAAAAGACACACGTTATAATCCTAGGGTCATTGGACCTAGGGAGAGACCGTGGCCAATGCTGCAACATTTCGGAATAGCTTGGCGAGAGATATCGATCACCCTCAACTCCCAGTATAGTGGCGGGAAATGTCGATCACTCTCGACTCCCTATATAGTGTTTGATGATGCCAATCCCGGCCCCTCGACACTAAGTGACTATGCAGTGCTTGGAGATGACGATCCCCCTCGATTCCAAGTAACTAGCGGGCGCGGCGATGTCGATCACCCTCGACGTTGTAGGCCCACCGATTGGAGAGTAACTGACTATTCGGGCTCTTCATGAGGTGTTGTGATATGGAACCGATCGATGGACGGTTCGGGACATGTGGCATAGAGAGTATGCACATGATTGGTATGTGAGCAAATGGGACCCAATCAGCTAGTGGGCTAAGTAGAGGTCTTGGCAAGTAAAGACGGAAAAGATTTTTAAAACAAAAGGTAATATAAATCTACTTTCAAATTTGGGACTCGTAATTTGGAAGGTTTGTGCTTATGCTGACTCCCCGGGCATGGGCCCTTTAGGCGAAGTACTTCCGAAAGGTTAAAGATAAAAATCTATTGTAAATGGCGCCTTCGAATTTGAAACTCGATATTAGGAGCATGACTCCTAGGGCACGGGTCCATTGGCGAAATACTTTCGAAAGGGTAAAAATAAAGAGAAAATGAAAATGAAAGTGACCGTATGTGGTCGAGTTAGGAGTAACCCTTGTATAGCGGGATAGTAGCCAAGTTATGGTATAGTGGCCTAGTATGGCATAGCACGGTAGCATTATGACATTGAGTATGCACTAGTAGTATAGTTATTATTATATCAGCATACTGTGACACCCCAACTTCCCAGGGTGTCACCTATCCTAGAACTACTATAGCTCTAGCACGCTTAACTTTCTTAACCTCTTGGGTCTTGCTACCACCCAAAATGCTATAGTCGGGTTAAGAGATTTAGTCTTATTATATCATTTATATATAGGACTAATCCAAATTTCGGGGGTACCACATTCTTCCCCCCTTTAAGCCCTGACATCCACGTCAGGCTCAAAGACACTCACAAGCATCAGGCGAAGTGAGACTCGTCTCGCTAGGCTTAACCGACCTTGTGGGGAGCTGCACTCCACCCACAACGGCCCTGGGGAGCCTCACTCTACCCACTATATAACCCTGGCTCAGCCGAGACTCATCTCACATTTCCGGCTAGTGAATAGCTCTGATACCAACTGTGATACCCCAACTTCCCAGGGGGTCACCCATCCTAGAACTACTCTAGCTCTAGCACGCTTAACTCTCTTAACATCTTGGATCTTGCTACCACCCAAAATGCGATAGCCGGGTTAAAAGATTTAGTCCTATTATATCATTTATATTTAGGACTAATCCAAATTTCGGGAGTACCACACATGCTAGTATAGTATTTACAACTTTCCCTATTATCTTGGTGTACTAATGCTTCCAATTGGACTAAAAGGTGTAGAGCATATTTTCGGTAGATGAACCTACTGAGAACTATTCGTAGTTCTCACGTCCTATTGGTTACCATTTTTACAGATCCAGATACAGCCGGTGAGGTACACGACTGGGGTAAGGGCCCAGCAGCATAAAGACCTAGAGGATCTAGCAGTATTATACCATTTTGTATTATAAAGTGAACATTGTATTCTGGTGAGGATAAGTAAGAGAAAAAGTTGTAACTAATTGTGGTATAGTTAATGTTCATTCGAGTATTATATTTCAGCTTTATACAGTTGTACTTATATTTAAAGTTGAATGCTCAATTTAGCAGTAGTTTTATTCTGATATTGCATCTCATTATACTCATTGTATTGCTTGAGATGGTTGCTCTGTTCCTTTCAAATATATAGAGGTCATGCCCGATTGGCGGGTCTGTTGGCGTGCCCAAACTGTTCCAAATTAGCGATCTCGAGGCGTGACATTTCAGCTCTAATATATCTGTTTAGTTTCGTAGATGTTATCTTTTACAAGTTAGACGCTTCGCCTATGCGGGACTTCCCGTATTGGTGACGGATCTGTTGGCGAGTCCGAGTTACAATCGAACCCGGGGCGTGACATCTCTTAAGTGTGCTATGAATTTCTTCTATATACGCCCTTACGAATACTTTCACTATTTCATTAAGCTACAAAATAGGTCACTAAATATTTTTTTTTTAACCAAAAAATAAAAAAAAAAAAATCAAGTCACCAAAGTTTTAGCACTTAACAAAATTAACTCCTTAAAAGCTAAATAAAATATATTGGCATATTCTGGTCAATAAACATATGTCAACCACATGTATGTTGATTATCCTTTATTTTATAATGAAAAACATTATCAAAAAAAATAAAATAAAAAGAAGAGATGACACAAAAAAGGGAGTTGTTTGTCAAAAGCAAATGAAAAATACTTTTGTGAGTAATTAATTGTGTCTTAAAAGTAGGAATCAACAATAGGTTACTTTATAGGTGCCACAAAGAAAAACTGTGGAAATTAAGTGATTAATTAATTTATCATTAGCTAGTGACACAAACAGGATGATTACCACAGTACCATCATCATGCCAAAGTCAATTGCACCTAAATATCCATGCAATGATAATATTGATAATTCAACGCCGACTAAACACCAATCGAACCGTTACGATAAGGATTATAAAGCTAGCTTAAGAATGTCGGTTTATTAGAATATTGAGATAGTTTAGAACCGACAACGTCGACGGATTAAAGTAAGTGAATACTTGCCTAGATTTAGAACAAGGACAACACAATTGCTCCACTTCATGGTGGTTTCATATTATTATCCATCTAGAAAAGGAATCCCCACTATATTAGGATGTGATTAGGAGCATAACACCTCTCCTAAGAGAATTGACACTTAGCATGTCAAAAGTTGGCATATGTAATATATATTAAGGGAGATAAGTTGAATAATCATTAGTAGTTTAGTAAGTAAAGAAGTGTTTAGAAGAGTAAAGATGATCCCCACATAATTAATTGGAGGTCAAGAATTAAAAATGGAAAAAGTCAAATCTCAAGCTAGTGTTAGAAAAACCTAAGAACCATTATTTAATAAATTGATGAGATATCTAAAATATATATATCTAACAATAAGAGAAAGGTTGGTTCCTCTTGAAACTTGAGGTACAAGGAGTTATCTTAGTAAATAATATCTTGGAGCAATTTCATGTTGGCGAGTAGACCAGCATTTTGCCTTTGTTGCAGAGATTGCATTAGGCAAAGTTGCAATCAAAAAATATCAATGCCGTCTTTTTGCACACAGCTTTGAGAATTATAGTTACCGCCAACGATTCAAAAAGTATATAATCAAAGTAGGTCATGGATTCAACATACTGCAATGTGTGTAGGTGCAGAAAAGAAGAGGATTGTCGGCGAGTAGGCCAGTATCTTACCTATCTACTACTGTGTTTGTGTGCTTTAAGTGAACTGGTTGTTTTCTTTTTAATAACTTGAACTTTTAGAATTATGGTTAACTCCAATGATTCAACAATTTATATACATGTAATACCTATTATTTTACACAAAAAGGCCAAATAATAAGAGACACAGTTCAACAAAAAAGGAGGCCATCTTAAGGGAGACTTAAGTGTCATCACCCTTGATCACCAAGCTTATGATTTTGCACCAAATATTAACTAAAAATAACCGACCATAGTTGGCGTTACAAGTGCCAATTTCTTATCAACACCCTTTTACCAATAAAGGATAGGCAAATAAAACAATAGATCTTTCTTTTCCTTACTTGCAAATTTAAGTACTAGTAATATTGGAATGAAGGATTTTCATTGGTGGAAGAGGGTAGTTTGGTGGGTCCTGGGAGAAGGGGGGGGGGGGGGGGGGGGGAGAAAAAGGAAGAAGAAGAAGAGAGAGAAAGAGTGGAGCAAAGTGTTGTTGTTGGTAGGGGGGATAGCAAGAACTTTTGTCTAATTTAAAAGAGACTTGTTCAATTAGTTTGTTGTTTATTTATTAGGGTAGGGTTGCTTTGGAACATGGCTAAAACAAGTAAAACTCCTACTTCTCCCATCTCCACTACATGTCATGTCAATAAGCCATGCATAGAGAAAGTGCTCCTTATCTTCTCCCACCCCCAATGCACAAAGGCCCAGAACAAAGTAGTAGTGGCCACCACCAAACAAGTCTTCCAATGAAGATGGTAGGGAGGGAGGGAGGCCGTGAGTTTCCCTTCTAGGCATTGACACTTGTGCTCTTCCCAACTCATTCTCTCTCTCTCTCTCTCTCTCTCTCTCTCTCTCTCTCTCTCTCTCTCTCTCTCTCTCTCTCTCTATATATATATATATATAGCCTCCACTTTTCCTCTTTTGTTCCCACAAGGCTAAGGAATGCTTTGGGGCTCCATGCATGTTCTTTTGAACTACATTGGTCCAAAGCCAAACTAGCTAGTAGGCTCCATTACTATTTGCAACAAAGCCCATCCTCTCTCTCTCTCTCTCTCTATATCTATATATATATATATATATCTATATATATATATATATATATCTATAATAATTAGCTGGAATCACTTTGCCCCCCTATTATTTTATCAAGTTTAGCATTTTGGATTAAGAAATTACCGAATTGTCCCCTAGGGTTTAACGGTGGTTGGTTGAGGAGGTAAATTGACGACTAAATGCCCTTACTTTATATTTGAGAGAGAATGGATTTTAGCTTATTTCCCGTCATTTTATATATATATATTATATATATATATATATATATATTTTTAAAACAATGAATAACGGTTCACTCATGATTGGTCTCCGGGGGGGTATAGTTGTGTTTTCGGTCTTTCGAGGGGCCTAGGTTAGGCAATTTAAAAGACAGGGGGGCAAAGTGAAAAAGCGGAATATTACAGGGAGGTTTTCTGTAATTTAGCATATATATATATATATTATTTAATTAGGCTGAAATACTATCGATAGCACCAAGTTATAATTCCATACATATTCAAATCTTTATTTTGTTCGATACATTTGAATTAACTTGATGTATTTAGAACTTCACGGAGTGATTCAAATGTTGTTGTTATAACTACTTAGAAAATTACTATAATTTCAACTATACATACTTTCATCCAAGGACTAAAAACCTGATAGCACCAATTGCTTGGTGCTATCGATAGTATTCCAGCCGGACTATATATTTTATATATATTATATATATATATATATATATATATATATATATAATAAAACAAACAAATGCACTTCTCACATTATATGGTCTAAATAAGTTATATAATTATGTTTGTAACACATTCTCTTTGCCTCAGGTTAGGCAGTATTTGAGACACAAAATTTCAGAAGGAAAACTCCTACATGTTTGGGTCCCCTTGGGGTCATTTCACACATTTCTTGGTCAAGCTAATGACTAGCCTATACACTAGCTAGCCTAAAGGGTTATTTAATTGGTTGCATGAAATTATAACTCACCAGTTATAATTCCATACATATTCAAATCTGGTAATTATTGCAATCAAATTTGATAGTAAACTCAGTCAAATCGAACTACGGCTTTCTGCAAATAGTTGAGAAGTAGATAACCGCTTCGACATTCTGGAGCATCAAGATAATACTTGAAAGTAAAAAATTTTTGTTTAGCTAGTTCTCAGAAGCGGGTTAGAGGGATACATGTTTGTGACACTTTTGTACCTTGTGTTATGTATACTCCATATAACTCTGAGGAAACCGCGGACACATTTTTGGGACACATTATAAAAATGTGTCGCTATACACCCTAGCGACGGCACATATAGCAGCACTTACAATAAGTGTCGGTATTTTTGTCAGCGATACTTTTTTTAGATCTTAGAAACACTTAAAAGTATCGCTATAGCCTAATTTTGTTGTAGTTATAAGCTTAATTACTTTTCTAAACACCTTTTAAACTGAAATATTTTTTTCTATGTTAGAAATAATCTCACCATCATATATCCATATTCTATATTATATAGGTATTTATATTTTTTTTTTTTTTTTTTTTTTTTTTTTTGGAGTTCCAGTTTGCTACACTGAGCAAAGCCATTCAATCATATATTTATATATGTTTTTTTGTCATTAAACACTTTGGTACTAATTAAACTTTAATTATTGCAATCAAATCCTATAGTCCAATTTAATTAACTAAATACCGATGTGTCATTGATGTAGCATTTTAGTTATTACAATGTTATCAACCACTACACTATCTCATCATCGCCAAATCAGCGACACATCATTATTTATAAATCAACTTAATTTAAAAAGTTTCAGCCAAAAATTATAATAAATTGAAGTTTGAGGAATATAAGAATGACAACAATGCCAAACAAGACTTAGTGCTCTTATTTTTTGATCTCCCAAACTCCTTTCTACTTTCTAGTACTACAACAAAACTATACTATAGTGATACTTTTAAGTGTTGCTAAAAATTAAAAAAAAAAAATACTGCTGGAAAAAATACCGACACTTGTCATTAATATTGCTATATGTGCCGTCGGTAGGGTGTATAACGACACATTACCATAATGTGTTTCAAAAATATGTCCCTATAACCTAATTTTGAATATGGATGAACTATAAATGGGACACTTACAAAAAAATGTTATAAATATGTGTCCCTATAACCTAATTTTATTGTACTATAGGGCATCAAAAGCGAGAGATCTTTTGTTTATTAAACATCTAAACAATATACTAATTTTCAAAGCATAAAAGCTACTTACTAAAACCAACCAAAACAAGTTAGAAGGCAAGTCACAAAACATGTGAGCATCAAGATCCATGAGTGAGCAAAATCAATTATTTGAAATCGAGATCGAACCGGCCGGTTTGACCAGTCCGACCATTACTTAATCGATAAAGCGGTTCGGTTCAAACCTCTGAACTGGATAAGTTAATTTGAACCGAAAGTTCAACCATCGAACTTGTAAACCAATCTTATTTTAATTTGTTTTAATCAAGTTATATTAAAATCGAACGGCTTAAAATTAATTTAACAAATTTTATTTTATAGCGGCACAGATTAGTCTTATAAAAAAGTAAAAAATTTATATGTACTTAATTTGGTATAAAAATTAATATTTTATAACTTAGTATGATAGTAGAATAATAATAAAATTATAAATAATGATTAAATATTTAAAATAATGTCATGCTGACATTACTAGTTCAATAAATTGTTGACCCACTTATTGAACGGGCTATAATCATTAATCTAGTAATATTTTTTATATTTAAAATATGGTTAAATTATAAAAAATCTCTCTATAATATATATATTTTTTTTACTTTACTCTCTGTATTTAAAAAAATCTATATTTTGCCCTCTCGTAATTATAAAATTGTACATTTACACCCTCACCGTCAGCATTCTGTTAGTGGACCGTCAATTTTTTAGGTAATATACCGAAAATACCCTTCAACCTCTTCTTCTTCCGATCGCTTCGAGGCCGAGCTCCGTCGCTCCGTGAGGGATCCCGCCGCCGCCGTTGTCGGGAGTCCTCGTCGATCGTCGGCGCAGTCGCCGCCCGGGCCCTCCCCGGCGACGGCGCTCCAGGTCTGGCGCGGCCCGAGGCTGGTGGGGCGCCACGTGGCGGCGCCCCACTCGCCGCACCACTGCGCGCAGTACGCGCGCGCGGGAGAGACGACGACGACAGGGTGAGGAGGAGGAGGAGAGCTTCTCGGCGAGGGCGGGGGCGGCAGTGGAGTCGGAGGGGAGCATAGGGATAAGCACAGGGATAAGGAGGGCATTATCATCATTTTGCCTATTCTGTTAACCCGTTGCTCCGTAAAAATAATTACGTAATTACGAGAGGGCAAAATGTATGCTTTTTAAAAATAAGGGGGCAAAATGAAAAAACGATATATTATAAAGAAATTTTCTGTAATTTAGCCTTAAAATATTAAGTAAAATAAGAGAACCATATCTTGCTTGATGCAGTCAACAATTGAGAAAAAAAAAAAAAAAAAAAAAAAAAAAAACCACTGCATTTATTCTCCCCACTTGGGAAACTTCTTTACGCATCAACTAATTCAACAACCCACTCCCCCCACCCCCCACAAATCACCCCACCCCACCCCACCCCCACCGCCCCCCCCCCCCCCCCCCCCTCCCTCTCTCTCTACATTCCAACATTTTGAACAATGTTTGCATCAAGGTGAACGTGTGCATCTGCACACCAAACTTTGAATTTGTTCCTACAAGATTTTTATTATGAAATTCTCACGCTGAGGACCACATAATGTGCGAGTAAAGTTACTAAACTTTTAGAACTCAGGATCACGTCATTTTCAATGATAGAACAATCATGCAAACTATTGATCAACTCCATTAAATATGTTCTTAAATATTTGAACTATCTACAATTTAATTTTCACATAAGTTTCTGACATCATTCATCAATTCATCAATTCATCAATTTCAACTAGAACGATCTAGATGCTTATTTCTAAGTTACGATTGATAATTTCAAACTTAAATTAATAGTTTGAATAGTTAAGATTATGTTTAAATCATTTATTTGACTAGCCAATTATCAAAAATTATATAAAAATATAGATATTAGTGATTTTGAAAGTATAGCATATAGCTCTACTTTATAATGTGCTTGTATGGGTAATGAATTTTACACGCGCGCGCGCGCGCACACACACACAAAAAAAAAAAAAAAATCCTTTTTTGGCAAAAGTACTAATGATAAAGATAATTTTGATAATTTTTATATTAAAATAGTATTTAAGAAATTTTTGTTTTCTATACTTATTATTGATTTAAAAAGATCGGCATTCTGCCTAGTACCAGAAGGTCAAGTTGGTCGTGTTCGATTCGAAGTCAAAGATTATATTCTTGATTTTTACATACTGTAAATTTATGCAGATGTCTGGGAGAGAGCGATCGAGGATTGTATGTTGACTTAAACGAATCAGTATACTGCTGAATGGCAGCATACTAGATTAGACCAAGTCACACGTCCTATGTAATCGGAGGCTGAAATGGATCGAGTCATATTCGAAGCAGCAAGAAATTATATTTAACTGAGTCACAATCAAAACTTGTAACACGTCCTGTGTTAATTGCACCTTTCTAATAAAAAATAGGCTAAATTACAGAAAATTTTCCTGTAATATTTCGCTTTTTCACTTTGCCCCCTTGTCTTTTAAAAGCCTACATTTTGTCCTCTCGTAATTACCGAATTATCTTTAAGGGGCAACGACGTTAACGGAGGTAAATTGACGAAAATGTCCTTACCTTATATTGGAGAGAGAATGAATTTTAGATTATTTTTCGTTATTTTTTAAGGATATTTTGGATATATTAAATAATATTTTTTTAAAAATTGACGATTCACTCACGGAATGGTAACGGCGGGAGGGTAAATGCATATTTCGGTAATTAAGATGTGGCAAAATATAGACTTTTAAAAGACAGAAGGACAAAGTGAAATAACAGAATATTACAGAAAAATTTTATGTAATTTAACCTAAAAAATAAAAAATAAAAAAATAATAAGCAGGCACAAGACACTAGGTATATGTGGGTCCCACTCCCACAGTAATCTGATTGGATTATAAAGTGTGGGCCCCATTTTTGGGAGACAAATTTGTCACATTTCTTTTTCTTTGTTTACCAATTAAAGCAATGTTGTGTTGAACACAAGAAGCTTTAGAGGCGCTTTCGGCTTTGTCTTAAATGGAAATTTAGGGCAAACCTCACCATACCAAAAAAAGAAAAAAAAAATATAATTTATTATTATTATTATTATTAAGTTTATGGCTCTTACCTTTTGATCTCTTCTTTTGTCAAAGCAATGGTGTGTCGTTGTACCGTCCATATCTAGTGCAGTGACGCGTGTCAAAAAATTGCATAATAATAGTGCCCTAATAATTTTATATCGAATAAAAAAAAATATTTATCGTAGAGAATCGAGACTTGATTGTTTTGCCGAACAAGGGCGAATCTGAATGAACATTAGACGTAGTGGTCGTTTAGTGGTCGTTTGAATCATTTTCATTTTTTTTTTTCTTTTTTTTTTATGTATGGTATAGTTTATTTCCTTCTCCTTCATTGTTCATTGTAGTATTTGTTGAACTAAATTTTTTTTTTTAGTATTTTTATTATAAATATTAATTTTTCAGTCGTAAGAATTAATTTAATTCTAATTTTAATTTTATTATCGCCTCATATTTCTGATTCTTTGAATTCGGTAGTTTTTTTTGTGATTATTATTTTGTATGTTCTATATTTGATTCTATAGCCTTACGTATTTACACAAAGAAAAAGATGATAAAAATATTATTAATCAAATCTAAAAACTAATTACATTAATTACTACTATTCAAAATTTTCAAATTTACCTTCCTAACCTCAAAATATCTTTCTAAACCGGATCCCATTAGTAAACTCTAGAGCTAGAAATATATTTAAAAAAAAATATTTAAAATCAGCAGAAATATTTTGATGAACCAGAAGTATGCTAAATATTTTTAAAATTTTGAATGATATATATTATATTGGCTTAAAGAGAGCTGCCATCCTACTCTGGCGGGAGATTAGGTTTGACCGAGTTACGATTGAAATGACGTAGATTGGCATCTCGAAGTGGCATGGGACTAATTAAGCTAAATCACAATCGAAATTCGTAATTCGTAGACGTTGTATCTGTATACTTTAAGTAAATTAATTGCGTATTTCTAATAGTTCAAACTCATTAATAGTTAAAGTGAAAGACCCAGCATATTAGATAGGATTAATTGCATACGACTTTTCGTAAACATATCGAATAGCAGATATAACCCTACAAAGTTCAACTTTTTATATTTATTTCTTCAAAAGTCCTAAGTTATTCATATATATCCCTCTAGTTTATTGCCATTAGTTTATTATTTATTTTTTAACAGACTATATATGAAATGACAGTTTTGCTCTTTCAAAAATATCCCTCCAAAAATCCCAACTGTTAAAATAATACAAAAATATCTGAAAAGGTAAAAAAGTAAATTTACCTCACTAACTAACTAAGATTAAATATTTAACCTATGGTTAACTAGATTTTTCTAACAGAGATAGACAGTAGGGATATATATGAATAACGTTGAATTTTAAAAAAAATAAATATAAAAAGTTAAACTTTGTAGGAATACATCTGCTATTCGATATGCTTACAGAAAGCCGTATGCAATTAACCATGTCATACCTTCTTTCTCTTTCCTTGTGGTATCTATCACTCAATTTTTAAATCCAAAACATTGCTATCTAAGTAAAGTAAGAGATATCACTTTGTAGAACATGGAAAGGGCTCTTTTTTTCCCCTCTCCACCATACTTTTACTATAAAAGCACATGTGAGAACATAGAGACCCTAGAAACCCTAATTTGGAGCATGAAAGCTATAGCTCACCCTACAAAAGTTGTCACACTTAGCAATCACAAAGCATCTGTATCTTCAAAGCAAAGGCAAGGAAAATTGATTAATAATTAAGTTGACTAGTTATCGGTTGAGAGTTTGACCAAATTAGCCAACATCTAGAATTGTTCTAGGGTTTCTGTGGTGTTGGTTTGAATCAATGTGCAAGCTCAAAAGGAAAAAAAAAAAAAAAAAAAAAAAAAAAAAAAAAAGAGAGAAAGGAAAGAGAGAGAGAGAGAGAGAGAAAGAGAGAGAGAGAGAGACGGAGACGAAACAAAGAACACATAGTCAAACATTTGGATCACACTATTTTGGATCTCAATCTAGTTCAACATGGATAAGCTTTGAGTGATCCATATCCACACAATGAGTGCGCGATTACGCGCGAAAAGCAGCAGCTAATTATTTGGCAAACAAGTTGTTCAGAACTTTTACCGTCAGAGGAAGGTGCTACAATCATTCAGTATGGACGGTTTGAATGCATGAATATTTTATTCGGTACATCTCTTCCATCGAAAGGTTGTAGTACTTAGTCGTATCTAGAAAAGCATACTATATTCGGCCATGTTAGTTATTTTTTTAGAATAATATAAAAATAAAAATATATAAAATTTATCTAAACTATAGATCATTCTGAAATGACTATTCAAGTCGGTCATCGACACTTTGATCTTGAAATTTTAATGTGTCGTCTATCTTTGCAGATTTAATTTAGTATTCTTCGTGTAATTCTTACAATTATAAATTCATTAAAGTAATGAACTTAAATTTTAAAGTTAAAAGTATCAATAACTGATTTTTAAAATTTTAAAGTTAAAAGCTAAAATTAAATTTCTAACTTGTAATCAAACAATAAAAATAAGATTTTTTTTTTTTAAATAAAAACACCCTCATAACACCTTAATTGTTATGGATAATTTATTATCATTCAGAAGTGAGAATCCTAACTCTCAGTCACAAGAAAATCTTCATACGCCGTGCATGTTATTATTATTAGATAACTTATTTCGATGTCCAAAAAGATCATAAGAGCAACCGATCCAGTTGGATGAAAAGCTACTTTTGTTCTTTTCTTTTCTGCTCTTTTCTGAAAAGCTTTATCCAACAGCACTTCTGCAGAAGCTCTATCGAAGTCGACCAGAAAATGACGGTGTAACGACCCGACCCACTAGCAATAATAACTCGTTGGGTCCAAACCACAGCTCAAAATACTTAAGCCCAGTTATTATTACTAGCGTCCATGTCTCATATAAACCCAATCACAATTCCATCCACATCCGATGTGGGACTATTGAGGGCGTCACAGACTCCCCCCGTTTAGACCTGACGTCCTTGTCAGTCCAAACACACACACAGCAGCCCAAGATCACCAGGCGATGTGAGACTCGTCTCGCTAGTCCTGTCATCTAGACCCAGACTCAGCCGAGACTCGCCGCTGGTTATTCGCTCTGATATCAAATGTAACAATCCGGCCCACTAATAATAATAACTCGTTGGGCCCAATCTACAGCTCAAAATACTTAAGCCCAGTTATTATTACTAGTGTCCATGTCTCATATAAATCCAATCACAATTCCATCCACATCCGATGTGGGACTATTGGGGGCGTCACAGACGAGCTTGGGTGGGGTGGTGGGTGGTCTTTTTTTATCCACAGCACTTCTGCAGAAGCTCCATCGAAGAAGACCACAAAATGACAGGCTTGGGTGGGGTGACAGGCTTGGGTGGGGTGGTGGGTTGATCAACAACACCAAAGTCAGTAAAAGATTTTTCAACAGTGGAGCACTCAATCTAGAGCAAGCATGCAATAAAGAGTTAACAAGCTTTTCAAAAGATTTTTATGATGGTAAAAGAAAATCTCAGGATTCAAAGAAGAAAAACTGTAGCATGTATAGACCCAGTGAGATAAATTTGTGGAAAATGGCAATCTGGCTTAAACATCATGCATCGAAGGAACGAAGAAATAGGAAATACGACTCTCAATGAAGCTGTCGACGGCACTTAAAAGACTCTGAAGTAGGAATCTTTAAATTCGACATAATGCTCACAGAATACACAACCTGATGTATTTTTTCGTTAGGTTAATAGCATGCAAAGATTATTCACTACAGGGCAGCTTAGAACTTCCGTTAGTATTCGTGTCACGATCAAATTTCCTGTTTCACAAATACTTTACGTTCAGGAAGCATAATCAGACCCTAGAAATTTCTGTCAATAGTTCTACTGATAGGACACAGTAGAAATTTGGGTTAGTTGCGTACCACACCTGCGAGAAGTCCTCGCTCTTCACTCTTCGTCATCAGAATCAGCATGCTCCTCCAGCTCGTCCACATCATCATCGTCATCAAGCGCATCTATTACACACCAAATAATTACCGTTTAAAACTCCATTAAAGACAATACAAGGAAACTGTATGCATGCTGAGATCACATTTAAGACAATGCCACAAGAAATTGTGACACCCCAATAGTCCCATATCGGATGAGAATGGGATTGTGATTGTAACGACCCGGTCTACTAGCAATAATAATTCGTTGGGCCCAACCCACAGCCCAAAATGTGTAAACCCAGTTATTATTACTAGTGTCCATGTCTCTTATAAATCCAAACATAACCACATTTTCATCCGATGTGGGATTATAGGGGTGTCACAGACTCCCCCTATTTAGGTCTGACGTTCTCGTCAGTCTAAACACACACACATCGGTCCAAGATCACCAGGCGATGTGAAACTCGTCTCACTAACCCTGTCATCTAGACCCAGGCTCAGCCGAGAATCGTCACACACTTCCGACTGGCAATTGGCTCTGATACCAAATGTAACGACCCAGCCCACTAGCAATAATAACTCGTTGGGCCCAACTCACAGCCCAAAATGCTTAAGCCCAGTTATTATTACTAGTGTCCATGTCTTATATATACCCAAACACAACCACACCCTATCCGATGTGAGACTATTAGCGTTTAGGCCTGACGATGTGGGACTATTCCCATCCGATGTGGGACTATTGGAGTGTCACAATGATTGAATATATAAGAGACCGTAGACACTAGTAATAATAGCTGGACTTAAGTATTTTGGGCCGATGGTTTGGGCCCAACGAGTTATTATTACTGGTGGGCTGGATCATAACAAAAATGCCAGCGGAAACTCCTAAAAAGCATGGTTTAGTTTAAATCATTCATTAGCAAAGAGTGTAAGATGTGTAACGATCCAAGTCACTAATACTAACGACTTGTTAAGCGCAAACCACCAACCCAATATAGGACCATTAGGGCATTACAATAAGCAACTAAAAAAAGTTGTGCAACGATGAGATTAATCCAATAAAAGGCAATTGTTCATGCATTTATCTTCGAATATAGGACCATTGGGGCATTACAATAAGCAACTAAAAAAAGTTGTACAACGATGAGATCAATCCAATAAAAGGCAATCGTCCTTATTTATCCAAACATACTCGCTTCTGTATCCAATATAGGACCATTGGGGCATTACAATAAGCAACTAAAAAAAGTTGTACAACGATGAGATTAATCCAATAAAAGGCAATCGTTCATGCATTTATCTTCGAACATGCTAAATAAAGCTATTGTGTACAATACGACAATTTTGCCATCCATTTCTATCCAAGGTTAATGCAATTTATTGAACGGCAAGTAAAATACTTCCCTCTATAGAAGGGCCATAATCCTTCTCACTTTATTGTTTTGTGCCGCCCTCTATCATTGAACAGAGTTAGCTTTTCGAAGTAGATAGGTAAAATTATTTATATACTTGAGTTCACATCTCCTTTGTCAGCCCAAATATAAGTTCCGAGACTTTTTCCAGGCTAAAATTTATGTTTGAATGGCCTTCTTCATCCCAAAGTCTTAGCCCACATGGCCACTTCCGTCGTTCCACATTTTACAGATAGCATCTGCCATCATGTCCACTAATAGGCTTCACAAACATACAGAAACAAGGAAAGGATCTGATTGTATAATTCACAGTCCATTTCCTCAAAAATAAAAAACGAACATAATCCAGAGATCTTTTTAGCCAAGAGTTGAAATTTTTGGAGCTAAATACAATCAAGTGAAAGCAGGACTGACAACAAACTTTAACATTGTTCACTCTCCTCTATTTTTTAAGTGCATAACACCATTAAGGGCACGTTTGGTTTAGAATCGGAATCGGAATCGGAATAAGAATGGAAATGAGTCGGAATCGAAAACGGAATGATAAAAACAACAATTTGTTTAGTTAATAAGAGGAATCAGAATCGAAATTAGAATCATGTTCAAATTGAAATTCAAAAAAATAAAATTTTTATTATTGTTATTCAAATTTTTAATCAATATTTGAAATTAAATTTGAATTTACAATTCAAATTCAGGGTCAAAGTTAAAATTTAAATTTAGAACTACTAAATTAGAATTTAAAATTTATATTTTGAACGCAAATTTGAAATTATGATTTAATCTAATAAATTTATATGATTTATATATGAATTCAAATAATTATTAGTGGAAAAAAAAAAAATTCCCAATCACTCAGAAACCAAAGTTGACTCCCACCATGAAGGTGGGATTCACTTTTGAGAGATTTGAATCCCTCCGCAATGGGAATCGAAATGTCAATCCCTCACTCCAAACACTAACAATGGAAATGACTTACTCCGATTCTCATTCCAAGTCCTAAATACTTCAAACCAGGCATGCCCTAAATTTTATTTGAGGTCACTTTAACATTCTTATACGTCAATTTGTTTACTCTCTTTGTATGGAAAAAGCCCATCTGGAAAATGGTATGATCCATTAAATTAATCAAATGATCACCACCATTTCTAAACAACAAAATTACGCAATGATCTCCATTTTCTCCCTCATATTATCTGATTTATTTTCGTAATTAATTTGCATATCCTCTTAGACAGATGTTTCAACTCCTAGTTATCCCATCCTAATGTCTGGAAGCTTTCCAACTGCTATGATACCAACTACGAATTCTCCCAATACAAATCATTTTGTCACTATCTTACCTTTCAAGGGAAAACTCCGACTTCCTATAGCCCGATTCGACTTTGCTACCCTGAAGTTCAAGGAATAGCACTTTGTCCCCTGATGTTGCTGCTTCAATTTTCAGTTAGAATGACAATCACATACCTCACTAGAACATTGTAATATTAGGGAAAACTACAAAACCCTTCTTGCGGTGTAGTTCGATTTGTCACTAACAATCTTGTTGTTTAATGTTGTACAACTTTGCTGCATATTTTTAACAGCACTTTAATAGCACCCTAACTGGAAACCACATATTTTTAACGGCATTTTAATAGCGCCCTAACTGGACCAAAAAAGTAACTACAGGGACAAAGTGTTTCATTTTGAATCACATGGCCGCAAAGTGGAATCGGGGTTATACCACAGGGTTTTTTTTTTCAAGTTTCCCCTACCTTTAATTCTACTCACATCTTCAAAATTCTTTTAAATTATTATCTGAATTGGACCCACCGATAACTGTTCCTTTCAACTATATCAGCGTTCATATCTAGCATTTTCAATTTCTCAGAACTTCTGCTACCCATTTGGCCCTCTAGATAGTATGTACAAATTATGCTGATTCCCCTCTTAGTTTGTGT
This sequence comes from Tillandsia fasciculata, assembly GCA_029168755.2. NCBI lineage: Eukaryota > Viridiplantae > Streptophyta > Magnoliopsida > Poales > Bromeliaceae > Tillandsia > Tillandsia fasciculata. The sequence continues at coordinate 15,818,365 of CM054947.1, read as the reverse complement.
CTACAAGCTCCATAATAATCACTAAAAGTTAATATGTTCTAAGTTGCTAAACTTCCATCACGAAAATAGCTAATTTGTTGACGCTCAACAGAACGGTGGAAGACCTTTGGCTACTATGCTAGTGCTGATTCACTAACAATCCATTTTATATCATTTTCAAGACTGTTGCATGCTGACTTTGAAGAAAAATATAAGAGAAAAAGGCATAAGATTGCATGTGTGTGTGCATGAGAGGGGAATGGATAGTTCAATTGCATTTCACAAATCTCTACCTGTAGGATTTAACTGCTTGGTACTTTGCATTGGAGTTTTGGCTTCATTCTCACCATCAAGAAGATACGGGAGTTCCAAAAACTGCAGCAAGGACTCAGTTTGCAGATTACGACAATGACCTGAGTATAGCAGAAATGTAAGTCCTCACATCAACATAACTTACAGATCTAAGATGGAATGCAGAAGACCAGCTTACTAAATCTTCCCAAGCAAGAGAGAGAGGGAGAGTTATTAATGTGGATCGATTAAATTATTTTAATCAGAAAGAACAAACTTTCACAAAAATACAATCATGCAAAATACACTGATTAAGGGATGTTTGTTTCACCGAAAGTGAACTTTGAGTTAAGTGGAGTTTTGGTGAAAACTATTTCTTCCCCGTTGTTTGTTTCTATAGTTATAGAAGTGAAGTTTCTTCGGTTCTGCTGTTTGTTTGGCAAAAAGTGAATAATGTAAAAACTATAATTTATACATAAATAATAAATTATAATATAATATAATTCTATTCTTATGTAATTAAAAAATGTAATCTAAAACAACTAAAGAAAAAAATTTATAAATAAATTATAATAACACAACAATAAAATTATAGAGTAAAAAAAATATTAATACTCAAGTAACTCAACTAATTAATTTTCATCACATTGTAAATGTACAAACTAAATACTAAAACTTAAATAATTAATTTCCATTATATTTTAAATATGTAAACTAAATAAAAGAGTAATTATAACTACCATAATTAAATATATTTAAATATATCTACCATTACCATTAGTATTATTTTATTATTTTTTTCTTCACCTCTCTTTACCGTAATTGACTTCGGCTTCGGATGGGCCGAAGTCAATTACGTTGTTTGGGGTAATTCGAGTTCCAACCGTATCTTTATTACGGTGAACCAAACAACGGAAGTGGCCATTTACAGCCGAAAACGACTTCACCCCTCTTCACTTCCACCCAAACAAACGGGCCCTTAGACGAAATATTATAAAAGGATGAAGGCACATGGAACAAGAATTATAACATGGTGTACATGCAATATCCCAGAAGGCTAGAACTATACAATGTAGAACTACAACAACCAAATAAGAACTACGTAACTGTGAATAGATAACCGTAATATTTATAGGATAAATTATACAAAATTTTTGAGAAGTACCATTACGAAAAGGATTGGAAAAGGCCTGAGAAGGATCGTAGGCTGGAACAGTCTGGACAAAATCAAAAGGTTTGGCCCCTCTTTCATCCAATTTACGCCTCACCCACTGCCGACAATCTTGAATGTCATGTTGTTTGACCCTAAAAGCAAGCTTTTAAGTTCTTGATTCAGTACTTTTCAGACGGTAATAGATCATGAGAGTGCAAGAAACTAAAGTAACTCAAAAAAATGACACATTATTACCCCCCATCAAAATATCTTCGCGTCAAGGGAAAAAAATTATTAAACTTTTTTGTTATTGCAAGCCATTCCTCATCGTATTGAATCTCATAAGGTCCTGGATCTGATTCGATGTCAATAATCTGAAAAATTCAACAAAGGCCAAAATAAGATTATGCATCCAATTCACCGCATAACTTACGTATTAAAACCGAGTAAGTCTCGGCAAAAATAATACAGGTAAGTTGCATCAGGGTCCTTACCCTTGCATCAGGGTCCTTACCCTTGCATCAGGGTCCTTACCCTTGTAGCACAACAGCAAAGTTGGTCCCCAACCTTTTAATTGTTCCGATCAGGTTCCTTACCTGAGCATTTTGCTATAATCTTACCCTTTCAGTTAAATTCCTCCATAAAATTGGATTACTTATTCACATAAATGTCATTTTAGACTTCTTGTATGGCTATTATTTGGGTATCTTCAATTTTTTCGTGGATATTATCCAATTTAAGGAGGAACTAAACAAAAAGGGTTAAGTCTCTAAATAACATAAAGTTAAAGGAGTCGATTATACCAATTGAAAGGTTCCAGACCAAACAGAAATCTTCCTAAAAATGTCAGGGACCCTTGTACAATTAGCTAAAATGAAGACATATAACCTGCAAAAACCTGCGACCAGGGAGGCATTTATCAAGTGCAAGAAACTTAGTAATAGGTCCGTCTTTCCCATGCTGAATTACTGCCGGAAATTTACAGTGGAGATGAGCAGAAAACCAGTAAGGCGGTCTTAATTTGTTTAGCAACTCTGCAGCAGGCTTGCTACCTAGGGTTCTAGAGTAGACCTAAAAAGGAATCCCAAAAAAAAAAAAAATAAGTGGTAAACAATATATTATAAGAACAGCAAAGTAGTAGCACACTTTTATCAGGCAACGATGTATTTATTGATCATTGTAGTGCAAGGTTAACAACAAACACTGGAGATTCAACTGTAAACTATGATTGAAACCATACCAAAAAAAACCCAGTCACTACCAAAGATCTAGTTTCAAATTTCAACATACATAAACCAACAAACCAGGAAAAAAAAAAAAAATCACTCTCTTCATTATAGAATGTTAAATTATACGAAGCAACCGTTATTCTCCGAAAGCTTAAGCTGTTAGAGAACGGTATTTATATATTTTATAATCAACACTCCCCCCCTCACGTCTAGACTCGAGACTCTTTAACAGGCTCAAGGCGTAGGCTTAATTAAATGGGAGGAAATTAAATAACGCTAGGAGTCTGACACGATTCGAACTCGGGACCTCCTGCTCTGATACCATGTTAAATTATACGAAACAACCGTTATTTTCCAAATGCTTAAGCTGTTAGAGAACGGTATTTATATATTTTATATTCAACCAAGGTTTTAAGTATCCATCGGCACGGGCCGTATCTACCGTGCCGTACCGTGCCAACAAGATACCGGCACGATAGAGCTCCCGTGCCGATGACACAGTTCAAAACCCTTTTTTCTTAAAATTACTAAGTAATTTTCTTAATAAAGTTCAAAATATTTGATAAAGATACATAATAAGCAATTAAAAAATTTTGTTGCTAAAGAAATTAAATATTTCATGCCATTATGTGTCGGCACGCATGCATTTTTTGTGACCGGTACTCATCGGCACGGCTCGGCACGCACCGTGCCGTACCGTGCCGGCAAGTTTTCGGCACGACCCCGTACCACGGCACTTAAATCCTTGTATTCAACACATAATTAATATAATAATATATCCCTTCACTTGCATGCAAACCTGCAACTTCAACCATACTAGAAAATAGCTAAACATAATTGACATTACCTCCTCTGTAAAATGCCGTTTTAATTTAATAAGCTTCTCCCAGTCTCCGTACTCCGTGATTCCTAGAGGCCAATCATGGGACAAGAAAATATCTATTGGTTCTTCAACGTGCATGAGTTTAAGGACATCATAATTCCTCACATGGTATATCGATCGTATGTCACTCTCATTATACGGAGGCCGCTCGAAATGCCCTGCTTGAACAATAATATACTATCATAAGTCAAGGGTAATGAAGCTTCAGCTGTCAAGGAAAAAATTATATTTAAGAAAAAATGAGTAAAATAGTAAGCAGCTGACAAATGTCCTGCCTATCATCCCACTAAGAAAAAAGGACTCATGTAATGATTTGGAGAAAAAATAAAAAAAAACAAAAAGATAAACAAAAAAATAATATACAAGATCAAAGCATTGGTACAAGGTTAAACTTGCCTAAAAAGTAATGTGCCCGCTTATAAATTCCAGAGAGCCCCCCAATGCGAATGTTGCCAAACTTAACAACTCCAGCAAAGCCCAAGAAATAAATATTTTGTGCAGCCCAGCCTCCATAATACCTGGTAAGGAAGCAACAGCGGAAAATAACTACAGCGTTCAAAATTAAATAAAAAGTAAAAGTTCAAACCCTACAACAAAATGTTTTCAAATTTCACAGCTAAGGGTCTCAATTCCATCTAATAAAGACTTGTCGATATGCTTTTTCAACTAAGAATCTTAATTCCATTTAATACAGGCCATTCTTAATAATCCTTCTCGCAAGTAATTATAAGAGCGAATTACAGTTCAAAGACTTCTGTACATGAAAGCTAAAGATGACAGCAATTTCAAGCTAATATCCAGGAACTACACTTTCTTGCTATGATTTCTGATCAGCCAAATAAGAAGAAATAGCTGCGGTTCAAAAGAAGCACTAGCCATATTCAATTACAATTTTGAAATAAAAGACTCAGAGTCTCGCACGATTGGTTCTAAGATTATAACGGTAGTGTAAAAAATCAAGACGAAAAATGATGGTCTCATGTTCTCATTTCTGAAAGCTATCTGGTTAAGTAAATAATAAAACTCACAATTCCCACAAATAGTTGGACGCCTCATGATTCCCACCAATGAATATGGTTGGATATGGAGCTACTTCTTGCCCTGAATAGTACTTCCAAAATGTGTTCATACTGCGATACTTTGGTTTGACATTTAAGCTCTCTAAATCATTTTCGTTTCTAACTGCCTGCTTAGAGAAAGAAATGGTTTATTCACATGCAATGAAAAGAAATAATAGCCAGACAACCAATGATATTATAAATTTGATGAGGAAGAATGACAACAGTTATGACAACAATTTATATATTAATTACGATGAAAAACCAACAATCCTGTTTCTCAATAACTACATCATCATTACACACGCTAAGCGACCAATCTCATTCAGAATGCAAAATTTCACATTGCTTTTCCATGTCCCATGGTTTAAAAGTAAGATAGAAGAGGATATTATGCCCAAACTCAGATGCCAAATGGTACAGAAAGCATAGAGCTAAGCTCAGTAGCAAGCCATGTTTGGATTCATGAACAAACAAATGCTAATCAATGATCAAGTCTTCCGCTTGAAGATTAGATTTTCTGGAGACTAGATAGTGCCGTTTTCTAGTACAAGATTATACTTATTCGTACTTTGATCACTCTAAGAAAAGAATAGACCATAGAGAAACCAAACTCACTTCTTCTATTCCACTTCATTAACCATTTTCCTTCTTCTACTGCTAGTTTCCTACTGCTTTTCTCATATCTCAAGACACCCTAGCAATATATCGAATCACCCTTCCATTGAAAGAAAGGGTTTGGTGGTTTAAGTCCTTCGAAGCAATCCTCATCTCCCCACTTCTGCTTCGACTTTCAGCTGCAATCACATCCAGCAAAGCATTTTGCAAATAGAAAATTCTAAAGTTCTTTGTACAGCAGGAACCAAAAATTAGTGTCTATTTGACCTTGCTTGTACTTCTGCTTTCAGCAATAGCAGCCTCTGTGGGAGAATTTGACAAAGAGAAAAATCTAGGGCTTCTACTAAGGCAGACGGAAGAAATGAGATTGTGTGTCTCAAAAACAAAAGCACCTAACTGGTGCTTCTAAATCTTCTACAGAAAGAAGTTGTTTAGGGTATTTTAATATTATGCTTCTCTTAATAAAATTACATAGTTAGCACTTCATTAAACAACACTATAGCAAGGCTGAATAAGCCCTAGGATCATAAAACCCCAAAAAAAGAAGCTTCACTTTTATTTAAAGCATCTAATTCTTCTGCAAAAAGAGACTGTCATGCAAATTTAAATGAAATAGCAGTTTGTCAAACAACACTGCACCCAACAGCAGAGCCAAACATATTGTATCATCTCCTGCTTCTCACCTTCTTCCCTAATTTGAAAAATCCCAGAAACATGTGATTCCAGTCTCATCACTGAACTCAAGACCTTTTGCTTTGGTACCACATGAAACAACAATCATATAAGTCGTCTCTAAAAGCCTAAGCTACTATTGAAAACAGTGCTTCTAATCATGTATGCTCAACAATTATGTGAACTAAAGCATTTTGGAGGTTCAATTCTCTCAAAGGTATCATAATTTCATTTCCATTCAACGCGATCATTATCCTAACTCCTACCTGTTAGGCCCAACTTCCACTTCCGCTTTCAGCTGTAATCACATCAAAAAAACATTTGGCAAATAGAAAACTCCAATTCGAATCCTTTTCGACTCAGTTAAGCGAATTCGAACTCAAACAACATTACACTATACAGAAAGGCGAAACAAGTTTTTTTCTCACTCCCTCCTCTCTCCTCCTACCCTACTTTAAAAAATCTAGCGCTTTACAATTTCAATCTCATCATTAAACTCAAAACCTTCTGCTCTGGTACGGCACGTAAAACAACAATCAAATCACTCATCTCTAAAAGCCTAATCTACCATTTTTTTAAAAAAAACAGTGGTTTTGAAGGATTAATTCACCCAAAACTAACATTATTTCACTTCCATTCAAAACAATCATTGGCCCCACTTCTGCTTCTACTTTCACTTTCGGCCGTAGTAACATCAAACGGAATAACAAGCCCCAAAAGTAAAAGCTCTAATAAGAAGCTCTGGACATTTTAGGTGAATTCTAACTCAAACAACCGAAACATGTCATATTCTACTTTGAAAAACCCTAGCACTGCACAACTCTAATCTTATCATTGAACTCAAGAGCTTCTACTAACCTACTATCAAAATCAGTGCTTTTAATCGTTTATGCTCGAACAACCACATTACGGACCCTATTTAAGAACCCTAGCACCGCTCACATCACATCGTAAGAAGGAAAAAAGATCAAATCAGAACCAAATCACCTGGAAATCGCCGCAGCAGAGGAGCAGGTCGATCTTGGTGTTCTCGACCTGCTCCAGGCGCCTCAGCGTGGCGTACACCGCGTCCAGCTCCCCGTGCATGCACCCTTCCACCGCGATCTTCATGATCCCCGCATCAAAAATTCAACAACAACAACAACAACAACAACAAAATGCTTAAAATTGATTGAAATAAGGAGACTAATCAATCGAGCGATTTCTCTCTCTCACCTTCATTTTTATTTAGAATTAGGGTTTTGTTGCTGAACTTGTTTCTTGCTTCTGATTCTGCTGTTTGATGAGAATCTCTTTTTTAAATTAAGGGGCAAAGCTGCAAAAGAAAATTAAATTTATTTCATGATTTGGTTAAATTTGTAGTCGAATTTCTAATTAGATTAAGATTTATTTTTAAATTTGGTGGAGATAAATTTATTAAAATTTAAATATTAATTAGAATATAAATTTAATTAGATTAGAATTTAGATAGTTTCGATGTAAACTATAAATATAATAAGTATTATTAATTTTTTAAGTTAATTTTATACAGCTTTATGTAAATATATCGAATAATAGTTATATTCCTACAAATTTTAATTTTATATATAAATATATATATATATATATATATATATATATATATATATATATATATTCCTCTGATTTATTACCGTTAGTTCACTGTTAATTTTTTAACATAATATATGTGAAATATCAATTTTACCCTTTTAAATATATCTCTCTAAAAATTTTAATTATTAAAATAATACAAAAATATATAAAAATTTTAAAATATAAATTTATCTCACTAACTAACAAATATTAAGTATTTAACGTATGGTTAAATATTATTACTATATATAAAAGCGGATAAATAATAACATACGAAATCTAAATGAATAAAAGAATATAATACAAAATATTTACATAAAAAAATTGAGTTTCACATTTTATTATTTATTTATTAATTTATTAAATATTTATATATTATTTTATATTTTCTTTATATTTTCAAATTATTTTAAACAAAAAAATAATCAGAAACAAATCAAATTTTAAATGAATCGAAACAAATCAAATATAACAAAATTAAAAAAATAAATTAATTTAAATTTATATTCATGTCACTAATAAATATTCAAACCAACAATCAAAATAATCAAATTTAGAAAGAATTAAATTTATAAAAAAAATTAAAAAAAAACAAATTTAAAAAAAGAATAAAAAATATGTCACAAAATATCTAGATAGAAAAACTAAGTTCCACACTTCATTTTTTATTTTTTTATTTATTAAATATTTATATATTATTTTATATTATTTTATATTTTTAAATTATCTCAAGCTAACAGATAGTTTTTTTTATTATATTTTCTATATTTTTAAATTAGGGATAATTGCCTGTGTACCCCTGAAATATGAAGAAATATCTGATTTACCCCTCTTATTTTTTTCTTTTCAATATACCCTTCATACGTTCCACCGTTATTAAAAATACCCCTACCGTTTCCCTTTGTTAAGTTAACTAGGGTTAAACTAGAGTTAAATAATAATCGGAGTTGAAAACTATCAGATATACCTATTTTGCCCGGATTTAGGGTTTAGGGTTTAGGGTTTAGAATTTTTTAGGGTTTTAGAGTTTAGGGTTTAGGGTTTAGGGTTTAGGATTTTTTAGGGTTCTAGGGTTTATGGTTTAGGGTTTTAGAGTTTAGGGTTTAGAGTTTTTTAGGGTTTTAGGGTTTAGGGTTTAGGGTTTTAGGGTTTAGGGTTTAGGGTTTTAGGGGTCAGGGTATATTTGAAAGGGCAAAATAGTAATTACACACAGATAACGGCAGTTCCAAACGGTACACTAACAGAGTTTAACTTCAGGGGTATTTTGGAAAGAAGTTGGAACGTAAGAAGGGTAGTTTTAATATTAGCCTTCTAAGAGGGGTAAATCTGAAAACAGAAAATTTTTTAGGGGTATGTAGGAAATTGCCCCAAATTATATCAAACAAACGGATGTTTTTTTTATTATTTTTTTACTTCAAAAAGAAATTTGTTTTTTTTATCGCGGAAGAAAATTCAAATTTAGAAAAAATTAAATTTATAAAAAAAAATTAAAATTAAAAAGAAATAAAAGAATATAACAAAAAATATCTATATATAAAAACTAAGTTTCACATTTTATTTTTTATTTTTTTATTTATAAATATTTTTAAATTTTATTTTTTTTTGGCAGTAGAAGAAATATTTTCAAATTTTGCATTCACTTTTTTTTTTTCTCTAACTGATATTTTTTAATTATTTATTTATAAAAAATAAAAAAATAAAAGAAAATGTCAAGAAATATCTAAGTAGAAAAACTAAATTTCACATTCCATTTTTTATTTTTATATTTATTAAATATTTATGTATTATTTTATATTTTTTATATTTTTAAATTATCTCAAACAAACCGATATTTTTATTTTTATTTTCGTACCGAAAAATAATTTGTTTTTATCGTTTTGGCAAAAAAAAAATTTGGTTCTTTTTTTTCTTACGCGAGAAAATTTAAATAAATATTAATAATCTATAAAATTTAAAATAAATTAATTTAAATGTAAATTCATATCACTAATAAATATTCAAACCAACAATCAAAATAATTAAATTTAGAAAAAAAAACGAATTTATAAAAAAATTTTAAAAATCAAATTTTAATTTAATTTCAAAATATTCTTTCTTTTTACAAAAAAAAAAAATATTTTCAAATTTTTTACTTTTAATTTCTTCATCATTTTGGCGGAAAAAAATCAAATTTTAAAAAAATCAAATTTATAAAAAAATAAAAATATCAAATTTTAAAAAAAAATAAAAGAATATGATAAAAGATATCTATGTAGGTGGCAACGACGTTAACGGATGAGATAAATTGACGAAAATGTACTTATCTTATATTGAAGAGATAATGGGTTTTAGTTTATTTCCCGTTATTTTTGAAGAATATTTTGGATATATCAAATAATATTTTTTTAAAAATTGACGGTTCATTCACAGAATAGTGACGGCGGGGGTAAATGCATATTTCGGTAATTATGAGGGGGCAAAATATAGACTTTTAAAAGACATTGAGGCAAAGTGAAAAAGCGAAATATTACAAGAAGATTTTCTGTAATTTAGTCAAAATAATAATAATAATAATAACAAAGAGCAAAAAGATCTTAAAGATTAAGCATACTCCGTTATAAATTATCGAAATGATTTTCCGTAGCTACAAAATTTAGGCACTTTTCCAAAGAGATTGTTGTTAGCTATGTATCACGGGCACTTCTATAAGTCTCGCGTATTCGTATCGGACTCGTGTCCGATGTGAATACTTTTTAGACGCGCGTTTAATAAACATATAATTAAAAAAGTATATATTTTTATTTTTTTTTATTTTAGTTTTTTTATGCATATATATAATGTAAGATGATAAATATTTTAACTTTTTAATAAGTATATATAAATATTTTTTGAACAATATAAATAAATTATGTATGGTGAAAAAAAAAATATTTAAAATATATGAACTATCAGTAAAAAAAATTATAAACTTTTATTTATATAAAAAATATAATAATATTTTATCAAAATTTATATTTTATATATAATAAATATATATTATAATATTAATAATATTATAATTTGTTATTTGTTTTCGTGTTCTAATTATTTGAAAGTTGCCGAATCATCACCGTGTTCGAATCGTGTCGTGTCTCGTGTCCCGTATCAGTTTCTATAACGCTTAGGTTGAAGGCGAATAAGGTCGGAGAAAAAATCACGAGATTCTTTTCAATTATTTTTATTTAAATGGTCCACTTTTCAATTATTTCTATTGAATTTGTTGGCTTCTTAATTGTTTTCATCCTCTCTGACATTCTTCTCAAGATTGATGAATAAAATATTTATCTTTAATAATTATTAATGTATCTTTTAATTTTTCTATAAATCTTTTCATTTTTCAAAAAATGAATATTAATAATTTAGAATAATGTATCTTTTAGTATTTCTATAAGTATTTTTTTATTTTTCTATAAACATTATGAATGAATTAATATATAAAGAAGTTGAAAGATTTTTCGACAATATATATATATATATATATATATATATATATATATATAATATATATATATATATATATTATATATATAATATATATATATATATATATATATATATATATTTTATGATAAAAAAGACAAGTCAAGTTAATTTAAATTTTCTACTTTCATTTATATATATAGTATATATACTTTTGTTTTCAAATATCTGTATTTCTTTTTTTTTATCAAGTTTTAAAATATTTTTACTTATATTGAGATTTATTTTTTTGATTGTGAGTGAGATAATATTAGCTTTTTTTACTAATTAATTTGACAAAAATAATTTAATTTGTATATCAAGTGAGATTATTGCTTATATTTTTTTTTTTTGCATTGTTAATTTTCGTTTATTCAGTAGATTATATTTTTATCTCTGTAATAATAATTATTCACTATATTATATTAATTAATAATAAATTTAAAAATAGTATATGTTTAATTTTTTTTTATAATATTAATTATTAAAGGACACTATTTAAAATTTTTACTTTAATAGTATCTATCCGATGCATAGCGCGGGTCACTACACTAGTTTTTTTAATAAATATTGACGATAAGATTATATATATATATTATATATATATATATATATATATATATATATATATATATATATCTATATATATATAATATATATATATATATATATATATATATATAAACAACTTAAGATTTTTAAAATGATAAATATGAAAAGTTGAACTTTATAAAGATATATTTGTTATTTAATATGTATTTTTGAAAGAATATGATTTTGAATGCACGTAGTACAGAGAATTTTTCTTGGTTTCGGATTGAAGCTACGGATTTATAGTAAAAATTTGATCTGACGTTTTCGTTATAAAATTTGTATTGGAGCGAATTATAAATTTACAAAATCTGTTACTGGGACGAGTACCATATTCCGAACATATAATAAACAGATATTGTTTGAATACGGATAGACTATTCATATCTATATATTCGATCAAAACTGAATTAAATTTATATTTTAAAAATTTAGATTTAATATAATATGTTTAGAAATAAGATAAAGAAAATTATTATTTCATATTTGAATTTTCGAGTTTGGATTCAAGTTTTGAATTTTGATCGGTTTGGGTTTAGAAATGAAATTTTAAAATATATCGGATTTGGATTTAGTAGTGATTCGGATTAAGTTTTTAAAAACCCGCTCCACACGTGGATTTTTTTTAGTTAATTCGTAAATTATTTATGTGAGTTATTGAAAATTTGAATTAATGGGTATGCAAATTTTTCTCAAAAATTCAAAATAAAAAATATTTTTTTTTGAGTAGTTTTAATAATTCGCGAATAATTCGGATGGACGCGAATTATTCGGTCAAAAATTCAGACAATTTTTTAAAATAATTCTAATAATTTGCAAATAATTCAGCCAAAAATTCAGTAATCCTAAAAAATGAAAAGAAAAAAAAAAATCTCTCTTAAAAAAAGTTTTAATTGTTAACATACACCTGCCTAATTTTTATTTTTAAAATTAGGCTCAAAAGGTGAATAATTTATTATTTTTTAAAAAATAATAAATTTAAAAATAATAGATATTTATCTTTTTAAAAATTTCACATTTCACAATAAACAATTAATTATCATCCCTGGTTAGTAAGATAAATTTACTTTTTTAACATTTAGATATTATACTTAGCAATAAGTATATTTTTTAACTGTTAGAATTTAAAAAATATATATATTTTGTAAGGGCAAAATTAACATTTCACTTATATTCAATTAAAAAATAAATTATAAACGATTTAAAACTTTAGAAGAGATAAATATGAAAAATTAACCTTTGTATAAATATATATACTATTCGATGTATTTACAAAAAACTGTATAAAATTAACCGTCTTTTTAACTGGATTATTTAACTAATTACAATATTTTTTAGAGTTATTTAAAAAAAAAAAAAAAAAAAAAAAAAATCCACCCTAACATCTCCTCTTATATAAAAATTAAACTCAAAATCCCTTATTCTAAATAATCCAAATTATCCTAAACCAAACACTGCAAAACGGCAAAAAAAAAAAAAAAAACCCCCTCAAAGTCCCAACCCAAACATGATCTAAAAAGAAAAACACAAAGGTTGGAACTTGGAGCTCACATCACAGTGGAGATAAAGGAAACAAGCAAAGAGCATCAGGAATCAAGAGATGATGATGATGATCAACAAAAACAAGCGATTTCGAGAAGAGCACAAACATATATGGAAGAGCAATTCAGAGTTAAAAAGAGTAGCATGAGCTCCAAGCTCACTTTCGAATGACCGAAACCACCGATTTCCCCATTCCGTCGAACGCATGTTTCGACCACGCATTTCTCACCCAATCTTAACATCAAGCAGTTTCGCGTACAGTTGCATGCGAGCATGCAAATTGTTACATGAATCGCAAGCCTGCGCCTCCCATTCACCATGCGCTGAACCTCGACCAACCAGTTACTGCATTTTGGCACGAGTCTTGCAGGACCAAAGAGGAAAAAGAAGGGCGGCGATGAGGAGGAAATCCAATAAAAGCCAGAGTTTCCTCCGGTTGTTTCGCCACCCTGCAGAGCAGAATTGAGATTCTCGCTGCCTCGGACCAGCAGGTCGAAGTGCGTCGGCCATCAATTTCGCGCCCTTTCTTCAAGCAATTCATCATAAATGTCCTGTGCGGTTCAACGGCATCATAGTGCCTTATATGTATTACAAGTTGTCGGGATCCAAAAAAGAGAAGGAAAAAAAACAAAACAAAACAAAATCTGGGGAAAGAAAGAAAAAGACAGCATCCAGAGTACATATCCAGGGCGCATAAGTTACAACATGGTCATTCGATATGATCTCAGGATGGTCGGTTTCAGTTTCAATCTGAATAATATTGCAGTCACAGCAATGTTCCTCCAAGGCGGTCGGTCAACTCCTCCGTATATAGCAGGCCACACCGAGGCGAGCAAGATGAACCCAATGTAACTATCGGAGTGCGACAAATAAGTTCAATGATTTCGAGGAATTGATCAACTCCCTGTCCACCTTCTCTTACGAGCCGGCCTCTCTGGTTTAACCTCCATCTCGGGTGCGACAGCTTCGTTCTGGGGTGGTTTAGGCATTTCGTTATCTGCTACTCTATTCTGCATTGTCTCCTTCTCACCCGGCATCGGCAATTTAAAGCGCTCGCTCCTCTTCTTGAGTTTTGCTACCGTGTCCAGGTGGCGGTCCCGGTCCTCCGCGACCTTTTCTGTGAACTGTCCCCCCAAGTCGCCATCCTTAGCACTAGAGTTAGGGTTGGAACTTCCGGCATTATTGTCGTTAGCTTCAGTTTTGCCTAACTCATTGGTGTTTAGGGTTTCGGCCTCCTTTCCCCTGCTTGAGGCGGTGAATGCTTTTGTTGCATCGACGGTGGTGAAATCCCTCTCCTTGTGGCTGGTCCAACGCTCCAGCTTAGAACGCCCCCTTCTAGAATCTTCTGTATTATCGTCGTCCGAGGTGGGCTCTTCCTTCCCCTGTTTCATGAATGGACGGTGGAGATGATGAGCATCTGGTTGTTCCCGAGTGTCGGAACGGTTCTTCTTGGATGAGGGGATGCTTTCTTGATCGGTTTGGCCTCTGCTATCAACCTGATCAAAAGTAATTAATGAGATTGTTGCAAAAGAATTTCGGAATTCTTTTCTCTGCTTACCATAAGCATGTAATATAAATAAGTGTAGTCAAATTATTGCAGCACTGCGAGAACAACGTGGCGTGGTTTGAACATAAAAAAGTAAAGAAACAATTGAAAAGAAGTAATTATACAATCTGCATTCCCTACAACCAAGGCGACGCAAGAGGTTATGGGATACATGAGAGATTTAAAAAATATTACCTGATAAAGGTTGTTTTAATTTTTTTTTTTTTTTTTTTTTTTTTGTTTTTGGTAGGCACTATTTATTCATCCTGCACGCGATTAATTCAAAGTTACTGTTTTTCTTTTATCCCGACTACTTTTCTGACAAGAAATAGGAGCACCTTCCCTAGCATTAATCAGCTGGTGATAATTGCGACACTGACCTGAATCAATAAAAAGGAACCCTTAATAGTATCGCAATCAATAATTGCGATACTCATCCACTTAATCCATTAACCAGATTCAGCTTATTCAAGGCTATCGAAAAAGCTAATGACATTCCTCCTCTCCCTAAAAAAAAATAGTATAAAAAGGAACCCTTAGTAGTACATCACTGTTTGCTTTCCTCATTTGGAAGGGGTGATGGGTACTTATCTAAAGAAAAGCCCATTTAGACCAGATTCCCAAGGCCCATGTAGGTTACGAAGCAACGGCTCCCCATCTAGCCCCTGTAGTCTTTTAAAACCTTCCAATCCAAATTTCGCCCAATTGGAGCTTTTGCAGAATGGTTGCTTACGAAGATTTGTTCGAAGAAGCAATAAGAGTTTCGTTCATTAAAATCACCTGACTGAGATGATTCTGCTCAGCAGCAGAAGAGGGTTTGAATTGGAGCTGGCTAAGCCTATTTGGACCGTCAGCCTACCTACTGAAATCTTGCTTGCTTGGAACAGAACTATTAGAGCTAACAGCCGCCATGCATTCGAGCTCAAAAGCTCATTTAAGTTTCACATCATAGAAAAGCTCCAGAACTTTTCTTTTTCACCAAATGACTAGCTGCTTCTCCGAGCGGAGAAGCTGCTGCAGATGCTAGGCCAGGTGGGCACTAATACCTTTTCCCTCCAAAATTTTCAAAGGCAAACCGATGCAAATCAAAAGAAAGCCGAGTTCTCAGAGGTTTATCAAGTCGTACCTTCTCATTTTGGTGAGCACTGTGGTCCTGATGCCTCCTCTTTCCAGGCCGCTGAGAATTTTGCTCGCTGGGTTCGGAGCTCTTGCCTTTTCTCATAGTCTCCTTCTGTTCTATGTACATATGATGGCCACCAGACCCACTCGAAGAGTGGTAATTATGAGAACTCACTCTATCGTGTCTCGAGATTCTTTCATCACGCCCTTTATGCTGCATTGAATTTTCTTCCCCAATTTGATCTCTCTTTGAGGACTCGTTTTGCCGTCTACGTTCTTTGTCCTGATAGATCTTATCCCCCACAGGCTTCAAATCTTCCTTATTCCTACTGCTACCATATGGCTTATCCTCTCCAGCTCGTCCACTCCTAACTGCTCCTCGCCCTTCCTCTCTCTCACGATGTGTTGATGTACTTTCGTGAGGTTGTTTAGACCTTTGTCTATCCTCTCGCTCCCTATGATGCAAACTATCTTCTCTATGCTTGGAAGGATAGTAGTCCTCAACTTTATCCCTCATTCTTGTATTATCCTCTCTCCTCCTTTGATCCACTCCATCGTCCCTCTCTCTCTTCCTTCGGTTGGGCTCTTCTTTAGCCCTATAAGATAGATCTTCCTTCTCAAGTTTGACTCTCCTCGAGCTCTCCTCATCCTTCTTTCTCCTGGTGTGCGAATCATCTAGGGATTCACGACGATTCATCAGGGTATCATCCCTCTCCCTTGGTCTGGAGCCTCTCCAGTCTCTGTCGTCCACTCGTTTCTTATGAAGGTCTTCATCCCTCTCAGTCCGATCGCTTGCTCTAACCTTACTCCTGTTTCTCATACCTGCCTCCAAACTCTGCTCTCGCCTGATATCTTCATCTTTAACCCTTCTACCATGAAGAGCTTCTTCTCTCCTCTGCCAGACATCTGCCTCCCTCACCATCTCAAAATTCCTTCCCCTATCCAAATCTCTATGAGGATAAGGGTGGTATATATCTTCCCTCCCTTTGGGAGCTATACGGCTTCTTTCATGGTGTTGGTCGTCCACTCTACGGAAATTACATTCTTCTTCTTCACGGCGCCGCTTAGAATCACTTAACCGCCTTGATCGTCCATCTTGTACAACTTCCTCCCCAAGTTCAGGGCGCTTTTGATATTCCCTACTGCTCCCAGACTTTGCCCTACTGTTCTCACTATGCGAGGTCCGCTGCAAATCCTCATCGTCATTATTGTATGCCGAAGAATGCTCGACTCGCGAACTTAGCTTCGACTTCTTGTCAGAATGGGCTAAGTCGTTGTCCTCACCAAGAGTCCCACTTGATTGGTGTATATCTGAATTGGCGTCATCTCCTGCTTCGATGCTATCATGGAGTTCGAGCTTGTCTTCGTTCTCGTCAAATCTATCTTCAATGGTGGGTGATACCTCAGATGTCTCATTAATTTCACTGTTCACAACTAGTTGGCGATCATCTTGAGGATCATCATGTCCTTCTGAGCTGGTAGGTTGGGTACGAATTGCATCATTTGATTTTCTCCCGCTTGAATTCGAGTGTCTTCCAGCTGACGTTTGTTGAGGCAACCTGAAAATGAATGGCGAGAAACTTCATTTCAAAACACATTCTCAAAAGTAATTTATAGCTATCAAGTTTATGAACTGATTTATATGTATAAAAGTTTCAGAAACTAACATGAAGATAATGTACACACGTAAAGGGCTAGCTCGGAAACAAAAAAGCCAAAAGCCCAAAGACAATAAATATTTGATGGCGGAAAGGATTGAATTATGATACCTCTTTTAAGCAGATGCAACCAATCAATGGGTAAACAAGTGCTATCAACTGAGATTTATAATTAGCTCTAGGGACATCAAGTTTCTTAGGTGTAGGCAGTCTTCATTTCCGTCCCTCAATAGTTCCTGTTCGACTTTTATTATTTTTTTAGCATTACGAACATCTCAACTTGAGTGGCTTTGATCTTAAAACTAATACTAATTTTTACGTATATAGAGTACTACAAACAATAATCAAGCGATGACATTTATATTTAGTTGCACCAATTCCTCACTGAGAATTAACTTGGGCAGACATAAGTGCACAAATGAACAAAACCAAAGTCTAAAGGGCAGACATAACTTGCGCAGATATAAGTGCGTAGTCTTAAGTCCGCATCATAAGTGAGCCTTACTATCCGAATATAGGACATCAGTCTACCACAATGTAAACCTAAGAGAGCATGGTTACTTTCCAGTGCGTTGAATATTTCTTTTACATGCCAAAGTAAGTTAAAACCAAAGTCTAAAGGGCAGACATAACTTGCGCAGATCAAGGATTTAAGTGCCGTGGCACGAGGTCGTGCCGAAAACTTGCCGGCACGGTACGGCACGGTGCGTGCCGATCTGTGCCGATGAGTACCGGTCACAAAAAATACATGCGTGCCAACACATAATAATGGCATGAAATATTTATTTTCTTTGGCAACAAAATTTTTTAATTGCTTATTATATATCTTTATCAAATATTTTGAACTTTATTGAGAAAATTACTTAGTAAATTTAAGAAAAAAAGGTTTTGAACTGTGTCATCGGCACGAGGATTGTATCGTGCCGGTATCTTGTTGGCACGGTACGGCACGGTGGATTCGGTCCGTGCCGATGGATACTTAAATCCTTGGCGTAGATATAAGTGCGTAGTCTTAAGTCCGCATCATAAGTGAGCCTTACTATCCGAATATAGGACATCAGTCTACCACAATGTAAACCTAAGAGAGCATGGTTACTTTCCAGCGCGTTGAATATTTCTTTTACATGCCGAAGTAAGTTGGAATAAAAAAAATAAAAATAAATAAATAAATAAATAAATAAATTAAGCATGAACAATACCAACGGAGAAACTGCCGGGTACTAACGGTCAAAAGGATGATATCCAATATTCATTTCCAACCAGACAGCAGATGTAAAGATACAGCATTAGTAGGCATTATTAGAAATCCCCGAAAACACAAAAACCAAAAAAAGAAAAAAGGATTCCAGCAAGTATACACCCCTCAAAAGCATATCACTATATTTAAGAAGATAAAGCCAGAAAATGAAGGTTTCTAATAATTTAAATTTTTGTATCATTTTCCTTAACAATATAAGTATGTACTCGAATAAAAGAACTGAGTATGAAATGCATAACATACCTCCCTTCGCGATGTGCACCCGAAGATTCACCATTTACAGGGCTCTTAGTTTTGGAATTGGGAGGTGGGTACTGATCTTGAGTCTCAGAGGGAAGCGAAGCATCATGTCCTCCTTCGGATGAAAAGGGTGCTCGTCTTGCAGGAACCCTCCTATTTGCGGAAGCATTAATGTGATCCATGTAGTCTGATGCCTCATTTCTTTCATCTTCTTTAACTTCATAGGAATCTTTAGCACGTACACCCTGGAAATCCTTCTCAGGTTGCTCTAACCCACCATTATACATAACTGGATCATCCACAGAGTCCTGTAACACAATCTGTTCATAAAAGTACCTTTAGTACATGGCTGTGAATGATTATCCCGTAATTACCAAGAAATTTCACTTACGTCATACTTTGATTTGTTCCAATTTACACACTGAACTTCATTTTCTATTTCCTATAAGGTTATCACGTCAAACACTACTTTAATTTTTCCTAACGGAGGATGGCGTGGAGCTGATGATTCATGTCTCAAGTGACAAGGCAGCTGGATTAGTTGTAACGTCATCACCACATCATTACTTGGAGATGGCGTGGCAATTGAATCAACTGCCACATTCCATTATGAAAATCAACCAGAGTTCAACTAAACAACCAGATTGAAACAAAAATTGAATACCAGTGCCCAATTTCTCGCAACAAATTGAAGTTCAGTTTGACCTAAGTGAAATTTCACAGTTAAGTTCAGTGACCAATGATGCAGCCCACCCAACATATATATATATATATATATATATATATATATAGAGAGAGAGAGAGAGAGAGAGAGAGAGAGAGAGAGAGAGAGAGAGAGAGAGAGAGAGAGAGTTCGGCTACTATGCTATCGAAGAGCACCAAGCACTTAGTGCTACCAAGTTTTCCGCCGTTAGATCTAACCCTTTGATCATTTTCACCCCTTAGATCATACTATTTTCCCAACCACCTACTAAACCCTAGGGGCCCACTATCATCTTAGCCGCACATCCCTTTATCCAAGGGTCAAAAATCTAATAACATCAATGACTTGGTGCTATTAATAGCATAGCAGCATAGTTCTATATATATAGAGAGAGAGAAAAAGAGTAGGACTACTATACTCTTATGAGTATAAATCCCTTCATACTAATAAGTTTTTCGCAGTTGGATGAAGTGATGTACGGTTAAGATGATAGTGGTACCTTAGGGTTTAGTGAGTTGTTGGTGAAATAGTATAAACCCAAGGAGACCACTATAATCCTAACCACGCATCCCTTCATTCAAGAACCGGAAACTTATGAGTACAAAAGAGTCTATACTAATAAGAGTATAATAGCCGGACTCTCTCTCTCTCTCTCTCTCTCTCTCTCTCTCTCTCTCTCTCTCTCTCAAAGTGTGTGAGAGAGTTCGACTACTGTACTCTTATGAGTTCGATCGACTTCATACTCGTAAGTTGTTTTCGATGATAGAGTTTCTGAATCGACAATCCATACCGTTAAACATGATTTAGATTTGAAACTTCTAGGAACTAAATTAAATAATTTTTCGATATCATTTACCTTACGATCAAAAGATCTCAAAATTGACAATTTTTAACGGCCGGTATAGAATACTTGCTAATTTAATGGTGTAAAAGAATTGGATGAGATTAAATTTTTGATAGAAAATTATATTAACTACTTTGATAGAGATCTATAACTCCGCTCTTAAATTGAAGAATCCGATCCTCTATTTTTAGGAGGTCGTTCGATTTTGATCGTTCATTTTATGCTCACTTAATGAACTTTATTATAATTTCGAAAAATTACAAAATTTAGTTTCTATGAGTTTAAAATACTCTAAATCATATTTAACGGTATGGATCGTCGATTCGAAAGCTCCATCATCGAAAATAACTTATGAGTATGAAGGGGTCTATACTCATAAGAGTATAGTAGCCCTACTCTGCAGATGACAATTAGAAAGAAAGAAACAAAATAAGTTGGTACATCAATAAAAGCACCATTCAAAATTGACTAAAGAAGTTGAAACTTACTTCTATAATTGCATCTGAATCACGCATACGAGGTGGCCTAGTGTCAATAGAGGGAAGACGCTCACCGTAACCACCTTCAACCTGAATCGCCCTCCCTGTTGGCTGGGTAGATAAAAATACATAAATATAGGAATAAGAACTGGATAAACAATGAGACAGGAAGCAAAAATTTAAATTTAGGGACTGTTTGGCTCGGTCGTAGCTTCTTCAAAACTGCTTCTTGATAAGAGCTGTTCAAAGAAGCAGTAAAAGATTTTCCATTAAAATCTTCTCTGTAGCTCCTCACTACAGAAGAAGTAGAAACTTAACCAGAAAGCTCATTTTAACTTCCTATTGCCACAAAAACTCCAGAATGTTTGTTAGCCAAACGCCTAGCTTCTGGAAGATTAGTCTTTCAAGAGTATAGTTGTTCCGGAAGCTAGGCCAAACAGGACTTAATAAGCAACATTTAAATAAGGCATGTGTGAGGTATTGTAAACTACTAATATTTAATATTGGAATATAGATGTCGTACTAATGGTGGCCGAACATTAGCAGGTCCTCTTCCTTGGCTAATAACATCAATTTGTCCATTATCAGCTTTGCTAAGGCGCCCATTATCAGTAGAATTATCATGATAGCCCGCTGCAGCGGCAAGTTCAGGGGGTAAATCTGGATCATACTCCTGAACCAAGAAAAAAAAACTAAAAATAAGAGAATGGTGGGGGAGATGTTAGTTCAATTTTTGTAAATCCAACATATAGAATAACCTGCTCAGATCGTCCGCTTTCATAAACACGGATTTTACTTTGCATAGTAGCCTCCAAACGCATTTGTTCCTAATAATCAAAAAGAAAACAACAAACAATGGTAACATTTTTTTTTTACTTGCTATGCAGAAGTAAATGGGGCAAACTAAGAGTCACTTACAAGCAGTTTGCAGTAATCTTTCCATTTGTCCTCATCAAGTTCAAAGTTGAAAAAATCTGAAATATCAGCACCAGGATATCTCCATGGTTTTTCCTCAAAACTATCAATCTCAATATCAAATACCGACCTGAGAAAAAATTTGAGAAAATAAATGTATCAACTTCCATTTCATGGTAATTGTTCCAACATACAAGACACTTCTGCGAAAGAATATTAAGGGCTTCATTAAGTCAAGTTTCCTATAGGCAAGTGAAAGCCAGTAAAGGCAGTTTTTGAAGCTGCGGGCAAAGAACAATCTAACTCACGCAGGAAGTTCCCGTAGTTAAATCTCTAAAGAGGGAATTCCATATATTTGGCCCTCGAAGATACTGATGCAGCTTAATTTGGTATATTAGGTTACAGCAATATAAGTTGAGTTTGTAATATGTTGTCTCAAAATTCTACTGATAGTACGATTACAGTAAAATCATACCATGAGCATGGGAAAGACTTGAGCTTTAAGTCAGTAAAACAGCAAGTTCTACTTTTTTAGCACACTAAAACAAGCAAAATTCCTTCTAAATATTCAATTAACCTAGATGGTAGTAATTTCAGGACAACATCTGCAGGTACAAACTGAGGGAACGAATAACTGTTATTATCTTACCGAACACCACGAAAAACGAAAAAAAGGGATAGCACCACAATCCTACTGCCATCTTTTTTTTTTAGTTTCTTAATTCTGAAATAAGATTACTGTCCATGGTAGCATCATCATTCATCAGGCAAAACACGGAATGTTCAAATATTTCAACCAAGAGAAGATAAAGTGTATTCATGCTTACTCAAAGACCAAAAGAAAAGCGAAAAAAAAAAGATCAGTAAGAGGCAGGTGATTAAATTCATGCAGTCACTGAGTCAATCATTCATATCCCAACAATGTGACATAAATATGTCTCCAAAGTACCATATTTACACTGAGCTAGACCAAGTATAAGACTGGCATCAAATTTACGATAACAATTCCTGGAAATTTAATGTTACTACAGCGATGGCAAATTATGCCTCAGCCATGGATATGAATCATGTAAGCTATTTGATGTTCTAAGAGCATATTATAACACCTAATAAGAACACAGCGAAAGGCTAATGGGAATTGCTTTCTTGCATAAGATTCATCACCTTCTTCATCACTCAATCGAACTAATGGAATCAAATTTTGAGCAACATAGATATGCATCAAATTCTGATAATGACGAACAAACATCAGGTAGTATTACAACCTAAGGGTTCATTATAAAAAGAGCGCATCATGCTTTTCAATAAAAAAGTAAACAACTTTATTCATTTTAGTCAACCAAAAAAAAAAAAAACAAAAATGTAACTAATATTAGGACTAGCACAACTAAAGAACTAAAAACAAGTCAACTTTATATTGACAAAACGATCACAATTACTAGCACGTAGACTGCCAAACATACTTGTGGGGGGGGAGCGTAAAATCCAATCCAGTGCCAAATGCACGAGCTGATGAATTATTCCAAGAACCAATTGGGTAGAAACCCTTCTGCGCATTCGCAATGCCTCTACCTAAGGGAGGCCTCCAATCACCTCTCCCTCGACCAGCAAGAGGGCCAGATGGAAGAGGCGGACGGATTTGACCTTGAGGGCCTACGGCACTACCAACAGTCCCCCCTGATATGGGTCCCGCACCAGGTCTTACATACTGCACAAAACAAGAAGACAAAATTGGCAAACACAATAAAGGCAAATGCTATACTTTAAAGATATGCAATACTATAATTTCCTATGAAAACTATTGCAGGACAGCTGAAAAGATTCCAAACTTGTGTCGTTTTATCCTCTTGAACTTGAACATGACATCAAAATGGTGATACGCGGATTTGTACAGTATAATTTCTGACAGCAACAACATTCATAGGCCGGTAACATGCTGAAATCCTAAATGAGTACTCAAATTAAATTGATATGTATTAAGTAATGAGATCCAGATGGCATTTAATATTTCAGATAAGATGAGTTAGAGCAGTAAAACAAAATGTAATGATAAAGCTGGCTATTCAACAACCAAAAAAAGGCCTCCCAGTCAATAACCACCTAACTATAGGACAATAAATAACTCTTGTTCTGTAGATACTCCACAATCCTGCAACAAATTCTTCAAAAGCCGCCACATTCGTTTTTGAACTTTTCTTATTTAAGCCACATGAGGATATAAATATGATCAATTTGGTCTTTGGTAACACAACGAACAACAATAATTGTACAGGAAAAAAAATAATCTAACAATCTAACAACACATAATATGTGAAGGTCCAGATACAAATTTATCGTTGGATCAAGGAGTGTCAATGGCTGAGTCAATATAGGAAGATGATTGATATGGTTAATGTAGGATCATGTTAGATTAACACCAGATTAAGTCTAATAAAGAGTCTAAAAGTCCGTTGATTGTCATCCAATGGAGGTCACCTCAATCCTTAAGCTCTGATTACTTTCAAAGTAAATATGGGCCGAAACAAGTTTATTTGAATTTGAGATGCTTTTCCGAATTCGAAAGATTTCCAACAGAAATATTCAACAGTACATCTAGATGATAGTGAAAAATACAAAGACAAAAACACCATTCAAGACCAAGGCCCTGAGCAAGAAACAAATCTAGATGCCACATATGGTCTCAAAAGATTTGTATCTTAACAAAACATGAGTTTAAAAATAGTTTTGATTGACCCAACCTAGTAGATTATTACGAGTTTGATTCAATCAAGTTCACTTTTCTATCTAATTGACATGCAAACAAGTCAAAATTCAAATTTACTTCGAGCGAATGGCCTAATTAGGTCGTGTTGGTTTAGTTTTCATCAAATAAATTCAAACAAGTCCTGCTGAGGTCAATTAGATTTTGAATGGCCTTTTCTAAAAACTTTCAAACAAACCTCATCATTTTTTGGCCAGTAGCTTTTCTAAGCTTAAATAAATTTTAAAATTAAATAACAAGAAATGAAGAAGGCTTGAACTAGAAAAAGATAGGCAGATCTGATTAGGGATGCAAACGGGGTGGATCCG
Source organism: Tillandsia fasciculata (assembly GCA_029168755.2). Taxonomy (NCBI): domain Eukaryota; kingdom Viridiplantae; phylum Streptophyta; class Magnoliopsida; order Poales; family Bromeliaceae; genus Tillandsia; species Tillandsia fasciculata. The sequence goes on along the minus strand of CM054947.1, from coordinate 15,793,448 downwards.
AGGGCGGGAGGGGTCCTCCACCTCCCACTCCGACTCTTGTCGGGTCGGGGCGGATTCAGGGCGGATTCGGGGCTGGTTCATTTTGATCCTTTTTTTTGGACCCCACTTACAGCAGCTCTATTCAGGGTGGCTAGGAGCGGGAGCAATTTTTTTGCGAATTTTTAACAAATCTGGGCGGATCAAAGGAAGAAAGGGGTCTCCCACCTCCTACTTCATTTACTATGCGGATCGGGGCCAATTCGGAAAGTGTTATATTTTTCTATACTTTTGGTTCGCACTTACCACCCAGTTCATAGCAGATTAGGACGGCAGCTCCACCAATCTAGATCCATTTACATCCCTAGATCTGATGGATGTTCCCAATCAACTTATTGTCATAATTGTCAAGATACAACATATCTAAGGTTCTTCCACTTCTCTCTTCACTCTTCTGATCCCTTCCTAATTATTCAATACTCACTCTTCAACCTTCTTCCATTTCTTTTTGCTGAACTATCAAAATTTATGCAAAATTTTCTGCAAAAATCTTAATTTCCCGGAAATTAGCCCCTTTTTGAAGGTTTTGAAACTTATTCATCTTGTATTCATTTAGATCATATCCCTTTTAAAGTTTGAATGCTTTGAACCTTCTATTTTGGGATTGTCTTGGTCTCTTTTTAATCATGGCCAAAGGGACATCGAAAGAATCATACATTCTAGTGGAAAATTATCAAAATTGGACATTTTTTTAGGGCAAACACCTTTTTCTCCCTGATCTTCTTACTTTGGATTTGCAATTATTGTTGATTTCATATTTTTCTTTTAGGACACTCCTAATTTCTTCTCCCAACATCATTGGAAAACTGATCGACTAACTTCACCCCACACTGCAATGTGCTTTCCTTTTAGTAACAGCTCCACAGTTTTGACAAGTCCAGAAGATTTGGACGAGTTTCAATTTCCCAAAAGAACCATCAAAGAAACAGTAAATAAGATAAAATGTAAAGCAACGAAACGTAGTGCGATTTGAGATGTAGCTACATTCTTTCAGCCATTACGACTAGATTCAGGATGAAATGTCTTTAAATTATGGAAAATACAGCTACTAGTTTAGTACAAACATCCCACTGTTGGAATTAGACCTTGATCGTCATGACTAACTGTTTTTATAAGTATTATTCTCCAAAAAAAAACACCTTGATCCATAGGATCCACTTACCCTATGCTGTAATCCAACAAAATTTATTTTGGAGAGGTACACGGCGCTAGCACAGAGCTCGGGTAAACCGCAAAATTTTGCATACGTGTTGTGAGCAGATCCAAGCATATAAAACCAACGAGATGGATTTCTCTCTTTTTCGCATTGGGGGGGAGGGGGGACCCCACCAATTTGGCTGTGGAGTAATTATAATGACCTTCAGTTAAGAGAATGGTGTTTGGTACTGCGAGTACAGTAATTTTAATGACCATCAGTTAAGAGAATGGTTTTTGGTACTGCGAGTACCTCAGTTCTTTTTAAGAAATTCAGATCAGAGTTGCATGGAATTGTCTTAATTCTCCACAACACAGAGATGCATATTTCTAATTTATACAAAATAAAAGGTTGCATATTTTTAATTCATACAAAAATAAAAGGTTTCCTCAATTGTTTTCATCTGGAGAAGGAATTCATAAGTGGATGCAAAGTATGTGTTTCCCAATGTTGTAATCGGAAATTATAACAATCCAAATATGATATTATCCATGAAATCAAGTAAATTTTACATATGATAAATACAAGCAAAACAGAGCAACTAGATTTTACAGCATATATCATAATTACAGTTTACTAGCGTTTTCAGCTTCAGCTTTCCCAGGCATAAACTGACCTTGAACATGGAATGGTGCTGCGGCGCATGGAAGCCATGATTGCTGTACCCGATCCGTGCCGACGTAGCGGCTCCACCCCCTTTCTGCGCTCCCTCTCCGCCGTCCTTCCTCTCCCCATCCCCGCCTGCCTGCATACTCTCTTCCCCCCAATCCTGCTCCTCCATGGCAGGTAGATGGTGGTGGTGGAGCTGATCCTCATCAGTAACAATGACCAAATCCTCCTCTCCATCCTCATCTTCGTCTCCGTCCTCCGCCCCTCCCCTTTCGTCGCGAACGCCGCCAAGCATGCTGTAGTTGTCGTCGTTCAGCACGATCTTAAGATCGTCCTCGCTGTCGCTATCCGAATCTTCGCTCCCGGAGGGCTTCGGATCGCGGCCCAGAAGCGGCGCCGGACCGGGCGGGCCAGATGAGAGGCCCGGGATGGCCGGGACCTGATCCAGATCGCCACCACCCGTGTTCTCCTCATTTTTACCTTTTGAGGATTGATCCCCGCCGCCGCCGCCGCCGCCCTCTTCTCGAACCCTAGTTCCCTCATCCTCCTCCATCACATCAGCGCCGCCCTCCGAGATTTGTGAAACCCTAGCTCCGCTCCCCTCGTTACTACCCTTCCCCAAAACCCTAGCCTCGCTCTCGTTTCGAGCATAGGATCCCGCAGCATCGGCCGCTCTCGCAGCTGCGCCATCCTCCTCATCATCGTCCCAATTCGCCGGCGCCTCCACGGCAGGCGACTCGCGGCCGAGGAGCCAGTCCTCGTCGTCGTCATCCTCGCCACCGCCGCCACCGCCGCCGAGCTCATCCGCCGCCGCCGCCGCCGCCGCCGCCGCGGCTCCGGCGGCGGCGGGAGCTAGGGTTTTGAGGTGGAGGAGACGGGGATACCTCAATTGCGATCCGATCGGCGGCGGCGGCGGAGGAGGAGGAGGAGGCGGCGGCGGCGGCGGCGGGGGCGGAGGAGGAGGAGGAGGAGGGGCGGAGGACGTCGGTGTAGAGGTCACCGAACTCGTCGTCATCGTCCATGGCGGTGGAGGAGGAGGAGGAGGAGGAGGGTTTAGAGAGAGAGATGCGGCGTAAGGTGGGGGAAAGGGAGAGGGGAGAGGGGAGAGGCGGAGAGAATGGGAAATTGTGTTCGCTTTGCGAGCTTTGTGCTATAGGGGAGGTGTTATATGTACCTAAGAAAGAAGAGTTGTTACAAAGGGTAAATTTACGGTTTCACGAGGGGTTTTGTGTAAAAAGTGATCTGGAACATTAAATTCTGATTTTTCTTTAGTTTTTTTTTTTTTTCGTTTGTTTTGATTTGATTTAATTTCATTTAATTTGAATAGGCCCTTTTCTAATGCATGAATATTACTTTATTTACAAAATAAGTGTAATATTTTATATGTTCTTTAGTATTTTATTCCTATTTTAAAAAATAAAAATTCTTCATATATTTTTTTTCGTTATTCAAAAATACTCCAAATTAAATTTTTATCTGAGTTAAAATAAATTAAAATAACTACTTTTTCCTTAACTTAAAAGAAAAAAAAAAAAAGCAAAAAAAAATCCCAATCGACATTTTTTTTTTCTTCTCTTTCTTTTTTCTAATATTCATGATTGAAAAATAAGAACAATCAGATAGACGACCTCACGTGGATACCGTAAAAGTTGAACTCGTGTGGCTTCAAGAAAATCAAATTTCACGATCATCTCATTTTTCGTTTAAGCATTTATTTTTGCACAAAATTTTAACACGTGGTAAGAGAAAATAAAAAAAAAATTATGACTATAGAAAGATATATTTGAAAAGATAAAAAATTAAAATACTTATATTGCTCCTACCTTAAAGGAGAAATAAGAAAAATTAGTTACGTTAGAAAAATATATTTTAAAGGGCGAAATAGTAATTTTATGTTGTTAACAATTGAGCAACAGAATTTAATATATTTGAAAGAATTTGAAACGTTAAATGAGTATTTTTAATATTAGCTTTCTATAATGCATAATAAATAATAAAGTCAGAAATTTTTCAGAAATATAAAAGCAACTTTCCTAAAAAATATATATATTTGATTAATAAGGAGTGTAATAAAATATTTAAAATCTAATATAAAATAAATCATCTCGATTTAATTTGATCGGGCGATTTGTCTAAACTATTTTTTTTTTTGTTTTCTGTTCAAATATTATATTTCACATTGGCTTTATATTGAAGTAGTGAACAATAGTGTTTGAATCATATTTCAAATTGATTTAGACTCGCTAAGAAGTTGTTTGGTTGCATATAATTATAGCTGCATTGCAGTTAAAACTACATACAGATTCAAATACGATAATTGGTGTGAATCATTTGAATCAAACTGCTACTATTGAAACTGCATGAGGAGGCCCAATTACAGTATTTGGAATTATATCCAAATTGGCCTCAGTTTTAATAGAGAGAGTAAATTCAAACAAAATTAAGTTTACCTTCCTAATCACCTTTTAAACAACAAATTAAATCTTTTTACATTTAAATAATTACACTATTGTATATATAAATTGATAAAATTTTGAAAATGAATTTTTCAATTGTACGCAACTAGACAAATTAATAAGATGTATGGGGAAAGCCAAGACTCTTTTCTCACCTACTAACTTGGAATTTATCTTAGTTTCTTTGTAAATTTTGTTTCCTTATTATTCTTTTTTTAATTGTGAGATGATTGATTTGGCTAGTTGATCAATCTTCTCATCTTGCGACGTAAGAGGGATTCTGTTCCAGAATTACCTCACCTTTGTAATTTATTTATATTTGTCTTCTTTCAATATTGAATAAGTAGAAAGAAAAACACACAAAAACTGTGCTTCTTCACTCTTCACTTTTCTCCATTCTTTTGTCCTCATCTTCATGTCTACTGGAAGTAATACTTCCTCATCCTCTTATGACATCATTGTTCATTCATCTCCTTAAGTTCCTAATATGAATGTCACCCATGTCTCTATTACCGCTCACAAATTAAATTAGCAAAATTATCTACAATAGTCTCAATCCATCTTAATGTTCCTTCTGGAAAAGAAGAAGGACGGTTGTAATGACCCGGCCTACTAGTAATAATAACTTGTTATGCCCAAAGCACAGCCCAAAATGCTTAAGCACAGTTATTAACAGACTCCCCCCGTCTAGGGCTGACGTCCTCGTCAGCCAAATCGCACGCACATCCCAAAGGCGATGTGAGACTTATCTCGCTAGCCCTATTATCTAGATCTAGACTCAGTCAAGACTCGTCACACACTTTCGACTGGTGGTTGGCTATGATAACAAATGTAACGACCCGACCCACTAGCAATAATAACTCGTTGGGTCCAAATCACAACCCAAAATGCTTAAGTTCAGTAATTGTTACTAGTGTCCATTGTCTATTATATACTCAATCACAATCCCATTCCCATCCGATGTGGGACTATTGGGGTGTCACAACGACTTTCTCACTGGTGCTTCAGCAGCCCCAGCAACGATGGTTCCAACCTACAAAAAGTGGATGGCAGAAAATAACATGGTAACATCATGGCTCGTCAACTTAATGACCACAGACATTGGTGAGAATTTTTTGTCGTTTGAAACTGCTACAGAGATCTGGAATGCAGCCAAGGAAACTTTCTCAGACACCGAGAACACTTCGGAGGTGGTAGAGATTGAATGGATCCTTCACGATCTGTGACAAAGACGATCTCACGGTAACACAATATTTCAAAATTCTCACTCGCAATTGGCGTCATCTTGATACATATGAGGTTCATAATTTGGTCCTGTACTACTGATGCATCATTAGACAAACAGATTGTAGAGAAAAAAACGTGTATACAAGTTTTTGTTAGGTTTGAATAAAAATCTTTATGAGGTCCTATTAGGGCCAAAAAAGTGGCTTCGCGCGATCGTCCCTTGGGAGTGACCGCCAAAGATGTCGAATGCACCGCTTGCCAACAGATCAAGCGATCGGGCTGAGGAGGGATATTCTCGGCCGGATTCTCCTATGATAACTCTCGCGACCGTTCGGTTTAAAATAGCCGAATCAGATTTATGGAGGTTGAGAGGGATTGTTGGGTTCCACTTAGAGTAGCCGAACCGGATACAAAGATAATGATACGACTAAGGAGCCGATTATAACTTTATATATAAAGAAACACAAATAATGACACGGCTGATGAGCCGATCAAATCTTTATATTGCTGGAAATTAGATACAAGTAAGAAGGTAGGGATAGAAATTACAAGTAAGCCTACTCCTAGGAAAGTGGTAAAGGAAAGCAGTAAAATTAAATTAACCTACTCCTAGATATGAAGAAGTTGGAGTGGTACCGGGCTTACGAGGTTGTCGGACCCCTTTTCCTTTGATGGTTCGGATATTTATACACATCCCGAACCAAGTTATTAGGCGCTGATTTGAATTATCGGCGTAAATTGGGGGAAGTTATCAGATATTTTGTGACTACTTCCTTTTGAGTCGAATGCCTTCAATCAGGATAGTGATCGTTTCTCCATCCAGGTTCATCCCCTTGATATCGCGCCAGAGTATGATTCTTAGCGCTTTCGAAGTCTTTTCCTTTTCGGCTCGAGCAACCGAAGGCTAACTCTGACTCCCGCCTTCCTCGTTGCTTGACTGGAGCAGTCTAGTAACGACCGAAGTTGGTTTTGGACGAGGCGTTACTTCCCTTATCGGCTGATGCTTTTAGCCAATGGCATATGTAGCGCGCTGTGTTCTTACACGACTAAGATCGGTCTCGATCGAGATGCGAGTCTTCTTCTTCTGACTTATTCTTCTGTCTGCTGATGTCTGTCAGCCGACGGTATCCGCCACGTGTCGTTCCTTAAGTGGCGAAAAATTTGGTATCAACAGGTCCGTGGAAAACTCATAGAAGTAAAGCCATCATCAAATCTCAAAGAAACTTTCTCTAAAGTTCGACGGGAAGAAAGCAAGAAAAAGATCATGATGGGGCCACCACAACATCTGAATATAGCCGAAAAATTGGCGTTTGTCACTCGGGAAACTCAGTTTACTCCTTCAGGTAATCGCTAGAAAAATAAAGGAGAAAGGCCTTGGTGTGATCATTGTAGAAAACCTGGGCACTCTAGGGAAACTTGTTGGAAATTACATGGGAAACCAACCGATTGAAAGCCGGCTCGCCATTTGGAGAAAGAAGGTCGAGGAAATCATGCCAATACCGAGGAGCAATCAAATCCTGAAGCAAGCCCTTTTAACAAAGAGAAAATGGAGATGCTTCAAAAGTTAATGACTAATCTTCAGTCAACACAATCACAAACCAAATCATCTCCAATCTTGTCATTGATTCCGGAACCTTGGCCCACAAAGATAATTTTTTGAGTGCCTTTACTATGAGTAAGAAACAAAAAAACCCTTGGATTGTGGACTCGGGAGCATCTAATCACATGACGGGAGATGCAATGATGTTCGATACATATAGCCCATGTCAAAATAAATTAACGGTTCGGATAGCAGATGGTTCGCTATCAAATGTTGCAGGTACAGGTTCAATTGTGCTATCAAAGGATCTCACTCTCAACTCTATTTTCTTTGTTCCTAAATTAGACTGTAATCTATTGTCAATTAGTAAACCCACTAAGGACAAGAAGTGTATTACTAATTTTTTCTCCACTCACTATGAATTTCAAGATTTGGATTTGGGCAAGACGATTGGCAATGCTGAGGAATGCTCTGGGCTAGTCTATATCCTTAAGGAGTCTCACTATCCACAAGAACAACCTTAAAAGGCAGTTAGTAATGGCTCTTTCTCTGTCCCTTGTCAAAATAAAGATAGTGTAATCATGTTGTGGCACTATCGCTTAGGTTTTCCAAACTTTATGTACCTAAGGCATTTATTTCCATCTTTGTTTTATAAAAATCCAAAGTTCTTTGATTATGAAATTGTCACGCTCCGGGATTATGAAAAGCGGTATTTTTTTTTTTAAAAAAAAAAAATTATAGTTGTCTGCGATCTCGAATGACTCATCTCGCGCGGTTCACCTTTTTCTTTTCGGGATTCCCGTGGGATGGTATTCACGATTCAGATGAGTATTTATATGTGTGGATGGGCGTATATGGGTATCAGGTATTGCGGATCTATGACTTCCAATAGACGTAAGCATCTATTGTTAATTACCCCCTTGTGATTGGGGCACATTCGATTAAGAGACCTTTGTGAGGAGGATAGAATAAATCGTATCCTAATAATTGACCAAATCCTAAGTATATGGGTTAGGATTTAGCTGGATTTGAAATTGACTTGAACCCGATTATATGTGTTGAGGACTAGTCGACATTAAACTCTAATTATATGTATTAGAATTTAATTGAGTTCTATTAGCTCTAAGTATATGTATTAGAGTTCAATTATATTTGATTTCACGTTTGGCGTATGTTCCAAAGTGGAAACATGACCAAACCCCAAGGATATGTATTAAGGTGGGTCGGATTTGATGCTACTCGAAAGTAGGAGGTGGCTAAGTCCTATATGTATTAGGATTGGCCGAGCTTGATATGTTTTTTACTCTAGTTATATGTGCTAGAGTGAAAGGTTGACTAACCCTAAGTATATGTATTAGGATTAGTTGAGTTGATTTGGTTTCTACCCTAGATATATGTGCTAGAGTAAAATGTTAACTACACCCTAAGTATATGTATTAGGATTAATTGGGTTGATTTGAATGAACTCTATATATATGTGTTAGAGCTCGATCAAATTTGATTTGACTAAATTCTAAATATATGATTTAGAATCTAGTAGGTTTGGATATAATTTTGCCTTAATTATATGTGTTAAGGCGATGAGATTGAATGAGTTTTGGGTTTTATTTGTGGGTTAGAATGGATTTTGGATTTTATTTGTGGACTGAATGAGTTTTGAGTTTTATTTGTGGACTCGAATGGGTTTTGGGTTTTATTTGTGGACTCGGCTTATATTATATCTGGACTGAATTTAGGACCCGTATGTGGACTGAGCCTTATTTTCATATGGGTAAATTTGAGGCCTGCATATTGGGGTGAGCCTTATTTAATAAATGATTGAATTCATTTATTAGTCCTTTTTGAATCGGACTTAGACTCCAAGTTGATTAGGCCTCATTCGAATTTTGTCTGGATTCAAAGAAATTCCCATTTATTTCGATATCTCTTTTTATTTTTGTTTGATTTGGGGTCAGGAGAAAATCTCTTATTTTATCTTGGGATGCGAGGAAATACCGTTATTTTATTTTGATGTGGGGTCCTAAGAAATTCCCTTTTTGAAATTATTTGGGATCCGAAGAAGTTCCTATTTTTGAAATTATTTGGGATCTGAAAAAGTCTCTTTTTTTTTTGAAATTATTTGGGATCCGAAGAAGTCCATTATTATTATTTTTTTATTTGACTTGGGATCTGAAGGAAATCCACTAATCTTATCTTGGGGTTCAATCCCTTTTATCTTGTAATTTGATTTGGGATCCGAAGGAAATCCACTAATCTTATCTTGGGGTTCAATCCTTTTTATCTTACATTTGATTTGAGATCCGAAGAAAATCCACTAATCTTATCATAGGGTTCAATCCCTTTTATCTTGTAATTTGATTTGGGATCCAAAGGAAATCCACTAATCTTATCTTGGGGTTCAATCCCTTTTATCTTATATTTGATTAGTGATCCGAAGGAAATCTACTAATCTTATCTTGGGGTTCAATCCCTTTTATCTTGTAATTTGATTTGGGATCCGAAAGAAATCCACTTTGACTTATCTTGGAGTTCAATCCCTTTTATCTTGTAATTTGATTTGGGATCCGAAGCGATTCCTTTTTGGCTTAACCTAAGTTCGGATGTCCGAAGAAATCATCCGAACCTTTTTTTTTTTTTTTTTGAGCCTAAAGTAAGGGGCGTCCGAAAAGGTCCGAACCAGCTTTATTAAATTTCTTTTTTTTCTTTCTTTTGAGCCTAAAGAAAGGGGCGTCCGAAGAGTTCCCGAACCGGCTTTCTTAAATTTCTTTTTTTTCTTTCTTTTGAGCCTAAAGTAAGGGGCGTCCGAAGAGGTCCCGAACCGGCTTTATTAAATTCCCTTTTTTCTTTCTTTTGAGCCTAAAGTAAGGGGCGTCCGATTAGGTCCCGAACCGGCTTTATTAAATTTCTTTTTTCTTTCTTTTGAGCCTAAAGTAAGGGGCGTCCGAAGAGATCCCGAACCGGCTTTATTAAATTCCCTTTTTTCTTTCTTTTGAGCCTAAAGTAAGGGGCGTCCGAATAGGTCCCGAACTGGCTTTATTAAATTTCTTTTTTTCTTTCTTTTGGGCCTAAAGTAAGGAGCGTCCCAAGAGGTCCCGAACCGGCTTTATTAAATTTCTTTTTTCTTTCTTTTGAGCCTAAAGTAAGGGGCGTCCGAAGAGGTCCCGAACCGGCTTTATAAAATTCCCTTTTTTCTTTCTTTTGAGCCTAAAATAAGGGGCGTCTTAAGAGGTCCCGAACCGGCTTTATTAAATTTCTTTTTTTTTTTTTTTTTTTTTTTTTCTTTTTTTTTTTTTTTTTATTTTTTTTTATCTGAAAAATACGTCTGAAAATATGACCGAGAAAGTCGATCGGAGGTGCTGAGGAAGTCGATCCGAGGTGCTGAGGAAGTTGATTAGAGGGGTTGAGGAAGTCGGTTGTGCTATATTTTTTTTTTTTTTGATGTGGTGATGAGGGATATGTGGTGGAATCTGGGAGGGGTTTTTTTTTTTTTTTCTTATGGTGGAATATGGGAGGTTGTTTCAGACAAGGCCAAAAAAATCAATCCTCCATTTTTTTTCTATTTTCTCTATTTATAGTGGGGAGTGGCAGAGAAATATCGTGTGAGTTTTGTTTTTGTTGGGATTTGTGAGTTTTGTTGGGATTTTTTGAGGTGTTTGCGAGAAAATGCGGGTTTGTTGAGAAACGGGATTTGTTGTGGGTTGGCGAGAAAATGCGGGTTTGTTGAGAAACGATGTGCGTGGGTTTGTTGAGGAAAATACGTGGTTCAAATTTGAGTATGTTGGGAAAATCGTTATATTCAAATTTCAAATTTCAAATTTTTAAAATTGAATTTTAAAATTAAAAGGTTATGTTCAAATTTCAATATTGCGAGAATATGGTTATATTCAAATTTTAAATTTCAAATTTCAAAATTGAACGATTATGTTCAAATTTCAATATGTTGAGAGAGTATGGTTATGTTCAAATTTTAAATTTCAAAATTCAAAATTGAATATGTTCGAATTTTAAAATTGACCGATTACGTTCAAATTTCAATGTGTTTAAATTTTAAAATTGAACGGTTACGTTCAAATTTGAGAAAGTATGGTTGTATTTAAATTTCAAATTTTAAAATTAAACGGTTATGAACGAGGGAATTTGGTCGGATTCAAAAATTCAAAACAAGATATAGGTGAGTTTGGATAAGTTGGTTGAGAGATATTTTAAAATATGGTTTAATATTTGGATAAGTGTGTTTGAGATAATTGACGGGTGAGGAGTTTCAGTTGGGGTCGGATTCGGGTATATGTGGCGTTGGAATTCGATTTTGAGATATATATTTATTATTATTATTATTATTTATTTATTTGTTTTTTTTTATTATATATTTTTTTCTTCAAACAAATTGCCCCCCACTTTTTTGGCGCAAGAGTTTTGCATTTGACGAAAAGGTGATGATTTTTTTTTTTGTTTATTTATTTATTTATTTATTTATTTATTTATTTATTTTTTGTAAGGGGATAAAATTTTTTCTCTTTTTTTTTTTTTTCAGAGAAAGTATGGAGGATCAAAATGAACCATTGCATGCGGGGCTTTACGTATCCCTCTCCTTGCCCATGTTCGGACGTACGGCTGAACTCCCAATATCTTTTGGTGGCATTCAATTAAAAGAATGGGTAGTAAAGCGGCATTTCCGTATGGCATCCTTACTAATACATATTATACGAATAGCGGCGAGGAGGACATCATACTTCTTGAACCGCTAGGAGTAGCAAAAGAAAGAGACGTGCTAGAATCTCTTGGCGTGAAGATTTTACACGATCATCCCAGTTGGTATGGTTTTAAGAGGTTTGGGGATAGGACTAACGTGGATGTTCTTAAAGACTGGATTGACGATGTCACTGCTCAATACAAGACTCAACTTGTGCAAGCTGAAATATTAGGGGCCATTGTCGCTTTCAGAGGGAGGTATGATAAAAATCTCAAGTTATTTAAAGGTTTGGTGGAATTGTGGTGTTCGGAAACGAATACCTTCCATCTCCCCTATGGAGAAATTGGGATATCCTTGTGGGACATTAAGGCTTTAACTGGTTTATCAATAACCAGGAAGATATATATGACGAGTTCGTCCCTGGCAACTCGGAGCTTGAGGATTATCCGTGTAATCTTCGCCAATTACTCAATGTATATGAATGGCTTCTTAATCAGGGGCCCGATAAGGCAATTTATTACGACCGTTGGGTGAACTTTTGGTATAGAGGCCCTCGTGGATCCACTTCTAAGTTAAGAAAGGATAGTTTTGATGAGGAAGAGCGTAAGAAAGCGCCAACTTATTCGGAGGATGGGTATTTGGCAGCGTTCTTGACACTTTGGCTTTGTAAGTTTGTGATGCCTTTTGGTACAAAGGATATTATTCGGCCGGAGACTTTTGTCATGGCGTCCCAGATGGCTCATGGGATAAAGGTAGCTTTGGTTCCTGCCGTGTTGTGTGCTATCTAGGTTGCTTTGGGTCGCATGGCATCTGACCATCGCGGACCAGCATATCCTTGTTGTCGGTTCCCGATCGATTTTTTATTTGCATGGGTTGGTGCTCACTTTGAAAAAGTTTATGTTCAGAGATCACTTAGAAAGGATATTAAAGACATGCCTGGATTGAAAAAGGTTCTGGAGATGATAAGCTTTATGGGCGCGATGGCTACTCCCTTTGATCCAAGAAGGGCTCGTCAACACTTAAGGAATGAGAGGAATTTTATATGGCGCCCCTACTCTTTCGATTGTTCTGGAGAAGGCTGGATTCATGAGGTCATTGATATGAGAGGGAAGTCTGATTTTCCTGAAGGGGTTCGGGAATGGATTATCTCTCTAAGGCATAGTATCTTGCCTCTTCATTTGAACGACGGATTGCATGCGCAACCTTATAACCCTCATCGTTTTGCCAGGCAATTCGGATTTGATCAACATTTTCCAAGATCTTTTGATGTGCCTAGAGAAGCAGCTTCAACTGGTGTCCTAGCTGGCCATTGGTTAGACCTGACCACAATCAACTCTTCTTGGAAGTTTTTTATTCCTGATGGTAGCCGTCTGGGAAAACTTCATCTCATTATGCTAGATGGAGGACCAACAGTTTATACTCTTATTTTCAGCATGGTGTGGATTTTCTTGTGAGCGTGAATCTTGTCCCAGGAAAAAGAATGAGAGCCCATTGAAGAAGGTGGTTCAGCAGCAATTATCGTTCGAGCTTTCCAATTCAACCAAGACGAAGGTGTTTTCAGCCCCTTATGATTATGTGGAACGTCATCATATTAGAGAGGGTTCAGAGGAACATCCTTCTGCTTTGCATGAAGGGCTACAAGTTGAAGAAGTTCAATGGGCTCTTATTCTTTTTCCTGGGACAACATTCACGCTCACAAGAAAATCCACACCATGCTGAAAATAAGAGTATAAACTGTTGGTCCTCCATCTAGCATAATGAGATGAAGTTTTTCCAGACGGCTACCATCAGGAATAAAAAACTTCCAAGAAGAGTTGATTGTGGTCAGGTCTAACCAATAGCCAGCTAGGACACCAGTTGAAGCTGCTTCTCTAGGCACATCAAAAGATCTTGGAAAATGTTGATCAAATCCGAATTGCCTGGCAAAACGATGAGGGTTATAAGGTTGCGCATGCAATCCGTCGTTCAAACGAAGAGGCAAGATACTATGCCTTAGAGAGATAATCCATTCCCGAACCCCTTCAGAAAAATCAGACTTCCCTCTCATATCAATGACCTCATGAATCCAGCCTTCTCCAGAACAATCGAAAGAGTAGGGGCGCCATATAAAATTACTCTCATTCCTTAAGTGTTGACGAGCCCTTCTTGGATCAAAGGGAGTAGCAATTGCGCCCATAAAGCTTATCATCTCCGGAACCTTTTTCAATCCAGGCATGTCTTTAATATCTTTTCTAATTGATCTCCGAACATAAACTTTTTCAAAGTGAGCACCAATCCATGCAAATAAAAAATCGATCGGGAACCGACAATAAGGATATGCTGGTCCGCGATGGTCAGATGCCATGCGACCCAAAGCAACCTGGATAGCACACAACACGGCAGGAACCAAAGCTACCTTTATCCCATGAGCCATCTGGGACGCCATGACAAAAGTCTCCGGCCGAATAATATCCTTTGTACCAAAAGGCATCACAAACTTACAAAGCTAAAGTGTCAAGAACGCTGCCAAATACCCATCCTCCGAATAAGTTGGCGCTTTCTTACGCTCTTCCTCATTAAAACTATCCTTTCTTAACTTAGAAGTGGATCCACGAGGGCTTCTATACCAAAAGTTCACCCAACGGTCGTAATAAATTGCCTTACCGGGCCCCCGATTAACAAGCCATTCATATACATTGAGTAATTGACGAAGATTACACGGATAATCCTCAAGCTCCGAGTTGCCAGGGACGAACTCGTCGTATATCTTCCCGGTTATTGATAAACCTGTTAAAGCCTTAATGTCCCACAAGGATATCCCAATTTCTCCATAGGGGAGATGGAAGGTATTCGTTTCCGAACACCACAATTCCACCAAACCTTTAAATAACTTGAGATTTTTATCATACCTCCCTCTGAAAGCGACAATGGCCCCTAATATTTCAGCTTGCACAAGTTGAGTCTTGTATTGAGCAGTGACATCGTCAATCCAGTCTTTAAGAACATCCACGTCAGTCCTATCCCCAAACTTCTTAAAACCATACCAACTGGGATGATCGTGTAAAATCTTCACGCCAAGAGATTCTAGCATGTCTCTTTCTTTTGCTACTCCTAGCGGTTTAAGAAGTATGATGTCCTCCTCGCCGCTATTCGTATAATATGTATTAGTAAGGATGCCATACGGAAATGTCGCTTTACTACCCATTCTTTTAATTGAATGCCACCAAAAGATATTGGGAGTTCAGCCGTACGTCCGAACATGGGCAAGGAGCGGGATACGTAAAGCCCCGTATGCAATGGTTTATTTTGATCCTCCATACTTTCTCTGAAAAAAAAAAGAAAAGAGAAAAAATTTTATCCCTTTGCAAAAAAATAAAAAAAAATAAAATAAAAAATCATCACCTTTTCGTCACATGCAAAACTCTTGCGCCAAAAAAGTGGGGGGCAATTTGTTTGAAGAAAAAAATGTATAATAAAAATAAATAAATAAATAAATAATAATAATAATAATAAATATATATCTCAAAATCGAATTCCAACGCCACATATATCCGAATTCGACCCCAACCGAAACTCCTCACCCGTCAATTATCTCAAACACACTTATTTAAATATTAAACCATATTTTAAAATATCTCTCAACCAACTTACCCAAACTCACCTATATCTTGTTTTGAATTTTTGAATCTGAGCAAATTCCCTCGTTCATAACTGTTCAATTTTGAAATTTAAAATTTGAAATTTAAATACAACCATACTTCCTCAAATTTGAACGTAACCGTTCAATTTTAAAATTTAAACACATATTGAAATTTGAACATAATCGTTCAATTTTGAAATTTGAAATTTAAAATTTGAATATAACCATATTCTCGCAATATTGAAATTTGAACATAACCTTTTAATTTTAAAATTCAATTTTAAAAATTTAAAATTTAAAATTTGAAATTTGAAATTTGAATATAACGATTTCCCCAACGTACTCAAATTTTAACCACGTATTTTTCTCAACAAACCCACGCACATCGTTTGTCAACAAACCCGCATTTTCTCGTCAACCCCACAACAAATCCCGTTTCTCAAACAAACCCGCATTTTCTCGCCAATCCCTCAACAAATCCCAACAAAACTCACGCGATATTTTCTCTGCCACTCCCCACTATAAATAGAGGAAATAGAAAGAAAAAGGGGGATTGATTTTTTTGGCCTTGTCTGAAACAACCTCCCATATTCCACCATAAGAAAAAAAAAAAATCCCCTCCCAGATTCCACCACATATCCCTCATCGCCACATTAAAAAAAAAAAAAATATAGCACAACCGACTTCCTCAACCCCTCCGATCGACTTCCTCAACCCCTCCGATCGACTTCCTCAGCCCCTCCGATCGACTTCCTCAGCCCCTCCGATCGACTTCCTCAGCACCTCCGATCGACTTCCTCGACTTCCTCGGCCATATTTTCAGACGTATTTCTCAGGTAAAAAAAAAAAAAAAAAAAAAAAAAAAGGAAAAAAAATTTTAATAAAACGGGTTCGGGACCTCTTCGGACGCCCCTTACTTTAGGCTCAAAAGAAAGAAAAAAGAAATTTAATAAAGCCGGTTCAGGACCTCTTCGGACGCCCTTTACATTAGGCTCAAAAGAAAGAAAAAAAAAAATTTAATAAAGCCGGTTCGGGACCTCTTCGGACGCCCCTTACTTTAGGCTCAAAAGAAAGAAAAAAAAGAAATTTAAGAAAGCCGGTTCGGAACCTCTTCGGACGCCCCTTACTTTAGGCTCAAAAGAAAAAAAAAAAAAAAAAATTTAATAAAGCCGGTTCGGGACCTCTTCGGACGCCCCTTACTTTAGGCTCAAAAAAAAAAAAAAAAAAAAAAAAAAAAAAAAAAAAAAAAAAAAAAAAAACTGGTTCGGATGATTTCTTCGGACATCCGAACTTAGATTAGTGGATTTTCTTCGGATCCCAAATCAAATATAAGATAAAAGGGATTGAACCCCAAGATAAGATTAGTGGATTTTCTTCTGATCCCAAATCAAATTACATGATAAAAGGGATTGAACCCCATGATAAGATTAGTGGATTTCCTTCGGATCCCAAATCAAATATAAGATAAAAGGGATTGAACCCCAAGATAAGATTAGTGGATTTCCTTCGGATCCCAAATCAAATTTCAAGATAAAAGGGATTGAACCCAAAAATAAGATTAGTGGATTTCCTTCAGATCCCAAGTTAAATAAAAAAATAATAATAATGGACTTTTTCGGATCCCAAATAATTTCTTCTTCGGATCCCAAATAATTTCAAAAATAGGAATTTCTTCGGTTTCAAAAAGAAAATTTCTTAGGACCCCAATCAAAATAAAATAACGGTATTTCCTCGCATCCCAAGATAAAATAAGAGATTTTCTCCTGACCCCAAATCAAACAAAAATAAAAAGAGATATCGAAATAAATGAGAATTTCTTTGAATCCAGACAAAATTCGAATGAGGCCTAATCAACTTGGAGTCTAAGTCCGATTCAAAAAGGACTAATAAATGAATTCAATCATTTATTAAATAAGGCTCACCCCATATGCAGGCCTCAAATTTACCCATATGAAAATAAGGCTCAGTCCACATACGGGTCCTAAATTCAGTCCAGATATAATATAAGCCGAGTCCACAAATAAAACCCAAAACCCATTCGAGTCCACAAATAAAACCCAAAACCCATTCAGTCCACAAATAAAATCCAAAACCCATTCTAACCCACAAATAAAACCCAAAAGTCGTTCAATCTCATCGCCTTAACACATATAATTAAGGCAAAATTATATCCAAACCGACTAGATTCTAAATCATATACTTAGAATTTAGTCAAATCAAATTTGATCGAGCTCTAACACATATACATAGAGTTCATTCAAATCAACCCAATTAATCCTAATACATATACTTAGGGTGTAGTTAACATTTTACTCTAGCACATATATCTAGGGTAGAAACCAAATCAACTCAACTAATCCTAATACGTATACTTAGGGTTAGTCAACCTTTCACTCTAACACATATAACTAGAGTAAAAAACATATAAAGCTCGGCCAATCCTAATACATATAGGACTTAGCCACCTCCTTCTTTCGAGTAGCATCAAATCCGACCCACCTCAATACATATCCTTGGGATTTGGTCATGTTTCCACTTTGGAACATACGCCAAACGTGAAATCAAATATAATTGAACTCTAATACATATACTTAGAGCCAATAGAACCCAATTAAATTCTAATACATATAATTAGAGTTTAATGTCGACTAGTCCTCAACACATATAATCGGGTTCAAGTCAATTTCAAATCCAGCTAAATCCTAACCCATATACTTAGGATTTGGTCAATTATTAGGATACGATTTATTCTATCCTCCTCACAAAGGTCTATTAATCGAAGGTGCCCCAATCACAAGGGGGTAATTAACACTAGATGCTTGCGTCTATTGGAAGTAATGGATCCGCAATACCTGATACACACATAAACCCATCCACACATATAAATACTCATCTGAATCGTGAATACCATCCCACGGGAATCCCGAAAAGAAAAAGGTGAACCGCACGAGATGAGTCATTCGAGATCACAGACAATAGTCTAAACTTTAATCCAAAGACGTGATCAGATCGCTACATATATTGGGAACCCTCTATCCACTCAAATAATCCCACATCGGATAGGAATGGAGTTGTGATTTGGTATATAAGAGACATGCATACTAATAATAATAACTGAGCTTAAGTATTTTGGGTTGTGGTTTGAGTCCAACGAGTTATTATTGCTAGTGGGTCGGGTTGTTACAGAAATCTGTCAATTATCAAAGCATATTATGTCACGCACCGGGGTCGAAACTGCGACCCGGGCTCGCCAACAAATCCGCCGCCTATACGAAAACCCCGTATTGGCGAAGCATCCAACCTGCAAGGAAAAATGTACAGCTAAACAGATATTCGAGCTATAAAATAAACTGCTGTAAATCTCAAATTCATCCACTGTACAACTGGAAATAAAGATACAATATCTGTCACGCACCGGGGTCGATACTGCGACCCGGGCTCGCCAACAGATCCGCCGCCCATACGGGAAGCCCCGTATAGACGTAGCGACTAACCTGCAAAAGAAATCATCTACACTAACAGATATCAGAGCTGAAAAAGTAAAATCTGAAGTAAAAGACATAAATATGACCACATCTCACAAATATACAGACCATCCTCACCAATATACAAAGTCTCTCAGAAAAGCAGGAAAAGAAAGGTACAACTCGATACCTCACTACAAAAGTCACTCGACATAACACACTCCAAAATAGTACAGGGGTACATCTACTCTCATACTGAAGATAACAGGAATGGATCTATCTCGTGACTCCCTTACCTCGGTCTGAAGCGGCTGGATCAGCAACTGGAGCAGCAGGAACTGGAGCAGAAGTCCCTGAAAAAAAGACACCACGACGGGTGTGAGAACTACATCCCACAGTAGTTCTCAGTGGGTGCCGCCAACAAGCCCGACGGTCTGCCCACTAAGTCTACTAGAGGCAAAAAGTAACAAATGCAGTGCTGTAAAGAAAAGCTGGAAAGGTAAAGTCTACAGCTACTATGCCTCTATCTAGATGCTCAAGGAGTGGAACAGAAAGAACAGTATGCCACAACTAACTCTCACTGAGATCACCCAATCTAAACTGACTGTCACATCGGGTCCAGTCAAACCTGCGCCTACCTACTGCCGCACATCCTCAACAAGACGGGTCTACCGTTGGTATGTTCGTAGCTGCCAAAACTGGCTCAGCCAAAGGGACACAAGCATCGACAAGCCGCGGTAAAAGAGCTCAATCTCACGCCGGTACAACAACCCGGTATATATATTAATCTCAATGCCGGTACAACAACCCGGTCTCGGCTACTCCGGAGTGGCACTCGAGGGGCGCGACCCACACGAGTAAAGTATCCGCGCATCTCTGTGGAGCACAAATGTGGCTCATGCAGGTTATGATCCAAATCCTCGATCAACAAGATCGGCTATAACCAACAATCACTGTCTCACTCACTGGCTAGAATCCACACAACTGAGACTCACTGTCACTCTGACAGCTCCCAAGAAACCCAGATCTACCATCACTATCACTCTCCTAAAGAAAGCTAATCTACAGACTACTATCAACTCCACTCGGTCCCCAGACACGAGTGCAAATGCATCCCAAATCCACCCGACCTCCCAGCCCACAACTCGGGCGAGAAAAGCTAAGTCCAGAAATGATAAGTATAATAAGTGATGTGGGAATGTCTAGAGCAATAAAGAAACCTAGCCCAAGTTGAAGTTTTCTACAGTCTGGCTGAACATGATACATATGACAGGGGTGCTAGGTCAAGTTCCAAGATCTCAATAGTTAACATGTTGTAGGAAGCAATACAATCACAAGATACATCAACTGATATCAAGAATAATAACATTCATTTCCACATGCTATTAAGCCCATTTACTAACATGCATGCTCCCACATATATAGAATTAGCACGCAGTCCATAGAATTTGAAAGCAAGGTCACCCACCTGAAAGTGCTAACTGTCCAGAGTCGTACAGCTGAGAAAGCCCAGAAACAGCTATAACAGTATATCCACCAATCCAACAATACAGTAGCAGTGCTCAAAACATCCTGGGTACAAAATGCATTCCAAAAATTACACTTAATTCCACAAAATTCCAAATAAACAAAATCTGCGGTGAACAGTCCTCTTTCTACGAAAATTTCACCTATAAAACAATCTCCAAAAATTCCAGTAAAAATATGACGGCGATTCTCGCGAAGAGTAGATGTCGATAGAGTCCTGAATCGTCGAAATCCGATGTCCGGATGTGGAGATAAAAATCCGACAAGTAGGTGCTGTCCAAACCAACCATCAGCCGCAAAGGGGGTTAAAAACGTACCCAAAACCCCAAGAAAAGCTCAAAACCAGAGAAAGTGGCAAACACGAAAATTGTAGATATACCTCTTGTGAAACCGCCGCCGTAGAAATCGTCCAAAAATATCATCGGGATAGCTCTGTAGACCTCCCAGACTGAAATGCGACGAAAATGGGCCTCCAACAGGAAATCGTCGCTCCGCACCCCGATGCAGAAATCGCTGTCGTCGCGGCCTCCAAAAATTCTGAGCTTCCACCGAAAGATGCACAAGAGGATAAGCTTCAACTTTACTGAAGGGCACTATGGCTAAAAAGCTCGGGCAAAACCTCAAAACGGAAGAAGAAAAGTGGTATTTATAGGCTCCACCAAAAAAAGAATCCAAAAAGACAACATGGACTTTTTGTGCCCATTTCCGGCCTCTGTTTGGCCTAGTTCTTTTCAGAAATTTCGGCAAACCTAGCCGAAGGCCAACACAGCTAAAAATATCTCACAAGGTCCATCTGTGGCATCCCATTGATGCACCATGGGCCAGATACACCAACACTAGGTGTTCTAACAGTGGATTCATCGGAAGAACGCTGCATGGGAACCAGGGCCACTACAATATCCATCTCCCAAAAGTGATAATCAGACAATATCCTCAGATACAATAATCAAGAACTCAAATAGGGAGGTAAACTAAAAATAATACATCGGTGTACAGGTTCTCAGTACAAGTCAGATCCTCACAATACAACAGTCTCTCAAAAGTGGAAATAAAATAATCTACTGACTGTACTACAAATCTCCAATATGAGGGTACAGCTACTCTCCAAAGACAGGTAGGGATCTAGCTCGCGACTCCCTCGCCTCGAACAGCAATAGCAGAATCAGCAACACCCACAAATGACTCTGCAAAACAAAGGAGAGGAAAGAAAAAGGAGGAGGAGAACCCCTAGCAGGTGTGAGAACTACATCAACAGGTAGTTCTCAGTGGATACCGCCACCAAGCCCGACGGTTTGCCCACTAAGTCTACTAGAGGCATAAGATAACAATGCAGTAAAAACTGAACAAGAAAAACTAGAGATACTCTACAGCTACCATGCCTCTATCTAAATGCTCAATGGGTGATACAGATGAAAAAATATGCAGCCACTCGCACCCAAGGTGCTTAATCGACCCAATCGAACTGACTGCCTCATAGGGTCCAGTCAAGCCTGCGCCTACCTACTGCCATTACATCCACGGAGGACTGAACTTACGTAGGGCGTCCGTGACTGCCAAAACAGGCCCAGCCAGAGGGACTGCATCGACAAGTCGCGATACTAAAGTAATAGGCCCACTCCGGACGGGGCACTCGAGGGGCGCGACCCCACCGAGAAAAAAGGTATCCGCGCATCTCTGTCAAGCTCAAAGTGGCTCCTACAGGCTATAATCAAAATCCGCGCTCACTCTCAGAACGGAAGGACTCAAGATCCTTAAACATCTCGCACGACGGTCAGAGCACTCTCAACGACTCAGCTAACCAGCTCTCACGAATCTCGAGACACTAACGAACTCAACCAACTCGTGGCACAAAACACACTGGCTGGAGATACTCTATAGCCGGGACCACCGTCGACCCAAACGGCTCCCAAAACGAAACACCCAACTCGCCACGCTAAACACACAGGTTGGAGGTACTCCACAGCCGGGATCGACCCACAACTCAGGGCTAACAAAACTGGTCGGACAACACTCAATGACCCGGGACCACCATCAACCCAAACGGTTCCCAACAACACTGACCGGAAGATACTCGACGGCCCGGGACCACCGTCTACCCGAATGATTCCCAACAATATTAGCATTGATCTAAACTCAGCTACCAGACTCCACTCAGCCCCCAGGCACGAGTGCAACAATGTCCCATAATAACCTGACCACTCAGCCCACTACCCAGGGGAGGAAACTCTATGTCCAGGTGAAAAGAAAAGATATGTGGGAGTGTCTAAAGCATAAAAGAACCTAGCCCAAGTTGGAGTTTTCTACTAGTCTGGTTAAACATGCAGCATATGACGGGGTGCTAGGTCAAGTTTCAATAATAGCATTTAAATAAACGGAATCATAAGTAGGGAACATTAACAGATATAATCACCAAAATTAATCAAAATAAGCATCATCTCCCTCAACATGCTCTCAACTAGCAAAGGTGAATACAACCATTTAAATATATATAAGATCTCGAAGGTACCCAAATGTACAATAAACCATGTAAGCCTCAATCCACATGAACTATATCATTTCTTATGCTTACATTTCAATCCTATAGGTTGTACATTAAATTATGCATACTATCAATCACATAGTGTAACATTCCCTTAGGTAAGCTTTCATTGACCATAATCATGGATATCTAAATCTTGCAAGTTTTCATTAGGCATAACATGAATATCATATCTTGCAATTTCTCAAACAAATACCATTTACCAAGCTTACATCTCAACTATATGTTGGTACACTAACATGCATGCATTCTATCAGATAGAATTAGAGAACCGTCCGCCGGTTCTGGAGACGAAGCAACCCACCTGAAAGTGCGCGTCGATCCGGCGTCCAAATGGGCTGAAACTGAACGGGGATAATCCTCAGATTCCCGCGATTCCAACAAATCCAAAAACACCAGAAAACTCCTCCTAGGTACAAAGATACAGTCCAAACATTGCGGTAAGCAAAAATTCCCACAATCATAACACTGCTGTAAAAATCAGTCCGAAAGAAGCTTAAATACCACTTGCAAGATAATCTCTAAAAATTTCAATAAAAATACGGCTGTGATCCTCGCGAAGCGTAGATGTCGATCGAGTCCTCACAGGTCGAAATACGTTAACCGAACACCAAAATAAAAATCCGACAATGCTTCGCTGTCCAAGAAAGTCACCAGCAAAAAAGGGGTTCAAAGCTGTCCCCACCCAAAACTAAGAGGAGTGAAAAACACAAAAAACGGAGATGTACCTCTCGTGAAACCGATGCCACAAAAATCGTCCAAAAATTCCTTTGAGGTAGCTCTGGGGACCTCGTGGACCGAAACGCGATGAAAAAGCCCGCCGAAGAAAGAACGTCGCACTGCGCCGAATGGCCGAAAGACGTTGGTGCCGCGGCCTCCAAAAATTACGAAACTCCTTCAAGAGATGCAGCACAAGATGAAGAACAAGTTTGCTTAAGGGATCAAATAGAGGGGAGTTCGGGAAAAGAGTCAAAAGGCCCAATAGGGTGGCCTATTTATAGGCCCACCAAAAAAAAACAAGTCATTATTTTGGGCCCCAATTTCGGGCGCCCGGACTGTTTCGGGCGGCTACAGTGCCCGAAACCGCGCCTCGGCCCGGCCCGCGACCAGTGCCCGACACGTGTGCCGAATAGCAGACAGCGTGTGCGGCGTAGCTGGGGATTCGCCGCGTGGCCCGACCGGGGTGCGTGGGGTGGGTGGCGCCCACCAATCGTCGGGCGCCACGTGGCGCCCCGCGTACGGCGGTCACCTGCCCACGCCTTCCCCCACCTTTCCCGCCTGCTCCCCCCGAAGCGTGGACCGCGCGTTCCAGAGCAGGCCACCCACAGGCCGCCACGTGGCCCGCCCCGGTCCATGCGCCATCCCGCTCGACGCCGTGGACCGCGCCACGTGAGCCCGCGAATCCGAGGCTGCCACGTGTCCCCCGCGCCCGGTCCATGCACCAGCGCTTCATCTCTGTGGACCGCGCCGCGTTCGCCGACCAATCAGCGGCCGCCATGTGGCATCCGGCCGGTCCACGACTTCCCCCATGCATCAAAATGCGCAGAAAACTTTCGGGTGTCCGTTTTTGGGCATCCAGACTCAGAAAAACACGAGTAAATAGTCGATTTTCGACATTTTTCCGCGCTGAATCCAAATTCGGCCTCGGATTAGCCTGAAACCCTTTCTAAAATCTGACGAAAACAGCCAGAAGGCAGGCTCAATTCAGAAGCCTCACAGAGTCCGTCCAACGCGTCCATTCGACGCGTTGCGGGTCCGACACACCCATAATAGGTGTTCCACAACGTGGGTCATGGGGAAAGCTGCACGGGAATCGGGGCTACTACATGTTCGGTCTTATTTTCCAACTCAACCCTACAAAAGCCTCTAGTCCTTTCTCAATGATCCATAGTGATAGCTCGAGCCCATCAAAAATAAAAAATATAACAGGTGCGAGGTGGTTTGTCTCCTTCATAGATATGATCACACTAGATTAACTTGGGTGTTCCTCATGAAAGAAAAATCTGAAACGGGTCAAATATTCAAAAATTTTAAAAATATGATTTAAACCCAATTCCTATCAAAATTATAAATCCTAAAGTCTGATAATGCTAGAGATTACTTCAACTCTGTTCTAGGAGAATTTCTAGCAAAAGAAGGAATAGTTCGCTTAAGTTCATATGTAGATACCCCGCAACAAAATGTTATCGCTGAAAGAAAAAATAGACATTTGCTAGAGGTAGCCAGATCGCTTATGTTTTCAACAAATATTCCAAAAATATTCTAGGAGGAAGCTGTACTTACAGCAACTTACCTCATCAATAGAATGCCTTCTAGAGTACTAAAATTCACCCAAGATCTCCGGGTGCTCTGTCTTTGTTCATGTCCATCAGCAACATAGAAGTAAACTTGATCCTATGTCTCTCAATTGCATCTTTCTTGAGTATTCTTCAAATCAAAAGGGGTACAAGTGTTACTCTCCGATCACAAAAAAATTCTACACTTCTATGGATGTTACTTTCTTTGAAAATAAGCCCTACCACCAAAAAAATTGATATTCAGGGAAAGAATAACCTTCCCTGGAGGAAGAGGAACAAACTTTCAGGTACCAGTGTGGTGAAGAGCCTTAAGTTCTTGAGACATAGCATCTTGCCACTCGGGAATGACAACAGCATGGCGGGAAGAGCCTTAAGTTCTTGAGACATAGCATCTTGCCACTCGGGAATGACAACAGCATGGCGGTATGTTCGTGGTTCCTGGTGAGTATGGATAGTAGCAAGGAAGGTATGAAATTGCGGAGTCATCCCTTCACTTGAGCATGCACTTGTTCTTCTTCTTTTGTGTCGGTTGTGGTAGCAATGGAGGTAAAGAAAGAGGTGGAGCTAGGAGGGGTTTGAATGTTGCTTTATTGGCGATAGTGCGGGGGTTGGTTATGGCGGGTTATGGACATATGAACAGAGGAGGGGGTAATATTGTCGTATCGTTGGCGCTAACCATTAATTCCAAAAGCTCGAGCTGTTAAAAATATGCAACCAATTCACTTAAAGCGTATAGACACAGCGCTCACGGGTCTCGACCGGAATCAACCCACCTGGACGTTAAGTCTATTGTTGGGCCTCTTGCCGTTAGGTCTATTATGGACCGCAGCTCCACTCAACTTATTGGGCTCACCCAGCTCAACCTATTAGTCTCCTGGGCCTATTGTCACGGGGCAGGAAGTTGGACCTATTTTAACCCATAAATAATAGCCAACAATCCCCCCTCCCCCCAACACCTGCACCCCGTGCCACTGTCTTTGATACCACTTGTCGGATCGTTGGTGCTAACCGTTAATTCCAAAAGCTCGAACTGTTAGAAATATGCAACCAATTCACTTAAAGCGTACAGACAAGCGCCTACGGGTCTCGACCGGACTCAACCCACCTGGACGTTAGGTCTATTGTTGGGCCTATTGCCATTAGGTCTATTGTGGACTGCAGCCCCACTCAACTTATTGGGCTCACCCAGCTCAACTTATTAGTCTCCTGGGCCTATTGTCACGGGGCAGGAAGTTGGACCTATTTTAACCCATAAATAAATAGCCAACAAAGACTTCATTACTTCTGTTATTTTTAGTTTTTTTGCTAAGAGAACTAATAAAACATATTGGAATTGTACATTAAGTTATTACATTTACTAACTATTAAACAAATAAATGGATAAATAAATGAATATTTTATAGTATAATAATTTTTAAAAAATTTATAATATGAGTTAGCAAAAGTGAGACCGGAAGGCTAATACGCTAATTAGAATTTAGGAGAAAATAGTTTTGGATTATGGTTTATATTTTGAAACACACAAAATTATCAGATGATTTTTTTGTCTACGTACGTCACGGGAAACCTCTCAAACTTTAAAAATCACAAATTTTTAATTCGATTTAGCATGTAGAGGAAAGTAATAAAATGACTCAAATGGCAAAAATATTAAGGGCTTAACTAGCAGTGCACCGAAGAGAGTAAAGTCAAGATGGAGGTGAATTGTAAGATATTTGATAATATGTCTAAAAAAAAGGGGTAAATTACAGAAAATTTTCCTGTCATATCCTGCTTTTCACTTTACCCCCTATCATTAAAAAGTCGACAATCTGCCCCCTCGTAATTACCGAATTATCTTTAGGGGGCAACGACGTTAACGGAAATGGTAAATTGACGAAAATGCCCTCCTTTTTTTTTTTCTATTCCGAAGTTTTTTTTTTTTTTTTTTTTTTTTTTTTTTCTATTCCGAAGTCTTTTTTTTTTTTTTTTTTTAAGGAATATTTTCCAAGGGTATTTGGGTATATGAAATTATATTTTCAAAAAAACTGACGGTCAACTGACGGCGGGGGGTTATTGCACAATTCGGTAATTATGAGGGGGCAGATTGTCGACTTTTTAATGACAGGGGGGTAAAGTGGAAAAGCGGGATATGACAGGGAAGTTTTCTGTAATTTAGCCAAAACAAATATATTAGTTTTCATGAAAACTAAAATATAATGATTATTAGCAGAATAATATCTCTGTTGCAACTTAAAAACTTCAATATTTCAATAAACAAAAACATTGTATAGGGTAATATGTAAAAGATAATAAATTATAATATACTATAGTATTATTAATTCTATTTTTTTTGCTTTATTATGTTTTTATTATATTATACTACTTTTATCTTTTTAGGTACTATCTTTTTTTAGTTGTTTTTTATTCACATTTTCAACTATAGTTGGTATGAAAAGCTCACTCAATCTACCATCATATATTTGGAGTTAATTAATATCTTGTCTTCACAAATTTACAATTTGCCATAATTATTTTTTTGTAAGTTTTTTGATATTTTATTGTTAATTAGAGAGTTCGCACTTTTATAAGAAAAAGATGACGGAGGAGTTAGATATTGAGCTAGATATTGCTAGTGTCAAACAAAAGTGATTGTGGAGGGCTTTCTATTAAAAATTAATTACATACATGTCCCTACAAATATGTCAAATTGTAAATATATCTCTCCAAAATTCAACTTTTCATATTTATCCCTTAAAAAATCCACCGTTATTCAAATATGCCCCTACCGTCCATCTCTGTTAGAAAAGTTGATTTAACCCTAGGTTAAATGCTTAACCTTGGTTGGATTAAAAAATGAATTTACATATTTACCCTTTCCATATTATACTTTTGGAGGGATATATTTGTAACAAGTATAATGGTATTACTTTTGGAGGGATATATTTGTAAAGGGGCAAAAAAATAATTTCACATCAAATCTGTTAAAAAATAAACAGATTCCAAACGGAGATTAACCAGAGGGGCATATTTGAAGAACTTTAGATTTTTGAAGGAATAAATATGAAAAGTTGAATTTTACAGGGATATATTTGCAATTCGACATATTTGGAGGGACATATATGCAATTAACCCTTCTATTAATGGTGGTTTAATGAAACACCTAAACAATCTCGCTTATGAGATCTTCTTAGATGTTACTTTAAGCAAAATTTTTGAAAATGTTTAGAATTTGATAATTATAATTCAACTAAGGATTAAGTCATTTTAAATATTATAATTATATGACTGAAATGGAAAAAGAAAATCCTAATAATGTAAGGTAGTTATTTAAATATTAAATCAATCATAATAGGAAGAAAATAATGTCTAGTAATTATATGGGGCAATTTCCTATATACTCCTAAAAATTTCTCTGTTTTCATATTTACTTCTCTTAGAAGGCTAATATTAAAACTATCCTTCTTACGTTCCAACTTCTTTCCAAAATACCCCTGAAGTTAAACTCTGTTAGTGTACCGTTTTGAGCTGCCGTTATCTGTGTGAAATTACCACTTTGCCCTTTCAAATATACCCTAAACCCTAAACGCTAAACCTTAAAACCCTAAACCCTAAACCCTAAAACCCTAAACCCTAAATCCTAAACCCTAAACCCTAAAACCCTAAAAAATTCTAAACCCTAAACCCTAAAACCCTAAACCCTAAAACCCTAAAAAATCCTAAACCCTAAAATCTTAACCCGGGCAAAATAGGTATATCTGATAGTTTTCAACTCCGATTATTATTTAACTCTAGTTTAACCCTAGTTAACTTAACAAAGGGAAACGGTAGGGGTATTTTTAATAACGGTAGAACATATGAAGGGTATATTGGAAAGAAAAAAATAAGAGGGGTAAATCAGATATTTTTTTCAGATTTCAGGGGTACACAGGCAATTTTTCCTAATT
The DNA here is from genome assembly GCA_029168755.2 of Tillandsia fasciculata. Classification (NCBI taxonomy): domain Eukaryota; kingdom Viridiplantae; phylum Streptophyta; class Magnoliopsida; order Poales; family Bromeliaceae; genus Tillandsia; species Tillandsia fasciculata. The sequence continues at coordinate 15,764,323 of CM054947.1, read as the reverse complement.
ATATCATAGTAGAATAGCTTTTAGTGAAGAATAGAGTAGGCAGAATAGTTGGAACAATGTTTAAAGTTGAAAAAATGATTAAAATAATAGCCAAAAACTAACAAAACGACTAGAATAATATTAGAAATCGACAGAATCATTGAAACAATGTCAGGAGCCGATAAAATGGCTGAAATAAAAAAGTAAATGATAGAATAGCTATGGTACGGAGATAAAAGTTGACAAAGCAAATAGAACAATGTCAAGAGCCAATAAAATCGCTAAACAAAGTAAGAGCGGATAAAACGACTACGTAAGAAAACAAGAGATCAATATATTAAAATAGTTGGTTAAGATTGAAATAGAGCAAATGGTAGGAAAAGAATGGATGACTAATGGAGCTGTTGTTGATTGATGTCGTGTTAGTTTATAAATGGATTGAGACTCTCATACTATGTGTAAAAATAGACCGGCCACTAGTTAACCATAAGGAATAATTGCCTGTGTAACCCTGAAATCTGAAGAAATATCTGATTTACCCCTCTTATTTTTTTCTTTCCGATATACCCTTCATACGTTCCACCGTTATTAAAAATACCCCTACCGTTTCCCTTTGTTAAGTTAACTAGGGTTAAACTAGAGTTAAATAATAATCGGAGTTGAAAACTATCAGATATACCTATTTTGCCCCCGAGTTTAGAGTTTAGGGTTTAGAATTTTTTAGGGTTTTAGGGTTTAGGGTTTAGGGTTTTAGGGTTTAGGGTTTAGGATTTTTTAGGGTTCTAGGGTTTAGGGTTTAGGATTTTAGGGTTTAGGGTTTAGGATTTTTTAGGGTTCTAGGGTTTAGGGTTTAGGGTTTTAGGGTTTAGGGTTTAGGATTTTTTAGGGTTTTAGGGTTTTAGGGTTTAGAGTTTAGGGTTTTAGGGTTTAGGGTTTAGGGTTTTAGGGTTTAGGGTTTTAGGGTTTAGGGTTTAGGGTTTAGGGTATATTTGAAAGGGCAAAATAGTAATTACACACAGATAACGGCAGTTCCAAATGGTACACTAACAGAATTTAATTTCAGGGATATTTTGGAAAGAAGTTGGAACGTAAGAAGGGTAGTTTTAATATTAGCCTTCTAAGAGAGGTAAATTTGAAAACTGAAAAATTTTTAGGGGTATATAGGAAATTGCCCCTTAACCATAAACTATTGAACTAGTTGTTTCAAGTAAAATGGCCCATTATATTGCATGATGTGTAAAAATTTTAATTTTACTATATTCTACGGAGGAGTCAAATATGCGTAAACTTGGGTTGTAATTAATCAATCTAATCATTAAAGACAATGCAATATAATTACTTATTAAGTGAAAAAAATTACATAATAGATTTGAATAAGTTAATGTCACAACCTAATTAACCACCCTTTGGTTCAACTCACTGCCATGTCTCTTCCATACGATTCAAATTCAAATTTTGAATTTGAATCTTATAGAATTGTAAGGCTTTATAGGAAACATACATCTAATAACACTTGAGATAGAATCAGAACCACACAACAGAGTATTCAAACTATAACTAAATCCACAATAATATAAGTCAATATAATATGAACAACTATCTGGGTGCATTGTTCAGTTATATTTGCAAAGTATTAGGAGTAAGTCTCAAGTGATCATAATATAATATGGAAGAAATAATAACCAATAATACTTATATAATCGAACTATACTAAAATACTCATGACTATGCTTAGATAAATTAATACATGGCACCTCAGCACTCCCAGTGCCCTAAATGTTAGAAAAATAATCGCACTAAATTTTGATTGTGATTAAATTATCTAACTATTTTTATTTGTTTAAAATTGAATAACATAACTTACCTTTAATCGCTATCCAAAAATTGTAAATGAAAGAAATTGATCCGGAAGCGTGCGAGGCACTGCCCTAAGGCGTATTTTCGTCCTTCGTGCGGATTAATCGGAGATGCCACCCCAAGGTACGACCGGAACTCCCCTTCCTACGAGCACGACCGCGGAAGAAGTTGACGAAGTTTCTTTCAACACCCGATAGTAAAACAATATAAGAAAATGAAATCGAAATAAAAATCAATTGCTTGTGTATGTGTATGAGTGTGTGTATATATTTGTAAACATGTATACAACACTATATATATATAGGTGTAAGGTGAATGTTGTCCAACATTCACATCACCATGATGAGAGCAATTAAAGCCCACATTGAGTGTAAAAAAAAACGTTCAAAATTAATTAGATTATTAATAAGAATTAAATGATAATAAATGAGAATCAATAGAATTAAATAAATTAAAATTAATAATAAAATAATAAAAATGATTATTGAGGGTTTTAAAAATTTTGAATATTATTCTAACACTAAACACAAACCCATCAATTCAATTAGCCAATTTAATAGCCCAATACAAAGTTTCTACATCCGTACCACCTATTTCTAACACTAGAGTGTCACTCTAAAATAGATCGTCATCACATATATGGTATAGTCCATCAGACGTATATTATTCTTCTTTGTCGATACCATCTGGATCGTAACTCTTTGGTCGCACATGTATCTTGGTATATCCGTTAAGCATACACCGGTCATCCAAACTAATAATTTATGGAGTGTAGGCCAGCTTAGTATCCCTATTGATGTACACTAGCCCCTCAATTCCTTTGTTTGCACCCTTGTCATCTATCAGGTGTGCAGAAGTTAGGAATAGGTAGGGGTGTCAACGAGCCGAACACGAGCGAGTTGGGGTCGGCTCGTGTTCGGCTCGTTTAATAAACGAGCCGAACACGAGCTGGCTCGTTTAAATATCGAGCTGAAAAATTCGGCTCGTGTTCGGCTCGTTTATTAACGAGCCGAACACGAGCTGGCTCGCGAACAACAAGTTTGATTTTCATTCTTACTATTAGATATAAAGTTGAAAAAAAATTAAAAAATTAAAATTTTAATCTAATAATTAAAATTTACAAAAAATTGCTGACCTAAAATCTAAATAGTATATATATATATATATATATATATATTTGAGAGCCGAACACGAGCGAGCTGATCCCAGCTCGTGTTCGGCTCGTTTATTAAACGAGCTGAAAAATTCGGCTCATGTTCGACTCGTTTACTAAACGAGCGATTCGATCTCGAGCTCATTTCGAACCGAACACGAGCTGGCTCGCGAACAGCGAGCTGAATTGCCACCCCTAGGAGTAGGCCTAAGCTTGCCACTACGTACGGGCAACATTAGGTCTAGTCTCGGCATACTAAACTGGGTGTACGTCGACTCACCATATCCTACTAAATACCTTCACTCTATAGACCAAACCCTTGCAATATACCCATACCATTGCTGGTAAACAGTGAATTTTTTCTTATATATCCATGCCAATTCCTTATATAAAGTCCTCGACTTAGTCATAAATCCTTGGGCCACAGTCCAATAAGCAATATTTTTAAGTCTTTACCAGGTATATACATCAGACACACACGCATACCCATGTCCACTGTCCAAGGGGAACCATAATTCGTTGTTTTTCAAAGTAGACACTATAACACATCAGCGCACCCAATGGGGCGGCTAAACGGGGTGCTTTCCTCGTCCTCGTCAGGCCTAAACGGGGGTAGTCTGTGACACCCCAATAATCCCAAATGCGAATGTGGATGTGACGAGGACGTCAGGCCACCCCAATAATCCCAAATCGGATGCGAATGTGGATGTGACGAGGACGTTAGGTCTAAACGGGGGTAGTCTGTGACACCCCATGCGAATGTGGATGTGACGAGGACGTCAGGCCTAAACGGGGGTAGTCTGTGACACCCCAATAATCCCAAATCGGATGCGAATATGGATGTGCTTGGGTATATAAGAGGACATGGACACTAGTAATAATAATTGGGCTTAAACATTTTGGGCTGTGGTGTGGGCCCAACGAGTTATTATTGCTAGTGGGCCGTTACACCAAGCTTGGTCAACCACCCTATAGAGTTGATTCTACCGAACGGGGTAGGGTACGGTCGATCAGTCGTGTCACATCTAAAATCATAAACATAACACACAGATACATCAAACCAAAAGCCCAAAAGGACTAAATCTTACAAAATGATTAAAATAGAAAAAATTTTACCATGCAAAATGAATTACTTGGATTTCAAACTTCGAAGTTAAAAAATAAGTAAAATTTGCCATTTTGATCTTCTCCATTATGCTCGCCAATTTTTAGGTTTAACGGGAGCTTAGGATGAGATTGTAGAGTGTTTTCTCGAAAAAAATAAAAAAAACGAGAGAACAAAAAATAGAAGTATTTATAAAATGTTGGGGATTGCATTTTTCCCAACTATATCGCTTTTAATCGCGAGAAAAATATAGATAATTTAAAAGACTAAGAATCAAAGATTAAGGGGTTCAATACTTCCCGAGTACCCAAAGGTACCCGGTTAATTGCTCCCACTTGTCACATTTGGGCTACCTCTGATTAAGCTGATCATAATTAAAATACCGCCCTCTAAATAAAAAAAATTATAAAGTATTAGTAAAGTAGGAAAAAAAAATTGAAGTTTGAGTAAATTTACAAGCTATAAACTTTACGGTAACAAAATAAAGTTCAGAATAATAGGTAAATCCGACATGTTATTATTATTATTATTATTTTAATATCTTAAAAGGCACAATTCTGTTTATATATAATTAGATCTAAATCATAAATTATTCATGCTATGAAATTTCATAAGATATTTTGATTTATCTTATAATAATAATAATAATAATAATAATAATAATATTTTAGTATTATTATTATTTTAATGTAGAACAATTTATAGCTATATATTTTTTTAAAAAAAAAAATCAAAACATGCAATCTTGAAAGACTCTACAGGCAATCTCCAATGTATAAAATCATTAACGCAGTGGATGAAAAATTAAGCAAGCGCAACCTATTCAAATATTAATTATGGAATACAAGTTGGTGTACTTCAACAAAAGGGTTAATTGTATACATGTCCCTCCAAATATATCGAATTGCAAATATATTCCTGCAAAATTTAACTTTTTATATTTATCTCTTCAAAAATCCAAAGTTCTTCAAATATGCCCCTCTGGTTAATCCCCGTTTGGAATCTGTTTATTTTTTAACAGATTCGATGTGAAATTATTTTTTTGCCCCCTTACAAATATATCCCTCCAAAAGTAATACCATTATACTTGTTACAAATAAAGGTATAATATGAAAAGGGTAAATATGTAAATTCATTTTTTAATCTAATCAAGGTTAAACATTTAACCTAGGGTTAAATCAACTTTTCTAACAGAGATGGACGGTAGGGGCATATTTGAATAACGGTGGATTTTTGAAGGGATAAATATGAAAAGTTGAATTTTACAGAAATATATTTACAATTCGACATATTTGTAGGGACGTGTATGCAATTAACCCTAAACAAAAAATGCTTCACCCTTTTTTTTTTCTTTTTTTTTTTTTTTTTTTTTTTTCACTACTTGAACGAGGAGGGGTGAAGAGAAAAATCTAGCTTCTTTCTTTCCCTCTATTTCTTCTACTTCTCCTCCTTTTTTTTTTCTCATTCTTCTTTTTTTTTTTTTTTTTTTTTTTTTGGCTCACTGTGAGTGTGGGTGGATGAGTTTTTCTCCTCCTCACCAACTCTCTCTGTTAATGGTGGATGTGTATGTGTGCATGTAATGGGTATGGACGGGTGCATGTGAATGTATGTGTATGGGTGGATCTTCTCCCTGCCTTTTCCCCTCGACGCCATTTTATTGGGCTCTAGGGAACCAAATCCCCGGATCTCCGCCGACGATCGACGGGGCTCGGCGTGATCGGCGGCTAGATCTGCTGACGCCGGCGAGCTCTCTGGAATTTGCTGACGCGATCTGAGGCGATGGGCGCGCGATCTCCAGGATCTATGTACGGTGATGACGAAGGCATGCACGGGATTTCTGGGGTGATGGCGAGCGATGCAAATCGCGGCGGACGGGATGTACGCCGGTGGGGTTCGGGATCTGATCTTCATCTTCTTTGTTTTTTCCTCTCTTTTTTATTTTTTATTTATTTTTTTTTTTTGTACATGCCAAAGATATGCCTTTTTGGGCTCTTTCTATTTTGAGTAGGCCCAATATAGAGCTTCTCCATAAGGAGAGTGGTAAGGTGGGAGAAGAAGAGGATGAGAATAAGGAGAGAGAAAGAGATGGTATAAGCGGAGAGAAAGGGAGAAAAAAAGGGGTTTTTTTGAAAATGACCCTGTAAAAATTTGTATTTTTAAAAATGGCTCTACAAAATTTGTATTTGCAAAAATAGTTCTATACCTGCCAACTGGGCGCCACATGTACGTGCCACGTCAGCGACGGAGTGTGACCTGTAATTAGTTGAACACGCAGGTTGAACCTGTGTGTCTAAACACGCAGGCTCAGCCTGCGTGTCTAATTAATTAATTAGTGCGCGGATGGAGAAGGAAGAAAAGAAGAAGATTGAGGGATTGGACCCATCCTACGGAGCCCCCCAATGGGGCCCCGCCAAGTGGCGGTCCACCTCTCCTGCGGACGCGCACCAGTCCCAGGCAACGAGGGGGGCCACCACGTGGCGGGCCCCCATTGGCACCCGCGCGGACGCGGGAAGCGTCCGCGCGGGGGCGCGCGCCCGTGTGGCGCGAGGGTACCGCGCCCGTGTGGCGCGCGGTGTACCACGCCCGTGTGGCGCTCGGGTACCGCGCCCGTGTGGTATGCGGTGTTCCGCGCCCGCGTGGCGCGCGGGGACGCGCGGCCCCCTGCATGCGCCTGCGTGTCTAAACACGCAGGTTCAACCTGCGTGTTTAGACACGCAGGTCCAGCCTGCGTGTTTAGTTTAGACGTGTTTAGTTTAGACACGCAGGTTCATCCTGCGTGTTCAACTAATTACATGTCACTCCTGCGGCTGATGTGGCACGCACACGTGGCGCCCAGTTGGCAGGTATAGGGCCATTTTTGCAAATATAAATTTTGTAGGGTTATTTTCAAAAATACAAATTTTTATGGGGCCATTTTCAAAAAAAGCCCAGAAAAAAATGAAGGAGGAAAGGATAGAAAGAAAAATATATAGGGAGATGTGAGAGAGAGAAAGGGGGCAACATGGTGGTGTCAACCCTCGAATAAGACAAGCGAGGAAGGGCGACGGAATAAAGAAGTTACTTGTTCAACTGACTTGGTTGAGGAAGCCTCACTCGTGATTGACCATAATGCTTTCTCGAGTTGGTCCAAGCTAGGAATCAATTTTCAATAAAGCTCGAAAGTTGTCCAACCCGATTCCCACATCAAAATAATAGTTTACGAGAAGAGATTCAAATATTTCACATTCAAAATTTGAATTCAAAAGGAGTAGAAATATGGGGCTACATAATATTTCTCAAAATCACATTTATAAACCTTAATACAATTCAATTAAATGGCGAATCCTAAACTAGTCTCGCTATGATTTTGGAACTACGATCCCACAAAGCATATATTTTCCCTCTTCTAGCTTTTTTTTTTTTCTTTTTTTTTTTTTTGTGTGGGCCCCTTATCCCTTGCCCTCCTATGCTCTCTCTCTCAATATCATTCTCTTCTTTTCTCTCTCTTCTCTCATGCTCTTTTGTGATCCCTCGACTTCTCTGTACTCTTCTGCCTCTTGTGCACCACTGAGGGTGTATCTCTACTTTCTCTCGCGCTCTTTCTCTTCGCCTGAACCATACGATTACCTATGTCGGGTTTATACTTTCTCTCATTTTGCTCATAATTTGTACTATATGCCTCTATGATCTACTGTAGATCCGGGCATTTAATGCCATCGCGGAACCATCACTTCGCCTTCCATCACCTTCTCTTCCCTAGCCTCTTCTCCTACCATTAATGCCCAATCCAAGAACAACGCCACAAACACTAAAACCCAACTCCTTCTTCTCCCTTCCTCCTATGCTATGAAAGAGTTTGGGAAGCACCCACAGAGCGGTGGCGTAGCTTTCTCTTCATCGGATCTCAAAATCCTCATCTTTGTGATGAGCATGCGGAGGACAATGCTCTTTCTCTACAGCTTTGCCTTTGCATTCGCCGCACTCATCACGTACATGGCCTTCTTCAACCCTTTCGACGGCGGCGGCGCTCCTTCCAGTGCCGGCGTCGTTGCACCGTAGTTCAACTCCCTCATCTTCTCCATCGTCGTGCGTGCGACCCCCTATAGGTCTCAAATATTAAGCTTCTTCTTCCACAGCATCGATGAGCCGTTTGATTACTACCTTAATAGTCAGCCTGATCGAGTATAGTAGTAGCTTTAATGACAGCCTAATGTATGCAAAATTCCAATGTGACGAGAATAATAAGGATGGTTTTTAATTTTTTAGGTTTATAACACTACAACAAAATTATGCTATAGCGGCACTTTTAAGTGTTTCTAAAATCTAAAAAAAAATGTCGCTGATAAAAATACCGACACTTATTGTTAGTGTTGCTATATGTGCCGTCGCTAGGGTGTATAGCGATATATTTTTGTAATGTGTTCAAAAAATATATTCCCATAACCTAATTTTGGATATAGATGAAATATAGATAGGACATTTATACAAAGTGTCACAAACATGTGTCCCTATAACCTAATTTTGTTGTAGTGTTACTTAATTCATATTTAGTATAATGTACTTTAATTACTCACTTCTTTTTTATAGATTAAATATAACTAATATGCTAGAGAGATTAAGGCGTGTTTCTCTTGAGTACTATTAAAATAAATTATTTCAAATTGCCAATAATCAAAATAATAAAATTATAAAAAATATAAATAATTAATAAAAATTTATTGTTAAAATAATTTACAAGGTTCTTAAGTAGTATTAATATATATATACATTTATATATATACATTTATATATATATATATATATATATATATATATATATATATATATATATATATAGATTAAAAAGTCGTCCACATGCAAGACACTTTTTATAAAGGAATGAAATTAAAAAAGTTTTATTTAAATTTTTTAAAAAATAATTCTATTGGTGATTTTTTATTGAATTTGATTGTGTATGTGAAATTAAGAGGTTTTACTTAATTATAATAATTAGTTTTATTTGGTAGGAAAAAATAGAGAGAAATGTAGTATATTTTGTACATGTATAGATATAAATATACAAACATATGCATGATGAACCTAAATTTAATTCATGTTGGATCTCTAGATTTTAAATCTTTTTTATTATTAGTTTATTATTCGATTTTTTTTTTTTTTTAAGTGTAAAAGTAATACTGTTGTATATTCAAAAAGTGAATGTAAATCTTACAATCTACTAATTAGCGGATCTATATTTTTATATTAATCTTATATATCGTTTTTAATATTAAAAATTTTAAAAAATTATCTAATTAGATATATGTGCAAGATTAATACCTAATTTTTTTGATTTACAAACAACATTTATTTTAGCTCATTTGGTTCACACGACGTAATATTTCCGGTTACTTCCACGTAAATAGCAACTGGTTTGTTATGAATTTAATTACTACTAATGGGTATTAATTATTTTTCATGAGTTTTGATTTTTTTTGGAAAAAAATTGAAAAACAAAAAAACACTACCTTACCATAATTTTTTTTTTTTTTTTTCAAAAAATCTATTTTTTCTAAAACTAAATAGGCAAAAAAATAGTTTTCCCGTCGAAAAATTATTTTCAGTAAATTTTGGAAAAATCAAACACCAAATTTATAGTATTCCTTACGGTGGACCCGGTCCAGGATCAAATTTTTTAAATCACAAAGACCCGATCTTATGATCCAACGGTCGAGCTCTAAAACCTCTCCACACACCCAACCTTTTCGATTCTTTCCCTCTCCGCCCCATCCAAAACCCTAAACCCTAATCCCTCTCGTCGCCGACGCATGAGAGAATCCCCAAAAACCTAAACCCTAAGCCCGTTGGAGAGCACGATCGCGGTCTCCAATGGCGCCGGAGACGGTTTCGATGGATCTGAAGCTCCGAGAGCTCCTCGGAGAGGTGCGGCTTGGCGATTCCGCCTCAGAAACCCTAGACCGGCTCGTCTCCTCCGTCGCCGAGGCGATTGGGTCGATCCCCGACCAAGAGGTCGGCGCCGACGCCGCCCTCGGATTCGTTCGGGACCTCCGCGTGCCGCGCGGTAAGGTCGCGTTCACGTTCAAGCGCCCGGAGGCCGTAGAAGCTTCGGGAAGCCACTCGGTTGGGTGCGTCGCGAAGCCCGATGTCAATGTCGATCTTCTAGTTCGGATGCCAAAGGTAGAAGAACAAAAAGAGAGAAAAAAAAGGAATTTTTGTTGTTGATGTTGTTGTTGGCTAAATTATGATGGAAAAAACACACCAGATCATGAAAACGTGTGTTTTTGTTTGTGTTTCAGTCGACTCAATTCATAAAGAATTGCATTAGTTTCGATCCTGCACTTCGGAAAAAGTTTCTGATAGGTCCAAAAACTTGAGTTTTGATTGTTGAGTTTAGATGCAAAACCCATGGATGGTCATATCTCGCGGAGGAGAAATCGCATTAATTGAATAAATTGTATAATGAACTGCCAATTTTGGTCTCTATAGTAAAGAAGGAAATCTCTTTTTTCTAGTTTTAGATCTACCAATTATGTTCTTGTAATATAGATAGATATTTAGGCATAAGATGATAAGAATATTGTAATATGCGAACTCATTTTATCGAAGTTTTACGTAAGTATTGATCTGAGACACTGATAAAAGTGTAGGGCTGAAATTGATGCAAATTTTCATTCAGGGCAAGAATTTAAGTGTTGTGGCACAAGGTTGTACCGAAAATTTGTTCGCACGGTACGGCACGATGCGTACCGGACTGTACCGATGCGTGTCGGTTATAAAAAATACATGTGTACCGACATATAATGACATGAAATATTTATATTTTTACTAACAAAATATTCTAATTGCTTATTTTGTATTTTCATCAAATATTCTTAACTTTATTGAGAAAATTATTACTAATTTAATGAAAAGAGAGTTTTGAGCTTTGCTGTTGGCATGGATGCTGTATTGTGTCGATATCTTGTTGGCACGATATGACACGATAGATACACAAGCAAAATTGATGGGTACTTAAATCCTTATGCAGGGAGCAATTGATGCACAAGCAAAATTGCCGGGTGCTTTTACACCATTACCCTTTTTGGTGTATATTTGTGTTTTTCTTTGATAATATGGTTACTGTGGCTGTGATATCTAGGAGTGCTTTCGTGAGAAGGATTACCTGAATCATCGGTATCATGCAAAGAGATGCCTTTACTTACGTGTTATAGAGAGGACTCTGAGATCATTACTGTCAATTCGGAAGATCAAATGGTCTACATTTCAAAACGAGGCTCGAAAACCTGTTCTGTTGATATATCCAGGTTATTTATTTATTTATTTATTTATTTAATTTTGAATGAACTTTTCCCTCTGTTGATCTCTGTCTAAATTATCTTATTATCTTCCGTGTTTTTGTTTTAATTTTATCTTAATTGCGCATATTGACGAAATGGTCTTGTAGCGATGGATCTTCCTGAACTTGCTGAGTTTTACATTCGGATAATTCCGACTGCCACCTCACTCTTCAACCCAGCAAAATTAAGTTTGATGAGGAATAATGTCCGTGCTTTTAACGTAGGTAATACATGCATCTGGCACATCCCATATCTCTTTCAATTCGTGAAGAAACCTAGTGTAGATGACAACCTGTTCTTCTTTTCACTAATTTGATTTTATCACTTGTTTTCACTCTGTTGTTTTATTTTACATAATAATTGATTTGGCAGGTGGTGTAACTCAGGCTACTCCGAAGTACAATAGTAGTATATTGGAAGACATGTTCTTGGAGGAAAATGCTGGGATTGTGAAGAAAGCTTATCAGGACTGGAAAATTCTAGAAGAGGCTTTAATTTTGCTAAAAGTATGTAGAAAATTTTCTTATTTTTTTTGGCCATTATTGTATTGATGTCTTTAAATCAATCAATTACCACAGAAAACTCCAAATATATACTATACTGGCATCAGTTATATACTGTGCCTTGTTTGGGCTGCGGGTGGTTTTTCAGCGGTGGTATGGAGTATTCAAAATAGCTTTCTTCTTAAATTTTAATATCCCCTCAATATCTCTGCGCTGTAGTGGAAGCAGGAAAATCTTCAAAAGAGCTTTTGTTTCGTGGTTTTAAGAAGCTCATTTCAGCTTCTTGCCACAACAAAAGCTCCAAACTTATTTCCAAAGCAATAATTGCTAATTTTTGGAGTATAGAGCCATTTTTAGAAGCAGGTCCAAGAACATACTTAGTTAAGTTTCTGGATTGCGCGCACTGATCTTTTAATATAATTGTGCAGGTTTGGGCACGCCAAAGAAGTTCTCTCTTTTCGCATGATTGCCTCAACGGATACTTGATATCTATCCTTGTGGCATTTCTTACTGGAGAAACTGGAGGGAAGATTATTAGCAAGTCAATGAGCGCACTGCAGATTTTCCGTGTCACATTGAAGTTTATTGGTACGAAAGTTTTCTTGCATCTAGTTTTCAATAAATGGTCACACTCTATGACTATTTCAAGAATTGGGAATTTAACATCATAAACCCATTACATTACATACATGCATTAAGGTCCAAGATCCGCATATATGTTTCATTTAGTTTTCCTGTAACTAATAAACTTGTTCTTTTCATTTACTTTTCCTGTAACTTGCACAGTTTGACCCTTTTTCCTTTAGGGTTAATGGCCCCTGAAATTTGACCTTGATTTCATTTTGGTCTTCATAGCTTCGGTTGCAGCAATTTACTACTCAATTTCTCTTTTGGTCTATCATTTAAAAATGGTTCCATGTCAGGCTTTTGTTGGTTAAATTTGAAACCTCACGGATAAGATTGAATTCGTGGTTAAAGTCAAGGTGCTGAATTGTTAGATGTGAGACTATGACAATGAAATTGGATTACTCAAATTAAGTTTGAACTTCAGGGACTCATTATTACAATTGAAATTCCATAAACAAAATGGAAATCTGAATTAAACTTTGGGGACTAAATTTGCAGTTAATCCTTTTCTTGCAGTCCTTAATCATGTATAGACATACATAACATTATTTAAGGGTCTCAATGTAGTACAACTCGCTTTCTTATTTACCTTAGATTCGCGCATGCTTGTTTTGGTAAACTAGTTGTTACTATTCTTGCAGCAACTTCAAATGCATGGGAGAAGGGCCTAGCACTTAGGCCAGTGGGAAAGCATAGTTTGCCCAAGGTCTGTTGCTTATATTTCATTTTGAATTTGTGACGCCCCCAATAGTCCCACATCGGATGTGGATGGAATTGTGATTGGGTTTATATGAGACATGTGCACTAGTAATAATAACTGGGCTTAAGCATTTTGGGTTGTGGTTTGGGCCTAACGAGTTATTATTGCTAGTGGGCCGGGTCGTTACATTTGGTATCAGAGCCAATAACCAGCCGGAAGTGTGCGGCGAGTCTCGGCTGAGTCTGGGTCTAGATGACAGGGCTAGCGAGACGAGTCTCACATCGCCTGGTGATCTTGGGCTGCTGTGTGTGTGTTTGGGCTGACGAGGACGTCAGGCCTAAACGGGGGGAGTCTGTGACGCCCCCAATAGTCCCACATCGGATGTGGATGGAATTGTGATTGGGTTTATATGAGACATGGGCACTAGTAATAATAACTGGGCTTAAGCATTTTGGGCTGTGGTTTGGGCCCAACGAGTTATTATTGCTAGTGGGCCGGGTCGTTATAGAATTCCAATTATAAAAGTTCCTTTCTTCTCTATGAAAGCCAGTTGGTTGCTTGACTCCTGCCTTTACATCCTTAAATACTAATTGATATCTTGACATAATCCATTTTTTTATTCATATTTGGTTACTATTGCAATTCAATGTCTAACAAAACTATGCTTAATTTTTTTTTTTTTTTTTTTCTTTTGCCTTAATTTCCCCTCTGACTATATTGTATTGAAAAATCATAGGATATGACTCAGTATTTGCAATCATTTGCTGTCGTCATTTGTGATGTTTCTGGCCATTTTAATTTGGCATTCCGGATGACTAGGGCAGCTTTCTTAGAGGTATGTAATGCAGTCGTTTACTGAGATGGAAAATACATTATTTGCGCCTCTCCTTTTCACATTATGTATTTTTTTTTTTTTTTTTTTTTTTTTGTATTTATTATTCCCTTTCATGCTTAATTTATTGGCTTTTGCATGTAATGTCCTTGCAATATTTTCCATCTACTTATATGTATCCCTATGAAATGTGTGTTGTCATTCATATGCCTCAAAAGTGCAATGTCTTGCATTATATCCTTATCTTAAAGTGGGAGTTTATCCAATTCATGGTGAAGTTAATTTTTCTTTTTTTTTTTTTTTTTTCCATATTAGATTTTTTTTTTTTTTTTTTGGTGCGGGTGGGGGGGGTGGGGTGGGGTGAAAGGGGTGCTTTGGTAAGTGTATATATATATGTAATAAATTAAGATTTTGAAGGGTGTGTATAAAGATTCATATTTTACAGGATATCCATTAAGTACATTAATAGTGTAAATATCTCTCTGTTACACTTTTAGGACTAATTTTGCTTCACTTGCATTTTGATCTGACAATAATGCTTATTCAGTTTCAAGATGAGGCTGCTCGCACACTTAATTGCATTGATAAATGTGGAGATGCTGCGTTTGAAGAGATTTTCATAAATAAAGTTGACTTTGCTTCTAAATTTGATTCTTGCCTGAGGTACTTCAAATTTGTTGATTATTTATATCGCATGCTAACGCTTTATTGTTGCCATTCTTTCAAAGAGAAGCATATCACAAAATGTTTAATGAAGCCAAGTTCTATACACCTTTTTCCTTTATTACATCTTTATCGATTAATTATATCACATCATGCATACCAAACGTTTCTAGTCAGCAACCTTTATGTTCAGATTGTGATATAAGAATTAAATTGCAAGAACAGAGCCTTCTAACTACAAATTTTTATTCATAAGATTGTAGGTCTCTTATGTTTATTTTCCTGATTATGACAGCTGCGTATCCTGTAGAGAATTTGGTCAATTTGGTCAGTATGTGAAAGGCTTTATTTCGTAGCAGTGGACATAAATTAGTAGTTCTTCAAAAATTCTACAACACAATCTGTTTGCCTAAGAATTAGATATAGTTGGCAATCTAAACTCTGAATTCTCCAGTTGGGTGAATTATACCTGTGTTTCCGACACCCTGTACAAGTTTTTAAATGCTAGCTTATTGCTCAGTTGTTAGTTTGTGACACCCCCGGAATTTGAGATAGTCCTACATAAAGAATATAATAGGGCTAAACCTCTTAACTTGGCTATAGCATTTTGGGTGGTGGTTAAACCCAAAAGGTTAAGAGGGTTAAGCATGCTAGAGCTAGAGTAGTTCTAGGATGGGTGACCCACTTGGAAGTTGGGGCATCACATAGTTTGTTTAACTTCATCTTTATCTTTTAAGAGATTACTACGTGCCTCTCAAAGCCTTACAATTTTACAGAAGCTCTCCAGATGTTGAAAATATCAAAAATGCCCAAGCATATATCAGAAATACTCTAAACTATCCTTGAAGATATCATAGATGTCCTTAAAAACGTCACTCTGATTTTCCTAAATGCCCTCCAAAAAAGATTTTTACAAAGAATATAAGTTTTACTTGGACTTATGTGATAATTTTGACTTTTTGAGGGATTAGTGCAATATTTTTGAACTTTTGAGGGTAAGATGAAAATTAACCCTTTCTTTAAGATGTGAATGTGGAAAGTTCCTTAGGTGCTTTATGGTTATTTTCAGGATAAACCTTAAAGGAAATTCTAAGGTTTTTGCGTCGGATTTTTGCTTGGATGATGAATGCTGGCGAGTATGTGAAAACGACATGCATTCTCTTTTGCAACAAGGACTGACAGATAGAGCAAAGCTAATACGTGCTATCTGGAGAAACACACCTTCTGAGTGGAGAATCGATGATGTATGCTTTCTCTGTTCCTTACTAATTTAATTTTAATGCTTTAACAATTATATGCCTCTTCAAAAATCATGTTTTTAGATATCTACCTCTCTGAAGTGCAAGTTTTTGGTAAATATAAAAAACGCTGTTCTCTACTAGCTTAAGCTTTTAGGCCCTGTTTGGTTGTGGGATAAAGGGGGAATAACCCCTTTTATCCCACTATTCTTGGCAAACGGTGATAAAAAATGGCTAGGGATAAAAGTTTAAAATAATCCTTGCTTAATGGGTTATTCTGGAATAACCCGTTAAGAAATATTCTAACCCTCCAATGGAATAAGGTTTATACCTCAGGGGCAGTGAATGATATTTTTTTTTAAAAAAAATTAGTTTGCCTTCCAATCTGAGGCTATATGAACATGAGGCTATGTAATCTGCGGTTATGTAATTATTTTTGTTTACTAATTATTATTTACTAAAATATACTATATAATAGAAAAAAATATTTTGTTTACTAATTATTATTTTCTAAAATATATTATAAAATATAAAAAATTATTTTTTTTAGATGAGATATAATTTATTATTTACAATTAAATTACCATTTTAATTAATTTATAATAATTAAAATTAATTTATATATATAAGGTAAGGGCAAAATTGGTATTTTGATAAAAAATTTATCATCTTTTTACACTATTCTCTACTATTTCATAATTTTAACCAAACACAATTTTTTCTATTCCAGAGAATACAAACTTTTAAACCACTTGCAATTTAACTTTTATGCTTGATTATCCCGGAATAGCAAGCTATTCTAGGTATAAAAAAATTATACCTCTTAAATTTATACCCGAACCAAACGGGGCCTTAGAGAATAACGGTTGTTTCACAATATTTAACATGATATTAGAGCAGAAGGTTCTGAGTTCGAGTCATGCCAGGCTCCTAGCATAGTTGTTTATTTAAATCGAGTCCACACCATGTGCCTATTAAAAAGTCTCGAGCTCAGACGTGAGGGAGAGTGTTAAATATAAAAATATAAAAAACACAATTTTCTACTAGCTTAAGCTTTTAGAGTACAACGGTTGTTTTATATAATTTCACATGTTATCAGAGCAGGAGGTCTTGAATTCGATTCTTGCTAGATTCCTAGCGTTATTTAATTTCCTCCCATTTAATTAAACCCAGATCTTGGGTCTATTAAAAAGTTTCGAGTCCAGACGTAAGAGGGAGTGTTGAATATAAAATGGTATAAACACCGTTCTCTAATAGCTAAAGCTTTTGGAGAATAACGGTTGTTTTATATAATTTCATAGTTTTCACATGTACCCTTTGGAGTGCAGATTCCTACAAAAGATTTCTCCTTAAGTTGGGGGAATTGACTAATTCATGAGAAGTTGGTTTTGTATTGGAATAAAATTATTTTGAATAAGACGTCTTTATGTTATGATTTTGCCGGATATCATTCATATGCAAATTGATAATGCTGGATATATTCATATGTGAACAGATAATTTTGGAGGGCTATATATATTATGTAAATATATCTCAATTTTTTTCCTAGTTGTTGGTGATATAATCTAGATAATGAACGTGTCTTGTAGGGATTTTCAAATTTTGGTAATGAGCAAATGCTTGTGGGTATATCAATTAGTTCCCAGGAGACTAGTTTTCGAGTCGTTGATGTGGGCCCAAACCCTGAGAACAAAGAGGAGGTATCTCTTTTCCTTTTTCATTGATGTCTAATGACTGCTTTCGCTCGTTGTATTTTTGTAAATACTAACATCATTTCAGGCCATCAAATTCAGAAAGTTTTGGGGGGAAAAAGCAGAACTTAGGAGATTTAAGGATGGGACAATTGCAGAGAGCACAGGTATTCCTTCTTTTTTTTTTTTCTCCCTCCCTTTCTTCCTTTCCTTATGCTTTCCTTCTTTTTATATGTACTGTCTGCTGGGATTAGTGATTTAGTTGCTGAATAACTGATAGCTTTTTCTTCTGACTATTAGTGTGGGATTGTGAGCCCTGGGAAAGACATCTGATTATCAAGAGAATCACGGAATACGTGCTTTCAAGGCATTTTCTACTATCAAAAGAACACATGGTTCATACAGTTGATCAGCTCGACTTTTCCCTGCATCTTGGTGGCAAAGGTGAGTTTATTTCTTTTCTACCTTTCACCTATGCATAAATTTTTATTTTAGGTCAACTAGGTATCAACTATCAAGTCCCTGAAGTTTCACTGAATTTTCAATTGTCCTCATAGTTTTAATTTTAATAATTTAATTACTGAAGTTTGACCTGGTTGCAGTTTCATACAAAATAGTTTCCAATTTTAACCATGAAGTTCGACCTCAAATTTAATTTTGTGCTGATAGTTTGGTATTGCTTTCAGTTTTCTCTCAGATGTTGCAATTTTAATGGAGGAAATCTAATGATGGTGCCGACATGGCACTTTTTGAGTGATAGACTCATGCAGGGACTTTTTTTTTTTTGAGAGAGAAATGTAGGGACAATTTTTAAATGGAAAAAACTCCGACGACTAGATTATTATGATTGAAAGGACCAAATTTGTAATTCACCCGTATATCTTTTATTATCTTTTTATCACACTATCGTTTTTTTCTTTTTCTAGATCCCGTATTGTATTCTGGACTTGTTCTTGGAGCTTTTGAGGTTTTATCTAAGCGGCTGCGCCTTTTAGACGAAATCCCTTTGAAAGTATCCAGTGTGCAGGCTCTTGATCCAGGTTTGTTTTATCTTTATTTTTAAAGGAAGCTTTAAAATTTCGCCAATACTTTTGTATCTATGTCAACTTCATGCCTTTTTTGATCACTCGTGTGTTCAAATGACCTGATGGAACAATAATGCTGTTTCTAAACTGTTAACTTCCTTTTCTAATTTCTTATATATACATCCCAAAACGGAAAAGCGCTGTGTGCTTATCTTTCCACGCATGTTAAAATCCTACGCTGGTAGTAGCTTTATGACGTCGAGTAGAGCCAATAACTTGAATTTATGGGCCTGAACCAAGGTTCGAAGTGCCGTGGCACGGGGGCGTGCCGCTCGCCGCCTGGCACGGTACGGTACCGGCACGCCCCCGTGCCGACACGTGGCACGCTTGCGTGCTGATGGATACGCATGACCTCCCAGTGGCACGCTCTGGCACGGTCTTTTTTGTTTTTTTGTTCCCAATAAGCTCTTATATATTGTTTTGACCTGTTTAGTCAAAAAATTATGAATATTGACTATATATAGCTTACTACACTCACCAATTAATATACTGATAATTGTTTTTTATATATAAAGTACAACTATATCTCATAGAGAATAGAAATAACAATATAATAAATAAATTCACAAGTATAATAAGTATTTAAATTTACATATTTATAGAGAGAAGACTGCTTAATTCCACATAGATTGTCGCGGTTGATCATATGGCATAGTGTGATCTGTGCACATGTGATACCTTTTTAAAAAAAAACAAAAAAATTACTATGCATTACTGTACACATGTGACTAAAAAAAAAAAAAAAAAAAAAAAAAAAACCTAACTAAGCCTGTTTTAAAAAATACAGAAAAAAAATCTAAAGAAAAAAAAAAAAAAAAAAAAAAACAAAAAAAAAAAAAAGGAAAACGGGCCGTGCCGGCGGTACGGGCCGTGCCGGCCGGTACGGGCCGGCAAGGCTCGCGATACCCCTCAGGGTATCGCTCCGTCTCGAGCGATACCCTGGGGTATCGCTCGAGACAGGGGGGGGTGCGAGACCCCCCCTGTACCGTGCCCCTCTTTGAGGGGCACGGTACGTGCCGCCCGTGCCGGCCCGGCACGGGCGGCACTTGCTTCCTTGGCCTGAACACATGATGTAATGACCCAATTTTATTTAAACTAGTGTTTGAAAAGGCGCGAGGTGCAAAAAAAGCGTAAAGGCCTTTCGGAGCCCAGGTACGAGGCGCACCGCGAGGCGCACTTCTAATAAAAATAATATATTCTTAACAAGCCTGGTTTAAATTGATATTTTACATTTAAAAAATTTCAAAGTAGCTGTACAAAAACAAAATAACCATAAAAAGGTAAAGAAATCACATGTATAAATGTTCTCAAACTAAAAAAAAAAAAATTGTCTCAACTTCCAACTTAAAAACGTTTGATGCCTTGTTGCCATTGGGGGAAGAGAGAACGACCAAGAAAAAAAAGAAAGAAAATGTTCAAATTAGGAATTGTTTTCAATCTCTTAACATTTTAGATTAAGTCCGAAAAATCCAAACCCTAGACTCATTAAATTTAAATATTACGAGGTGCGTTTGAGGCGCGCGCCTCAAGCGCACCTTTTCAAACACTGATTTAAATCCAAAATACTAATAAATTTCTCATGTTGATACTATTCGATATGTTACTATTCTCTTTTCTGTAAAGGCTGCTTCCTGAAATACTTGTTTTCTGTAGGAAACATTAATCTGTATTCTTCTTGACTGAACTCTATTGATTTTTGCTGGATTTTCCTTTATTTAAGCATTTTTTGGTAGTTTTTTTTTTTTCTCTAATTGCTTCCAATTTTTGGCAACTTCATTACTTATTTCATCATTGCTGGTGCTATCAGCTTTCAGGCATACATCTGTCTTCCCTCCCGAACCTCATCCCTTGGCTTTTGAGAAGAGTTCTAATAAAAAACCACCAAATTTTGTGGCGACTTGTCTTCAACCGCTTGAAGTTATGATTCAGGTAATTTACATGATCTTTTCACCTCTTTTGTTTTTAAGGATTTTTGCTAACGGTACATTTTTTTTTCTTCATCATTTCATGTTTTTCATCTGGCTGATTATTTTTATTGAGCTATAACAGCCCCTCATGCCTCACGCTTGCTTTCGCTCTAGCTTAAATCTAGAAGTTAGAGATGGTTACATACATTCCCCTGCAATACTTATCTATTTCCATGTATTCCCGTGTAAACTCTGAATTATCATAGATGCGCTTCAAAAGCTCAGTTTCTAGAACTCTTACTAATCCTAAACCAACTTTATGAATTGCATGAATTCCAACTTGAGTTCTTTATTTCAGAAATAGCACTTCCGATGGTGTTTATATCAAAATACAGAATATGCATAAGTAGAATATCTTGAAGGATATTTATGTAAAAGCCCCTAGAACTTATGCACAATTTTTATTTAATATTTGTTTCTTGGTGGCTGAAGATTTTTCTATGATCATGTTCAGTTAGAGGGATCAGGTAACTGGCCCATGGACCATGTAGCCATTGAGAAGACGAAGTCTGCATTTCTTCTAAAAATTGCAGAAAGGTACAATGTTAATAGTTAACGTAAATTGTATTGATAGTCCCTGTGCTACCCCGATATTGTGACGTAGTCCGCAAACGTTCTACTTTAATACTTTAGTCCCTTGACCTTCTCATATTCTGGGAGTTTACCCCTTGACATTGAGATGAAATCTTACAAAAGTGACTTTTCTCATGTTTGGTGCATTTTGTGACTTTAACCCTTGCCGTTAACAAGTGGGTAAAATGGTTATTTTATGGGAAAATTAAAGGGACTAAAATGTAAATGGAAAATTCATGAACTATGATGCAATATTTTGAAA
>CM054947.1:15685275-15737775 GCA_029168755.2 Tillandsia fasciculata | reverse complement strand
GTATCAGCACACATGTATTTTTTGTGACCGGCACTGCCATACCATGCAGGCAAGTTTTCGGCACGACTCCGTGTCAGGGCACTTAAATCCTTGCTCGAAACCATTCGGAGAGATCGCGCGTGATCTCATTTTCGGTTTTCAATTTATGTTCGGTAATTTTCCTTTTCGCAGAAACGTAACCGGGACGAGGAAGATGAAATGAGAATAGATCCATTAGGGATTCTCAAGCAAGTTGGGGAGGTGGGGAAAGGGCTGGTGAAGAGTGTGCATCTCCTCAAGGCTCCAAGAGTTGGGAGATAAAGCCACACATTACTACATCTTACTCATGTGCAATTATTCATGTCACACACACACACTCCCTTGAAGCAAAAAGGGAGCAAGCAAATATGTTCCGACGCGGCACGGGAGAAGTCGGCGGCGGTGAGGGGTTTCGCAAGAGCGCGAATTTGTCGAAACCCTCGAATCGGCGAAGTATATCTCAAAACTAGTCAATTTCCAAAAGGGGGAGCTCCTTGAGTGCTTATTAGAAAGTGAATATGGCTTTTTTGGTGGGGAAACAAAGCTAAAAATTGAATGTGCAAAGTGTGGTACTGCCTGCATTTCTATTTCATAGGGGGAATTTTGCTGTACCTGAATTTATTTAATGTGGTGATTTTTGTACCTCAATAATTAATTTCCTTCTGTTCTAACATCACTATTTATTGGACTTATATGAAGAGTTTAGTATGCATGATATGATCCCCTTGCTCTTACTTGAATTGTAATGATCCAATCCGCTAGTAATAATGAGAATTTTTTTTTTTTTAAGAAAAAAAATAGTGTTGGTGTTAGTTGATTGGATTGTTATATTTAGTATCAGAGTTGATCGGTGATGCTTTAATAGTCACACCCATCAAAATTTGACTAGTAAAAATAAATGGTGATTTAAAACATGATGATCAATTTTATAAACTTGATGAACAATTGATTTTATTTCAAGGACTATTTGTAAATTTGACAATTAGTAGATAATTAGCAGGAAATTTTTATAATAATTTGCAGAACATAATATAATTAATAGTTAAGGATCCTTTGACTTCAATTTGTTTATAAGGAAAATGTTTCTTGTACACTTCAAACAGGGTGTATATTTTATACTCCACCTATTTTAGAATGAGGTGAATTTTACTTATCATTTCGAAATGATGAGTGAAAGAGTTTCTGCCCTAGGATGGATAGAATATATATCGTACACTCCAAATGGGGTGTACGGATAACACCGACACAAGATTTTTAGAAAACGGTCAGCATCGGTGTTTGTTTTGATACAAAAATTGTGAAATCACTAAATTTCTGCTCACAATTGTACGAAAATCAGCCTTTCGACTTCGGTAGGGTGAGAGCTAAAGTCGAGTTCACAAAACTCCCAGATTCTTTACTCTCCAGCTTTCTACTTCCAACGGTACCGTAGTTCATTCTTATTTGAGTTTTTTGTATCATATTGAATTGGAGATTCCATTACCTTTTATTATTAAATAAAATAGATTCAACTTTCTACTTCATGACAATAGATTCAGAAGACTAAAAGTAAAATTGAATTAACCCAATAAGCTTAATGAAATTGCGATGTACAATAGACCTAACAATATGAGATCTTGAGTAAGGTTGAAGCAGCTCGTGAATGCTGTGGCTGAATTCTTAAATACGATGAGTGCATCATTCCTATCGGTGCATATTTTCGAATAATTAGTTTGCACTTTCGCTCTATAAAATTATCGTCAAATTTGACAAAATTACCAATACATATGACGGAAATAACTCTTGAATCACATAGAACAAAGACAAGGGAGTGTAAATTAGAAATTAGAAGACAAAAAAAAAAAAAAAAAAAAAAAAAGGAAAAAAGGGAGAGAGTTTAGGAGCCTATTTCAAAATGGCTTACACCAAAAACTATTACATAACTCTAATTTGATCCTCAAATTGAGCATTACACAAATCGACGCAAACAAAAAGAAAATTCCGCATTTGATCTGCTTCTTTAATGAGCTTTGAACACTGCAACGAATGCGCTTCCTATTCGCGGCACAATCACTTCGACTTCTTACCTTGCTTCTTCTTCACGACCTCGTCGATGTACATTATCCCTTTCCCTTTGTAAACCTCGGGGGGCTTGCACCTCCGTACCGCCCCCGCGAACTGGTGCACCCGCTCCTTGTCGATACCCGTGCAGCATATTATGTTGGGCTTGAAGCAGAAGACGCGGACGGACGGAGGGACGGCGAACTCCACCTCGTGGCTGTAACCCAGTTTCAGGAACAGCTGCCGGCCCTCCGATTCGGTCCTCGCTTTGAACCCGACGCCCACGATTTTGAGGAACCGGAAGAACTTGGCCTCCATTTGGGAAAATTCTGATGCAGCTGATCTGACAGCATAAGTGCTTGCCGATTTATAATAGACTAGTGCGCAATTAAGATAATCCGAGTCGAATAAAATCTTAAGGAGAAACAGTGATAACAAGTCCTGTGCTAGTTCCATTATCGAGTTTGTTCCCCATTGTTTGGTAGAGTAGATCCATAAAAATTGAGTAGTCTTTGGAACAGTCTTTTGAACCGTCAGAAAATATCAGCTTCTATCGACGCAAGACTAGAATTATATTCCATGTTCTTTTTATTTACCTCTGCTGTCGATTGGTGCAGCCCCAACATGCATCATACACAGACGGTAAAAATGCAAATATAAGAATCGGCTTAAGGCAGATGGATAACTCAACTAGGCTTTAGCTCAGCGATGGTTTATCGCAGTTTTGCTGAAAGTGAAGAAAATATAAGCTGATGGTCCACAACTGATCATTTCATCCTAGCGGTTCATCGCTCAAAGGGAGGTCAATGCTCCTAAGTTCGAACGTTAAGAAATTCAATAAGAAAAAATGCATCTAGCTGGACGCTAAAGGTATGAACCATCAGATAGCACTTGAACGAATCTCAAAGCAAAGTAAAGTGCTATCCGACAGCTCATATCTCAGGTGTCCCTCAGGATACATCCTAGTGCCTGCTCCGTGGATCGGATTAGTCTAGTAAGAAGCCGCATGGAGAAGTATACAATCAAAAAAGCCTGCTCTTTCATGCCTTCGTCGATGCTTCTCTAGATTTAGTTCTGAAAATTGTTTTTCCAGTATAACTCAAAACTAGAGAACCACACAAGGAGAGAAAGTTGAGGTCATGATGCCGGATCTTTTAGCTAAATCATATACTCCATGCATATTCCAAGAGTCCTGCCCTAATAGAATTCCAGTAGACATGATGAATCTTAATTCTGATATCATTATCTGAGCTACCCCACTATGCACAGGGGAAGTCTCGACATTGTCGGTGCATATATTAAACTGAGAACAAACAATATAATTAGTCTAAAGTGACACCTTACGAACTACGAAAGGAGAAAAACTATTCATTTCATAGTCTTAGGATGCTAGACATGGATGAGAAACTGCAAAAGGAAAAAGAATATGGTGATTTTGTGTGCCATCTCCTGATACCGACATCTTTTTCTGTTATCAGTAATCCAAACAATGTCAAAACTAATTGATTTCGTAAAATGTCAAATAGTTTTCAGAAGTTATCACCCAATTTGCCAGATTCAGATAATAAATAAATAAACTAATAGTTGTCGAGTTTACTATTAAACAGTGAATGTAGATAAATTTATATTCCGGCCTTAGATTTTTACACAAAAAGAGAAAACTATGTATTGCCCCGAAGAAAGATCGAATAGGAAATGGTCCAAAAATAGTCTTCCGCTTCATTTGGTTGAAGTTTCTCTCATGCCCTTTGGATCAAGAGAAAAAAAGAAGATAATAACTTTTCTCTCCGTCTCTCTCCAATTTTGAAGAGAAAAGAAATTGATAATTATGAAAAGTTATTATTTATCTCATTATTTTTCTTTTTCTTTCAATCCAAACAAGAGAAAATAAATTTTTTTCTCCTAACTTCTTTACTTTTATCTCCTTTTCCCTCTATCCAAACAGAGTCTCTTAGCCCTCGTTTGGAAAAGGGATAAAGGGGGGATATCCCCCCTCTATCCCCAAACAGATTTGGGATATCCCCGTTTGGGGATATCCCCCCAAACGGGGATATCCCTGGGTTTGGGGTAGGGATATCCCACCCCAAACCCAACCGGCCCAGGTATAAACCCCTGTCCCTTCCCAAGGCAGCAGTGCCTTGGGAAGGGACATTCAATTTTTTTTTTTTTTTTCTTTTAGTTTGGGCGGAATTTTTTTTTTAATTAAAATTTTCAATTTTTAAAATATATTTATATTTTAAATTTTAAATTTTATAAATTTTAATTATTTTTAATTTTATATTTTAAAAAATCCCTTCCCAAGGCTCTGTCAGAGCCTTGGGAAGGGTATTTGTTTTTTTTTATTTTTTGTTAAAATTTTTTCTTCTTTCTTTTATATTTTTTTTTGAATTTTTTTTAATTAAAATATGAAATTTTAAAAAACTATTTAAATTATAAATTTATAATTTATAAAAATTTAATGGTTTTTTAAATTTTTGTTTAGAAATGTAAATTTAATTTTTTTTTCCGTTTTGGTATATTCCTTTTTTTTTCGTTTTTTTCGTTTTTTTTCTTTTTATTGCTTCAGGTGTTTTTTTTGTAAATTAAAAGTTTAAATTATAAAAAATTATAAAAAATTTGAAATTGTATAAATTGTAAATTTTAAATTTTATAAATTTTAATTTTTTTTAATTTTATATTTTAATAAATCTAAAAAATTTTATTTTATTTTTAAAAAATATTGAATTTTAAAATTTATACAATATTTTTATTAATTGTTTTTAAAATGTATATTAATTTAAAAAATTAAAATTTTACTACTACTTAAAATATTTAAATTTTAATTAGAATATTAAATTTTACTTAATTTTTAATTAGAATATTAAATTTAAAAAATATGTAAATTATAAATTTAAAATTATTTAAAAATTCAATTTTTATATTTTATCAATATATATATATATTTATATTTTATTTAAAAAATTAAAATATATTTATATTTTACTAAATTATATATATTATAAATTTATAATTTTAAAAAATAATATATAATTTTAAATTGTAAAAGTTATATAAATTTTTTATAATTTTTTTAAAATTTATAATTTTTTTAAAAAATAATATTAATTTTAATATTAATTATATAATTTTCTTTTTTTTTTCGTTTTTTTTGCTTTTATGCTTCAGGGTTATTATTTTTTTTTAAAATGTAAAATTTTTAAATTATAAAAAATTTTAATTTAAAATTTAAATTTTATAAATTTAATTTTTTTTTTAATTTTAATTTATAATCAAAAAATTTTTTTTATTTTTAAAAAATTATTAATGTTTAAAAATTTATACAATATTTTTATAATTTTTTTTAAATTTATATAAATTTATAAATTAAAATTTTTACTCCTACTTAACCTTTTAAAATTAACATTTTTTTTAATCCCACTTAAAATTTTTATAAAAGTAAAGGTCACATCGTCATTAAACATAAAGTCAACTCTATACCTTCTTATTCTTCAACCAAATCCAACACCCCATTTTTCTTATATCAGGTTAAACCAGTTTAAGCCTCATTTTCAACCAAACAACAATTTAGGTTTATACAGGTTTATCCCTTACTTTATAGCTCTACCTGGTATAAACCTGGTAGAAACCTAAATTGTGTTTGGGTTGTAAAATAGGCTAAACCTGGGTAACAATGTATAAGAAAACTGGTGTTTGGATTGGGGTTGAAGACTAAGAAGGTATAGAGTTGACTTTTATGTTTAATGACGATGGACACTTTATTTTTATAAAAATTTTAAGTGGGATTAAACAAAATATTAATTTTAAAAGGGTAGTAGGAAGTAAAAATTTTAATTATAAATTTATATAAATTTTAAAAAAAATTTTATAAAATAGTGTATAAATTTTAAAATTAATAATTTTTAAAAATAAAATAAAATTTTAGATTTATAAAATATAAAATTAAAAAAAAATTAAAATTTTAAAATTTAAAATTTTAAAAAATATTTTTTAAAATATTTAAAAATTTAATTTCAAAAAAAATAATAACCCTTGAAGCATAAAAGAAAAAAAAACAAACGAAAAAAAAAGAAAATTATATAATTAATATTAAAATTAAGATTATTTTTTTAAAAAAATTATAAATTTAAAAAAATATAAAAAAAAATTATATAAATTTTACAATTTTAAAATAATATTATTTTTTTTAAAATTAAATTTATAAAATATAGAATTAATAAAATATAAATATATTTATAATTTTAATAAAATAGAAATATATATCTATTTATAAAATATAAAAAATTAATTTTAAATATTTATAAATTTATAATTTACATAATTTTTTAAAATTTAAATATTCTAATTAAAAAAATTAAGTAAAATTTAAAATTCTAATTAAAATTTAAATATTTTAGTAGGAGTAAAAAATTTTAATTTTTAAATTTATATAAATTTTAAAAAAATGTATAAAAATATTGTATAAATTTTAAAATTAATATTTTTTAAAAATAAAATAAATTTTTTAGATTTATTAAAATATAAATTAAAAAAATTAAAATTATAAAAATTTAAAATTTAAAATTTATAAATTTTTTATAATTTAAAAATTTTAAATTAAAAAAAAAAACTCCTGAAGCATAAAAGAAAAAAAAAAACGAAAAAAAAAGGAAAAAAAAGAATATAAAAGAAAGGAAAAAAAAAATAAATTTCATTTATAAAAAAAATTTAAAAAAATTAAAATTTTATAAAATTATAAATTTATAATTTAAATAGTTTTAAAATTTAAATATTTTAATTAAAAAAAAAATTCAATAAAAATATAAAAGAAAAGAAAAAAAAATTTAAAAAAAAAATAAAAAAAAACAAAATACCCTTCCAAGGCTCTGACAGAGCATTGGAAGGGATCTTTTTAAAAATATAAAAATTAAAAATAATTAAAATTTATAAATGTCAAAATTTAAAAATAAATATATTTTTAAAAATTCAAAAATTTTAATTAAAAAAAAAATTCCGCCCAACCAAAAGAAAAAAAAAAAAAAAAAAAATGAAATGTCCCTTCCCAAGGCACTGCTGCCTTGGGAAGGGACAGGGGTTTATACCTGGGCCGGTTGGGTTTGTGGTGGGATATCCCCACCCCAAATCCAAGGATATCCCCGTTTGGGGGATATCCCCAAACGGGGATATCCCAAATCTGTTTGGGGATAAAGGGGATATCCCAGGGCTTAGGGCTCCGTTTTGGTAGAAGAACTAGGGGGATAAGGGGGATATCCCCTTTGTACCCAAACAACAAAAAGCTATTTGGAACAGTTGTTCCACCTAATCCCGGGATTAGGGGGGAACAACTGTTCCAAGCAGCAGGTGGAACAACTCCACCTGCAGTTTTTTTTTTAAAAAAAAATTAATTAATTTTATTTTAAATTATAGGTTATTTAAATTTATAAAATTTATAATTTATTTCATTATTTTATAAAAATTTAATTTTCTCTATTCTTTTTATTCCTCTTTAATTTATCAAACACAATTTTCTTTATACCCGGTATAACTCTTATACCCACCCAAACATAAATTAATATTAGTTCCTGCTAATATCCTTACGAGCATGGTGGAGATCAAGTGTAACGGAAAATATAACGGAAGAGACAACTACCCACTATACCGTTAAATGATGGATGTGGGGAATCGAACCCTAAAACCTCTTGGATCTGAGATCATTTAAAATCAGCTCTGATACCATATTACCCAAACGTACTAAGATTATAGGAAACGATCTAGGAAACATACCAGTCTTATAAGAAACGCCCACTCTCATTTGACTCAAAACTTCGGAG
The DNA here is from genome assembly GCA_029168755.2 of Tillandsia fasciculata. Taxonomy (NCBI): domain Eukaryota; kingdom Viridiplantae; phylum Streptophyta; class Magnoliopsida; order Poales; family Bromeliaceae; genus Tillandsia; species Tillandsia fasciculata. The sequence continues at coordinate 15,729,910 of CM054947.1, read as the reverse complement.
AGAAAAAGAAAGAGAAATTGAGAGAAACGGAGAGAGAAAATGATCTTCCATAATGGTAGGTCAAGTTATTTTCTCCTCTTTTCTTCCCCTGAGGGCTTTGTTTGTTTTTCCGAAGGTGAATTTTAGATTGAAGTAGACTTTCGGATGAACTAGAGTTCAAATGAAAATTAATTTTCTTCCGTTGTTTGTTTGTATAGCTATGGAACTGAATAGCATAAAAGCTGAAAGTGCGAGAGACGATTAATATTTGGCTAAATTACAGAAAACCCTCTTGTAATATCTCTTTTTTTCACTTTGCCCCGTCTTTTAAAAGCCTACATTTTGTCCCCTCGTAATTACTGAATTGTTTTTAGGAGACAACGGCATTAACGGAGGAAGTAAATTGACGAAAATGCCCTTACCTTATATTGGAGGGAAAAAGGTAATGGAGAAAAGAGAAAGGGGTTTAGACTTATTTCCCGTCATTTTTGAAGGGTATTTTGAGTATATCCAATAATATTTTTAAAAAACCTGACGGCTCACTCACGGGATCGTGACGGCAGGGGGTTAAATACATATTTCGGTAATTACGAGGGGGTAAAATGTAGGCTTTTAAAAGACATGGAGGCAAAGTAAAAAAGCAGAATATTACAGAGAGGTTTTCTGTAATTTAGCCTTAATATTTTATTATTTCGGCCTTGGATAGGCTGAAGTCAATTACGCTATTTTGAGTAATGATAAACTAAACAACAGAGGTGGACATTTACGATGACCGAAAACTACTTCACCCTCTTCTCCACTCTCCACTTTCGGTGAAACAATCAAACCCTAAACCAAGCAACATGAGAGAAAATTACTTTCTCCTCTTTTCTTTTCATTTAAACGAAGTGTAAATCATATATTTTTTCTCAAGGTTCAAATGCAAATTTGATTTTCCAGAAACTTCTAGGGTTTCTCCCCTACCACTACCACTAGGGTTTCTCCCCTACCACTACCACTACCACTCCATTTCCAACGAATTATCCACAAATTTACCGAATTTACCAAATGCGATTGCAAATGGAGGTAAAAATCCACCATTCGACACTAAAAAAGATTCTGTTTGTGCAAAAAATTTGGGCGAGATCGAACGAACCCGACGAATCCCATTATTCGAAGCTCTCATCAGATTTAAACACAAAAATAACAAAAAAAAAGAAAAAAAAAAAGAGAACGATGCAAGAGGATGACCTCAAGCGAATGCGGCGGCGGCGGCGGCGGCGGCGGCGGAGGCGACGGTGGCGCGCGGTGGCGATCGGCGGCGGCGGCGGCGGCGGAGAAGGATAGGAAGAGAGAGAGAGAGAAAGGGGGGCAAGGGTTAGGGTTAGGGTTTAGGGCTTTCTTGCATCGTTCTTTTTTCTTTTTTTTTTTTTTTTTTTTTTTTGAGGGCTTTAATGGGCCGCGTAGGTCCAATAGTGAAATTGATATTTGTTTTTAATAGCGAGGCCAATAAGGGCCCAATAAAGAGGAATTGTTTGGTGGACCGGGTCTACCACGTCATATATATTTTTTTTATTTTGGGTTAATTTCTTTCACACCCTCCCAAAAAGTTGTAATTTCACATATGCCCCTCTAAATTAGTAGGGATGCAAAAGGGGCAGATCCACTCCATTTTTTGTCAGATCAAGACGCGGATCGGGCGAGAGCAGATTTTTAGCTGATTGGTGCGGATCAAAGAAAGAAAAAGATCTCTCTCGCCTTTCATTCTATTTACTTTGTAGATCAGAACGAATTTGAAACGAATTATATTTTTTACTATTCCATTCAGGGAGCGCCCGTAACACTCGGTCGGAATTGCAACAGATCGGATGAAGAATTTTTCGATCGTGGACGGCAATGATGATGATCGTGTTAGCGATATCCGGTTCAGAGACGCAACGCATGATATAGCTCTGAGGCAATGGCGACGATGATGACCCGGGCACGACGATTCAAAGAGAGATCGCGTGTGAGTGTTTGGAATGGGCTTCGACAACGTAAGCACCGAGATTACGAGAAAAAAGGGGAAAGAGAAAAAAAAAGGAGAAGAAGAAGAAGAGAATGAATGTGATTATCAAATTTCATAATTACGGTGTATTTATTTATAGTCCTTGTTATTAAGGACCTAATTGTGAATTATAGTGTTCATTGTAGTGTTTAGCAACTATGTAACTTGGCCCTCACATGGTGCTTTATTTCTACATCTTGGAGGTGGCTTTTATATTGTAGATGATATTTTATATACAGTGCAGGGATCTCAACGCGGATTCGAGGCGAATTTTTAAAAATCTGAACCCGACTACTAAATCCGAATCTGAATATGAATCCGACGAATTTTAAAAATTCATATCTAAATCCGAATCCGATCAAAAATCTAAAATCCAAACCCGAAAATCCAAATCCGAAATAATAATAATTTTTTTATAATATTTCAAAATATATTATATTAAATTTAAAATTTTAAAATATAAATTTAAATATAATATTAAATATTTATATACATATATATTATATAACCTAAAATTAATTTAGGTTTGGGTCGGATTCGATTCGGATTCGAGTTGGGTACAATCAAAATCCATATCCAAATCCAAATATATCGGAACTTTATTTTTTATATCCATATCCGAATTCATATCTGTTTAAAATCGGATCAATTCATTCCGTTCGAATTCGGATTCGGATAAAATTTCGGATATCCGTACCCATTGAATCCCTAATACAGTGTAGTATTTAGTAGTTATAGTTAGTTTCAACTTTATTATTTTCTGCCTTGTACCTGAGCAGGTAACTGACACTTCGTGCACATAATCAGAGACATGATAAATTAAATTGGACATTGGGTTTGGATCCGGGTCGGGTTTAATTTTTAAAAAAATTGAGTAGAAGCCCAAGTCAAAGCCCAATATTTTTTTGGGCCATACGGGTATAATATGATCGGACCCAAATCCGACCCAGTTCCAACACTCTTTATAATTCTTTGGCCATGTTTAGTTTGAAAGAAAAGGGGAATAAAAAATTTATTCTTAAAAATTGTTAATTCCCCTCTTAACATGTTATTTCAGAATAACTCGTTAATAGAGAAACTATTCTCCATCTTATTCGTCTACCAATTAAATTATAAATAATTATAAAATATTATTAATTAATGCAATTCATTTTTTTAATAATTAACTAATTAATTATTTGACTTATTAAATTAATAAATATTTAAATAGTAATTAATTAATTATTAATTATTTATAATTAAGTAGCTAATTAAATAATTATTTATTTGATATGCTTATTTAATCATTAACTAATATTTATATAATTTAAATTATTAATATTTTAATTTATTTGATTAATGTATTCACTAAAAATATTAATTAAATAATTAATTAATATTAATATATTGGCTTATTTTTATAGTTATTCACTAATTAATATCGTTTTTCATCATCTTATATAGTTTTTTCTAATTAATTAATTTATTAACTTGTTAAATATTATTTTACTAATATAAACATACTTATTATTTTGATAAATTATTTTTATTTTTAGTCCAACCCCAAAATTGATCTAATTTCTGCTTATCTAAAAAATTATGCCTATTTCAGAGATAAACAAAAATAGCTTGTTATCAAGAATTAGGCTGGTATATTTTTAAAAGCACTGAGCCTTCGTGTCGAAGCTACGTGGAGATCCATAGTTGCCATGGCCCCCCGAATATTTTTAAAATTATATATCAGTTCATTATTAAGTTATTAAAAAATTTAAAATAGTATAAATTTTAGGGGTCAAAATAATTTTTTTTTTAATAAAAATAATGTTATCTTGTGAGCCATGAAATATAAATTTAATTGACTCAAACGTATCGTAATACTTGATTTGAAAATTATGAAAAACCTTAATACTTAATTTTTTGATATATCGTAATACTTGATTTACAAAATATATTAAATTTTAATACTTGATTTTTTAAAATATATATATTTTTTTATAGATATCTAAAATATTATTATTTTAATGGTAAAGATAAGTATACTTTATTCTTTTTCTAAAAAAATATATATTAAAATTTGAAATTTAATGAACAAAAAAATTACTTATATATAATTTTTTATTAATAATTTTTAAAAATTAATATATTTTGTATAATATATTTTTGGCTCCCCTAAAGCTGAAATTCTTGTTTCGTCCCTGCTTCCGTACTTTCAAGTCGTTTTTGATATTAGGATTTCTGAATTAATGATCAGCTCCGTTACACTTGATCTATAATATTTAAAGTATTTAGAAAATAAATTTTATGATTTTTGGATATTATTTAGCTAGTGATCGAAATGGCTCAAAATCAACGACTGAAAATAAAAATCTCATAAAATATTATGATATAATACTAAAATTTTAGATCAAAAATATTGATCTTATTTTATATAGTATAAAAAAGTTTCAATCAAAATTTTACGCGATTTATATATTTCTACACCATTAAATTTGCAAACGGCTTACCACGACCATTAAAATTGTTAATTTCGAACCCTTTTGATCACTAATCAAATGATATTGAAAAATCATGAAATTTATTTTTTAAATTTTTAAATATTCAAGATCAAGTTTAACGGAGCCGATCGTGCATTTAAAAATCCAAACATCGAAAATGATTTGAAAATACCGAATCTAAATTTATTTTACTTCAGATCAAGTTTAACGGAACCGATCGTATATTTAAAATCCAAATATCGAAAATAATTAAAAATAATAAATTTTCGGTGCTTCTAAAAGCATATCCAACCAAACGGTATTAGAATTCAACTTTACTCACCCAATAGAATAAGGCCACATACTCAAACACCTGGGTTGTATGAAATTTATACAATGGGCCTTGTAGCTAATCCTACTCCTTTCCAACAAGAATCAATGGTGATGGGGATTCCCTTATCCTCCTCTATTTCTCTCCCTCCAAGCAAATGATATTCCTTTTTAATTCCTCTCTTTTATTTATGAGCAATTTATAGGACCCCCTCACCTATAGATAGAGGTGGCAATTCAGTTCGCTGTTCACGAGTCAGCTCATGTTCGGCTCAAAATGAGCTCGAGATCGAATCGCTCGTTTAGTAAACGAGGCGAATATGAGCCGAATTTTTCAGCTCGTTTAATAAACGAGCTGAACACGAGCTAAGATCGGCTCGAATATATATATATATATATAATATATATATATATATATATATATATATATATATATATATATTACTATTTAGATTTTAGACTATTAATTTTTTTATGAATTTTAATTATTAGATTAAAATTTTAAATTTTTAATTTTTTTAATTTGTTTTTTAAATTTTACATCTAATATTAGAAATAAAAATCAAACTTGTTGTTCACGAGGCAGCTCGTGTTCGGCTCGTTAATAAACGAGCCGAATACGAGCCGAATTTTTCAGCTCGATGTTTAAACGAGCCAGTTCGTGTTCGGCTCGTTTAATAAACAAGCCGAACACGAGTCGATCCCAGCTCGCTCGTGTTCCGCTCGTTGACACACCTACCTACCTATAGACTATTTTGAAATAGAGCCCTTAATTTTTTTATACTTAGTTAAGTTAAAAATTCTATCAAATTATTTATTCTCATTCTCATTTAACTCCTCTCTCTCTCTCTCTCTCTCTCTTCAAACTTTTTATTATCACTTCCCCCTTCTCTCTCTCTCTCTCCAGTAAGTTCACCTCCCTCTTATTCTTATTCTCTCCTCCACTGTCATCCATCATCTTTCTTTCTTAATTTCTCAGCTTTTTTTCTTGACAGCAGCAATCTGTGAAAGAGGCATGGAAGGGGCGGGAAGTCAGTCGGCGACGCCATGCTACAAGAAGAAGAAGGACGACGACTTTCTGGCCAGCGCCCGCGACCACTTCGAGCAGTTCAAGAACACGACGGCCGAGCGCCACTGGATCTGCCTCAAGAACACCGTCCGCCGGCCACCAAGAACACCACCCCCTTCTCCGCGGTGATCATCTCTAAATCATTCCCCAATTATTTTATTTATTTATTTATTTATTTATTTATTTTTCTTGTTTTTTTAATCTATTTTAGATTACAATAAAACGGTTCAGTTCTTCGAATAAGTTTGGTTTCTCGAAAAATTGTGAAAAAAAAAATGTAAAAAAATTAATGTTTTTTTTTTCTCATATTTTATGAAAAAATATTATTTTTACTTTTTTTATTTTAAAGAAATCTCGGAAAATGAAAATGCTAGTAGTATTTCATATGACAAAAGAATTTTAAAATTATTTTTTTTTTAAAATCAAATAATTTGGTTGATTAAATATTGGCGTGTCACTGATGTATTATCAATCACAGTACTACTACTTCACTTCTACGGTAGTGATATATCAATATTTAATCACTAAATTAAGTTATAGGACTTGATTGCGACAATTCTGAAAGTTTTTAACGAAAAATTGCAACAAATTAAAGTCTGGGAATCGAAGCACCTCATGGTTTGAGGACCAAATGTGCAATTTACCTTTTAGATTAGGCCTGACTTTTAAAAATCTATAAAAAAGATTTTCAGAAATTACGGTGTTAATGAAAAGGGTGAAATGACTATATTACCCTTGCTCGTTTTACAAAAAAAAAAAAAATAATAATTTTTAATATATTTTTTAAAAACATTTTTAGTATAAATTATAAAAAATTGACGGAACCTGACGAAGGGGGCCAAATGCATCAACTTAAATTTTTGAGAGAGTAAAATATAGATTTTTGAAAAAACGGGTATTTATTAGATTCTGATGTCGAAAAAAAATGTTATACGGAGAAACCCTCGACTAGTCGTCGATATCTTCTCGATTTACGATTTCGAATGAATGATTCATACAACTTTGTAGTGGGTTGTATGAGCAAAATTATCAGCATACTGATGGGATGTGGTCGGGTCACTACAACGAGGATACGGTCATTTACACTTCTGTCTGTCATACAGAAGTGTTAGTATCGATCGTTTCAATTTAACTTCCATCGGATGAATTGGAATTCCGTCAGAATTAAAAGCATCAATTCGACGGAACTACTGTCGAGTTTGATGAACATTCCAGTTTGTCTGATGGATATGTGACTCCAAAGAACCAAAGAATCGCGGCCTGATGGGATGCAGTTGGGTCACTACAACGAGGATACGGTCATTCACACTTCTGTCTGTCGTACAAAAAGTGTCAGTATTGATCGTTTCGATGAATTGGAATTCCGTCAGAATTAAATGCATCAATTCGACGGAACTACTGTCGAGTTTGATGAACATTTCAGTTTGTCTGATGGATGTGACTCAAAAGAACCAAAGAATCGCAGCCTGATGGGATGCGGTTGGGTCACTACAACGAGGATGCGGTCATTTACACTTCTGTCTGTCGTACAAAAAGTGTCAGTATTGATCGTTTCGATGAATTGGAATTCCGTCAGAATTAAATGCATCAATTCGACGGAACTACTGTCGAGTTTGATGAACATTCCAGTTTGTCTGTTGGATATGTGACTCAAAAGAACCAAAGAATCGCAGCCTGATGGGATGCGGTTGGGTCACTACAACGAGGATGCGGTCATTTACACTTCTGTCTGTCGTTCAAAAGTGTCAGTATTGATCGTTTCGATGAATTGGAATTCCGTCAGAATTAAAAGCATCAATTTGACGGAACTACTGTCGAGTTTGATGAACATTTCAGTTTGTTTGATGGATATGTGACTCAAAAGAACCAAAGAATCGCGGCCTGATGGGATGCGGTCGGGTCACTACAACGAGGATACGGTCATTCACAGTTCTGTCTGTCATACAGAAGTGTCAGTATCGATCGTTTCGATTTAACTTCCATCGGATGAATTGGAATTCGTCAGAATTAAAAGCATCAATTCGACGGAACTACTGTCGAGTTTGATGAACATTCCAGTTTGTTTGATGGATGTGACTCAAAAGAACCAAAGAATCGCAGCCTGATGGGATGCGGTTGGGTCGCTACAACGAGGATGCGGTCATTTACACTTCTGTCTGTCGTACAAAAAGTGTCAGTATTGATCGTTTCGATGAATTGGAATTCCGTCAGAATTGAAAGCATCAATTCGACGGAACTACTGTCGAGTTTGATGAACATGTCAGTTTGTTTGATGGATATGTGACTCAAAAGAACTTTCAGTTTGATGAGCTTAAATCTCAAATAGCCGTTCTTTTGATTGATGTCGGTTTCTGTGATTCAGTTCTTTGGGTCGTCGTCGCCGAAGGTCGGCGGTGAGAGCGACACAAGCGCGAACGACGCGACCAATTCGCCTGGAGATCCAATCTCAGTCGGGTTTGATTAGTGCAGCATCATAACATAGTATTCGCGTTGTGAAAAAATAAAAGAACATTTTAAGTCTTATACATAGGTTAATTTCATACAGTTTTCAATAAACATAATCGAATAGCAGATATATCTCTACAAAGTTTAATTTTTCATATTTATTTCATTTAAAGTTTATGTTGTTCATATATGTTCTTTTGGTTTGTTACCGTTAGTTTAAAGGTAAATTTATCTCACTCACTAATTAAGGTTAAATATTTAACCTATAGTTAACTATCTTAGGATTTTTGAAAAGATAAATATGAAAAGTTGAACTTTGTAGGATTATATCTGCTATTCGATATATTTACAGAAAGCTGTATAAAATTAACCATATATGTATTTTCTCTCTGTTTCAACATGTGGGGTTTGATACTATTCGCAACAAAATTAGGTTTTTGTCGCGAAAACTTTTGGTCTTCTTCGTGCCCTGGCTGCTCGCTCTGATAACATGTTGATCTTCTTGAGCTTCTGGACGCGGTTTTATCTACTGTTGTGCAGTTTTACAGAATCATTAGTTCATTTCCACTGTTACTGCGATTGTCGAACTCGCATACTTATGGTATAGTGTTTCTTCAATGAATTTAGAGTTGTGAATCCTCTTGTGGATGGCAGATTTTCTTTATACGGTGTTCCAGGAACTGATGATGAAATCTGACACAATTTTTTTTTTTTTTTTTTTTTTTTTTTTTTTTTTGGGGGGACAATTTGACTTCTGTTTTTTGTTTGATCGTGCGAATTAGGGTCTGTTTGGCCCAGCCGAAGACTCTACGAAAGTGTTGTTTTGAGTAGAATTATTCAAAGAAGCACTAAAATCGAAGCTAATTTCTGCTTCCAGCTGCTGACAGCTCTAGATGCTTTGCTTGCCTTGAAGTCTGTCTGCTGACAGCTCTAGATGCTTTGCTTGCCTTTAAGTCTGTCTGTCTGCAGCAAGTTGGTGGTTACTGAAACTTGTTGAACATGTAATCCTACTTCTTCTGTTCTTTTAATAGTAGTATAAGATCAAGTCTGAGTGCAGTTATTGTCTCCATTAACTTTGTGATGCGGCTAATTTAGCGTTAGAAAAACTAAGCTGGGTTGAAAATTCTGGTGAGTTCCCTAAATTTTCACAATCGCGGAATTTTTTTTAACCGGTCATAACTTTTCGTTTTGAGTGTCCTATTTTAGTGTGCAATTCAAATTCGGAAAAAAAACCTTTAATCGATCCGGCCGAGTTAGGGACTCAAATTCAATTATAAATTATTTGCTTGATTTTTATTTATTTATGAATTAAAATAAGTTTAATTTTTTGTTTTATGATAATAAATTGAGTTGGATTGCGGTCCATAATAGATCTAATAATGGTAAGAGGTCCAATAATAAATCTAACGTGGATGTTGTGTATGTACGTTTTAAGTGAATTATTTATATATTTTTAACGGTTTAAATTTTTAAATTTAATAGTTAGCATCGATGATCGGACAAAGTTTCAGTATAATTTGTGTTTCGTCCGACGAAGAAATATACCTTATTTTTATCTTTTGGTGTATGCACTACAAATTCATATTGAATATAAAAAATATAAATATCATTGTCTAATAATTTAAATTTTTGAAAAATAATTATTATTTTATATAATTTTATCAAAGTAAAAGTTATTGAGTTCTAGTCCGTCTTAAATTTATTAAAAAGTTTCGAGACGCTAGAAAATATAAAATTATATAAATACGGTTCTCTCACAACTTAACTTTTTAAAAAATAACAGTTATTTTATATAATTTTACAATTCAAATGCATCAAAAAAAAAATTTATTAATTTTCTTTTTTTTTTTTTTTTCACCTAAATACTTCTTTAGAAAAAGTACTTAATTCAGTAGATTTATATGTTTCAAATTTATCATAACTGGGATCAGAGTTAGTTCATTTGCAAATTATTGGCGAACTATTTGTGAATTATTAGAAATTCGAATTAAACATTTTGTATGCAAATTTTTTTTTTAAAAAAATTGAAATAAAACTCAAATTTTTGTAGTTTTAATAATTCGTGAATAGTCAATTCAAAAATTGAAATAAAACTCAAATTGTCTAATTTAAATTAATCAAACTGAAAGATTGAATAGTAAAATTAAAATTTTTAAAGATCGAGTAGTCAATTCAAAACGATGCATAATTTAGTTAAGTTAAGGACGTGTATTTATCTTTGCAATATAATTCATAATTTTTTATGATAAGATTAATATTGATAATTTTGAAATGGTATATGATAATTTTAAAAATTTTGAGGGGTACATTTGAAACTCCTTATACAATTTTGACAAATCTATTTTTACAAATGTAAATTTCAACAAAGCGAATTAGAAAAAAAAATAAATTAAAATACAGAAAATCTCTTTCTATTTTTCTAACTTATTTTTCAAAATTTATATTTCACTTCCTCAAAATCTTAAGTTGAAATATTTAGTCCTTTATTTTAAAAATATTTTTAAAAATAATAAAAATATATTATTTTTTATATAATAATTAAGAATAATTTGATTATTCCGTTATCTACATTAATTAACATCATAATCTCTTAAAAACATTTGTAAAATTTGAAGGGAGTAAAATATATATTTTTAATTTTTTTTTTTAAAAAAGGGAAGAATATTTATTAAAACATTATTTTTAAAGGAAAAAAACACTTATTATATGACTAAGCTTTTCGGATTCGGGCTCATTCATGTTCCGGATCCGGCCCATTTTGAACCCGTTAGCGGCTTCTAGAAATCTCTCTTTCTCTCGGCTTCTTCCCCAAGAAAAAAATAATAATAATAATAATAAAAAAAAACACAACTCCACCCCACTTTTCACAATCAAACCCTTCGCTCCAAATTTACTCACTCGGTAAGAGCTCAAACTTTTTCTTTTTCTTTTTTTGTTCCCTTTATTTTTGATAGTAATATTTGATAAATTCCTGTGTATGCATCTATGTATTAAATCCCTATTCAAGTGATTCATTTTTTTTTTTATTTTTATTTTTGTGGATATATATACATATTTTTTTTTAATTCTAGATGATGAAAATTGTAGAGGAAATAAAAATTTTATTTTATTTTATTTTATTTTATTTATGTGATTGTGTATCATACCATTAAGTTTTAATTAAATTTTCTTTTTTTTTAAAAAAAATATTTGAGTAGTTTACTATTTTATGCTCAATTATATTTAGATTTAACTATTTAAGATTATGAATCTTAAAAGTAGAAGCTTTGATTTGAGATTCTGAATCTTAAAAGTAGAAGCTCTGATTTAAGATTCTGAATCTTAAAAGTAGAAGCTCTGATTTGAAGCTTAACTATTGTAGGAATTTTAATTAAATCCCTACAAATGCAGGCTCCTTAAAGATAAAAATTCAGCAAATTTGTTTGAAGGTTTTTCGTGGTTTGTTGAAATTCGAAGTAGAATGAGAGATAGTTGGTGTGTTTTAAAAGTGTATGATGAATTAACAAACACAATGGTTTAAGTGCCGCAGTACAAAGTCGCGTCGAAAATTTGCCGGCGCGGTACGACACGGTGCGTCCTGGTCAGAAAAAATATATGCGTACCGACACATAATGGAGGGTTTTGAGCTGTATCATATTGATATCTTTTTGGCACGATACGGTACGATAGATACGGTCCGTGTCGATGGACATTTAAATCTTTGAACAAACGTATGATTAGGGAGAATTTGTTGTCATGTTTGTTTCAAGGGCGAGGCTAAATACTGCTGCATGACATCGCCGATTGTTTGCTTAATTACCTTATCCCACACAAATCGTTTACCTGTAACTATTCAATATCCTTATGAAAAATCGATCACATCAGCGCGTTTCCGGGGTCGAATCCACTTTGAATTTGATAAATGTATTGCTTGTGAAGTATGTGTTCGTGTATGCCCGATAGATCTACCCGTTGTTGATTGGAGATTTGAAAGAGATATTAAAAAGAAACAATTACTTAATTATAGTATAGATTTCGGGGTTTGTATATTTTGTGGTAACTGTGTCGAGTATTGTCCAACAAATTGTTTATCAATGACTGAAGAATATGAACTTTCTACTTATGATCGTCACGAATTGAATTATAATCAAATTGCTTTGGGTCGATTACCAATCTCAATAATTGGAGATTTTCCTTTTGCGGAAATTTTAGCTTGTATATGACTCTACGGATTACATGTTTTTTTGTGTTAGAGAAACCAAATTATTAGCATTTCACGAAATATTGCTCGTGGCCTCGAGTAACATAACCGAGAAGCTCTCCTTATTCGCGCATATGCAATTTACTTGTTCGCCGCGCTCTTATCTAACCCCTCACCCTTTGGCCTATTTGGATGTCGGAATGGCCGATTGGAAGGTAGGAGTTTGATTTTCTCTATCTGAAAGATCTTAGCATTCGTGATCTGGTAGGATGTATCGTACTTTGTCTACGAGATAATTTACGTTATTCTGAAAAAATAACTTGGAGGACAAATGTAGTATCCATTTTAGATGTTTGATCGTGCTACATATCTACTAAATACTGCATGTTTCTGGAGCAAATCGACGAGATGTACCGAATAAGATCTATGTTGCTTGCTATCTTTTTGTCATTTGATATTATCTTCTTACGTCGAAAAATTATTGGTTCGACTTCCCTCATTCCCCATCATGTGGGCTAGCACGAATCTTAAAGCGTGACGGAGGGTAGATGGAAGGGTCTCACCATGTCCAAATGGTCATTTGTTGCATTTTAATATGTCGGCTTTAGCATCAAAGACCTTCTTAGGCTTCAATTTTACGGACACTAACGTCTCTTCGCGATGATGTATACGTTTTATGCTTTTGTGTACTTGGCGGCCGACCAGGTCACGCCGTGTTTTCCCCGACTTGTTTCCGTTATTTATGTTCGGAAATTAATTCATTATTCATAATACGAAACTGGTTTCATTTTGTTTAGAAATGGAGACTTCGAAGCCGCAGCCTGAAGCGCCCCGTGCGCCGGTGGATCCGGCCAAGACCTCATGCAGAAAGAAGAAATCGGAGGGCACGAGTTTCGTGAGGGATGTGAGGGACCACATCGACGAGTTCATTCACGCCTCGATGGACGAGCACAAGACTTGCTTCCAGAAGACGATCAAAAAGGTCATTCGATCTCGCCCAAAAAACTTTTAAGATAGTGAAATTACGCGCGCGAAAGTTGCAACAATTATGTCCAGCTCTCAAGGAATTTCTTTCGTCTTTCTCTGTCAGATGTTCGGCATGTCGAAGGCCGTCGCAGAAAGAGCTGCGGAGGATAAAGAAGTCGAGAGCGCTCTGCCCCTTCAGACGACCGTATCCCGGTAAGACTGAAGTCTCGACCAAAAGTAATAAAGCTTCCTGCTCTCTCTCTTTTGCATCAAGCTGATGTTGCTCTGTTAGATTTTCGTGATATGCTGCGCGATAACTGTAGAAGATTAGGTTTTCTCTGGTTCATGTTACAGTTGCTGTTTGATCTTATTTCGTCAGCATTCGATTCATATAACAGTACTGAACTTGCATTTCAAAATAGATATTTGAGCTTCCTGGAGCATGAGGTTCTGATTTCGAGTCGAATGTAAATATTAAAAATATCGTTTTCTGTCGGTGTAAGTTTTTGGAGAACTATGGCAACGATTTTAGTTATCGACTACTAGCGCGTGTGTGGCCTCATATATTCAATAAGAGGTGATAAATTTGAGCTTAAATATTTTGAAATGTGGTTTGGGCCTATCGAGTTATTATTGTTAGCGAGTTTGATCGTCGCAGTATCGATGGGAACATCAGCTTAGTTTCATATCGACGGAATTGAACAAATGAGTGCAAGTATTGGAACTGTGAATGATATTTTTTTAGTTTTTTGTTCAGTTCGGTTGAGAAATTTGTCGGAACCAGCTATTTTTACAACGAAATCGAATCGTAAATCGGATAAATCGAATCAAATTATCTTATTTGGTTTGGTTTTGGTTTTTGGTTTCTTGGTTTTGACTTGTAGATGAACGCCTCTAATATGGAGACCCCTCATTGGATAGCTCCTGAAATCTAAATTTAGGGATGTCAATTGGCGGATTCTTAAAAACCTGATTCCAAATCCGACGGGTTTTAAAAAAATTCATATTCAAATTCGAATTCGATAAAAAATTTAAAATTTAAACTCGAATATGAAAATACAAATTCAAAATAATTATTTTTTAAAATTTTGAAATATAAATTTAAATATATATATATATATATATATATATATATATATATATATATATATATATATATATATATATATATAATCTAAAATTAACTTAGGTTTGGGTCAGGTTTGTATCGGATACCGTCAAAATTTATATTCAAATCTAAATTTGTTGTGTTTTTATTTTTTATATTTATATTCGTTTAATATCGGATAAATTTGTTTTGTTCGGATTCAAATTCGAATAAAATTTGAAATATTCGTATCAATGGACATCACTATTTTCATATTTTTTTTTAAATAAAACAATATTATAAAATTTTTATAATGAATAAGTTATTATCGGATCCGACCCGGACCTGGATTTTGGATAATATATCAAAATTTGAATGAAAAATTTGTGAATTCAAAATAAAAATATCATAATCAATGCAAAATCCGGGTTGCGGATCTGGTTTGTTTGAATATTTTTTGAGCAGATTTAATATGGATTTTAAGCTGAAATAAAATAATAAGTACGGGTATGGTTTTGCGGGCCCAATTTTTGCCCAAATACGGTTATTATTTTTAAAAATAAGATAAATTATATGAACGTATAAAAAAAAAAAAAATTAAAAGGAATAATTCTGGGCCCAGTTGAATTTGGCCCAGCTATAAATCACCACTTAAAAGTGGGGATGCCAAACGGGCTGATTCAGGGGCACGAGGGGTTCTCCACTTCCCGCCCGTTTTCTTAGCGGGTACGGGCATATTCAAAATGCATTTATTTTTATTCTATTTTTTCACTTTAAAAGGCGCGAGGGGTTCTCCAACTCCTGTCCATTTTCTTAGCGGGTACGAACAGATTCAAAATAGATTTATTTTTATTTTATTTTTTCACTCTAGAGGGCGCGAGGGATTCTTCATCTCCTGCCCGTTTTCTTAGCGGGTACGGGCGAAGTCAAAATGGGTTTAATTTTGTTCTATTTTTTCACTCTAGAGAGCGCAAGTGGTTCTCCACCTCCTGCCCGTTTTCTTATCGGGTACGGGCGGAGTCAAAAATGGATTTATTTTTATTCTAATTTTTCACTCTAGAGGGTCCGGATGGAATTTTCTTTTTTTTCGTTTTTTTTTTTTAATCGATTCGGAGAAAATTTGCTACAGATATAATATGAATAAAATTTGTATTCTAATTTTTAAATTCGTTGAAAAATATAGCGTAAAAAATATATTCGTCAATTATTTAGACACGACGAAAATTATATTTTCACCAATTAAAAATTTGGAATAAAAAATTTGGTTATTAAATTAAATTACTTTTCTTTAGATTTATGCTACTAATATAAATAAATAGTTATAATTCTTAAGAACATAAAAATAGAGAGTTATAAAATAAAGTAGATGGTGAGCTAAATTTTTTTTTGAATGAGAGATTTTTTTTTTTCCTTTTAGGGCGAGCGAATGAAGAGTTGTTGGAGATATAAAAATTTTATCAAAAAGTTTTGCTCGAATTTTTGGCCGAATAATTTGTATCTGCCGAATTATCGAAACTATCCTAAAAATTTGCTCGAAGTTTTGGCTGAATAATTTGCTTCTGTCGAATTATTCGTGATTTATCAGAATTACCTCGAAAATTCATGCTTTATTTCGAATTTTTTTGTTTAATTTGAATTTTTAATAATTGGTGAATTGTCGGACAATGATTTTTATCTCTTATTTACCACTGTATTCGGAGCGGATTGGGACAGCAGCTTCATCAATCAAGATCCATTTGCTTCGTAACTTGAAGTGTGGAAATTGAAATTTGCAAAATGAATATTGAAATTTAATTATACCTGTATTTTTTATCGAGGATTTTGGAGACAATATCTTTTTCTTTCTAAAAGATCTTATCTATTTTGAAGCAATAATAATATATTTTTGAAACAAAAAGGTAGCGTTATAATTATAACACGAAGTTAAAATAAAATTTTAAATAAGCTTTTAAATCTTAAAAGTAGAATGTTCGATAAAATACTATCTGGATCTTGCTCTTAAAGAAGCACTACAATTAAATTCATACGGCAGCTTATGTTGGTAGCAAAAGCAAAATCACTGAATTAGAGCTTTTACGTTTGAGCGCTCAAAATAATATTTCAACTTTTCGCCGTGATAGATATATCATACTTTTTTTTTTATTTACTGAATAATTTATTAAAATAAGGCCTATTTGGTCATACAAATAAATTTTAGGATTAATTGCATACGGCTCTCTGTAAACATATCGAATAGCAAATATATCCTTATAAAGTTTAACTTTTCATATTTATTCCTTCAAAAGTTCAACGTTATTCATATATATCCCTCCGGTTTATTATCGTTAGTTCACTGTTTATTTTTTAATCGATTATATGTGAAATGACAGTTTTGCCCTTTCAAAAATGCCCCTCTAAAAAATAGTACAGAAATATCTGAAAGGGTGATACAGAAATATCTGAAAGGGTGATAAATTTACCTCACTAATTAACCAAGATTAAGTATTTAACCTATGGTTAACTAGATTTTTCTAACAGAGATAGACGGCAGGGATATATATGAATAACATTAGACTTTTGAATGGATAAATATGAAAAGTTGAACTTTGTAGGGATATATCTGCTATTCGATATGTTTACAGGGAGCCGTATGCAATTAACCCTAAATTTTATATCGCCTGGTGATATTGAACTGTGTATATATTTGAGCGGAGGGAGTCTGTGACACTTCAATAGTCCCATATCGGATGAGAATAAGTTGTAATTGGGTATATAAGTATTTGGACGCTAATAACAATAACTGGGTTTAAATATTTTGGACTATATTGTGGGTTCAACGAATTATTATTGTTAGTGGGCATGATTGTTACAATAATATTGTTCGATAAAATATTATCTGAATCATACTTTTAGCAGAAGCATTATGATTAAATTTATAATAGTAGCTTTAATTTGATAATATTGTTCGATAAAATATTATCTGAATCATACATTTAGCAGAAGCATTATGATTATATATTTCTATAAAATTTAATTTTTTATATTTATTTATTTAAAAATTTTAATTTATTCATATATATTTCTCTGATTTGTTACCGTTAACTTATTATTTATTTTTTAACGAAATATAAATGAAATGTCAATTTTACCCTTATAAATACTAAAGGTTAAGTAATTAAGTATTTAACTTATAATTAATTATATTTTTTTAACGATGATAAAGACATATATGAACAACTTAGGAGTTTTGAAAAAATAAATATAAAAAATTAAAATTTACAAAGATATATTTCCGTTCCTAATGCAGGTGGTAAAGGATTTGGTGGTTAATATCCGAGACTCGAATTCGAAGCCTAGTTGTTTCACATGGTAACAGTTTGTACCTTAGAACTTATTTTAACAGATTAAGTATAATATCTGAAAGAGTAAAAAGATAAATTCATCTCACTTACTAACCAAGGTTAAGTATTTAACCTATGATTAATTATATTTTTTTAATGAATATTAACTCGTATAACTTAGGACTTTTAAAATGATAAATATAAAAAATTAAATTTTACAAGACATATTGTAACGACCCGGCCCACTAGCAACAATAACTCGTTGAGCCTAAATCACAGTCCAAAATACTTAAGCCCAGTTATTATTACTAGTGTCCATGTCTCATATAAACCCAATCACAATTCCATCCACATCCGATATGGGACTATTGGGGGCGTCACTTCTGGCTGGTGATTGGCTTCAATACTAAATGTAACGACCCGGCCCACTAGCAATAATAACTGGACTTAAGCATTTTGGGCTGTGATTTGGGCCCAACAAGTTATTATTGTTAGTGGGCCGGGTCGTTATATTTGGTATCAGAGCCAATAACCAGCCGGAAGTGTGTGGCGAGTCTCGGCTGAGTCTGGGTCTAGATGACAGGGCTAGCGAGACGAGTCTCACATCGCCTGGTGATCTTGGGCTGCTGTGTGTGTGTTTGGGCTGACGAGAACGTCAGGCCTAAACGGGGGTAGTCTGTGACGCCCCCAATAGTCCCAGTGGATGGAATTGTGATTAGGTTTATATGAGACATGGACACTTGTATTAATAACTGGACTTAAGCATTTTGGGCTGTGGTTTGGGTCCAATGAGTTATTATTGCTAGTGGACTGGATCGTTACACATATTTATAAAAAATTATATAAAATTAACTCTAAAAGTTGTTGACCTAGAAAATTTAAACCCCACACTTGCAGTGAGGTAGCTCAAGGATTGACAGGAGACCAGCACACCCATTTAAGTGTGAGCCTGCAAAATTTAATTAGCATTTGAAAAGTGAGTTTCATTTCCCCCACCTTTTTTATTTTTTATTTATTTTTTTTATTTTATTATTGTTATTATTATTGTTATTTTTATTTTGGTGTGTGACCAAGAAAAGTGTGCTTCAATTGCTACTGCAGGCTCCATAATAAAAATGGCCACTACATTCTTAAATTTCCATCATAACTCTGTACAGTAACTCCACTTAATAGTTCCTGTAGTGTGAGAAATTATTGAATCTGATTCGGATTTGAATTCGAATTCGAATTCGGATGTTGAGTTCAAAAGATTCGGATTCACTTTTTTCGTTAGGATAGTTGATATATTGTATTTGTACGCAGGGACGAAGATATGTGGAGGAGACCCACAGTGACCATGGCCCCTCCAATATTTTTAAAATTATATATCAGTCTATTATTAAGTTATTAAAAAAATAAATATAGTATAAATTTTAGGAGTCACAATAATTTTTTTTTTTAAAAAATAATATTATCTTGTGGGCCACGGAATATAAATTTAATTGATTCAAACGTATCTTAAAACTTGATTTGAAAATTATAAAAAATTTTACTACTTAATTTTTTGTATATCGTAATACTTGATTTACAAATTATACCAAATTTTAATACTTAATTTTTTAAAATAATTTTTTTATAGATATCTAAAATATTATTATTTTAATGGTAAAGATAATTATACTTTATTTTTTTTAAAAAAAAAATATTAAAACTTGAAAGCTAATGAACAAAAAAATTACATATATATATATATTTTTATTAATAATTTTTAAAAATTAATATATTTTGTATAATATATTTTTGGCCCCTTTAAAGTTAAAATTCTTGTTTCGTACCTGTTCGTAAGTTAAAAAATAATGGATGGCAAAAAAAAATATCTTACCCATCTAGTTTGGAGTCGGGTCCGAATCTGAGCACTTAAGTTACTAATATATCCATCGAATCTATTTGAGCCGTTCTGGATAGTGGCTACTCGTATACTATCCACTTAAGACCGGATACAAATCGGATCTAGATCGAATACGAATACCCATATGTATATATTATTTATAAATTTTATTAATTAATTTATGGACAAGTCATAAATATCTAAAACCCGTGTTTTAATAATTGCATCTAATTCAATAAAATTTATTCAAAAAAAATTAATATAAAAAAACAAATTAATTTTCATTATTATAAGAGTAATGGAAAAATTATCATACTCTATTGGATATTACTATCGGATATTTCACCAGATTTGGATACATATTTGAAAACTATTTCGGATCCCACCCATTAAAAAATGTGTTTGAGTCGGGTTCAAATCGGATATGGGTATAAAATATTTAGACCCATACATGAAATTTTGATGAATAATTTTTTTTAGATTGGGTATAGAATATCGAGTATTTTAGTCAATTTTATATTTTAATATTATTTTTATTTATTATATTATACTATTTTTTATTTTCAAAAACACTATTATATTATTATATTTATTAATCTCTATGATGTCTTTTAGATTTATTTTTACTTTTTTCTCTCTCATTAAACTTGATATTATTCCAACAACTTTATTAAGAGGTATTTGTTTAAATAGTAAAAAAAAAAAAAATGTAAAATGAGTTTTTGTTAAACTCATTAAAATTTTCTATCAAATTATTTTTAATTATTTTTGTATATTTTATTATTTTCTATGTAAAAAATAAGTGGTGTTTTTGGAAAAAAAAAAAAAAAATAGTTTAAGTGAAAAGGGAGAGAAAAAAAAAAAAAAGAAATGCAGAAATAAAAGCATCTCTAATGTTTAAGGAGATATTGAGTCAAAAATATTTTTTTGTTTATTTAATATAAATTCAATAGCTTATAAACTATAGTTATTCTTTTTATTTATTTATTTATTTATTTATTATTATTATTTTTTAATTAATCGTTTCTGCTGTAAGTGGCAAAAAGGTTTGGTGGTTGATATTCGAGATCTGAGTTCGAAGTCTAGTTGATTCACTTTTCCAGCTAAGTTTATTTCAAAAAAAAAAAGGTTATTCTTTTTTTTTAAAAAAAATATTTTATGTTATCAAAAACTTTCACATTAGCATATAATATGATAAAAAAAAAAAATTACATCACTTAATTGTTTATTATTTTTTATATTTTTTCCTCTTTCGTAATTAATTTCGTCATTATTCAGAATAAAATTAATGATCCGGCCCACTTAGGGATGTCAATGGGTTCGGATACCCAAAATTTTATTCAAATTCGAATCCGAACAAAATGGATTTATTCGATATTAAACGGATATAGATTCGGATAAGGATATAAAAAATAAAAATCCGACGGATTTAGATTTGAATATGGATTTTGACAGTACCCGATCCGAACCTGAACCCGACCGAACCCGAAGCCGAATTGATTTTACGTTATTTAATATATAAATATTTGATATTATATTTAAATTTATATTTTAAAAATTTAGATTTAATATAATATGCTTTGAAATATTATAAAAAGGAAAAGAGAAATAATTGTTTCGGGTTTAAATTTTCGGTTCAAGTTCGGGTTCGGGTTTGGATTCGAGTTCGGATTTTAGATTTTTGGTCGGATTCGAATTTGGATATGAATTTTTAAAATCCGTCGGATTCAGGTTCGAATTCGAGTTTCGGGTTTGGATTTTTAAAAATTCATTCCGAATCTGATCCGTTGACATCCCTATGCCCAGTAATATGTACTGACGTGATTAAAATATTTTTACATAGGCTATATATATATATATATATATATATATATATATATATATATATATATATATAATATATATATATATATATATATATATATATATATATATGAATATAACGGCAGTCACGGTTTAATCCAATTCGAATTTTTTATGACGATTTTATTTTTGAAAAAGAAAGAATAGACAGAAAATATTCTATTTTTTTACCGATTGCATAATAAGAGGAATCGAAAAATAGAATTGTCGTTTACAACTAATTTTAAAAAATTAAAAATTATGACAAAAAAATATGATTTAAAATTTTTATTTGGTATTACAAGTAATAAATCATTAGCTATTTGGTAAAATGGTTGGTCCTTGTCTCCCATTTTCAGAAATAGACTGCAAAACCTATATTTATTAACCCAAACTAAGGTTTTAGACTTTTTTTTTCTTTTTTTTTCTTTTTTTTTTTTTTTCCAAAGAGGAATTGATATATTTGACTTTGTGGGGAGGGTAATTTTTCTTCCTATTTGAAAGCAAAATAGTCTAATAAATTTTCTTGATGTGCAGTTGCAATTATGAAGACTTTGTAGAAAAGGACATGTAGATTATTATTATTATTATTATTATTATGGAAATGTCTATGTATACACCCCTTTAGAGGGTGTAGATCGTACACCCGTTGATGAATGGTATGGATTAACCTCTATATAGTCATTAAATTAATTAGGTGATATTGTCACTCTGTATTTTTTGCTTTAATTTCTTGACACTTACCGGGGTATTCCGGTACACAAATAAGTGTACAGGTACATATGTGTTCCTCAGGTTGGTACCGGTACACAATGTACACAATGTACCGATACATTTATTTCTGTACAAAGGAAATGGTCTAATTGGATTTTTTTTTTTTTTTTTTTTTTTTTTTTTAAATACTGATTTCAGGAGTTTTTAGCTCTGAAAGACATGAATAGTGCTATGGGTGAAATTCCTACAAAGGTGTTTCGGTACAAAAAAGGAAAAATAAAAACAGAAAAAGGAAAGGAAATGGTCTAATTGGATTTTTTTTTTTTTTTTTTTTAAATGCTGATTTTAGGAGTTTTCAGTTCTGAAAGACATGAGTAGTGCTATGGATGAAATTCCTACAAAGGTGTTCCGGTACAAAAAAGGAAAAATAAAAACAGAAAAAAAAAAAAAATAAATAAAAAAATCCTACAAAGGTGTTCCGGTACAAAAAAAAAGTGTACCGGTACAAAGGTGAGAGAAAAGAGAATAGGCAGGGTGAGAATAAAATTGTTAGAAATCCCGCTTAATCCCAGCCACCCTGCTTCGGGGTGTATGATGTACACCCCGAAGCGGGGTGTACCGGTAGCACCTCCCTATTATTATTATTATTATTTTAGTACTTCAGATAATATAGGCAGTTTGGAATGAGAATTACTTGGGGGATAAGGAGAAATTTTTTTTTTTTTATCTCTTTAAACACATCAGAAATTATAAAAATAATTTATTTCAGAAGATATAAGTGAGAATTACTATTCCTATAGTAAAATTTTACTATATTTTTCTTTTCAAAATTACTTTCATTATATTTTTTTTTTCAAAATTATTCCTAGCGCGCTTCCCGAGTCACAACTCCTTCCATGCGTTGCTTTTCGAGACGACATCTCCTTCTCTCCTTGATTTGGATTTTATCTCATTTATTTTTTTGAATAAAAATATGATGAATAATTTAATTTTTTTATAAAATAGATCAAATGAAATGTTAAATTAAATATTATTTTTATGAAATATAATTTGATTTTGATTTTGATTTGAATTTTATCTTATTTTTTGTAAGGCTTTACTCCATTAATTAAAAGGAAGAAATTAAAATTTAACAAGCTTTATCATATAATAAAACTTGAGGGCAAAAAGGTTATTTAATCCAACTAAAACTCTTTATTGCTCTTATTCCTCATTATCATACCAAACACAAAATCTCTTATTTCTGGAATCATTCCAAATATTTTTTTACATTAATTTCATACTTTATTTTTATTTTTGATATAACTTGTATTGTCTTATCCCATTGCCAAACGGCCATGAGTTTTATTCATTACAATCTCTCTGATCATCAATAATTAGTATGTGCAAGAAAAAGAGAAAAAGAAAAAAAAAACTTCTATGTTGTAAATTGCTGTTTGACTAAGTATTATTTCAATAGCTTATTATAATAAATATTATGAAATTTTAAAATTTGAAATAAACCTGTATATAAGATATAATAATACGTCTAAATCTTTTAATTAATTCAGCTATAATATTTTGGACGGTGGTTATATTCAAGAGGTTAAGAGGGTTAAACATTGCTAGAGCTAAAATAGCCCTAGAATGGATGATCTCCTGAAAAGTTGAGCGTCACAGTTGGTAGGAGAGTCAATCACCAGTCGAAAGTATAAGATGAGTCTCGGCTAAGTCAGGATTATATAGTGGATAGAGCGCTACTCCTCAGCTAATTAATAACCGATGTGAATAAAGTGCAGCTTTTCATTAGTTCGGTTAAGGCAAACGAGACGAATCTCACATCACGTGGTACTTGCGAGTGTTTTTGAACCTGACAAAAATATTATAACTCAAAAAGAAATAAAATATAACACTCAAGAATTTATAATAATTTTATATATGAGATATAATAAAACTAGACCTTTTAATCCGATTATAACATTTTGCACGGTAATTAGATCCAAAAAGATAAAAGAATTAAACGTGGTAGAATTAGCGTACCACTACAACAAAATTAGATTATAGGGACATATGTTTGTGACACTTTTGTATAAGTGTCCCATCTATGTTTCATCTATATTCAAAATTAAGTTATAGGGACACATCTTTGGGACACATTAGAAAAATATGTCGTTATACATCCTAGCGATGGCACATATAGCAACACTAATCATAAGTATTGGTATTTTTGCCAGCGACATTTTTTTAAATTTTAAAAATATTTAAAAATCGCTATAACATAATTTTGTTGTAATATAGCTCTAAAATGGGCGACCCCAAGCATCACAAATATAATCTTAATTTTTTCCAACATCTTCTTCTAATAGCACATTCAAATTATTAAATAGAGCTTCTATTTTTAAGAGTTAAAATTTTACTTTTATCTTTTAAGATTTAGAATTTTTTTTGGATAAAAATTGTATAAACCTTGAGTCAACTATTACCTTTTTTTAATTTGACTATTTAATTTTTAAGAATTATAATTTTAATTTTTGACCTTTTAATTTAATTAATTCGAGTTAATTAATAATTTTTTAACTTTTAAATTTGAATGTATTGTCATTTATCTTTACGGATTTAGTTAGTATATTTTATACAATTTATATAACTATAAATTTATTAAAGTGAGCAATTAACTTAAATTTTGTATTGGAAAAATTTTTACAGCACTTAAATCAAATAAATTAAAAAATTAAATATTAAATTTAAAATTTTGACAGATTGAATAGTCTAATTAAAAAAAATTATAATTCAGATAAGTTTTATATCAATACAATAAAATTATTTTATAGCGATATTTTTAAGTGTTTCTAAAATTTTTAAAAATATTACTGCCAAAAATACCAACATTTACTATCAGTATCACTATATGTGCAGTCGTTAGGGTGTATAGTGACACATTATTGTAATGTGTTCCAAAAATATATCGCTATAATTTAATTTTGAATATAGATGAAATATAGATAGCACACTTACAAAAAATATTACAAAAATATATTTCTATAAGCTTATTTTATTATAGTGTATATTTTTACTCTTTATTTTTTTTCGGTCAAATACTCTATATTAGTAGATGTTGTTTTTGGTGAACAACTAAGAAGAGACAATGCCAAACAAGCTACATTAAATGCAAACTTTAATCATGCATGGATATCACAAAGTAACATTGGGCATATATATATATTAAATTATATAAATTTTTAATATTTTTTTTGTCACGCGTCACATTTTTCTAAACCTTCATAAATCTCCTTTTTTTTTTTTTTTTTTCCTCATCTCTTACTTCTTCATCCTGTCATTTTTCTTTTTTTATTTTTTTTTATCGTACGCCCGTCATTTTTATTCATCTTCTTTCATATCGTATCAAAAATATTATTCATAATTGAATTCTTAATTTATTATTTTTTTATTATTTTTTTTCAATTTGATTGATTCAATAATATCTATCCGTCACAGAAATTTATATATATATATATATATATATATATTGCTATGTTTGTCCTTTGGTTTTGTGCATGATATTATTCTTATAATTAATATATATTAATTATGGAATTAATATGCTCAGAACTAAATTTGATATTATCAAAACATATATATTATATGTAGTCATAATTTTGATTTTTTTATTTTGATAATATCAAAATTACTTCTAGAAATGTAAATTATCTTAGTTTAAACTAAAGAAGAAAATTACTTATTGAATATAAAATATTAGAGTGCTATTTTTTAATAACTTAATGGTTCTAGTGTAATCAATTGTTTCACATAAAATTGAAGCAGAAGATCTATAATTTTTTTTATTTATTTTAAAATAAATTTAGTTGAAAACGTAAAATAATTAAGTTTTGAATTCGGAATCACGAATATCAATTATTAAGTTTTTGTGACTTGTGCTAACGACAATTGATAGAAAATTTGAATTTCAAGGCTCTGCTTTTCTTAATTTAAATTTTTTTTAATATAATTCAAGTTTATATCTAGTGCTTATATATACATATAAAAGAACAGTGTGACATCCAAATAATTTTATATTAAATAATATGGGAGACTAAAAATAATAATTAGGTTTAAATAATTTTAGAACGGTGGTCGAAGGTGTGTGAAGAGTCTCGACTATAGTAGGATCGGGATGATAAGATTAAGCCATGATATGAAAATAAAGACTATACATCGACTGATGATCTTCGGTTATATATCTGTGACACCCATTATAACGACCCGGTCCACTAGCAATAATAACTCGTTGGGTCCAAATCCTATTATAACGATCCGGTCCACTAGCAATAATAACTCGTTGGGTCCAAATCACAACCCAAAATGTTTAAGTCCAGTTATTATTACTATTATAACGATCCGGTCCACTAGCAATAATAACTCGTTGGGTCCAAATCACAACCCAAAATGTTTAAGTCCAGTTATTATTACTAGTGTCAATATCTCATATAAACCCAATTACAATTTTCCATCCACATCCGATGTGGGACTATTGGGGGCATCACAGACTCTCCCCGTTTAGGGCTGACATTCTCACACACAGCAGCACAAGATCACCAGGCGGTTCTCACACACAGCAGCACAAGATCACCAGGCGGTGTGAGACTTGTTTCGCGCTAGCCCTGCCCAAACACACACACACACAGAGCAGCACAAGATCACCAGGCGGTGTGAGACTTGTTTCGCTAGCCCTGCCATCTAGACCCAGGCTCAGCCGACACTCGTCGCACACTTCCGGCTGGTTATTGGCTCTGATACTAAATATAATGATCCGACTCACTAACAGTAATAACTAATTGGGTCCAAATCATAGCTTAAAATGCTTAAATCCAGTTATTATTACTAGTGTCCATATATCTTATAAATTCATTACAATTCTATCCACATCCGATGTGGGACTATTGGGGGCGTCACACCAATTTTAATAATAATTGGGCTACGATAGACACACTACTAATAATAATAATTAGACTTAAGTATTTTGATAGACACACTAATAATAATAATTGACTTAAGTATTTTGAACTGCTGATTTAAACCTTACAAATTATTATTACTGGTGAATAGGATTATTTTCTTCTGCCTATATGAAAAGTCTACGTATTGAGCTTTCGGGTCAAATGCTTCTTTAAAATATAAAAATAAAACTAAAATATAAAGTAGAATAATCGGTATTTGACTTTGCGGGTCAAAAACCTACTTTAAAATATAAAACTCAAAATAAAATTTAACTTAGAATAATTGATTTTTTCACAACATGATTAAATATGATAGGCTAAAAGGTGCCTTCTTATAAGGAAAGGCAACATGTGTGACGCCAAATAATTTTATATCTAATATACATGAAATTGTAATTAGATTTATAAAAAATATAAATATTAATAATAATAATTTGATTTAAATATTTTCGGCTGTGGGTTGTGTCCAACGAGTTATTATTGTTAGTATGCCGGATTATTATATTTAGTATCAGAGTCAATAACCAGCTGAAAGTGTGTGATGAGTTTCGACTGAGCCTGAATCTAGATGACAGGACTAGCGAGACAAGCCTTACATCGTCGGATGATCTTGGACTGTACGTGTATTTGGACTGACGAGGACGTCAGACTTAAACGAAAGGAGTCTATGACGCCCCTCAATAGTCTCACATAAGATGTGGATATATGGAATTGTGATTGAATTTATAAGGGATATGAACACTAGTAATAATAACTAAGTTTAAATATTTTAAGCTATAAATTAGACCTAACGAATTATTATAGTTAGTGTATCGGATCGTTACAACATGAGTTGAACTATAATATTACTTAATTCAAAATTTTGATGCTAATACTCTTTGGTCAAAGTTGTATTATATTATCACTTATGAATAAAATATGATCTAATTTGTTATCTTACTTCATGGCCACATATTGTTAAACATTGACCCTTTTTTTTTTTCCACTTCTAAAATTCTTAGGTATAGTGATGTTGTAGACTTGTAGTTGCACGATGAAGTGTGAAAGATCTTGTTGATTATTATCTATGTGAGTAGGGTTATTCAAATGGTATATATTTCTAAGGGGCAATTTTCTATATACCCCTAAAATTTTTTCTATTTTTAGATTTATCTCTTTTAGAAGGCTAATATTAAAACTATCCTTCTTACGTTCCAACTTCTTTCTAAAATACCCATGAAGTTAAACTCTGTTAGTGTACCGTTTGGAACTGCCGTTATCTGTGTGAAATTATCATTTTGCCCTTTCAAATATACCCTTCTGCCATAACCAACTTTTTTTTTTTTTTTTTTTATGTATCCTTAAAATTTTCAATAGTTTTGGTAGATAGGGACAAAATAGGTATATCTGATAGTTTTCAATTCCGATTATTATTTAACTTTAGTTTAATCCTAGTTAACTTAATAAAGGAAAACGGTAGGGATATTTTTAATAACGGTATGAAGGGTATATTAGAAAAAAAAAAAAAAAAGAAGGATAAATCAGATATTTCTTCAGATTTTAAGGGTACACAGACAATTATCTTTATTTCTAATTATTAGAAATGTCAACGGGTCGGATTCAGAATAAATTTTCAAAATTTCAAACTTGGACTTTAAGAGTCGAAACCAAAGTCCAAACTTGAATCCGAGCCCTAGGGATTTGAAAATTTCATATCCAAAATTGAATCCAACCAAAGATCAAAAATTTGAACCCGAACACGAAATAATTATTACTCTTTATCATATTTCAAAACGTATCATAGTAAAAATTTAAATTTTTTAAATATAAATTCAAATACAACATTAAACAAAATCATACTCGAATCCGGATTCATAGGATTTTCGTTTTTTTTATGCCCGTGTCTAAAATTATATCCATTTAGTATCGAATAAATCTGTTTTGTTCGAATTCGGATTCAAATAAAATTTTGAATATCCGTATCTACCGATATTCTTAGTAATGTTATAAAGAGCTAAGCACAAGCTCGAATATACTTCTAGAAGTAAACGAGATTTACACTGCTAAATATAATTTAGAGTATTTAAATATTTTTGCTTTGAATTTTACATTAGAAAAATAAACGCACTAAATTTGATTGTGATTAACTAATCTAAAATTTTGTGATTAAATTAAAATAACAGAACTTACCGTTAAATGCTATAAAAATTTTAAAAATTGTAGAAAAAAAAAATAAAATAAATTGATCCGGAAGCATACGAGATATTGCCCCGATGCGTATTTTCGTTCATCGTGCTGATTAATCGGAGATACCATCCCAGAATACGACTAGAATTTCTCTTTCTACGAGCACCGAACTAATAAAAATAATTAGAAAAAATAAATTAAATTAAAATTGAATCTAAACAAATTCTTTTTTTTTTTTTTTTTTCTTTATCGTCAAAAACTTCTCTTCTCTTTACATTCCTCTACGACATATATATTTATAGGTTTGCATGGGAGTTGTACGTTGCATCACCCAACGTCCTTTTAATTAAGGAGAGAGAGAGAGGTTGTTATTAGTGTGAAAGAAAAAAACGTATCAAAAATTAAATATAAATTAAATAAAATTAAATAATAATAAATAAGAATTAATAAAATTAAATAAATTTAAAATTAATAATAAAATAATAAAAAATAATTATTAAGGGTTTCAAATTTTATTCTAATAATTCTTCACAAACTTCCAAATTTCGAAATAATAATTAAATTTAATAATTTTAAATAAAATAAAATTATTGAGTGTTTATACTACATAACAGGTAAGATGTGTAATCGGTGGCGCTAACCATTAATCCAAAGCTTGAGCTGTTAGAAATATACAATCAATTCACTTAAAGCGTATAGATACAGCGCTCACGGATTTCGACCAGACTCAACCCACCTGTAAGTCAGGTCTATTGTTGGGTCTTTTGCTATTAGGTTTATTGTGGATCGCAGTCCCACTCAACTTATTAGTCTCCTGGGCCTATTATTACGGATAAGAAGTCAGACCTATTTTTAACCCATAAATAAATAGCCAACAATCTCTCTCTCTCTCCCCCCCGCCTCCCCTCAACACTTGCACCGTGTGGGAATCAAATTCGTGCCACTGGATCTGATACCACTTGTCAAATCGTTATC
The DNA here is from genome assembly GCA_029168755.2 of Tillandsia fasciculata. Classification (NCBI taxonomy): domain Eukaryota; kingdom Viridiplantae; phylum Streptophyta; class Magnoliopsida; order Poales; family Bromeliaceae; genus Tillandsia; species Tillandsia fasciculata. Next base: position 15,699,518 of record CM054947.1, on the reverse strand, counting down.
GCTAACCATTAATCCCCAAAGCTCGAACTGTTAGAAATATGCAACCAATTCACTTAAAACGTATAGACACAGCGTCCACGGGTCTCGACCGGACTCAACTCACCTGGACGTTAAGTCTATTGTTGGGCCTTTTGCCGTTAGGTCTATTGTGGACCGCAACCTCACTCAACTTATTGGGCTCACAAAACTTAACTTATTAGTCTCCTGGGCCTATTGTCACGGGCAGAAAGTTGAACCTATTTTTAACCCATAAATAAATAGCTAACAAGGTGTCTTTAAGAGACTTAACCTCACTTAGTGTAAGCAATTTTTATCTGAAGGAATCAGAGTGAATCAGGTCTTGAACTACGTTTCTTTGACCCTGACTTCAACTGTCACACACATAGTATAGAATTCTCCGTCGCGAGTCTGTGCGTTAAAGGTCATTCACAGTACCTTAATTTTTCATAAGAGTTTCTATGAACAACCAACATCTCATAGTCGTGACCTTATACAAATACTCTTATGTAGGTGGTCTCCTCCAGAGATGTGCGTAGAGTCACATCTCGCAAAAATTATTTTCTCGGATTCCATTAAGAGCCGTAAGCTCAATATCAACCACTACACAGAGCACTACTCATCATAGGGATGTAATTAGAACTAAAGTTTTTATGAATAAACTATAGAAAGTGTTCTTTGGCCAAACCTGACATCTTGTTTTTACCACATTGAACCTTCTTCAAGAGATCTTCTATCACAAAGGTTGGATTTCCACTGTAGGAAGGCCCTTTATAGGCAGTCTCATCCCCCTTGATGACTCTAGGATCTTAAGTACTATTCAGACCTTTCATCAAGCAGTCTGCAAGATCCTGTTCAGATCTGATAAAAATTAAAGAAACAATATAATAAGAAGTTAGGCATCTAATAGACTTTTGTCTCAATTTAATATGTCGACTAGGCTTAGAATTTATTATTTTTTTTTTACAAAAAATAATTGCAGCTTGAAAATCACACCGAATAGATATAGAATTAAACTAGGTATATAAAAGTATGCTTTGTGCGGACTGATTAAAAAATTTTATGTACATATTTTGACTGTGGGTTCGAATCCGCTTGAAATAAATAAATTTTATTTTATTTTATTTTTTTTTACTGTAGGATAATAATAATTAAAACAGAAATTTTTTACTGTAGCAAACAGTAATATATTTTTGTTAAAAAAATTACTGTAGCAAATTGTAATATATTTTTATTGAAAAAAATTACTGTAGCAAAATAATTAAAAAAATAAATTTTTTCTTTTTTTAAAAAAAATTACAATAGAAAATAAATATACTGTAGTAAAAAAAATTTTATATATATATTTTTATTTTACTGTAGCAAACAATATATATATATATATATATATATATATATATATATATAAGAGAGAGAGAGAGAGAGAGAGAGAGAGAGAGAGAGAGAGAGGTGTGCATGGGAGTAGAACGTTTCCATCTCCTTTTAATTAAGGAGAGAGAGAGATTATAATTAGTGAGAAAAAGAAAAACGTATCAAAAAATAAATAAAAATTAAATAAAATTAAATGATAATAAATAAAAATTAATAAAATTAAATAAATTAAAAATTAATAATAAAATAATAAAAAATAATTAGTGAGGGTTTTGAATTTCGATTGTGACTCAGTCCAATCAGCCTCACGTCATTTCGAATATGATTCGATCCAGTCCTGTCTCACGTCATTTCGAATATGATTCGATTCGATCTGATCTTCGATTATATAGCAAAATATTAACTCCTTTAAGTCAATACTAATACTAAAAATAATGAATAAGTACACAATTATGTTTACTTATAGAAATATTCTAACTTTACTCATGTTACATGTGCCTACAAATAATTTTACAATTTTTTTACAAACATACTTTGATGTTTGTAGTTCATTGGCGAATATTCACGGACCACGAAAATAAATCCAGCTATTCAAATTAGACTAAATTTGTTAAAAAAAAAAAAAAAAAAAAAAAAAAAAAAAAAAAAAAACCAAATGCACATAGACCTCTCAAATATAAACAAAAAAAATAAAATAAAATAAAATTTATCAAATCCTTTGATAAATTCTTCAAATTTAATAGTTTTAGTCACTTTATAGCAAATTATATTAATAGCTATCAAATTTAACAAATATTTTTACGCCAATAACTAGAATAACTCAAATAATAATAATAATAAAAAAAAATCTATTTAAGGAGTGAAAATTAATCAAAAAAAGAAAAAAAAAACATTTTTATCTAAAAAAATAGGCAAGATATTCTTTGTAATTAAAGCATGCATTATTAATTCATATTAATTCATATGATTATATTAACCCCTTTATTAATATTATTATGTTGATCACACTAATTTGTCCCTTTTTTAACCAAGTATGAGTTGTGATGCACATCTGTCAATGTCTTGAAAGGAGGAGAGCAGTTGACGTTCAGATGATGAAGAGAATGGTAATGTGATTATGATTATAATTAACAGGACTGTTTAAAATAATATAATAATAAACAAATATATAACAACCACTAATTTGATTATACTTAGGGATCCAATAAAGAGTATATATATATATATATATATATATATATATATATATATATATATATATATATATATATATATGGGGTGAATTTAACGGTAAAAAATTTGGTAGTACCAAATGTTTGATGCTATCGATAGCATAGTCCGGCTACTATGCTATTGATAGCATCAAATATTTGGCACTACCAAACTTTTTACCGTTAGATTCACCCCCTATATATATGTATAGTCCGGCTAGAATATTATCGATAGCACCAAGTTTTCTGCTGTTGGATGAAAAGATATGCGGTTGGAATTATAATGGTCTCCTAAGATTTTTACTATTCAACCAATCACCTAGTAAACCCTAGGGGCCTGTTTGGAAGTGGAACAGAACCGAGAATAGCGGGTTTATCCCCCTTATTCTCCCAAACGCATCTGGAACCATCTGGTATAGCTTAACCCAGAACAAGGAAAATAGCTGGTATAACAAATCCCATTCTATTATTTTACTATAAAAATTTTTACCATACTACCCTTTTCCCTTACTTTTATTCTTTTTTTTTTTAAAAATATTCCCCTCTCTCTCTCCTCTCCTCCCTCCTTTTCCATTTCCCGAGTTGCCATCAATGCCTGCATCTCTCTCTCTCTCTTGTCATCTCCATCTTCTCCTTCCCTTTTCCTCTCATCACCATTAGCAAGCCCCCCTCTCTCCGCTCTCTCTCTCCTCCCTCCCTCCCCGATCCCGGCCCCCCGAGCCCCCCGAGCCGCCGCCTTCTTCATCCACCGCCCCCCGAGCCCTCCCGAGACGCCGCCTTCTTCTCCCTCCGCCCCCCGTGCCCGGTCCCGAGCCCACCGCCCCCCCTAGCCCCCCGAGGCCGGCCGCCCCCCCGCGCCCGGGCCCCCGAGCCGCCGCCTTCTTCTTCCTCCGCCCCCCGAGCTCGCCGCCTTCTTCTTCCTCCGCCCCCCGAGCCCCCGAGCTCGTCGCCTTCTTCTCCCTCCGCCCCCCGAGGCCGGCCGCCCCCCGCGCTCGTCGCCTTCTCTCCCCTCCGCCCCCCGCGCCCGCAAATATTGTAAATTTGCTAAAAATTTACAAATATTTAGCAAATTTATGAATTTGCGAAATTTAAAAAAATTTTATGTTAAAAATTAATTATTTAAAATTCATATTATAAAATTGTAAATCTTAAAATTAAAATGTTGAAATTTTATATTTTAAATTTAAATTTTAAGTTGAAAAAATTAAATATTAAATTAAATGTATTATTTTAAATAATACATTTTAATTATGATTATAATTTTACTTTTATTTTTTTAAACCATTATCCATAAATTAAAACGAGAAAAACGCGTTTACATCATTTTAATGACATAATAAAGCTCGTGGGCAAAAATTTACAAATATTTAGCAAATATACAAATTTTGCGAAATTTAAAAAATTTTATGTTAAAAATTAATTATTTAAAATTAATATTATAAAATTGTAAATCTTAAAATTAAAATGTTGAAATTTTATATTTAAATTTAAATTTTAAGTTGAAAAAATTAAATATTAAATTAAATGTATTATTTTTAAATAATACATTTTAATTATGATTATAATTTTACTTTTATTTTTTAAAACCATTAATCCATTAATTAAAACGAGAAAAACGAGTTTACAACATTTTAATGACATAATAAAGCTCGTGGGCAAAAATTTACAAATATTTAGCAAATATACAAATTTTGCGAAATTTAAAAAAATTTTATGTTAAAAATTAATTATTTAAAATTAATATTATAAAATTGTAAATCTTAAAATTAAATGTTGAAATTTTATATTTTAAATTTAAATTTTAAGTTGAAAAAATTAAATATTAAATTAAATGTATTATTTTTAAATAATACATTTTATTTACGATTATAATTTTACTTTTATTTTTTTAAAATCATTAATCCATTAATTAAAACGAACTAATTAATTTTTAACATCTTTTATCACATATTAACTCTGGGGGGCAAAAAAGTAATTTACCCGTCTTATCCTCTTTATCCCTCCTATTCCTCATTATTAAACCAAACACAAATTCTCTTATCCCTGGAACCATCCCGAACGCGTTTTAGCTCTAGTTCCGTACTTTATACTTATCCCCGGTTTAGCCAATTCCAGCTTAACCCGCTTCCAAACGCACCCTAGGGACCACTATCATCTTAACCATATATTTTTTAATCCAAAACTAATTGTTAAGTTTTGAGTTAATAAAAAAAATTTTATTCGTTCGGTGAGTTTCTCGCATGCGCTCGTGAGGTTTTTTTTATGAAACAGCGCAGGGCATAACAAAGAGAAAGAGATCACATAAAATATATTTACAAGTACCAAGGAATTGGTACTTCTAAGTTGTATCTGATGATGGAGCGCATGAATCAACAATTGACACTATTAAACATATTTTACATTAATAAACTTTCTAAAAATAAAATTTTATAATTTTTCAATATTATTTATCTACTGCTCAAGTGATCTCAAGATAAATAAATTTCAACAACATATATATAAGGTGTATTTAAGGTTACTTGATCTTAGAAAATTTACAATAATATTTGAAGATGTCAGTCTTCAATTTGAAGATGCCATCATAAAATAAAGAGCAAAGCTATTCATACATTTTATTTAGAATGTATGATGTACATTTTATCCATCTAAGAATGGAGTATTTTTTATTAGATCCCATCTATCTATAGGTGGGGTGTTTTTTTACTAGTCAGTGACTAGTAAAATTCATTCCATCCTAAAATAAATAAAATATAATATAATATATATATATATATATTCTATTTAGGAGTGTAAAAGTAGTATTTTTTAAAACTAAAACTGTCACGCTCCGGCGTCGAAACTGCGACCCGGGCCCGCCAACAGATCCGCCGCCCATACGGGAAGCCCTGTATAGACGAAGCGACTAACCTACAAAAGATCAAATTACACTATACCGATATCAGAGCGGAAAAGTAAACTGATAAAATAAATATATACAACTCCTCAAATAGTACATGCCAGGTCTTCACAATACATATGTCTCTCCAAAATAATAAAGCTCTCAAAATGTAAAAAGTACATGATACATCCTAAAATCACTGACAGTACTAATACATCACCAAAAGGGGGTACAACTACTCTCTCAGGAAGAAGACTGGTAGGGATCTAGCTCGCGACTCCCTTACCTCGGTCAGCAGGATCAGCAACAGGAGTAGTAGGAACTGGAGAAGAGGTCCCTGAGAAAAAGTCACCACAGCGGGTGTGAGAACTACATCCCACAGTAGTTCTCAGTGGGTACCGCCAACAAGCCCGACGGTCTGCCCACTAAGTCTACTAGAACCATAAAGTAACAAATGCAATACTGAAAGGAAAATGGCTGGAAAATAACTCTACAGCTACTATTCATCTATCTAAATGCTCAAGGGTGGTACAGATGGAAACATGATGCATCAACTATCTCTCAAAATACAGTCACCCAATCTACACTGATTGCCACATGGGGTCCAATCAAACCTGCGCCTACTTACTGCCATTACATCCACGGAGGACTGGACTTACGTAGGGCGTCCGTGATTGCCAAAACTGGCCCAGCCAGAGGGACTGCGTCGACAAGTCGCGATAACAAAGTACAGGCCCAACTCAGGAGTGGCACTCGAGGGGCGCGACTCCACTGAGGAAAGTATTCGCGCAACTCTGTCGAGCTCAATTGCGGCTAATGTAGGCTATAGTCCAAATCCACGATCAACAAGATCGACAGTAACCAACAACACAATCTCTCACTCACTGGCTGTAAAACCACACAGCCGGGACCCACCGTCGACTCAGATGGCTCCCATAACAAAATACTGATCTGACACAGCTACCAGACTCCACTCAGCCTCCAGACATGAGTGTAACATGCATCCCACAACAACCCGACCACTCGGCCCACTACCCGAGCGAGGAAACTCTAAGTCTAGGTGAAGGAATGAATAAAAGTGTGGAAGTGTCTAAAGCATAAATAAACTAGCCAAAGTTGGAGTTTTCTACTAGTCTGGTTGACATGCATCATATGACAGGGTGCTAGGTTAAGTTTCAATAATAGCATTTTACTAACATAATTAGGAAGCAATAATCAAATACAATCATAATAACAACATAAAGGAATCACCATCTCCTTTTCTAACATGCAAATTTATGTTAAAAATTTATGCCTTCTTCTCCCTCCGCCCCCGCGCCGGCAAATATTTGTAAATTTGCTAAAAATTTACAAATATTTAGCAAATTTATGAATTTTGCGAAATTTAAAAAAATTTTATGTTAAAAATTAATTATTTAAAATTCATATTATAAAATTGTAAATCTTAAAATAAAAATGTTGAAATTTTATATTTTAAATTTAAATTTTAAGTTGAAAAAATTAAATATTAAATTAAATGTATTATTTTTAAATAATACATTTTAATTATGATTATAATTTTACTTTTATTTTTTTAAACCATTAATCCATTAATTAAAACGAGAAAAACGCGTTTATATCATTTTAATGACATAATAAAGCTCGTGGGCAAAAATTTACAAATATTTAGCAAATATACAAATTTTGCGAAATTTAAAAAATTTTATGTTAAAAATTAATTATTTAAAATTAATATTATAAAATTGTAAATCTTAAAATTAAAATGTTGAAATTTTATATTTTAAATTTAAATTTTAAGTTGAAAAAATTAAATATTAAATTAAATGTATTATTTTTAAATAATACATTTTAATTATGATTATAATTTTACTTTTATTTTTTAAAACCATTAATCCATTAATTAAAACGAGAAAAACGAGTTTACAACATTTTAATGACATAATAAAGCTCGTGGGCAAAAATTTACAAATATTTAGCAAATATACAAATTTTGCGAAATTTAAAAAAATTTTATGTTAAAAATTAATTATTTAAAATTAATATTATAAAATTGTAAATCTTAAAATTAAAATGTTGAAATTTTATATTTTAAATTTAAATTTTAAGTTGAAAAAATTAAATATTAAATTAAATATATTATTTTTAAATAATACATTTTATTTACGATTATAATTTTACTTTTATTTTTTTAAATCATTAATCCATTAATTAAAACGAACTAATTAATTTTTAACATCTTTTATCACATATTAACTCTGGGGGGCAAAAAAGTAATTTACCCGTCTTATCCTCTTTATCCCTCCTATTCCTCATTATTAAACCAAACACAAATTCTCTTATCCCTGGAACCATCCCGAACGCGTTTTAGCTCTAGTTCCGTACTTTATACTTATCCCCGGTTTAGCCAATTCCAGCTTAACCCGCTTCCAAACGCACCCTAGGGGACCACTATCATCTTAACCATATATTTTTTAATCCAAAACTAATTGTTAAGTTTTGAGTTAATAAAAAAAATTTTATTCGTTCGGTGAGTTTCTCGCATGCGCTCGTGAGGTTTTTTTTATGAAACAGCGCGGGGCATAACAAAGAGAAAGAGATCACATAAAATATATTTACAAGTACCAAGGAATTGGTACTTCTAAGTTGTATCTGATGATGGAGCGCATGAATCAACAATTGACACTATTAAACATATTTTACATTAATAAACTTTCTAAAAATAAAATTTTATAATTTTTCAATATTATTTATCTACTGCTCAAGTGATCTCAAGATAAATAAATTTCAACAACATATATATAAGGTGTATTTAAGGTTACTTGATCTTAGAAAATTTACAATAATATTTGAAGATGTCAGTCTTCAATTTGAAGATGCCATCATAAAATAAAGAGCAAAGCTATTCATACATTTTATTTGGAATGTATGATGTACATTTTATCCATCTAAGAATGGAGTATTTTTTATTAGATCCCATCTATCTATAGGTGGGGTGTTTTTTTACTAGTCAGTGACTAGTAAAATTCATTCCATCCTAAAATAAATAAAATATAATATATATAATATATATATATATATATATATATATATATATATATATATATATATATATATATATATATATATATATATATATATTCTATTTAGGAGTGTACAAGTAGTATTTTTTAAACTAAAACTGTCACGCTCCGGCGTCGAAACTGCGACCCGGCCCGCCAACAGATCCGCCGCCCATACGGGAAGCCCTGTATAGACGAAGGGACTAACCCTACAAAAGATCAAATTACACTATACCGATATCAGAGCGGAAAAGTAAACTGATAAAATAAATATATACAACTCCTCAAATATTACATGCCAGGTTCTTCACAATACATATGTCTCTCCAAAATAATAAAGCTCTCAAAATGTAAAAAGTACATGATACATCCTAAAATCACTGACAGTACTAATACATCCCAAAAGGGGGTACAAACTACTCTCTCAGGAAGAAGACTGGTAGGGATCTAGCTCGCGACTCCCTTACCGTCGGTCAGCAGGATCAGCAACAGGAGCAGCAAGAACTGTGAGAAGAGGTTCGGCTGAGAAAAAGTCACCACAGCGGTGTGAGAACTACATCCCACAGTAGTTCTCAGTGGGTACCGCCAACACAAGCCCGACGGTCTGCCCACTAAGTCTACTAGAGCCTTAAAGTAACAATGCAATACTGAAAGAAAAAATGGCTGGAAAAATAACTCTACAGCTACTATTCATCTATCTAAATGCTCAAGGGTGGTCCAAGATGGAAAACATGATGCATCAACTATCTCTCAAAATACAGTCAACCCAATCTACACTGATGCTACATGGGGTTCAAATCAAACCTGCGCCTACTTACTGCCAATACATCCACGGAGGACTGGACTTACGTAGGGCTGGTCCGTGGATTTTGCCAAAACTGGCCCAGCCAGAGGGACTGCGTCGACCAAGTCGTGCGATAACCAAAGTACAGCCCCAACTCAGGAGTGGCACTCGAGGGAGCGCGACTCCACTGAGGAAAGTATTCGCGCATCTCTGTCGAGCTCAAATGCGGCTAATGCAGGCTATAGTCCAAATCCACGATCAACAAGATCGACAGTAACCAACAACACAATCTCTCACTCACTGGCTGTAAAACCACACAGCCGGGATCCACCGTCAACTCAGATGGCTCCCATAACAAAATACTGATCTAACACAGCTACCAGACTCCACTCAACCCCCAGGCACGAGTGTAACATGCATCCCACAACAACCCGACCACTCGGCCCACTACCCGAGCGAGGAAACTCTAAGTCTAGGTGAAGGAATGAATAAAAGTGTGGAAGTGTCTAAAGCATAAATAAACTAGCCTAAGTTGGAGTTTTCTACTAGTCTGGTTGACATGCATCATATGACGGGGTGCTAGGTCAAGTTTCAATAATAGCATTTTACTAACATAATTAGGAAGCAATAATCAAATACAATCATAATAACAACATAAAGGAATCACCATCTCCTTTTCTAACATGCATCTTAACCACATCTCGCAATCATGCATGAGTATAATCAAATAGAGTTAATGAACCGTCCACCAGTTTTGAAGACGAAGCAACCTACCTGAAAGTGCGTGTCAATCCAAGGTCCAAATGGGCTGAAACTGAACGGAAAAAATCCTCGGATTCCCACGATTCCAACGAGCCCAAAAACACCCAAAAACTCCTCCTGGTTACAAAGATATGGTCCAAACATTGCAATAAGTCAAAAACTCCCACAAACACATGCTGCTGTACAAACAGTCCAAAAAATGCTTAAATACCACCTGCGAGATAAACTCCAAAAATTCATTCGGAGTAGCTCTGTAGACCTCGTGGACTGAAACGCGACGGAAATAGGCCACCGAAGAAAGAAGCCAAATCGCCAAAGACGTCGATGCCGCAGCCTCCAAAAATTCCGAGACTCCTTCACAAGATGTAGCACAAGATGATCAACAAGATTGTTCGAGGGCTCTGTCGCAGCTGGGCTCGGGAAAAAGATTCAAAGGCTCAAGAAAGGGGGCTATTTATAGCCCAAGCCCACCAAAGGGAGGCTTCGGATTCAGGCGCAAGAATCGGGCGCCCGAATCCGGCCTGGCCCACGCACTGTGCGCTCCCGAATCGCCCACAATGCGACACGTGGCAACCCCGCGCCCCGCGCGCCCAGCGCACACGCGCTCGCAAATCGCGGCGCGCCGCGTGGCAGCGTGATCCACGACGGGGACCGTGGGCCGCGGTTCATAGCGGCCTAGTAGGGTCATTGGCGGGCGACACGTGGCCCGGCGGGGTCCACCGTGCGCCGCGTCCGGCGCGAGACGCGCGTACGTTGACCCTTCAATTCGCGCACGCCACGTGACAGCGCCCTCCGTTGGCTGCTCTCGGTGCACGCCAAGTGGGGCCGTGGACCGATCTACCCGAGAAATCCGCCCGTTTGGCCAATTTAGTCCGAAAATAGCCGATTTTCAACGTTTTCGTATGCTGAGTCCGTTTTTGGTATCTGTTTGATGCACAACAGGCTCGATACATCAATAATAGATATTTTCTTACCGTCAACCACCCAGACAGGTCGTACGAAAAAAATTAGGACACCACAAAAACGACATAAAATTATTAAAGATTTAGTCCTTCTAAAGTACTCTTATCTTAATTATATTTTGTGTATGTGTGTGTGTGTGAGAGAGAGAGAGAGAGAGAGAGAGAGAGAGAGAGATATGATGTTACTTGACTTAGAACTAAAACAACCACATGTGTTAGTGGTAGTGACCACATAAGTGTACTCACAACTAATGATTTGTTGCATTGGTATATTATGGTTGTACAAGAAAAAAAAAAAAAAAAGGTAAATGTGAATGGTTGAATGTATGCAATAGAGTAGCTTTGTAATGTTTATGATAATTTTTTTTATACAATATTTATATGTATCTGTGAGTCTGTCGCACGCGCTCGGGGCATGACAAAATCGGATAAAATATATTTAGAATTTGATGATGGAGCGCCTGAATCAACAATTGACACTATTAAATATATTACATCAATAAAATTTTTAAAAATAAAATTTTATAATTTTTCAACATTACTTATCTACTGCTCAATGATCTCAAGATAAACAAATTTCAACAACATATATAAGATGTATTTAAAGTTACTTGGTCTTAGAAAGTTTACAATAATATTTAAAAATATCAGTCTTCAATTTAAAGATGTCATCATAAAATAAAGAGTAATGCTATTCATACACTTTATTTGAAATGTATAATATATATTTTATTCATCTAAGAATGAAGTATTTTTTATTAAATCCCACCTATTTAAAAATGAAGTATTTTTTGCTAGTCAATAACTAATAAAATTCATTCCATCCTAAAGTAAATAAAATAAAATATATATATATATATATCATATTTGAAAGTGTACAAATAGCATTCTTAACTAGCTATTTCAGGGATAAGTATAAAGTACGGAACTAGTGTAAAAAAGCGTTTGAGATGGTTTCAGAAATGAGAGATTTTGTATTTGGTATGAGAATGAGGAATAAGAGGAATAAAGAGTTTTAATTAAGGTAAATTATTTTTTTGCCCTCAAATTTTATTACGTAATAATGAGGTGAAAGATGGTGTCTCGGTAGACGTGGGAGAGTATTTAAGAAAAAAGTAAGAGGATGGTTGGAAAGAGTGAGAACAGTAATTCTCACTTATTTTAGTTGTATCGAAACAAAATATACCGATTGATTCCTGATACGTTTGAGAGAATAAGAAGGATATCTCTCTTATTTTCGGTTCTATACCGAATCCAAACGGCCCAATGACAAAAAAATATTAAAAATTTAGTCCTTCTAAGAGTACTCTCATCTTAATTATATTGAGAGAGAGAGAGAGAGAGAGAGAGAGAGAGAGAGAGAGAGAGAGTTTTGATGTTGCTTGACATAGCTAGAACTAAAACAACCACATGTGTTAGTGGTAGTGATCACATTAGTGTACTCACAACCAATGATTTGTTGCATTGGTATAGTAGGTGTACCTTGGACTCATTATTAAGATTCAATGCTTTTGAAAAAGTCTAAGATTACTACTAGCTAGTTTAATTTTATTAAAAGTTCAATATATGTATTATTTTTTTTTAAAAAAAAATTATGCTCAGCTACACTACAAATTATAAGATGTTATTACTTATTGGGAGTCCGGCTAGAATACTATCGATAGGACGAAATAATTGGTGCTATTAAGTTTTTAGTCGTTGGATGAAAAAATATACGGTTGAAATTATAGTGGTCTCCTAAAATTTTTATTATTCAACCAACCGCCTAGTAAACTCTAGGGGTCAACTATAATTCCAACCGTATATTTTTTCATCCAACAGCTAAATATTTGATAGCAAATATATTAATTAGAGAAAAAGTAAAAAAATTAAATAAAATAAGGAGCGAGATAAAATGTAGCGCCAAGAGTAGTTGTTCAATATCCTTTCCACTAAATTATGTGGATGCAATGCACTCTGTGAATTAACCAGTTATTCTGAAAATTTAAGTAATGTAACGATTCGGCTCACTAACAATAACAACTCGTTGAATTCAAATCACAGTTCAAAATGCTTAAGCCCAGTTATTATTACTAGTGTCCATATCTCATATAAACACAATCACAATTCCATTCGCATCCGATGTGGAACTATTGGGGGCGTCACAGACTCCCTCCCGTTTAGGTCTGACGTCTTCGTCAGCCTAAACAGACACAGCAGCCCAAGATCACCAGACTCAGCCGAGACTCGCCGCACACTTCCGGCTGGTTATTGACTCTGATACTAAATATAACGACCCGGCCCACTAGCAATAATAACTTGTTAGGCTCAAACCACAGCCCAAAATACTTAAGCCCAGTTTTATCGAATGTCTCTTCTACATCCGATAAAACTGGACTTAAACATTTTGGACTGTGGTTTAGATCCAACAAGTTATTATTACCCGTGCGTCGAATCGTTACAAGTAATTAGAGAATTGATCAAAAATTAAATAAAATAAAGAATGAGATAAAACCCTAAAGTACATCATAATCTTCTTTTTCAAATTATTTTGTTGAGGATTCAACTATGCATGTGTTTAGTAAGAATATAAATATTAGTATTGCAGCTGCCGTGAGTAGTTGTTCCTGCTCAACGCCCTCCTCATTGGTTTAGGAGACAGCTATAGATTCAAAACTTGCTGCGACTAGAAAATTTGCATGCGTAATAGCAAAGAATTTTTTAGCCTAACCAAATTTTATTTTTTAATTTATTAAAGATAATTAAGATAAGCCTACATTTGGCATTATTTAATACAAAATTGGTAACCTAACACATGGGAGTTGTATATATCCATTCAATATGGTCCCTTATACACAAATTGTACATGTACATTTTTTTCGTATTCAATAAAAAGCTATTACTTTAATTATAAAAAAAAAGACATTTTATATAAATATATCAACTAAAACGGCGCCTCATTACAATATTATTGCTTGCGCCGGGTGTATAGACATATCCCAAACACCGTATTAAAATCAAAATCTAATTCATTCAGGGGTTTTTTGGCTTAATTTTTAAAAAGTGATTTTAGGTCCAAAAGTAATTTTCGGGTTAATAGAGCGTTTGGCGACTAAATTTTTAAAATCTGATTCTGATTTTTAGAATCAGTTTTTTGATCTTCGAGATCCAAAATCAGAAGCAGTTAAACCTGCTTCTTGAAAACTGATTTTGATTTTGAATTCAAATTTTAAATTTCAT
>CM054947.1:15587775-15680275 GCA_029168755.2 Tillandsia fasciculata | reverse complement strand
GGAGCCAATATTTTATTCGAAAATCCTAATATCGAAAACGATTTGAAAACACGAAGGCCTCCGTGCATTTAAATGCCTGCAAACCTAGCTCGGTTGGAATACTATCAATAGCAAACGGACTCCATTGCCGCCTATTGTTTTCTACGATGGAGCTTCCAAATCGACAATCGGTACCGTTGAATATAATCTAGACCACTAGAACTATCTATATATTAAATTTCAAATCTTTTTAGCATCATTAATCTAATAATCAAAGAGTTATAAAATTTATAATTTTAATAGCAGATATGGCTTTTACTCGTTTAACTATGTAAAGAAATTTAAATTAACTGAACTTTTGTTAGAAAAGTATTTAAATTATTTAGAACAAGATTTATACTTTCGTCTTAATTATAAGACTCCCATCATCACTTTTTGAAGAAAGTTTAGTTTCAATCGTTCATTTTTATATCCACTTGATGGATAAGAAAAGAATATCGAAAAAGTAAGAAATTTAATTTTCAGATAGTTTAAATAATCAAAATCATATTTAACTGTGTCGATCGTCGTTTTGGAAGCTCCATCATTGAAAACAAATAGTGTTCCAGCCTAGCTCTATGACGTCCCAACTTTCCAGAGAGTCATCCATCTTAAAGCTACTCTAACTCTAACACGCTTAACTTTCTTAACCTCTTAGACTTAGCCACCGCCCAAAATGTTATAGACGAATTAAGAGATTTAGACCTATATTTTATATATCGGACTATTTTAAATTCTACGGGAGTCACATTCCTCTCCTCTTTAAATTCTGACGTTCTCGTCAAGTTTAGACACACTCACAAGCACCAGGCGATGTGATCGAGACCCGTCTCGCTAGCCTTTAGCCGACTTTGTGGGGAGTCATACTCTACCCACAATAGTCATTAGGCCGAGATCCGTGCTCTACCCGCTATATAATATTGGTTCAGTCGAGACTCATCTCACACTTCTGGCTAGTGATTGGCTCTAATACTAATTATGTTGTCCTTAACTTTCTAAAGGTTATCCATCCTAGAACTATTCTAATTTTAGTACGCTTAATTCTCTTAACCTTTTGAGTTTAACCGCGGCTAAAAATACTATAACCAGATTTAAAACTTTAACCTTATTATTATATCTTATTTATCGAACTATTTTAAATGATAGAAGAGTCACAATCTCTCTCTCTCTCTCTCTCTCTGTGTGTATATATATATATATATATATATATATATATATATATATATATATATATATATATATATATAGAGTCTGGCTAGAATACTATCGATAGCACCAAACAATTAGTGCTATCAAGTTTTCAGCCGTTGGATGAAAAGATATGCGGTTGGGATTATAGTGGTCCTTTAAGATTTTTACTATTCAACCAACCACCTAGTAAACCCTAGGGAACCACTATAATCTCAACCGTATATTTTTCATCCAACAGCTAAAAACTTGATAGCACCAATGACTTGGTGCCATCATAATATTCTAATCTAATTATATATATATATATATATATATATATATATATATATATATATATATATATATATATATACTACAATTCAAAAAACAAACAATGAAAAGAAACTTAATATCGAAATGAAATTTTAAACTTTAAAAGTAGAAGCTTTTGTTTATATTATATTAAAAATGTACCATTATCTATATTTTAATAAAAAAAATATCGAATTGTCTTACTTAAATAATAAAATTTTATGACCAGCCATAAATCTAATAAATATATATATATATATATATATATATATATATATATATATATATATATATATATATATATATATATATATATATATATATATATATATATATACTTGTTATAATAATTATATATATATATATATATATATATATATATATATATATATATATATACTTGTTATAATAAAAAAATAATGTCATTTTTTTACAAAAAAAAAATAGATGATAGTAAAATTTATATAATAAAAATAGTACAATGTGAAAAAGAATACGAATTACTGAATAGTGGACCAAATATTAATTAATACTAGTCAAAATCCATATAAATTGTTGGTCGGGATGTTCGATCCTAGGCTTAAATTTAGGGTCCAAGCGTCCGGTTCGAACTAATATGTATATAGATAGTTTTATAATTTTAAAAATAAATTTTTTTAAAAAATAAAATTTTAATTTAATTTATGAAAAGAATTTAATTAATTATTTTAAAACTACGTGCATTATCTAGCTTAAAAATTTAATCATACTATGTGACACCTCAATAGTTTTACATCGGATGAAAATATAAATATGTTTGGATATATATAAGACATGAACAATAGTAATAATAACTGAATTTAACTATTTTGGGCTGTAGTTTGGACTTAATGGGTTATTATTATTAGTGCGCCAAGTGATTATATTTGGTATCAAAGCCAATAACCAGCCGGAAATGTGTGGCAAATCTCGGCTGAGTCTCGGTCTAGATGATAGCACTAGCGAGACAAGTCTCATATCGCGTGGTGATTTGGGCTGCTGACAACGGAGAGTCTGTGACACTCCAATATCCACACTCCAATATTCTACATCGGAACGGAAAGTCTGTAACACTCTAATATCCCACATCGTCGGATGTTGGGTATATATTAGCCATGAATATTAGTAATAATAACTGAATTTAAATATTTTGAATTATAATTTGAGTCCAACAAAATATTTTGGACTGTAGTTTGAGTTCAACGAATTATTATTATTATTATTATTATTAGTGGACCAAGTCGTTACATAGTAATATATACGAATTTTGATCTGACTCAATTTATTTATTATCAATTTTTAATTATTATAATATAAATTTTAAGTAGAAGAAAGCTGAATTTAAATAATAAAAATGTATGATTCAGCGTAGTGAATATTTTTATATAAGTTTACAAATCGCTAGGCTGGTTGTATAAACATGATTAATTTATTACATCATTAATTGCGACAACTCCTTCACCACCCTTCTACAAACACCTCACACCCCACTGCCCCCCCTCTTCACCGGCTACTCCCGGTTCCCTTCTCCTCCTCCTCCTTCCTCGTCTCCGGCCTCAACATTACCCCTCCCCTCTCTCTCTCCTTTTTTAATTTTTTTTTTTTTTTTTTTTTTCCTAATTTTTAAAATAAATTAAAAAATTCGGGAAAAAAAAAAAGGAAAAAAGAAGTGGAAATAGCAGCAGCAGCAGCAGAGGTCTAATTAGGAGTGAGAACTGAGTGTCCTCTGATTCGGAGCGGTGACCGGCCATTGCCGGTGACGACCAATGCGGCGGCGAAGATGACACGATGGCCCACCGGGGGGCGGATCACCGTCCGATCTTCTTCGCTGTTGTTGGTGGTGGTGGTGGCAGTAGTAGTCGGCGTTGTATTATTCCCGGCGCCGACTTCCGCTCAGCGGCTGAGCTCCGTCGCCGACTTCGCCGGGCTCTACTCCCTCCGCGCCTCTCTCGGACTCCGCGCCCGCGACTGGCCCCGCCACTCCGACCCGTGCGGCGCCTGGACCGGGGTCGGCTGCGACCGGACCGGCCGGGTCGTCTCGCTGAACATCTCCGGTCTACGCCGAACCCGGCTCGGCCGGCTCAGCCCCCGGTTCGCCGTCGACGGGTTGCGTAACCTCTCACGGCTCGCCGCTTTTAATTCGACCCGGTTCGCCCTACCCGGCCCGATCCCGGTCTGGTTCGGTCCGGTTCTCGGCCCCTCCCTCTCCCTCCTCGACCTCTCCTCCTCCTCCGTCTCCGGCCCCGTCCCCTCCTCCCTCTTCTCCCTCTCCCTCCTCCAAACCCTAACCCTAGCCCACAACAACCTCTCCGGATCGATCCCCGAAACCCTATGGTCCTCCTCTCTTCCGAATCTCCGCCTCCTCGACGTTTCCGACAACAACCTCTCCGGCTCCCTCCCCGCCGATCTCGCCGCCCTCGCCAATGGCGGCGTCGCCGCCGCCGCCGCAGCTCTTAACCTCTCCAACAATTTCTACTACGGCTCCGTCCCCGCCGGGTTCGCCCGCAGCCTCTCCTCGCGGTTCAATTCCGTCGATATCTCCGGTAATTACTTCGACGGCGCTTTTCCGATCGAAAGCGGCGGTCGGAACGTCTCCCTCCGGTTGAATTGCTTCGCCGGCGCGCTAGGCCAACGGAGCCTCGCCGATTGCGAGAAATTCTACGCCGATCGCGGGATTCCCTTTTCCGGGCCCCCCGCCGCTGCCCCTGCGCCGCCGCCGCAGCAGCAGTCCGGATCGCATCACAAGAAGCTGAAGTATATACTGATCGCAGTCGCCGGAGGGGTTTTGGCGTTATTGCTCGTGATCGCCGCTGTCGCGGTCGCGTGCTGTTGCATAAAATTTGGATCACGGAAAACTGAGCAGGGGGTGGGCGGCGGAGCCGAGGCGGCCGCTGCCGCCGCCGCTGCCGCACCCTCCGGCCCCGAATCCAAAGGCGGTGGCGTTGCGCAGCGTGCTGTGGTCTCGGTGAAACTGGCCGCGGTCGGGGATAAGTTTGCTTACGATCGGCTAGTTCGGGCGACGCTAGAGTTCGATAGCGCGAATCTCATCAAGAACGGCCACTCCGGCGACCTGTACTCTGGTTTTCTCGAGAACAGAGATCGCGTGGTCGTAAAGCGGATCGATGTTCGAGCGGCGAGGAAAGGATCATACACGGCGGAATTGGATTTGTTTTCAAAAGGATTGCATCCGAGACTCGTTCCGTTCTTAGGGCATTGCTTAGACGACGAAGACGAGAAGTTCCTCGTGTATAGATTTGTGCCGAATGGGGATTTATCGAACGCATTGCATCGGAAATCCAGCGACAGGGAAGAAGAAGAAGAAGGCATGCAGTCTTTGGATTGGATAAAGAGGTTGAAGATTGCGATCGGGGTCGCCGAGGCTCTGTGCTATCTGCACCACGAGTGTAATCCGCCGATGGTTCATAGGTAACTGCTTATCGACTAATTTTTGTTTCGCTTCGATTACTTCTCTACATGAGCTAAGTTTAGATGCCGATTAGGGATTGTATAGCTAACTCTAAGTTAAGAGATTTATCGCAATAGTTGTCTCATTTCCATCATGTTTTTGTTCGATAATGGTACCTTCAACTTAGATTTGCGAACAGTTTATAAAATCAACATATTAGTTTTTAATGGCCATCATTTTTGTTGCATAGTCATTTACTACTTTTCGTATAGTAATGTGACAATAAATGAGAAAGCGGGAAAGTAACTGGAGCTTTCATGCAGCTGAATGTCATGGTCTTGATAGATTTACAAAATAGTTTCTGATATTTGACTGGAAACAATAAGAAATGATAGAGACATCGGCTTGTCACATAAACGAGTGTGGATTCCTGCTTTAGTTTAATTAACTGAGGATTTAAGTGCTCATCGGCGTATCAACTGCGCCGTATCGTGCCGATAAGATATTAGCACGATACAGCTCCCGTATCGATGGCACAACTCAATTTTTTTTTTTTTTAAATTAGTAAGTAATTTTTAAATAAAATTTAATAGATTTGATAAAGATACATAATAAACAATTAGAATATTTTAGTGCTGAAGAAAATATATATTTCATGCTATCATGTGTCGGCACTCATGTATTTTTTGTGACCGGCACGCATCGGCACAGCGCGACACGCACCGTACCGGCAAGTTTTCAGCACGATCCTGTGCTAAAATCCTTGTGACTAACGGTCGGTGTATAATTGCTTGAACCACTATTTATCAAGACTATGAAGTACTTCATGTTGAATGGCTTGAATTGCCGTATTTCCCCAATCACCGTTAAAGGGTGAATGTTGCGGCAGTAACATGTTTCCTTGCTATGAACCTTCTTTATCGCGAATATATCATGCTTGTATCTTCTTATGCTAATTTCTTTGGTTCGGTTAGTTCATGTTAGCGACATGTTCATTGTTTCATTTGCAATCATTTTCAATATTCTTAAAACTTTTCTTAGATGATTCCTGCTTCGCCTTTGATGTCCTTGATAGAGTTGATTGTGTTGATCGAAGTCTTAAGGGGATTATGTGGAAGTTGGGAGTATGCGCCAATTGTAAAACTATTCTGTCGTTGTTCTGATGTCTAACAGGAAGATCAAGGAAAAGTCCTCTTTCTATCTTTACTTAATTGCAGAGAAATAATTGTTTAAGTAGAAATCTGTTAATGATTTGATCTTTACTTTTGTTCCAGATAATAGACAAGTTAAAAATAATACCTAATGTTTATTTTATCCTACTCATATTATAAGCATTGGTTACAATCTAGGAAAATGTGACAAAATGGTCCTGGACTAGAATAGAATCAAGGATCGATAAGGAAGATCTCAATCGAATTGAAGCTCTATGTAGGGACTCGTCATGATTTTCAAGGCAAATGTGTGTAATAATAAGAGCTTCGATTAACGTACCACTGCTGCTAAATCATTAGTTCTTGAAGATCAAAAGTATTTTCTGAAGGTTACTGACGAGCAGCGACACAAGGTCTACTACATAAGTTTTTTTCCTGCACATCGAGAGTAGGTTACTGTTATTGAAAGCCCAAATTAGGCGAGCAAATTGGAGAATCAAATTTGGAACATGACGATGAGTAAATTACAAGGATTTTTCAATATTTGTATCACAATAAATTACCCTTTTGGAGAAAATTTTGTCTCGAAGCCATCACAGTGATTACCCTTTTGTATCACAAGGTTTTTCGAAGTTACTACGAGAGTGGACGAGCGAAGGGGAAGATCTAGAACTAGTCTTCGATGTGATTGTTCTTAGATCATGGGTGTTTCCTTAGAAAACAAATAAATAACACGGTCATATACTTCGCGACAATAAACAAAACACGAGGTTCTTTAATGAATTAATTTGTCATAATTTTTGAATTGGTTATTCAGCTATACCCTAATAGCTTGGCCGATATTAATGCAGAGATGTTCAAGCAAGCAGTATCCTTCTCGATGATAAATTTGAAGTGCGGCTGGGAAGTTTGAGCGAGGTATGCCCCCAAGAAGGTGAAAACCACCAAAATGTCATCACCAAGCTGTTGAGATTATCACCGTGAGTATCGTTTCAGTCCTTATTTTCGCATTAGCCGAACTTATTTTCTTTATCAGTTTACGAAAATTGACATATTTGTTTAGACTTGTCGTGCCATGCTATTACTGTGGCTATTTGAATCTTCTTCTTCTTCTTCTTTTTTTTTTTACCATCGCTTTAATATTTTAACTTCGTATGAATGAAACAGTGCTTTTTGTTGGCATGACTTGTATTTCTTTATTATTGATAACGTATAACGACCTGACCCGCTAGCAATAATAACTCGTTGGATCTAAACCACCAACCCAAAATGCTTAAGTTCAGTTTTTATTACTAGGGTCCATAGTCTTTTATATATCCAATCACAATCTCGTTCTCATCCTATGTGGGACACTATTGGGGTGTTACGTACTCCCCCTGTTTAGGTCTTGAAGTTCTCGTCAGCTCAACTCAATCGCACACACAATCCTCCTGTTTAGGTCATGACGTCCTCGTTAGCTCAGCTCAATCACACGCACAGCCTAAAATTACTAGGCGATGAGAGGCCCGCCTCACACTTCCAATTGGTAAACCGGTTCAGATACCAAATATAAACTATCCGACCCGCTAGTAATGATAACTCGTTGGGCTCAAACCACCGGCCCAAAATGTTTATATAGCTAATCACAATTTCGTTCCCCTTCGATGTGGGACTATTGAGGTGTCACATAATGTTACATAAAAGTTGATTATTCTATTTTTCAGGATTATGAATTATATACTCCTGATAAGATGACAGCCGAACATCACCATTGCTATGCATCGGTTCAAAAAGTTTGTGAAAATGAGCCACTGCTTTTTTGTTCAATTTGGTTCACTCTAAGCAAAAGTTTGAGTTTATTTAGGTTCGCAAAACTGAAAAAATCTCTTTCATTTATTTTGGCTCGGTTTTGAAAAGAAACATAAACGAAGCAAAATGTTGTTTTAGAAAATCGTTAGTTCGATGCTCGAACATTAGTTTTAGAAAATCACGGAGTTATTGTTTCATAATACCTTAAATTATCTTCCGATTTTCATTGTTAATGTACTCTAGATAGTAATACTACCAATCCTCTCTTCTAATTATGTTTTTTTTTTCTTTTTTTTTTTTTTTCCGTGGACGTGTAGGGCGCCCGAGCAAAATACATCAGGTAAGCCATATGCTATCCGACTTTACGTTTATCGTTTCATTTTCATTCTACTGTCTGAAATGCCGTTCATTTTGACTGCATAAATCTCCAGGCTCTCCTCCGACGTGGGCGTACGACGTCTACTGCTTCGGGAAAGTGTTGCTCGAGCTAGTGACGGGCAAGTTCGGCATCAGTGCATCAAAATTAGATGATGTCGCCACAAACGAATGGCTCGGACGGATTTTGCCGTACGTGAACATCAACGAGAAGGAACTAATAACAAAAATTATCGATCCGTCGCTCATCGTCGACGAGGACCACTTGGAGGAAGTCTGGGCGGTGTCGATCGTCGCAATGTCTTGCCTAAACCCCAAGCCCTCGAAACGGCCCCCCGTGAAATACATACTCAAAGCATTAGAAAACCCTTTGAAAGTGGTCAGGGACGATAACAACAACTCGAGCTCGGGGCGGCTGCGGGGGGCCGCCGCGTCATCGTCACGCGGGTCGTGGAACGTCGCGTTCTTGGGCAGCTGGCGGCGTAACTCCTCAGACTTCTTGGCCGCCACCGCGGCCGCAGGCTCCTCCAGGGAGGACCGCAGGTTGAGGCGTTCTGGCACGATGGTGTCCCAGGGGAGTAACGGAGGCGACCACTCGCTTTCGCAGAGGAGGCAGTCGAAGGAGATCTTCCCCGACCCGGCGGGGTTAAGTGACAACGAGGATTGAAAATTAAAGTAAATTTTTCCTAATTTTTTTTTTTTAAAAAACTATTATTATGGATGATTCTTTCGGTTATATTATTTAACCGGGCTGCGATTTCGCCGCCTACTTCTCGGTCGTGAAACGCAGAAAGTAAATGATTCGCTGTTGCTCGTATCATTCTTCGATTCCTCCTAACGACGAAACGAAACGATTGGCGAGTACCATTTCGGGGAGCAGAGATTGTTCGACGAGTTTAAAAGCGCCGTCGTCGTCGACGAGGGGGAGTGTGAGATAAGAAAGATTCTGGTTTTGTTCTTCATTTTCTTCTTCCTCTGTAAAACAGCACTGCCATTTTTTTGTCTAGTGTGATTTGTTGTTCATCCAATTGGTGGTCATTTTGGGTTAAGTGTGAAATTGTAAATTGGATGATGAGAGTGGATTTTACACTGTAAACTGTATCTTTTCCCCATTGATTGTCTTTGTAGCAGTGGATGAAAAAAAAAAGGAAAAAAGAAAAAAGAAAAAAGAAAAAAAGAGAGGAGAAAATAAAAATATTTGTCCAGGAATTGACAACTGGGTTTCCAAGTTCTGATTCTGCAGTTCTTGTTCATCATCTTCATCTTTGCACTTCCTTCTTTTATTGCTGTTTTATTTGTCTTTAGCAATTTTGTGGGGGTGTGTTCATAGTTTGGTTCCAAACCGAAAACCAAATCGAATCAAATCGAATCAAATAAGACAAATTGATTCGGTTTATATGATTTTCGGTTTGGTTTGGTTTGGTTTGGTTTTAACACTTCTCTTAATTGGACCAAATCGAAAATTGAATAATAATATTTTCTCACAATTTTTATTTGAATAATGTATTGAAATTCTATATTTATGATCAAAACTTAATCATATATGAATACACTTTTCAAAATTTTATATTTAACAACTCTAATTTCTTATATGTTAAATTATATAAAACGTTTGACGAGAATGATGTTTTTAATATTTATATTTAATATTTTTTCACTACTCGAAAATTCTTGATATGTTCAAAATTTTTTACTTTAATATTATGTTAAATTTTATGAAATAATCGTTATTTTTTAAAAATTTCAGCTTTCAGAGAATGACATTTTTAATATTAATATTCAACATTTTTTTTATTCAGGTCAAAAATCTTCTGCTCTGGTATCATATTATATTATATGAAATAATTATTATTTTCCAAAATTTTAAGTTTATAATTTTAATATTTATATTTGTTGGGGCCGATAAGTTGCTGGCACCGATCGGCCCATGGGGGTGACCCTTTGATGTGAATGCGCTGCGTGCCAAAAGTTCAAGCGATCGGGCCGAGGAGGGATCCGCTCGGCCGGGTTCTTCTCAGTCAAACTCTCACGACCGTCCAGCTTACATTAGCCGAATCGGAATGTAGAGGTAGAGAGAGAGAGAGTTCGGCTTAAAGTAGCCAAACCGGGATGTAGAGATAGAGATTTGACACGGCTAAGGAGCAGATTAAAAATTTGTATTGCTTGAAAAATGGTTACAAGGGGAACTGATAGCCAATTACAATTAATTTACTTTTAGGAAAGCAGTAAATGTAGTTATGAAAGATATAAAAAAGTAGGGGTGGCCACTGGCTTACGAGGTTGCAGGACCTCTTTTTCTTCGAT
The DNA here is from genome assembly GCA_029168755.2 of Tillandsia fasciculata. Classification (NCBI taxonomy): domain Eukaryota; kingdom Viridiplantae; phylum Streptophyta; class Magnoliopsida; order Poales; family Bromeliaceae; genus Tillandsia; species Tillandsia fasciculata. The sequence continues at coordinate 15,669,733 of CM054947.1, read as the reverse complement.
GGTTCGAGTATTTATATATTTTCGAACCATGCATATAATCGCCGATTTGAACAATCGGTGTGATTTGAGAAGAATTATTATAAATTTCTCGACTACTTTCTTTTGAGTCGAACTTCCTCAAATAGGATGATAGTTATTTTTTCACCCAATTTCATATCCTCATCGACGCGCCAAAGCGTGATCTTCAGCGCGTTCTAGTGCTGAGCGTCGCATGCTGTTCCGGAGTTAGTTATGAGATTCGCGCCCAAATCTCGCATTCTTCCCTTTCAGAGTCTTTCCTTTTTCGGTTCGAGCAGCGAGAATTTACTCTGACTTCGCCTTCTTCGTCGTTCGACTGGGACGGTCTGGTGTTCGTCTTCCGTCGAAGTCGATCCTGGACGAGACGATAATCTTCTTATTTTCGACCGCTTTCCCTGTCCGGTTTATGCCTTTTGGCCGAATGGCGTATGTCACGTGTCACGCGCTCACGTCCCCGAGGCCGGTCTTGATCAAGACGCGGGTCCCTCTCTGCTGGCTTATTCCCTTGTAGGTTGATACTCTTAACCGATAGTATATGCCACGTGTCACCTCCTCAGGTGACTGAAAATTTTGGTCTCAATAATATTTAATACTTCTCAATACATTTGGACTCAAAACTTCTTGATAAGTTCAAGAACTTCTGCTCTGATGTTGTGTTAAATTATAAGGATAATTTCATACGGCTATATGTAAATATATCGAATAGCTAATAGATTCCTATAAAATTCAAGTTTTCATATTTATTCTTTCAAAAGTCTTTACGGTTTCAAACATATACCTTCCATTAGTGTCCGTTAAAAAATATAGTTAATCATAAGTAAAATATTTAATCTTAATTAGTGAGTAAGGTAAATTAATCTTTTTATTATTTCTGATATTATAATTCCATTAAAATAGGGATAACCTTAGTTGAAGACGAGCCAACGTTCGAAGCCTTCACGATCAAAGCTTTCCACCTTATTTCAACTTGTTCTCTAAATCAAAACTCTAGCAATAGGAACTCTTCATAAAAAGCAAAGTATTAGATAGATGGTTAGAATTTGATTAGATTTGTAGTTAAATTCTAGTTGGATTAAGATTAATATTTAAATCTATTGGAGATAAATTTATTAAGATTTAAATATTAATTAGGGTATAAATCTATTTAGACTAGGATTTGGATAGCTTGTGATGTAAGCTATAAATATAGTATGTGTTATTATTTTGGTAGTGGTTACACTCATGACGATGGTTACACTCATGGTGGTGATCACACGACGTGATAGGGGCTAGGATTTAGCCACACTCATATAATATGACTACATAATTTTGAATGCACGTACGGATGCGGGGGCTAGAATTTAGCCACACCCATATGATATGACCAATGTGTCCATAATTTTAGATGCACGTACGAGTGCATTTAAGGAGAGAAGTCTTCTAGGTTTATAAACGACGAGAGAAGGGTGAGAGAGATTCAGAAAGAGTGCTCGGGTTAAAGCTACTCTATTGCAGAAGAGAAGTAGGTGTAATTTTTTTCTTGGTTAATAAATCTTATTTCATCCGCATATTTTCTATTTTGATTTTTCTTCTCTTTGTGGGTTGCGTTGGTTTCAGTTATGTTGAGAGAACGGATTTATAGTAAAAATTCGATTTGACGTTTCTAGAAATCCCAACACTAGTCGATATCGGAGTAGATTGTGGTAGCGGGGCGAGTGACAGATTTTCCAATATAAATAAAGGAGAAAATGAATGAGAGAAGAGGTAAGCAATAGTGAATTTGTTAATTTTTTTTTAGGGGAAGAAGATGAGCACAGTTGGAAACAATTTTGGAGGATATTTTTGTACAATTCTAACAAGAGATATTTGTGATGATAAAATTGATATTGATATTTCACTTATGGTCTGTTAAAAATAAATAATCGGCTAATGGTAACAAACCAGAAAGATAAATATAAAAATAATTTAACTTTTGAAGCAATAAATATAAAAATTTAAACTTTATAAAAATATATTTATTATTATTCGATAGACATATTGTTGGTGTAAATACACAAAATAGAGGTTAGGCTACAATAAAATATGAAAAGTGTCAACGAGTCGATCAAGCCGAGACGCGAGATAACATTGACTTGTCCCCTCCAGGATACAACGGCTCGACCCTCGTCGTGTGACTTCACCAACTCTTGTCCCCTCCAGGATACAACGGCTCGACCCTCGTCGTGTGACTTCACCAACTCTGCACAAATAGATGAGCCCAAAGCTCTACAAAAAAAGAACACATTTTCTTTGATCTCTTTCTCTCTCAAGTAGTATAACTTTTTAATCTTTTTTGGATTTGATCTCTTTCTCTCTTCAGTAGTATAATCTTTTAATCTTTTTTGGATTTGAGTTGGTATGCATAAAGAGAGTAGAAAAAACTCTTTTTATATAGACTTGTAAAGCCTATAAGTTATAAGTTATTAAAACCAACTTATTAAATTCACTATTATCTTTAAATAGGTTATAGGAAAGTTATATGTTAAATTTCTTTGTAATTTCAGTTTCATGAATAGGTTATAGGAATGAATGCTCCACTAGTTACATATGCATTGGTTAAAGAAATGAATAATTCATTTAATAAAAAAAAAAAATGTTACAACATATATTAATAGAGAGCTATATAAAATTATCCCTAAATTATACAAAATAATTGTTATTTCTTAATCATGAATACAAAAATCTGATACTTCCAAAAAAGTAATAATAATAAAAAAAAAATGTGGCATTTTCTCTTTTCAACAAAATCAATTTAAAAATTAAAAATAATTACACAAAATTATTTTATTGTACATTAATATAAAAAAGCGCCTGTAGCTCAGTGGATAGAGCGTCTGTTTCCTAAGCAGAAAGTCGAAGGTTCGACCCCTTCCTGGCGCGAAAAATAAAGCACATTTTTTTTCAATAAGTGAAATTATATTTTTCCTTAAATTTTAGTGAATTTTATTCCCAAAATTATAATACTTTTATGAAATTTTAGCCTAATATTATTCCTTTAATTATGAAATTAGCCTAACTCAGCTAGAAATATAAAACAACTAAATTTCGGATCTGAGATCTCAGAAATACTTTTATGAAATTTTAGCCTAATATTATTCCTTTAATTATGAAATTAGCCTAACTCAGCTAGAAATATAAAACAACTAAATTTCGGATCTGAGATCTCAGAAACAAATCATCAAACTTTTAGCCAACTACGCTAAGAGCATGTTTGTTTCACCGAAATTGAACTTTGAATTGAAATAAAACTTAGGTGAAAACAATTTCTTCTCCGCTCTTTATTTTTATAGTTATGAAAGTAAAATTCCTTCAGCATTTTAGTATTTATTTCTTCATTTCTCTTCATCGTAATTGACTTCTGTCCACGATAGGCCGAAGTTAATTACGTTGTTTTAAGTAACTCAAATTTCGACCGTATCTTTATTTCAGCGAACCAAATAGCAAAAGTGAGCGTTTACAATCGAAAATGTGGCACCCCTGAAATTTGGATTAGTCTATATATATAAATGATATAATAGAACTAAGCCTCTTAATCCGGCTATAGCATTTTGGATGGTAACAAGGTCCAAGAGGTTAAGAGGATTAAGCGTGCAAGTGCTAGAGTAGCTTTAGGATGGGTGATTCTCTGGAAAGTTGGGGCGTCACAGTTAGTATCAGAATTATTCACCAGTCAAAAATGTGAGATGAGTTTCAACTGAGCCAGGATTATATAGCGGGTAGAGCGCGTCTTCCCAGCTAATGACCGTTGTGGGTGGAATGCAGCTCCCCACAAGGTCAACTAAGACTAGCGAGACGAGTCTCACGTCGCCTGATACTTGTGAGTGTATTTGAGCCTGACGTCAGGGCTTAAAGGAAGAAAGAATGTGATACCCCTGAAAGGTCGACTAAGACTAACAAGACGAGTCTCACATCGTCTGGTACTTGTGAGTGTATTTGAGCCTGACGTCATGGCTTAAAGGAAGAAAAAATATGACACTCCAGAAAGGTTGACTAAGACTAACGAGACAAATCTCTGTGTGTACTTGAGCCTGACGCCAGGACTTAAAGAAAGAAAGAATGAGACACTCTTGAAATTTAAATTAATCCTGTATACAAATAATAATTGGTTAATTGCATACATGTCCCTCCAAATATGTCGAATTGCAAATATATCCCTGCAAAATTCAACTTTTCATATTTATCCCTTCAAAAATCCAACGTTCTTCAAATATGCCCCTCTGGTTAATCCCCGTTTGGAATCTGTTTATTTTTTAACAGATTCGATGTGAAATAATTTTTTTGCCCCCTTACAAATATATCCCTCCAAAAGCAATACCATTATACTTGTTACAAAAATGCCCCTCTCCAAAAATCATAAAATTCTATCATCAAAATAATCCTTTTTTTCCCTTTTTTTTTTTTTTTTTTTTTTTAATGTATAATATGAAAAGGGTAAATATGTAAATTCAATTTTTAATCTAACCAAGGTTAAGCATTTAACCTAGGATTAAATCAATTTTTTTAACAGAGATGGACGGTAGGGGCATATTTGAATAACGGTAGATTTTTTAAGGAATAAATATGAAAAATTAAATTTTGCAGGAATATATTTGCAATTCGACATATTTGGAAGGACATGTATGCAATTAACCCAATAATATAATATGACTAAATCTCTTAACCCAGCTACAGAATTTTAAATAGTAATAAAACTCAAGAGATTAAGAAGGTTGAGCGGGTTAAACGTGCAAGAGCTAGAGTAGCTCTAAGATGGATGACCTCATGAAAAATTAGGGTGTCACTGAAAACGACTTCACCCCTCTTCAGTTCCACCGCAACGAATGATTTCGCATTAACAAAGTCATTAGTACTTGTATTAAAACCTCTTTGCATCATACATACTATTTCTTCGGCAAAAGAGAAAAAGGAACCATTCCTCTACACATCCACTGTTGTTTGATTAGAAATAGAAGATCTGTTAACTTTTAAAAATTGAATTCGGACCGACGAATCCGATTTCGTTATTTCGCTTTCTAAACATAACTTAGTTTCTTCATGCTCAGCTTGCTTGTGCAGAAACATAGGAGGGTTCTGGAGCAACCTCGGCCTCCCTCGACGACGCCGCGTTGCGCCCGACGCGTACGTCGTTCGACGCGCCGTTCGTCTCGCTCGATGCCCAGAAGCTCGCGAATTTCGCATCGTCGCTCGTCATCATCTTCGAGAACTCGTCGTGATCGTACTCCTCCGTCGTCTTGTTCTCCCCCCCGAACTCCACGGGGAGCACCTTCGGGTCGAAGTGCTTGTGCATGAGCTTGATGCTCTCTTCGTTGTTCGAGTACACGAAGTTCACCTTCTGGAAGGTTTTCGGGTCGAGAAAATACTTCACAACCTAACACAAAAAGTAGATAAAGTTGAGAGGTCCTGATCACATGTATTCGCTTTACAAAGATTCCGCCGTTCTTCGGTCATTTCACATAATTTAACTTGGTATCAGAGCAGGAGGTGTATCGAATGGCATAAATGGACTAAATCGCAATATAGTGAAAGTGTAGGGACTATAAAGAGATTCAGCACTTGATGTTTGTTTTCTTTTTTGCTTGGGTTAAAATATATAGACACCCCTAAACTTAAACACATTTTGAAATCGACCCCCTCTACAAAACAAACGCCGCCTACGTCGACGGACGGAGCTAAATCAAACGGTTAGTAAGCAGAGGGGGGTAAGCAGGTAAAACTTTCGGGATTAGAAGAGACCAAACCTTCCAAAAGGCCCCGAAAACTCGCGGAGCATCGTAAAGAAATGAGACGGCGAGCCTCTCGGGGTAGTGGTTTTGGAGGATGTTCGCGGTTTCTCGCGCGGTTTTTATCGGCACCGAGTTCGTTAACGACCACCCTCTGAAGTCTATCAGCCACACCATCTGCTCCTGGCCCTCGGGCAGATTCAGGACCGCGTTCTCCAGCAAATAAACCAAATGCCGAAGTTGGTTCTCGTGCGACGTCGTGTTCTGAAAAATTCAATAACATTTTAGGAACCAGAACTCGCCCGAACTACGGACCATTTTGAGTCGACTACCCAACCTTTCAATCTGCTTGATTTACAGTTGCGAGAATTGTACAAAAAATAAACGATCGATGTGCCGTTGACTGACTCAAATCAGACAAATTGAAAAGCGGGGCAGTAAAATCAAAATTTCGAAAAATGACTTGCACAGAAGAAGAAAAATATATACCTGCTTTGCCGGTCTCATCACGAGTACGATTCTACCTTGCCGATCGTGAAAGTTAGCTCGGTATACTTTGCCGGTTTCGCCTTCGACAGCAACCTCTGGCTGAGCGGCGAAAAATATAACGGAGTTAAACGAAATGTGTGTGATAAATTGCCGAAAGAAAGAAACAAAGAAAGACAAAGAGAAAAGAAAACTCTGGAGCTGACGAGGCCTACCCAGCGAATCTCTTCGGGCTTGAAAGTCGATCTCCACTTGAGACTCTCCTCCAACATTTTCCTCGACTTATCGACGTTCCAATTCCGAGCTTCTAGATATCGCCTCAGGCATGCTTCCGAGCAGTACTTTGAGCTAAGGCCCGACAACGGCCCTATGGCCGTCCTCAGTTCGTTGATCTGCTTATACAACCAATCATCAGAAACAAATCGTGTGGGGTACGCATGCATAAATATTTACGAGCAAAGAAATCCTCGACGATAGCTGAAGAAGTAATCAGAAGCCGTTCATCGCTAATTTACTAACCATTTTCCAACACCGACTCAGAAAGAATAGTAAGATTGCGTTTATCTTCGAGTGCAATATTCTAACTATCAAAATGATCGTCTCCTACATCGCAATATTTCTATGATGGTCGAGACCCGATTCCATTCGATAAAGGACTTAAACAGGGTGAAGTACAGCGCAAATCATATTCAATGCTTTACATGATACAACAAATACGGAACACCAAATCGTAAAACAGAAGCACCAGTATCAGGTTTAGTTTCTTTTCTAAACCAACAACATATAAAGCGACGCAAAGAGAGAGCTCGAACAGTAAATAAGAATCTCGCGAGATCAAAATCGACATGATAACTGCTATAGATAATCAACCACCTTTGCTTCTTGCTGCTCAGTATCATGCTCCTGGTTTCCGTTCGTTCCGTGCGTTCCGTGCTTCTTTCGCCACATGATTCCTTTCTCGCTCCCGCCGAATACTACTACACAACGAAGCAAATATATACATCGAATAAGCTAAAGTTTCCGCCATGCGAAAAATTTGAAGTGAAAAATGCACAACAAGGAACTCTTTTGACATTCGCGTGTTTACGTACGTAATATATGTAGAAATGTTCGCGTATAGGAATGTAGTTATGTATGTATATATAAAGAGGAAAAAATGAAAGAACACTCGCTAATCAAAGTAGTTTTTGAATAATTTCCGAGTTGATTTTATCGACGGCGGAACTGTTTTGCGATGGTATTCGAACTTCTACTACATTTTGTTGTGTTTCGTTTGTAGAAAAAAGAAAAAAAAAAGAAAAGTTTTAAGCAGCTTGAGTTTTTCGTCCAATTTTTCTCAAATCCGTAAAAGTAGTTTTCTGAACGATTTTTTACGGCCGAAATAATTACCCCAACGTACATCAAAAGGACATCAAGGAAAAGTAAGAACAGCGCCGGTTAACATCGAAAGGACGATATCTGTAACATCTTATAAATAAAACGAACCAACAAATTAAGGGCGAAGAGCGCGACATGATTTTGATTTTGTTACCGATATAAGGACCGATCTGTTTGGCCCTACTTCTGCTTAAATTTCAGGTTTTCTACGTCAGAACACGATGTCAGAAGAGTCTGGAGCTTCTGCTTTCGCGAGAAGTAGAAATATGAATCGAATTTTATTACAGCGATGCTTCTCCGAATAGTACTACTCAGAAAGCAATTCATTAAAAAGTAGTACATCATAATAATTCATTTTGGAAGTTTCAAGAATGATGGGCATAGAATTTCATGTCAAAAAAGAGAAACATTTTTTTTTTTTTTGTTAAAAAAAAAAAATAAAAATCAATGAAAGGACAAGATTGAACATAATTGGAACAGGACCTGCATTTCTTCACCTGCATGATTTATAAAGAATTCACAGAATCCACTGAATCATTTATTTATAACTAAGGATTCATTTCATTTCATTTCATTTCAATTTTTTCTTTTTTTTTTTTGTTGGATCCAATAATCAGTTCAAAACCCTGAAAAAACTAAAAATCCAAAATTAAAATAATAATAATAATAATAATAATAATAATAATAATAATAATAATAATAATAATAAATTCACAACTGGGCCATCCTCCTCTCTGATGAGAAAATAAGCCAAAGTTACCATTTTTACACTTGAACAGCAAATTACAAACTACTAAAATCCAAAAAAACCAACCAAAATTAAACCAAAACAACATCAAATCCACACATCTGAGGCAACAAACATGGATCACACAGTAAACCCAAAATTAAACCAAAACAACATCAAATCCACACATCAGAGGCAACAAACATGGATCACACAGTAAACCCAAGTCCCAACCATGGTTAATTACACACAGATGAACTTAGAGAGAGAGAGAGAGAGAGAGAGAGAGAGAGAGAGAGAGAGAGAGAGAGAGAGAGAGAGAGAGAGAGAGACCATACCTGATTGTTGGGCACAGAGAGGAACAACAAGTGGCTTATTGAAGAACAGGAAACATATATATATAAATTAATGGGTGGGTCTCAGAATAAATTAATGGCTGTAAAAGGGGCTTCACCTCCTCTCCTTTCTTTTTGGAGAGAGAGAGAGAGAGAGAGAGAGAGAGAGAGAGAGGGAAAAGGAGAGAGAAAACAACAAAAAGGTGACACCTTTACAACAAATTTCTCATCTTTACAATGAACTTGTGCAGGAGAAGAAGAAGAAGAAGAAGAGCTCCTTCTCTGTCTCTTCTACTACCTCTCACAGTAACTTTCTCTCTCTTCTTTTTCTCTTTCTCTCTCTCTCTCTCTCTTTCTCTTTTTGGGAGGAGTTGTTGAAGAGATTTTTTATTGGACTCCAATATGCCAATAAAATATTTAATTTAATTATTATTAAAATAGATATTCAATATTTTTATTTATAAATTTAGATTTTTTTTAAAAAAAAATAAAATTTTAAATTTTAAAAATAATTTAAATATTTTCAAAATAATGATAAATAATTTGTTGTATTTAAAAAGAGCTGATTTATTCACTATTTTTTAGACTCCTATGCAAACTAAAATTTTAATTATTAAAAAAACAAATATTTAATATTTTTATTTATAAAATTAGATTTTTTAGAAAATGATGAATGATTCATTTTATATATATATATATATATAGAAAAATATAATGTATTAAATTTTAAAAATAATTTGTTGTATTCAGACAGCGATAATTTATTCATTATTTTTTGAACTATTAAATTTATTAAAAATTTTAATTATTAAAATAGATAATTCGTTCACTATTTTTGTACTACTATGTTTACTAAACTTTTTAATTTATAAAATAATTATTTAAAATTTTTATTAATAAAATTAGATTTTTTAGAAAGAAGTGAATGATCCAGTATTTTAACATAATTTATATATTTTTTATATTCGAACATAGTAAAATATATAATATTAAATTCTAAAAATAATTTAAATATTTTTATAAATTGATGAATAGTTTATTATATTTAGAAAGCTAATGAATGACTCATTCATTATTTTTGGAACTACTAAATTTATTAAACTTTTTAATTATTAAAATAGTAATTTAAAGATTTTATCTACAAAATTAGTTATTTTAGAAAGCGATGAATTTTATCTAATATTTTAATAAAATGGTGAATGAGTCGTCGTATTTAGAAAGCGATGATTCATTCACTTATTTTTTTTTTTTGGACTACTAAGTTTACTAAATTTTTTAATTATTAAAATAAGAATTCACAATTTTTATATATTTTTTATATTCGAACACCTGAAAAATATATGGTATTAACTTTTAAAAATAATTTTAATATTTTTTAAAAATAATAAATATTTTGTCGTATTTGAAAATTGATAATTTTGTATAATCACATGTGAATAAAAAATATTTATTTTTGCAGTGTGAGAAGGGACAGGAATTTAGTAATGAATTTATTATTAATTTATTATGAATAAAATAAGTGGTGGTTGTGTAACAGAATAGCATTATTTTAGGGGAGGAAATTAATTAGTAGTTTCCTTTTAAAAAAAAAAAACAAAAAAACAAAAAATAGTAGCTTTTAAAAAAGGGATTGATTGGGGGTTGTGTTATCGGATCCAAAGTGGGGATGCAAATGGATCCGAGATTCCGCTCCTGATCCATTCCAAACGATTCTATCTCGGGGGTGTCAACTAGCTAAACATGAGCGGGCTGGATCGGCTCGTGAACGAGCCGAACACGAGCTGGCTCGTTTAAATATCGCGCTGAAAAATTCAGCTCGTGATCGGCTCGCTTATTAACGAGCCGAACACGAGCGGACTCGCGAATAATAAGTTAGATTTTCATTCCTGCTATTAGGTGTAAAGTTGAAAAAAAAAATATTAAAATCTTAATTTAATAATTAAAATTTATAAAAAATAAAATTTTTTATTAGATTGGTCTAAAATCTAAATAGTAAAATTTACATGAAATTTGGCGAAGATACTTTTGAAAGTATTAAAGTGTTGGTACTGTAATATTTTTAATCGTTGAATTAATTATAATAGTTTTTTGGATCATACATAATGGTTCAAAAATAATCATTCATGTTGATTTTTAATCCAATGATCAAAAAGTCAGTTTAAAAAATTTTACATTCTAACTCACTATAGATAAATGAGATTTTTTTATAATTATATTTCTTTATACCAGAGTTGAATTTTATATTTAAATTAGGATAAAAATTAAATAATAAAAATCTATAATATATATAAGGTCCTGCTAGTATACTCTTATGAGTAAAATTTTTTTGTACTTATAAATTTTCATCCCTTGGATGAAGGAATGTGCGGTTAGGATTATAGTAGTTCTTAGAATTTATACTATTTTTCCAACAATCTGATAAACCCTAGGGGTGTCACTATCATCCTAACCGCACATTTCTTTATTTAAAGATAAAAAGGTTCTGAGTATAAGAGTATAGTAGCCCTACGTTATATATATATATATATATATATATATATATATATATATATATATATATATATATATATATATATATATATATATATATATATATATAGGGCTCGGCTAGAATACTATCGATAGTACCAAACAATTGGTGCTATCAAGTTTTCAACCGTTGGATGAAAATATATGCGGTTGGGATTATAGTGGTCCCCTAAGATTTTTACTATTCAACCAACCACCTAGTAAACCCTAGGGGCCCACTATAATCCCAACCGCATATTTTTTCATCCAACGGCTAAAAACTTAATAGCACCAATGGCTTGGTACTATCGATAGTATTCTAGCATATATATATATATATATATATATATATATATATATATATATATATATATATATATATATATATATATATATATATATATATATTCGAGCTGATCACGGCTCGTGTTCGGCTCATTTATTAAACGAACGATTCGATCTCAAGCTCATTTCGAGCTGAACACGAGCTATCATCCTAACCGCACATTCCTTCATCTAAGGATAAAAAAATTATGAGTATAAGAATTTAGCAGCCCCACGTTATATATATATATATATAATATATATATATATATATATATATATATATGTTAAAGGAAATAATCTCCACATACTTACTGCCATATGTGCATTCATTCACCTTTCATATTCTTCTTAATTATGTACCATATTTATCATTCATTCTTTTTCTTTTGGGGTTGATTGATAATTTACCATGTAAGTCTTATTTTTGTATTATATAAAGGGTGTAAACCCTCATGAATGATAGGGTGAAAACCCTCATGAATAATATATTCAATTAAGTCCAATTCTACCTTTTTCTAGTTATTATGGTATCGGAGCCACTATACTCCAATTACTCTAGACGATAGGTTATCTATCCCAGTCGATATCATCGATTCCATCCAGCATTGCGCGTTGTCGTCGACGTTGTCACCACCGTACTCAGAGCCTGTCTGCCTGATCGTCATTATCACTGTAGTCGACGTTGCTACTACTGGTTGTGCAGCAATAATCACGACGGATTCCGATAGTTCTACTGTTCTTGTCACTTCTGCTTTCCCTCGTTATAAACCTTTTTCCGATGTACATTATGACGTGCGATCCAGCCCTACTGCACCAGCCTCACGTCCAGCGCGTGACTTGTCACAAGTACAATGCAACTAATGAAGCAACTGAGAATGGCCAGCACCGTCTCTTGCTCCGCTAGCACCGTCTCCTGCTCCGCTAGCACCGTCTCCTGCTCCGCTGGCACCTTCGCCGGCTCCGCTGGCTCCGTCTTCTGCTCAGCTGGCACCGTCGCCGGCTCCGCTGGCACCGTCTTCTGCTCCGCTGGCACCGTCACCGGTCCCCACGACGACTTCGAATTCTCCGTCGCCAGCGCGGAATGCACCGGGAGAGCCGAATGCGCCGGGGAGTCCGGCTGCGCCTTCCCACGGGGGCGGAGGGTTTTCGCCGCCCTCGTCTCCTCCGGCGACTTCGTCGCTGTAAGAACTTGAATTTTGAAAATAAATAATTAATGAAAATGATTGAATTCCAGATGAATTATGGATCATGTAAAGCACAAGTAGCCTAAGTGCCCCTTTTCTGCAGTGTAAATTGCACAGTTAATAGGCCGGAAATATCGCCTTTCAATCCGAGCCTGATCTCGAAGATCCGAGACCACGAGTGCGACCGTCACGATGAACTGATCGAAAACCATATTAAGCAAGTTCAGATCTGACGGTCGGATCTTCCAGAAATCAGTGTTGAAGCCGGCGGGACCCGCGACTTAAGTCGCGGGTACAAGTGAACAGTAAACCCCAATTTTGATTCCCCTTAGCGCCAATGTTGGCCAATTACTATCTGGACTCCTAATATAGTGGTTCGAGTAGTCAATTCTAGCTATTTTCGATGTTCTGAACGCAATGGCGCAGTCAAAAATTCTGTTTGACGACTCTGGAGTCTCGAAAAGCGTGAAAACTATATTTTTTTACACAGTTTTTATGGATCGAAAATTCATCCGAGCACTTTCTCGAAAAAACGAAGATCGCTACCTGATAGGATTCGTTGAGCCGGACGTCCTGGCGAAGTCCGTTTTTCGATCTGACGATCGGATCTCCTCGAAAAGCGTGAAATGCATCGAAAAATGCAGTTTTTGCACATGAAACCCTACATTTCTTGCCTCGTAATGCGTGCCATCCTTATGGAAAGGACCAGAGTGTGAGAAAAGTATGCAGTGAGGGACTGGACAGCAAATACCTAGGCTGGGAGGGCTAAAATGCAAAGTGTACATGCATGTGTATACGCATATATACATTAGCTAGGTCACTAAAAGCCCTAAACCTTATTCCTCAATACCCTAGCCCTAGCCGCCAGCTCCAACGGGACCCTCTCCTCTGCCGCTCTCCTCAGACCCAGCCGCACCGGCCGCCGCCTCCCCTGCCGCCGGAGAAGAAAGCAACAATAGAAGCTTGGCTCTCGGGTTGTCGAAGAGGAGGGTACTCGGGAGGTTCCTAGGCGACCTAGACCTGGTCTGAGGAGACCCTCGTGAAGCCGCATCCGAGCCAAGGTGTGCTCGGACCCAGCCGCCGCCGTGCGCCGCCGCGGCCGCCCTCTCCTTTTTCTTGGAAATTCCGGCGAAGGTAAGCCTTGTAGTTTTCCTTTGCATTCCGGCTTTTGAACATGACCGTCGTGTCCCTGACACCGATTGGACCCTCCGGGTACAGGCTGGGCCATCGCCGACATCCCGATCGCCGGCGGGAGCCAACCCCGCCGGAAATTATTGTTTCGGGCCAACCAAGCGTGCCGTCGTCATCGGACCGTCGAGTCGGACCGTCGAGACTGGGATCAGCACCGTTGGATTGCCTCTTCTCATCGACTGCAACCTCCCCACACGATCTCACCTCGATCGGATCAAGATCGGGTCCGCGCGAGGGTGCCCTAGAAACCAGATTTTTGACATTTGTGCCGATCTCGGCCGTCCGGCGCCGCCGCGGCCTTCCGACGCCGGCCGACCTCACCAGAGGACTCCTGGCAGTGGTGGGACTCTGTTGATCCAAGTTTCTCCGGCCGGAACCCAGCCGGTCGGAATCCACCATTAAAGCCCTCCGAGCTCGACCAAGCTCCTCCGGCGCCGCCTCGCCGGCGCTTCTCAGCCGCCGGGAACCTCCAGGTAGGCTCCTATGATTCCCTAGAGTCCTCCCATCAAGTTGCATGTGGCTCTTAACGTGAGGTTTTCCTGTTCCAAGATTGCACCCGAGGAGGCCTTCGGCTCGAGCTCCGGCGATCCCCGGCGCTCCAGACCTCCGTCGACCGTCCAGGTAGGGTCTAAACGTATTGAAAATGATCTCCATAAATTTATTTTGGGCTAAATCCCCTTTGTTGTTAGCTCCAAAGCTTGCACCCGAGAACACCATTTCGGGCTCCCCTCCGGCCGCCGCCGCCTCCGGCCACCGCCGGCCGACCCAGTTTCAACCCGAGACCTTCTGGGGACCCCTTCTAGCCTGTGCTCACCTCAGATGCAGAGCTGAGCCAAAGTTGATCCAAAAAGAAGTCAACCCGAGCCTTGTTGGAGCACCACCTTGCTCCGGCCACCTCTCCGGCAGGTTTCCGGCACGCCTCAGGTGAGCACTCCACTCCCCTGTTATTACTACACACCATGCTCAAGTTAGATCTTAAGTTGATCATGTATATGTTAAGAGGTAACAAAGTTGTAAAATGGACTTAGAAACTTCATGGGCCAACTTTTAACTCGGGATCTGTGTCGATCAAACCCCGTGAGCACGGGCTCCGTCTCGACGTAATGAACCCGCTGGAATTTACGGCGTCGTCGTCGGAGTCCCGGATTGCAAGAACGGGGCAAAATACTGTGTCCAATATCGCGAGTTAAAAGGCTAACTTTGCCCTGGGATTTCGCGCTGACTCAAGATTGTGAGCACGGGGTCCGGCGCATCAAATGTGACGCGCTGGCACTTACGGCGTCGCCGTTGGACCCCCGGATTTTCCGAACGAGCTAAAACAGTAAGTCACAAAAGAAATTACGCAATTTTGAATACACTATGGACCAACTTGCAAAATAAACATCCTGGCTGCCCTTAGACAGTATTACGCACTACCTGGCCATCTTATTAGGATTCCGATGGTCCTTGTGGACCAGGAATCAGATATCGACTGACGAAATAACCGATTTGACCCGTTTAAACGTTCCGTTAGTGTAACGCCGTCGGGAAAGGGTTGTGTGAATTATTTACTGATCATATCGCTTTATACAGGGCCTAGTTGTTCAGCACCAGCCTCCCAGTAGCTGCGCGGGAGTTCGAGGATCTGCCGTCGTCCAGGTGGGTTATCTTCGAACCGGGCCTCAGCTTTTTGGCCCTCTGGTTGCTTAGTTTGTCGGACCCCTGTTTTTGATTTCCCTACTGATCATATGACTTGGCCTGACATATATTGACCTCCTTGACTTAGCATGATCCCTCTGATTGACATTGATCTGATTTGACCTATGATTGAGATATTTACTGATATACGATTACTTGATCCTGAATGATAGCCATTACTCGATATGCGTGATTACTTTTGACATATTATGATCCTCCTGTTTGACGTTGACCCAATTAGACCTATACTTGTGATATTCTTGCATCTGAGTTGAGCTTCCGCTAAACACATGTTTTTCCTTTTTACAAATGTTTTTATCCAAGCGTCGCAGGGTCGCCTGAGTCTGTTCTTGTTTGATAGGACGAATGCATCGCTCTTCGAGGTTTGGGCCTAAAGAACTTGATTTCAAAATGATTTTCAAAACAAAATAAAAATATGTGTTTAGTCCTGTATGATTAGTCTTCCGTTCCTCCCAAATATTGTGATTAGATACAGTTGGTTTATATCTTGCATTCTTGATACCTTGATATATCTGATCCTTGATTGTGTTGGTTGATGATTATTCCTGCATTGATTCGATTCTACTCGGTGATTATCCCTGGACATAGATTTGCCTGATTGATAGATACAGACAGATGATTCCATGTTGGGATCTCGGCATGTTGCCGACTACCCGGTCATTTGACCGTGAGATTGATCATTATGATTCGCCCGCACTGCTGTACTTCACGAACATCAGCGGAGTCATGACCCGTGTAGATGTTCTTTACCGGTAAAGTGGTCAAGTGTACGACCCGTGACTCCCAGGTTAGTGCCCAAGGGTGCCGGAGCGTCGACTCCCAGGTTAGTGCCCGAGGGTGCCGGAGTATGTCAGCCAGGTGGTGCCAGGTTTGGCGAGATATCCCTGAGGTCTCGTGGACCGATATGGTGACTGTTGATTGGATGTTTGTTAGCTCCTTATTGACGCATTACTGCTCAGTTATTTTCAGTATCAGTTGGTAGACATACTTTGATCACCGCAGTTTCTTATGCATGATTATTATAGACACCTTTGATTTCCAGCATATATGATCTACTGCTCTTATGATTGACTACCACTGACATATCCTGATTTACAGCATTTCTTATCTGTAGTTTTTATGGTTGATTACCTGCTTAGTTAGCCTATCTGTGGATTCTGATTATTAGTAGATATTTACGTTTTCAGCTTTTCCTATTGATTCTTACTATCCGCAGATTTTAGTACCCAGTAGGTACGATTAGCTGATCCTCGGCTCGTCGTGCCCACTGGGATACATGTACAGTGTATCTCACACCCAGTAGGTACGATTAGCCTTGTAGTTTTCCTTTGCATTCCGGCTTTTGAACATGACCGTCGTGTCCCTGACACCGATTGGACCCTCCGGGTACAGGCTGGGCCATCGCCGACATCCCGATCGCCGGCGGGAGCCAACCCCGCCGGAAATTATTGTTTCGGGCCAACCAAGCGTGCCGTCGTCATTGGACCGTCGAGACTGGGATCAGCACCGTTGGATTGCCTCTTCTCATCGACTGCAACCTCCCCACACGATCTCACCTCGATCGGATCAAGATCGGGTCCGCGCGAGGGTGCCCTAGAAACCAGATTTTTGACATTTGTGCCGATCTCGGCCGTCCGGCGCCGCCGCGGCCTTCCGACGCCGGCCGACCTCACCAGAGGACTCCTGGCAGTGGTGGGACTCTGTTGATCCAAGTTGCTCCGGCCGGAACCCAGCCGGTCGGAATCCACCATTAAAGCCCTCCGAGCTCGACCAAGCTCCTCCGGCGCCGCCTCGCCGGCGCTTCTCAGCCGCCGGGAACCTCCAGGTAGGCTCCTATGATTCCCTAGAGTCCTCCCATCAAGTTGCATGTGGCTCTTAACGTGAGGTTTTCCTGTTCCAAGATTGCACCTGTCACGCCCCGGGTGTAAACCAGAACCCGGGCCCGTCCACAGATCCGCCGTGCACACGGTATTTCCCGTGTACACGAAGCGCCAAACCTGCTCAGATATAAGAGATAACAATAAAAGAGCAATAAAAACAGAGCTGAACTAGAACTAATACATCTCAGACTGAAGCTGGAATAAAATACAATACATCTGTATAAATGATACATCTGTCTCTCCCAGCTCACCAAAATAAATACAACCTGCTGGCAAAAGCCAGTCCCAAAAGTAAAAGTACAACCGTCTGAGGAATCCTGGGTACACCAACAGTCCAGCTAACTCGCTCATCCTGCCTCGAGATCTATCTACACAGCCGTCCTCTCACCTCGACCCGCCACTGAAAGTCCAGTAGCACCCGCAGAAGACTCTGCAAAACAAGGAAGAAGAAAAAGAGGAAAGGAGAATGGGGGTGAGAACTACTAGTAAACCAGTAGCCTCCCCTAGTGGGTAAAACCTCAAACTCTGACGCACCCACTAGGTCTACCAGAGGCGAAAAGGAAAGAAGAGTGGTAAGAAATGAAACTGCTGAAAAGGGGAGATCTACCACTACTATGCCTCTAAAATGCAGTCCTAGACTGGAATAACCGAGAAACAAAAACCCACCGTCCCAGATGAACCCAATCTGTACCGCCCTCATCATCGGGCAAGAAAGCCGCGCCGATGTGATAGCAAAACTCCTGCTGCCGCCCTCATCATCGGGCCAGAAAGCCGCGCCGATGTGATAGCAAAACCATCAATAACTGTCCGACCCCGGCCTCCGGAGGGGAACTCGAGGGGAGCGACCCACTCGAGGAAAGCACTACCGGGCAATAACAGCGCCGGTAAAATAAGTACCAAAAGCAGGATGTAAATCTCAACTGTAAAGTCCCAGTGGAACACAACCTTCCACTAAAAGACAACTGATTCCCAATCAGATGCAAAAGTAACCATCCGGTCAATCGCCCAATATCCGCGATTGCCGCAATACCCCAAAATCCACGACCAGGTCTCACAACCGACCTCCGGTCAACCGCGTAATATCCGCGGTCGCCGGAATAACCCACAATCACAATCATGAACCACATCCGACACCTGGTCAACCGCCTACTATCCGCGGTTGCCACAAAACCCCGTAGTCCAAAATCATGCCCTATCACCGATGTCCTATAACCGACATCCGGTCAACCGCCCAATATCCGCGGTCGCCGCCAAAACCCATAACCCATAATCCAGGCCCCGGCTACACTATCCCAAACCCCTGCTCAAACCCGAGCAACAAGAACCACCTGACTAACGAAAAGGAGAAAAGAAGCAAACAAGGTTTCTCCTAAGTCAAGTTCCAGCATGAAAGTGTAGCGATAAAAGATGGCCTATCTAGATGTCCATACAAGCATGCAAGTGTTCTCAAGGAAATAAAGGAAAAGGTGTCCAATAGTGGTTCCACATGTGTAACAATTAATAGCTCCGCACAGATATAACCATCATGCTAAAACATTATCCAACCACACATGTCTATAATCCATGTTCCATAATAAAGCATCACTATCCACCTATGCATGTCATAAAATCCTAAAATAGTACCAACCACTAACAGGATAATCATATAGTCCAAAATAGATAATCCAATCCACATGCAAGGTTAAACGCTAACATTCCATCCATACTAACATGTATAAGTCCCAACCACTATCAAATATCCACAAGCATGCAAGTCCCAATTACAATTATCAATCATGGATGTCCAAGAAGGATCTCTCTAATACTCCTAGTGGGTAAGTCAGAAAAGAGGGATAAAGCAACCACCCACCTGAAGTGCAACTGTCCAAATCCGTACAGCTGAAAATACCAAAAACTTCAGATCCTTGCTCCCACAATTTAGCACACCCGTAATATTCCTGATACAAAGTAAAGTCCACTAATTACTCACAGGCACCCAATTATTGCACTCATAATCCCATACAACAACAGTCCCGAAACTGTTAAATTATCACCTGCAGGAAGTGCCCACGAAATTCCAAGAAAAATATCACGGCAATCCTTGCGTCGCTAGCTTCGCAACGGTACCTTGCACGCTCAAATCTGAGTTCTGTACATCAAGATAAAAATTCGGCAAGGGGGCACACTCATACAAAATCTGTATTAAGGACAGATTACTGTTCACTGAGGAAACAGTAATTTTCACCTCGAAATAAAATTCACAAAAATCCAATAAAAATACGAGCGCGTTCCTTGCGATCCGTAGATGAAAAAGTTGTATAAGCTCGTTCCCGTCTGACGCTCGTGCGCAAAGATATCGCCTCCCCAATCCGCTGCTGTCCCAAAATCTCTCACAGAAAAGGGGGACCATTGTTACCTCGGGATCCGAGCCAAAGAGGCAAAATCAGAATGAGTGATCAAAATCAAAGTTGAAGCCCTACCTCTTAGGAGTCTTTCGGCGCAAGAATCACAGAAGAAGGAGCTCGGGTTAGACCAGGAGAGCTAAAACACCGTCGCTGCGCCGAAGAAGAACACAGAAAACGCAACGTCGCGCCGCGCCGTAAAATCGAGATCTCGAAATCCGTGCCACCCGAAAATCTGAAACTTGGTATGTGTAATCTACACTTGAAGGAGAAGAAAACTCCCTCTCACCTCCCCTTCGAGCTGAGGCCTCGAAGGGGTCGAAATTTAGCCTTGAAGAGCTCTCGGAATGCACTTAAGGGAAATCCAATACAAAAATGCCCCAGAAACTTCGCTGCGCCCGGAGCACAAGAACCCTCCAACCGTGGCGCGCCACGTGGCCCCTTCCACCGTGCACCGGCCGTGAACCGCGCACCCGCACGTCGCGTACACCCGCTCCGCGTACGGCACCCACTCCAAGACTTGCGTGGACCGGGAGCACAACACCGCACCAATCACGCAACGCCACGTGTCCACTGTCGGTCCACCATGCACCAACACTGTTCCGTGGACCGGGTGCAGTGAGCCGCCCAACCAGACCGTGCCACGTGGCACCCCGCTCGGTGCACGCCCGCCGCGTGGACCGGCCGCCTGCCCGCGCCCCTGCGCGCTGCCCGCGGCCCTGCCCGCGCCGCGCGCCGCCGCTGCTCCGCCTGCCCGAGGCCGCGCCGCTTCCCGCCGGTGCTGCCCGCCGCCGCCGCCGCCGCCGGCCGGCCGCCGGGAACACTGTTCCGGCGTGAACAGTAACCCGAGCCCGAAAAAAATCAAGTAAATAGTCTATCTGAAGCGTTTTCGCGCGCTGAATCCGATTTTGACGTCCGTTTCGCCAAATTCTCACTCTAAAAATTGCCGAAAGCCCCCGGAAAAGTATTCTTAGTCCGGAATTCGCGCCGAGCCTAAACTCAATATCCGTTTTGCGCGCAAACACCTCCAAACAACCGATGGGGTCCCCCGATCACCCACGTGATCCATTTAAGCCCGAAGTCCAACACTTGTGTCCAAATTGGCGCACGAACACCGCCGACATGCCGCGTGGGCTTCTGGAAGCTGCTGGTCACACTGTAGAAGCTCTGGAAAGATCCGGATCACCACATCCTCCCCCACTAAAAGAAAGTTTCGTCCTCGAAACTAAAGTCGTTCCTCAACACGGAATCTCAACCAGATAGAGGGGGTAATTATCCGATCATCCGCCACTCAAGCTCCCCAAGCTGTCAAATACCTCCTCCAGGGACACGATACAATCCTCGGGTCTCTAACAAGAACAAAATAAAGGTGGGCACTCCAGGAATCCGTACTACCTCAACCAAGTACAGCTGGACTAACCGCTCGAGCTACCAAGTAGTCCACATCGGTATACGCATCCGCTCCTCCTCAGCCTCAGATAATCCAACCACAAGTCCATCGGCACACTAGTTCGATCCCAGTACCTCTTCACTTCCCGCGATATCCAATGCAAGTCCCTCAACCACACCAGCCTAAAAGGCTACTCAACCACTGCGAAACATCCGCCTCACGCACAAAATCAAAACCATAGAGGCGAAGATAACCCTCAAGCAACCCAAGTACACCAATACCTCCGGGCCTGGCTCCCCAAGAAAATTGTCCCCCATCGAACAAGACCCTGTCCCCAAAGCCTCCCTACTCAATCCCACGAATCGGAATGACTCATCCGCCAAAACTGGCTCACTCGATCGACGCAATCCCACAGCTTACCCGCTGTCAACTATCCACCCTGCCTCGGTGCCTCAACACTAAACGTCGGCACGGAGGGGGCTACTCGCTACTCCGACAACTGTGCCACTGCGCTGCTCCGACAACTGTGCCACTGCGCTGCTCCGACAACTGTGTCACTGCTCCGACAACTGTGCCACTGCGCTGCTCCGACAACTGTGTCACTGCTCCGACAACTGTGCCACTGCTCCGACAACTGTGCCACTGCGCTGCTCCGACAACTGTGTCACTGCGCTGCTCCGACAACTGTGTCACTGCTCCGACAACTGTGCCACTGCGCTGCTCCGACAACTGTGCCACTGCTCCGACAACTGTGCCACTGCGCTGCTCCGACAACTGTGTCACTGCGCTGCTCCGACAACTGTGCCACTGCTCCGACAACTGTGCCACTGCGCTGCTCCGACAACTGTGTCACTGCGCTGCTCCGACAATTGTGTCACTGCTCCGACAACTGTGCCACTGCGCTGCTCCGACAACTGTGCCACTGCTCCGACAACTGTGCCACTGTGCTGCTCCGACAACTGTGTCACTGCACTGCTCCGACAACTGTGCCACTGCTCCGACAACTGTGCCACTGCGCTGCTCCGACAACTGTGTCACTGCGCTGCTCCGACAACTGTGCCACTGCGCTGCTGATCTGCCACCCAACACTACTACCCTTCGGGTCCGGAGCTCTCAGACCCCAATCTGGGTATCCGGCCCGAAACAACCAGCCCAGACCCAACTGCCGCACCGAGGTGCACCCGGGTCAGGGCCCAACGTCGGGGAGACACCGCTCACCACGACAAAACCGCAAATCAGCACACCCCAACACTCGACCCAATCTAGCGAAAGTCAAAGACATCCCCCTATTTTTGTAACTTTATGTTGTCTGCAGCCAACATAACTGTCCAACAAAAATAGGATATGTCGATCCCTCTTCACTCACAGGAAGAGTCAAATAATTAAATCACCGACTTTCGCAAAATGTCACGTCTCTCACACCCTAACATCCTAGGGCCCGCCATAAGCCTAGGGTTTCCTAAGTCCCGACTGACCTATCCCTAAGCTCTGATACCACCTAATCTGTCACGCCCCGGGTGTAAACCAGAACCCGGGCCCGTCCACAGATCCGCCGTGCACACGGTATTTCCCGTGTACACGAAGCGCCAAACCTGCTCAGATATAAGAGATAACAATAAAAGAGCAATAAAAACAGAGCTGAACTAAAACTAATACATCTCAGACTGAAGCTGGAAATAAAATACAATACATCTGTATAAATGATACATCTGTCTCTCCCAGCTCACCAAAATAAATACAACCTGCTGGCAAAAGCCAGTCCCAAAAGTAAAAGTACAACCGTCTGAGGAATCCTGGGTACACCAACAGTCCAGCTAACTCGCTCATCCTGCCTCGAGATCTATCTACACAGCCGTCCTCTCACCTCGACCCGCCACTGAAAGTCCAGTAGCACCCGCAGAAGACTCTGCAAAACAAGGAAGAAGAAAAAGAGGAAAGAAGAATGGGGGTGAGAACTACTAGTAAACCAGTAGCCTCCCCTAGTGGGTAAAACCTCAAACTCTGACGCACCCACTAGGTCTACCAGAGGCGAAAAGGAAAGAAGAGTGGTAAGAAATGAAACTGCTGAAAAGGGAGATCTACCACTACTATGCCTCTAAAATGCAGTCCTAGACTGGAATAACCGAGAAACAAAAACCCACCGTCCCAGATGAACCCAATCTGTACCGCCCTCATCATCGGGCAAGAAAGCCGCGCCGATGTGATAGCAAAACTCCTGCTGCCGCCCTCATCATCGGGCCAGAAAGCCGCGCCGATGTGATAGCAAAACCGTCAATAACTGTCCGACCCCGGCCTCCGGAGGGGAACTCGAGGGGAGCGACCCACTCGAGGAAAGCACTACCGGGCAATAACCGCGCCGGTAAAATAAGTACCAAAAGCAGGATGTAAATCTCAACTGTAAAGTCCCAGTGGAACACAACCTTCCACTAAAAGACAACTGATTCCCAATCAGATGCAAAAGTAACCATCCGGTCAATCGCCCAATATCCGCGATTGCCGCAATACCCCAAAATCCACGACCAGGTCTCACAACCGACCTCCGGTCAACCGCGTAATATCCGCGGTCGCCGGAATAACCCACAATCACAATCATGAACCACATCCGACACCTGGTCAACCGCCTACTATCCGCGGTTGCCACAAAACCCCGTAGTCCAAAATCATGCCCTATCACCGATGTCCTATAACCGACATCCGGTCAACCGCCCAATATCCGCGGTCGCCGCCAAAACCCATAACCCATAATCCAGGCCCCGGCTACACTATCCCAAACCCCTGCTCAAACCCGAGCAACAAGAACCACCTGACTAACGAAAAGGAGAAAAGAAGCAAACAAGGTTTCTCCTAAGTCAAGTTCCAGCATGAAAGTGTAGCGATAAAAGATGGCCTATCTAGATGTCCATACAAGCATGCAAGTGTTCTCAAGGAAATAAAGGAAAAGGTGTCCAATAGTGGTTCCACATGTGTAACAATTAATAGCTCCGCACAGATATAACCATCATGCTAAAACATTATCCAACCACACATGTCTATAATCCATGTTCCATAATAAAGCATCACTATCCACCTATGCATGTCATAAAATCCTAAAATAGTACCAACCACTAACAGGATAATCATATAGTCCAAAATAGATAATCCAATCCACATGCAAGGTTAAACGCTAACATTCCATCCATACTAACATGTATAAGTCCCAACCACTATCAAATATCCACAAGCATGCAAGTCCCAATTACAATTATCAATCATGGATGTCCAAGAAGGATCTCTCTAATACTCCTAGTGGGTAAGTCAGAAAAGAGGGATAAAGCAACCACCCACCTGAAGTGCAACTGTCCAAAATCCGTACAGCTGAAAATACCAAAAACTTCAGATCCTTGCTCCCACAATTTAGCACACCCGTAATATTCCTGATACAAAGTAAAGTCCACTAATTACTCACAGGCACCCAATTATTGCACTCATAATCCCATACAACAACAGTCCCGAAACTGTTAAATTATCACCTGCAGGAAGTGCCCACGAAATTCCAAGAAAAATATCACGGCAATCCTTGCGTCGCTAGCTTCGCAACGGTACCTTGCACGCTCAAATCTGAGTTCTGTACATCAAGATAAAAATTCGGCAAGGGGGCACACTCATACAAAATCTGTATTAAGGACAGATTACTGTTCACTGAGGAAACAGTAATTTTCACCTCGAAATAAAATTCACAAAAATCCAATAAAAATACGAGCGCGTTCCTTGCGATCCGTAGATGAAAAAGTTGTATAAGCTCGTTCCCGTCTGACGCTCGTGCGCAAAGATATCGCCTCCCCAATCCGCTGCTGTCCCAAAATCTCTCACAGAAAAGGGGGACATTGTTACCTCGGGATCCGAGCCAAAGAGGCAAAATCAGAATGAGTGATCAAAATCAAAGTTGAAGCCCTACCTCTTAGGAGTCTTTCGGCGCAAGAATCACAGAAGAAGGAGCTCGGGTTAGACCAGGAGAGCTAAAACACCGTCGCTGCGCCGAAGAAGAACACAGAAAACGCAACGTCGCGCCGCGCCGTAAAATCGAGATCTCGAAATCCGTGCCACCCGAAAATCTGAAACTTGGTATGTGTAATCTACACTTGAAGGAGAAGAAAACTCCCTCTCACCTCCCCTTCGAGCTGAGGCCTCGAAGGGGTCGTAATTTAGCCTTGAAGAGCTCTCGGAATGCACTTAAGGGAAATCCAATACAAAAATGCCCCAGAAACTTCGCTGCGCCCGGAGCACAAGAACCCTCCAACCGTGGCGCGCCACGTGGCCCCTTCCACCGTGCACCGGCCGTGAACCGCGCACCCGCACGTCGCGTACACCCGCTCCGCGTACGGCACCCACTCCAAGACTTGCGTGGACCGGGAGCACAACACCGCACCAATCACGCAACGCCACGTGTCCACTGTCGGTCCACCGTGCACCAACACTGTTCCGTGGACCGGGTGCAGTGAGCCGCCCAACCAGACCGTGCCACGTGGCACCCCGCTCGGTGCACGCCCGCCGCGTGGACCGGCCGCCTGCCCGCGCCCCTGCGCGCTGCCCGCGGCCCTGCCCGCGCCGCGCGCCGCCGCTGCTCCGCCTGCCCGAGGCCGCGCCGCCGCCCGCCGGTGCTGCCCGCCGCCGCCGCCGCCGCCGGCCGGCCGCCGGGAACACTGTTCCGGCGTGAACAGTAACCCGAGCCCGAAAAAAATCAAGTAAATAGTCTATCTGAAGCGACTTGATCCCTCTGATTGACTTGGCCTGACATATATTGACCTCCTTGACTTAGCATGATCCCTCTGATTGACATTGATCTGATTTGACCTATGATTGAGATATTTACTGATATACGATTACTTGATCCTGAATGATAGCCATTACTCGATATGCGTGATTACTTTTGACATATTATGATCCTCCTGTTTGACGTTGACCCAATTAGACCTATACTTGTGATATTCTTGCATCTGAGTTGAGCTTCCGCTAAACACATGTTTTTCCTTTTTACAAATGTTTTTATCCAAGCGTCGCAGGGTCGCCTGAGTCTGTTCTTGTTTGATAGGACGAAGGCATCGCTCTTCGAGGTTTGGGCCTAAAGAACTTGATTTCAAAATGATTTTCAAAACAAAATAAAAATATGTGTTTAGTCCTGTATGATTAGTCTTCCGTTCCTCCCAAATATTGTGATTAGATACAGTTGGTTTATATCTTGCATTCTTGATACCTTGATATATCTGATCCTTGATTGTGTTGGTTGATGATTATTCCTGCATTGATTCGATTCTACTCGGTGATTATCCCTGGACATAGATTTGCCTGATTGATAGATACAGACAGATGATTCCATGTTGGGATCTCGGCATGTTGCCGACTACCCGGTCATTTGACCGTGAGATTGATCATTATGATTCGCCCGCACTGCTGTACTTCACGAACATCAGCGGAGTCATGACCCGTGTAGATGTTCTTTACCGGTAAAGTGGTCAAGTGTACGACCCGTGACTCCCAGGTTAGTGCCCAAGGGTGCCGGAGCGTCGACTCCCAGGTTAGTGCCCGAGGGTGCCGGAGTATGTCAGCCAGGTGGTGCCAGGTTTGGCGAGATATCCCTGAGGTCTCGTGGACCGATATGGTGACTGTTGATTGGATGTTTGTTAGCTCCTTATTGACGCATTACTGCTCAGTTATTTTCAGTATCAGTTGGTAGACATACTTTGATCACCGCAGTTTCTTATGCATGATTATTATAGACACCTTTGATTTCCAGCATATATGATCTACTGCTCTTATGATTGACTACCACTGACATATCCTGATTTACAGCATTTCTTATCTGTAGTTTTTATGGTTGATTACCTGCTTAGTTAGCCTATCTGTGGATTCTGATTATTAGTAGATATTTACGTTTTCAGCTTTTCCTATTGATTCTTACTATCCGCAGATTTTAGTACCCAGTAGGTACGATTAGCTGATCCTCGGCTCGTCGTGCCCACTGGGATACATGTACAGTGTATCTCACACCCCCTGGGTGACCATTTTTCCAGGTCCGTCGGGTGGGGAGATAGCGGGACGATCCAGTGAGCCTGTCACGATAGAGCTGTCCCCATGATCATAGATATTGAGCTTGATGATTTATGTAGATTTTTATTCCCGCATTTTATTCCAGTTTCTATTTGCTATAGACATTTAAAATATCGATGTAATAGCTGATTTTAAATTATTTCTGCTGACTAGATTAGTAGTTGTACTGAGATATCTGTTGCTGATTACTAGCCTAGCCGTGCATATATAGGAGAGTCTCTATTCGCGGAATAGAGAGTTTCCTATATGTGTGGCGGTCTGTCACGCCCGTTTTGCAACTCTGATTTAATCAAAAAAAAATTTCAGACCTGATTTTTAAACTCGGGGCGTGACAGATTAGAAGACTATAACTTAAGTAAGCAGACAAATAGACCCAATCATGATATTCCCCTTTTCAGGGTGGGGTATTTCCTCAGCTCTTTCGACAGTACGTTGTCTGCAGCCAACGTGCTTATCAAAAGAAAAGTGAAATACCATAGATCTGTCGCCAACATCAAGTTGGGGACACGACTCCCATAAAATTCGTGAACTGATATCACTGGGACAGACTAACGAATTACCAACTGCACGCCGATGGCTCTATCCGATTCAGGGGCCGTTGGTGTGTTCCAGATAACGGCAAATTAAGAACATCCTTATTGAGACACCTCTGAAGATCCTGGCTCGAGATGAAAAGAAGCTGAGAAGTTGACCGATCCCCTATGTTAAGGTACAATGGGAGAACCCTGAAGAGCGCGAAGCCACGTGGGAACGTGAATCAGCCATGTTGGAGCGCATTTCCCATATATTTGGTTCTTAGTTGTTTTAAGTTTCAGGGACGAAACTTCCTTTTTGGTGGGAGAGATGTAAGAACTTGAATTTTAAAAATAAATAATTAATGAAAATGATTGAATTCCAGATGAATTATGGATCATGTAAAGCACAAGTAGCCTAAGTGCCCCTTTTCTGCAGTGTAAATTGCACAGTTAATAGGCCGGAAATATCGCCTTTCAATCCGAGCCTGATCTCGAAGATCCGAGACCACGAGTGCGACCGTCACGATGAACTGATCGAAAACCATATTAAGCAAGTTCAGATCTGACGGTCGGATCTTCCAGAAATCAGTGTTGAAGCCGGCGGGACCCGCGACTTAAGTCGCGGGTACAAGTGAACAGTAAACCCCAATTTTGATTCCCCTTAGCGCCAATGTTGGCCAATTTACTATCTGGACTCCTAATATAGTGGTTCGAGTAGTCAATTCTAGCTATTTTCGATGTTCTGAACGCAATGGCGCAGTCAAAAATTCTGTTTGACGACTCTGGAGTCTCGAAAAGCGTGAAAACTATATTTTTTTACACAGTTTTTATGGATCGAAAATTCATCCGAGCACTTTCTCGAAAAACGAAGATCGCTACCTGATAGGATTCGTTGAGCCGGACGTCCTGGCGAAGTCCGTTTTTCGATCTGACGATCGGATCTCCTCGAAAAGCGTGAAATGCATCGAAAAATGTAGTTTTTGCACATGAAACCCTACATTTCTTGCCTCGTAATGCGTGCCATCCTTATGGAAAGGACCAGAGTGTGAGAAAAGTATGCAGTGAGGGACTGGACAGCAAATACCTAGGCTGGGAGGGCTAAAATGCAAAGTGTACATGCATGTGTATACGCATATATACATTAGCTAGGTCACTAAAAGCCCTAAACCTTATTCCTCAATACCCTAGCCCTAGCCGCCAGCTCCAACGGGACCCTCTCCTCTGCCGCTCTCCTCAGACCCAGCCGCACCGGCCGCCGCCTCCCCTGCCGCCGGAGAAGAAAGCAACAATAGAAGCTTGGCTCTCGGGTTGTCGAAGAGGAGGGTACTCGGGAGGTTCCTAGGCGACCTAGACCTGGTCTGAGGAGACCCTCGTGAAGCCGCATCCGAGCCAAGGTGTGCTCGGACCCAGCCGCCGCCGTGCGCCGCCGCGGCCGCCCTCTCCTTTTTCTTGGAAATTCCGGCGAAGGTAAGCCTTGTAGTTTTCCTTTGCATTCCGGCTTTTGAACATGACCGTCGTGTCCCTGACACCGATTGGACCCTCCGGGTACAGGCTGGGCCATCGCCGACATCCCGATCGCCGGCGGGAGCCAACCCCGCCGGAAATTATTGTTTCGGGCCAACCAAGCGTGCCGTCGTCATCGGACCGTCGAGACTGGGATCAGCACCGTTGGATTGCCTCTTCTCATCGACTGCAACCTCCCCACACGATCTCACCTCGATCGGATCAAGATCGGGTCCGCGCGAGGGTGCCCTAGAAACCAGATTTTTGACATTTGTGCCGATCTCGGCCGTCCGGCGCCGCCGCGGCCTTCCGACGCCGGCCGACCTCACCAGAGGACTCCTGGCAGTGGTGGGACTCTGTTGATCCAAGTTGCTCCGGCCGGAACCCAGCCGGTCGGAATCCACCATTAAAGCCCTCCGAGCTCGACCAAGCTCCTCCGGCGCCGCCTCGCCGGCGCTTCTCAGCCGCCGGGAACCTCCAGGTAGGCTCCTATGATTCCCTAGAGTCCTCCCATCAAGTTGCATGTGGCTCTTAACGTGAGGTTTTCCTGTTCCAAGATTGCACCCGAGGAGGCCTTCGGCTCGAGCTCCGGCGATCCCCGGCGCTCCAGACCTCCGTCGACCGTCCAGGTAGGGTCTAAACGTATTGAAAATGATCTCCATAAATTTATTTTGGGCTAAATCCCCTTTGTTGTTAGCTCCAAAGCTTGCACCCGAGAACACCATTTCGGGCTCCCCTCCGGCCGCCGCCGCCTCCGGCCACCGCCGGCCGACCCAGTTTCAACCCGAGACCTTCTGGGGACCCCTTCTAGCCTGTGCTCACCTCAGATGCAGAGCTGAGCCAAAGTTGATCCAAAAAGAAGTCAACCCGAGCCTTGTTGGAGCACCACCTTGCTCCGGCCACCTCTCCGGCAGGTTTCCGGCACGCCTCAGGTGAGCACTCCACTCCCCTGTTATTACTACACACCATGCTCAAGTTAGATCTTAAGTTGATCATGTATATGTTAAGAGGTAACAAAGTTGTAAAATGGACTTAGAAACTTCATGGGCCAACTTTTAACTCGGGATCTGTGTCGATCAAACCCCGTGAGCACGGGCTCCGTCTCGACGTAATGAACCCGCTGGAATTTACGGCGTCGTCGTCGGAGTCCCGGATTGCAAGAACGGGGCAAAATACTGTGTCCAATATCGCGAGTTAAAAGGCTAACTTTGCCCTGGGATTTCGCGCTGACTCAAGATTGTGAGCACGGGGTCCGGCGCATCAAATGTGACGCGCTGGCACTTACGGCGTCGCCGTTGGACCCCCGGATTTTCCGAACGAGCTAAAACAGTAAGTCACAAAAGAAATTACGCAATTTTGAATACACTATGGACCAACTTGCAAAATAAACATCCTGGCTGCCCTTAGACAGTATTACGCACTACCTGGCCATCTTATTAGGATTCCGATGGTCCTCGTGGACCAGGAATCAGATATCGACTGACGAAATAACCGATTTGACCCGTTTAAACGTTCCGTTAGTGTAACGCCGTCGGGAAAGGGTTGTGTGAATTATTTACTGATCATATCGCTTTATACAGGGCCTAGTTGTTCAGCACCAGCCTCCCAGTAGCTGCGCGGGAGTTCGAGGATCTGCCGTCGTCCAGGTGGGTTATCTTCGAACCGGGCCTCAGCTTTTTGGCCCTCTGGTTGCTTAGTTTGTCGGACCCCTGTTTTTGATTTCCCTACTGATCATATGACTTGGCCTGACATATATTGACCTCCTTGACTTAGCATGATCCCTCTGATTGACATTGATCTGATTTGACCTATGATTGAGATATTTACTGATATACGATTACTTGATCCTGAATGATAGCCATTACTCGATATGCGTGATTACTTTTGACATATTATGATCCTCCTGTTTGACGTTGACCCAATTAGACCTATACTTGTGATATTCTTGCATCTGAGTTGAGCTTCCGCTAAACACATGTTTTTCCTTTTTACAAATGTTTTTATCCAAGCGTCGCAGGGTCGCCTGAGTCTGTTCTTGTTTGATAGGACGAATGCATCGCTCTTCGAGGTTTGGGCCTAAAGAACTTGATTTCAAAATGATTTTCAAAACAAAATAAAAATATGTGTTTAGTCCTGTATGATTAGTCTTCCGTTCCTCCCAAATATTGTGATTAGATACAGTTGGTTTATATCTTGCATTCTTGATACCTTGATATATCTGATCCTTGATTGTGTTGGTTGATGATTATTCCTGCATTGATTCGATTCTACTCGGTGATTATCCCTGGACATAGATTTGCCTGATTGATAGATACAGACAGATGATTCCATGTTGGGATCTCGGCATGTTGCCGACTACCCGGTCATTTGACCGTGAGATTGATCATTATGATTCGCCCGCACTGCTGTACTTCACGAACATCAGCGGAGTCATGACCCGTGTAGATGTTCTTTACCGGTAAAGTGGTCAAGTGTACGACCCGTGACTCCCAGGTTAGTGCCCAAGGGTGCCGGAGCGTCGACTCCCAGGTTAGTGCCCGAGGGTGCCGGAGTATGTCAGCCAGGTGGTGCCAGGTTTGGCGAGATATCCCTGAGGTCTCGTGGACCGATATGGTGACTGTTGATTGGATGTTTGTTAGCTCCTTATTGACGCATTACTGCTCAGTTATTTTCAGTATCAGTTGGTAGACATACTTTGATCACCGCAGTTTCTTATGCATGATTATTATAGACACCTTTGATTTCCAGCATATATGATCTACTGCTCTTATGATTGACTACCACTGACATATCCTGATTTACAGCATTTCTTATCTGTAGTTTTTATGGTTGATTACCTGCTTAGTTAGCCTATCTGTGGATTCTGATTATTAGTAGATATTTACGTTTTCAGCTTTTCCTATTGATTCTTACTATCCGCAGATTTTAGTACCCAGTAGGTACGATTAGCTGATCCTCGGCTCGTCGTGCCCACTGGGATACATGTACAGTGTATCTCACACCCCCTGGGTGACCATTTTTCCAGGTCCGTCGGGTGGGGAGATAGCGGGACGATCCAGTGAGCCTGTCACGATAGAGCTGTCCCCATGATCATAGATATTGAGCTTGATGATTTATGTAGATTTTTATTCCCGCATTTTATTCCAGTTTCTATTTGCTATAGACATTTAAAATATCGATGTAATAGCTGATTTTAAATTATTTCTGCTGACTAGATTAGTAGTTGTACTGAGATATCTGTTGCTGATTACTAGCCTAGCCGTGCATATATAGGAGAGTCTCTATTCGCGGAATAGAGAGTTTCCTATATGTGTGGCGGTCTGTCACGCCCGTTTTGCAACTCTGATTTAATCAAAAAAAAATTTCAGACCTGATTTTTAAACTCGAGGCGTGACAGATTAGAAGACTATAACTTAAGTAAGCAGACAAATAGACCCAATCATGATATTCCCCTTTTCAGGGTGGGGTATTTCCTCAGCTCTTTCGACAGTACGTTGTCTGCAGCCAACGTGCTTATCAAAAGAAAAGTGAAATACCATAGATCTGTCGCCAACATCAAGTTGGGGACACGACTCCCATAAAATTCGTGAACTGATATCACTGGGACAGACTAACGAATTACCAACTGCACGCCGATGGCTCTATCCGATTCAGGGGCCGTTGGTGTGTTCCAGATAACGGCAAATTAAGAACATCCTTATTGAGACACCTCTGAAGATCCTGGCTCGAGATGAAAAGAAGCTGAGAAGTTGACCGATCCCCTATGTTAAGGTACAATGGGAGAACCCTGAAGAGCGCGAAGCCACGTGGGAACGTGAATCAGCCATGTTGGAGCGCATTTCCCATATATTTGGTTCTTAGTTGTTTTAAGTTTCAGGGACGAAACTTCCTTTTTGGTGGGAGAGATGTAAGAACTTGAATTTTGAAAATAAATAATTAATGAAAATGATTGAATTCCAGATGAATTATGGATCATGTAAAGCACAAGTAGCCTAAGTGCCCCTTTTCTGCAGTGTAAATTGCACAGTTAATAGGCCGGAAATATCGCCTTTCAATCCGAGCCTGATCTCGAAGATCCGAGACCACGAGTGCGACCGTCACGATGAACTGATCGAAAACCATATTAAGCAAGTTCAGATCTGACGGTCGGATCTTCCAGAAATCAGTGTTGAAGCCGGCGGGACCCGCGACTTAAGTCGCGGGTACAAGTGAACAGTAAACCCCAATTTTGATTCCCCTTAGCGCCAATGTTGGCCAATTTACTATCTGGACTCCTAATATAGTGGTTCGAGTAGTCAATTCTAGCTATTTTCGATGTTCTGAACGCAATGGCGCAGTCAAAAATTCTGTTTGACGACTCTGGAGTCTCGAAAAGCGTGAAAACTATATTTTTTTACACAGTTTTTATGGATCGAAAATTCATCCGAGCACTTTCTCGAAAAACGAAGATCGCTACCTGATAGGATTCGTTGAGCCGGACGTCCTGGCGAAGTCCGTTTTTCGATCTGACGATCGGATCTCCTCGAAAAGCGTGAAATGCATCGAAAAATGCAGTTTTTGCACATGAAACCCTACATTTCTTGCCTCGTAATGCGTGCCATCCTTATGGAAAGGACCAGAGTGTGAGAAAAGTATGCAGTGAGGGACTGGACAGCAAATACCTAGGCTGGGAGGGCTAAAATGCAAAGTGTACATGCATGTGTATACGCATATATACATTAGCTAGGTCACTAAAAGCCCTAAACCTTATTCCTCAATACCCTAGCCCTAGCCGCCAGCTCCAACGGGACCCTCTCCTCTGCCGCTCTCCTCAGACCCAGCCGCACCGGCCGCCGCCTCCCCTGCCGCCGGAGAAGAAAGCAACAATAGAAGCTTGGCTCTCGGGTTGTCGAAGAGGAGGGTACTCGGGAGGTTCCTAGGCGACCTAGACCTGGTCTGAGGAGACCCTCGTGAAGCCGCATCCGAGCCAAGGTGTGCTCGGACCCAGCCGCCGCCGTGCGCCGCCGCGGCCGCCCTCTCCTTTTTCTTGGAAATTCCGGCGAAGGTAAGCCTTGTAGTTTTCCTTTGCATTCCGGCTTTTGAACATGACCGTCGTGTCCCTGACACCGATTGGACCCTCCGGGTACAG
The DNA here is from genome assembly GCA_029168755.2 of Tillandsia fasciculata. Classification (NCBI taxonomy): domain Eukaryota; kingdom Viridiplantae; phylum Streptophyta; class Magnoliopsida; order Poales; family Bromeliaceae; genus Tillandsia; species Tillandsia fasciculata. Next base: position 15,635,263 of record CM054947.1, on the reverse strand, counting down.
GCTGGGCCATCGCCGACATCCCGATCGCCGGCGGGAGCCAACCCCGCCGGAAATTATTGTTTCGGGCCAACCAAGCGTGCCGTCGTCATCGGACCGTCGAGACTGGGATCAGCACCGTTGGATTGCCTCTTCTCATCGACTGCAACCTCCCCACACGATCTCACCTCGATCGGATCAAGATCGGGTTCGCGCGAGGGTGCCCTAGAAACCAGATTTTTGACATTTGTGCCGATCTCGGCCGTCCGGCGCCGCCGCGGCCTTCCGACGCCGGCCGACCTCACCAGAGGACTCCTGGCAGTGGTGGGACTCTGTTGATCCAAGTTGCTCCGGCCGGAACCCAGCCGGTCGGAATCCACCATTAAAGCCCTCCGAGCTCGACCAAGCTCCTCCGGCGCCGCCTCGCCGGCGCTTCTCAGCCGCCGGGAACCTCCAGGTAGGCTCCTATGATTCCCTAGAGTCCTCCCATCAAGTTGCATGTGGCTCTTAACGTGAGGTTTTCCTGTTCCAAGATTGCACCCGAGGAGGCCTTCGGCTCGAGCTCCGGCGATCCCCGGCGCTCCAGACCTCCGTCGACCGTCCAGGTAGGGTCTAAACGTATTGAAAATGATCTCCATAAATTTATTTTGGGCTAAATCCCCTTTGTTGTTAGCTCCAAAGCTTGCACCCGAGAACACCATTTCGGGCTCCCCCTCCGGCCGCCGCCGCCTCCGGCCACCGCCGGCCGACCCAGTTTCAACCCGAGACCTTCTGGGGACCCCTTCTAGCCTGTGCTCACCTCAGATGCAGAGCTGAGCCAAAGTTGATCCAAAAAGAAGTCAACCCGAGCCTTGTTGGAGCACCACCTTGCTCGGCCACCTCTCCGGCAGGTTTCCGGCACGCCTCAGGTGAGCACTCCACTCCCCTGTTATTACTACACACCATGCTCAAGTTAGATCTTAAGTTGATCATGTATATGTTAAGAGGTAACAAAGTTGTAAAATGGACTTAGAAACTTCATGGGCCAACTTTTAACTCGGGATCTGTGTCGATCAAACCCCGTGAGCACGGGCTCCGTCTCGACGTAATGAACCCGCTGGAATTTACGGCGTCGTCGTCGGAGTCCCGGATTGCAAGAACGGGGCAAAATACTGTGTCCAATATCGCGAGTTAAAAGGCTAACTTTGCCCTGGGATTTCGCGCTGACTCAAGATTGTGAGCACGGGGTCCGGCGCATCAAATGTGACGCGCTGGCACTTACGGCGTCGCCGTTGGACCCCCGGATTTTCCGAACGAGCTAAAACAGTAAGTCACAAAAGAAATTACGCAATTTTGAATACACTATGGACCAACTTGCAAAATAAACATCCTGGCTGCCCTTAGACAGTATTACGCACTACCTGGCCATCTTATTAGGATTCCGATGGTCCTCGTGGACCAGGAATCAGATATCGACTGACGAAATAACCGATTTGACCCGTTTAAACGTTCCGTTAGTGTAACGCCGTCGGGAAAGGGTTGTGTGAATTATTTACTGATCATATCGCTTTATACAGGGCCTAGTTGTTCAGCACCAGCCTCCCAGTAGCTGCGCGGGAGTTCGAGGATCTGCCGTCGTCCAGGTGGGTTATCTTCGAACCGGGCCTCAGCTTTTTGGCCCTCTGGTTGCTTAGTTTGTCGGACCCCTGTTTTGATTTCCCTACTGATCATATGACTTGGCCTGACATATATTGACCTCCTTGACTTAGCATGATCCCTCTGATTGACATTGATCTGATTTGACCTATGATTGAGATATTTACTGATATACGATTACTTGATCCTGAATGATAGCCATTACTCGATATGCGTGATTACTTTTGACATATTATGATCCTCCTGTTTGACGTTGACCCAATTAGACCTATACTTGTGATATTCTTGCATCTGAGTTGAGCTTCCGCTAAACACATGTTTTTCCTTTTTACAAATGTTTTTATCCAAGCGTCGCAGGGTCGCCTGAGTCTGTTCTTGTTTGATAGGACGAAGGCATCGCTCTTCGAGGTTTGGGCCTAAAGAACTTGATTTCAAAATGATTTTCAAAACAAAATAAAAATATGTGTTTAGTCCTGTATGATTAGTCTTCCGTTCCTCCCAAATATTGTGATTAGATACAGTTGGTTTATATCTTGCATTCTTGATACCTTGATATATCTGATCCTTGATTGTGTTGGTTGATGATTATTCCTGCATTGATTCGATTCTACTCGGTGATTATCCCTGGACATAGATTTGCCTGATTGATAGATACAGACAGATGATTCCATGTTGGGATCTCGGCATGTTGCCGACTACCCGGTCATTTGACCGTGAGATTGATCATTATGATTCGCCCGCACTGCTGTACTTCACGAACATCAGCGGAGTCATGACCCGTGTAGATGTTCTTTACCGGTAAAGTGGTCAAGTGTACGACCCGTGACTCCCAGGTTAGTGCCCAAGGGTGCCGGAGCGTCGACTCCCAGGTTAGTGCCCGAGGGTGCCGGAGTATGTCAGCCAGGTGGTGCCAGGTTTGGCGAGATATCCTGAGGTCTCGTGGACCGATATGGTGACTGTTGATTGGATGTTTGTTAGCTCCTTATTGACGCATTACTGCTCAGTTATTTTCAGTATCAGTTGGTAGACATACTTTGATCACCGCAGTTTCTTATGCATGATTATTATAGACACCTTTGATTTCCAGCATATATGATCTACTGCTCTTATGATTGACTACCACTGACATATCCTGATTTACAGCATTTCTTATCTGTAGTTTTTATGGTTGATTACCTGCTTAGTTAGCCTATCTGTGGATTCTGATTATTAGTAGATATTTACGTTTTCAGCTTTTCCTATTGATTCTTACTATCCGCAGATTTTAGTACCCAGTAGGTACGATTAGCTGATCCTCGGCTCGTCGTGCCCACTGGGATACATGTACAGTGTATCTCACACCCCTGGGTGACCATTTTTCCAGGTCCGTCGGGTGGGGAGATAGCGGGACGATCCAGTGAGCCTGTCACGATAGAGCTGTCCCCATGATCATAGATATTGAGCTTGATGATTTATGTAGATTTTTATTCCCGCATTTTATTCCAGTTTCTATTTGCTATAGACATTTAAAATATCGATGTAATAGCTGATTTTAAATTATTTCTGCTGACTAGATTAGTAGTTGTACTGAGATATCTGTTGCTGATTACTAGCCTAGCCGTGCATATATAGGAGAGTCTCTATTCGCGGAATAGAGAGTTTCCTATATGTGTGGCGGTCTGTCACGCCCGTTTTGCAACTCTGATTTAATCAAAAAAAAATTTCAGACCTGATTTTTAAACTCGGGGCGTGACAGATTAGAAGACTATAACTTAAGTAAGCAGACAAATAGACCCAATCATGATATTCCCCTTTTCAGGGTGGGGTATTTCCTCAGCTCTTTCGACAGTACGTTGTCTGCAGCCAACGTGCTTATCAAAAGAAAAGTGAAATACCATAGATCTGTCGCCAACATCAAGTTGGGGACACGACTCCCATAAAATTCGTGAACTGATATCACTGGGACAGACTAACGAATTACCAACTGCACGCCGATGGCTCTATCCGATTCAGGGGCCGTTGGTGTGTTCCAGATAACGGCAAATTAAGAACATCCTTATTGAGACACCTCTGAAGATCCTGGCTCGAGATGAAAAGAAGCTGAGAAGTTGACCGATCCCCTATGTTAAGGTACAATGGGAGAACCCTGAAGAGCGCGAAGCCACGTGGGAACGTGAATCAGCCATGTTGGAGCGCATTTCCCATATATTTGGTTCTTAGTTGTTTTAAGTTTCAGGGACGAAACTTCCTTTTTGGTGGGAGAGATGTAAGAACTTGAATTTTGAAAATAAATAATTAATGAAAATGATTGAATTCCAGATGAATTATGGATCATGTAAAGCACAAGTAGCCTAAGTGCCCCTTTTCTGCAGTGTAAATTGCACAGTTAATAGGCCGGAAATATCGCCTTTCAATCCGAGCCTGATCTCGAAGATCCGAGACCACGAGTGCGACCGTCACGATGAACTGATCGAAAACCATATTAAGCAAGTTCAGATCTGACGGTCGGATCTTCCAGAAATCAGTGTTGAAGCCGGCGGGACCCGCGACTTAAGTCGCGGGTACAAGTGAACAGTAAACCCCAATTTTGATTCCCCTTAGCGCCAATGTTGGCCAATTTACTATCTGGACTCCTAATATAGTGGTTCGAGTAGTCAATTCTAGCTATTTTCGATGTTCTGAACGCAATGGCGCAGTCAAAAATTCTGTTTGACGACTCTGGAGTCTCGAAAAGCGTGAAAACTATATTTTTTTACACAGTTTTTATGGATCGAAAATTCATCCGAGCACTTTCTCGAAAAACGAAGATCGCTACCTGATAGGATTCGTTGAGCCGGACGTCCTGGCGAAGTCCGTTTTTCGATCTGACGATCGGATCTCCTCGAAAAGCGTGAAATGCATCGAAAAATGCAGTTTTTGCACATGAAACCCTACATTTCTTGCCTCGTAATGCGTGCCATCCTTATGGAAAGGACCAGAGTGTGAGAAAAGTATGCAGTGAGGGACTGGACAGCAAATACCTAGGCTGGGAGGGCTAAAATGCAAAGTGTACATGCATGTGTATACGCATATATACATTAGCTAGGTCACTAAAAGCCCTAAACCTTATTCCTCAATACCCTAGCCCTAGCCGCCAGCTCCAACGGGACCCTCTCCTCTGCCGCTCTCCTCAGACCCAGCCGCACCGGCCGCCGCCTCCCCTGCCGCCGGAGAAGAAAGCAACAATAGAAGCTTGGCTCTCGGGTTGTCGAAGAGGAGGGTACTCGGGAGGTTCCTAGGCGACCTAGACCTGGTCTGAGGAGACCCTCGTGAAGCCGCATCCGAGCCAAGGTGTGCTCGGACCCAGCCGCCGCCGTGCGCCGCCGCGGCCGCCCTCTCCTTTTTCTTGGAAATTCCGGCGAAGGTAAGCCTTGTAGTTTTCCTTTGCATTCCGGCTTTTGAACATGACCGTCGTGTCCCTGACACCGATTGGACCCTCCGGGTACAGGCTGGGCCATCGCCGACATCCCGATCGCCGGCGGGAGCCAACCCCGCCGGAAATTATTGTTTCGGGCCAACCAAGCGTGCCGTCGTCATCGGACCGTCGAGACTGGGATCAGCACCGTTGGATTGCCTCTTCTCATCGACTGCAACCTCCCCACACGATCTCACCTCCAACGGCTAAAAACTCTATAGTAAAAAAGGTTGGATACTCTTAAGAGTATTCTAGCCGGACTATATATATATATATATATATATATATATATATATATATATATATATATATATATATATATATATATATAATATGAAAATTGCTAAGTTTACATTTCTTTTAGGGTGTACATCATACACCCCCACCCATCCAATAGATGAGGGTGTGGTAAGAGGTTACTTCGAGTGACCTCTAAAGTCACCCCAGCCATTGGATGGGTAGAGTGTATGATGTACATCCCGAAACATATAGTAGGAGTAGAGCTTATATATTTTTAAAAGTACAAGTCTAATTATGATTATAAATTTTTTTACTATTAGATTTATATTAAGATTCGTGCTAGTGTACTTTTTCTTTCTCGCTCTTTAGTTGACTTTACAATAATTAGCACAAATTTCAATACAAATTCAATGGTAAAAAATTCACAAGCATAGTTAGACTTGTGCTTTTGAAAGTATGTAAGCTCTATAATATATATATATATATATATATATATATATGTGTGTGTGTGTGTGTGTGTGTGTGTGTGTGTGTGTGTGTGTGTGTGTGTGTGTGTGTGTGTGTGTGGCTGGAATACTATCGATAGCACCAAGCAATTGGTGTTACCAGGTTTTCAGACCTTGGATGAAACGATGTGTGGTTGGGATTATAGTAGTTCTCTAAAATTTTTACTATTCAACCAACCACTCACTAAATCCTAGGGGACCACTATCATTCTAACCGCACATCTCTTAATTCAGAGGCTAAAAAATTGGTAACACCAATGACTTGGTGTTATCGATAATATTCCAGCCTAGTTCATATGTATAGTCCGGCTATTATACTTGTATAAGCACTAAACAATTGGTGCTGGTAAGTTTTCTACCGTTAAATTTATCTCTTTGATTAATTTCATCCCTTAGATCATTCTATTCCACCAACTATTCACTTAACCCAAGGGGCCCACTATCATTATAACCACACATCTTTTTATCCAAAAGTTAAAAACTTATAAGCACCACTGACTTACTACTTTTAGAAGGCCATTGAGAAAATTAAGACTTTAATATAAGAAAAAAATGCTATTTGTATATCTAAAAAAAGTGTACATTTTACGCTCTACCAAACTAATGAATAAGGTGTAAAAACTAGTCACTGGATGTGATTAGTAAAAAGTTTTATCCATTAAATAAGTGAGGTATTTTTTAGGTATATATCTTACACTCTATCAATCCAATGAATAGGGTATAAGAACTACACACTTTGAAGTGACCAGTAAAAAATTTTTATTTATTAAAATGAGTGAGGTGTTTCGAGCTGTACATCTTACACTCTACCAATCCAATAAATAGCGTGTAAGAACTACTCACTTGATGTGACCAGTAAAAATATTTCATCCATTAAATAAATGGAGTGTTTTGAAATGTGCATCATTCACTCTATCAATCAAATCAATAGCGTGTAAGAATTAGTCACCTGATGCGATCTAGTAAAAAAATTTTATCTACTAAATAAGTACGGTGTTATGATGTGTGTGTGTATATATATATATATATATATATATATATATATATATATATATATATATATATATATATATATATATATATATATATATATATATATATATATATATATATATATCGTACACTTCATAAATTCAATGAATAGAGCGTAAGAACTGGTCACCTAATGCGATCTAGTAAAAGTTTTTTATCCACTAAATGAGTGGAGTGTTTTGAAATATACATCTTAAGAAGTACTCAATTGATGTGACTCCTAAAAAATATTTAATGGGGTGTTTTGAACTGTACATCTTATACTTTATCAATTCAGAGTGTAAAAAATTTATATTTATTAAATAAATAAAATATATGATATATATTTTTGGGGGGACCAGCAGCATAGCTGCAATATAAGACTGAGATGGAGGGAGGGCAGAAATTTTCACCAAATTTGGTAAAAGGTGCAAATGGCATGACTTTCAGCATTTTGCCTTCTAGAAGTCTCCAGATCAGTTATGAGGTGATTAATGGCCTGGATTAATTGCAGTTCTAGACCCTGTATTTTTTATAAAATTTTCACTTCAGTCCCTAAATTTGGAAGCTGAATTTAATATACTATGTACTTTGAATGTCGCATCAAATTATCTGCGCTGATGTTAAGTTTATTAATATCAAATAAGAAAAAAAATATTATTTTTACATAATTTACAGTAATACATTAATATTCAGTAAATTAAATTAGATAAATATTTGGACTAATAATTATAATAAATTAAAATTTGAGTCCTAAAATATCGTCTAAATTATAGTTGAGGGACCAAACATGCAATTTATCCAATAAATTAATTCCAAATTATAATCCACGGAGCTTCTAGATTCCTTGATACCAAAGCATATGTCATGTTGAATTAATAATAATAATAATAATAATAATAATAATAATAATAATAAAGGCTAATGAGATTAAAAATCTCAACATGCAAAAGTCATTTGTTTGACCACCCAAAAGTTTTCTTAAATTAAAAAATTATAGGTAAATTATATGGGAACCCCCTCAACTATATTCCATTTTGAAATGGTCCTCAACTTTGTTTTTTTTTTTTTTTTAGTTTGCAATTACCACTTCTAATTTTTAATCCCTCTAATATTATATAACTATTGAAATAACAATTTAATTAGACCCCCTTTAAGGTTATTAATTTTTAATCCCTCAATTTTTTAAAAAGGAAAACAAAATTGTAAATTGACTTTAGTGCCCCCACCTTGTCAAAAAAAAATTTAAAAAAAATATTTTAACTAAACAGCAAATAGATCACCATGATTATTAAAATTATTGATTTTGAGCCCATTTGATTATTACTAGATAAATAATATCAAAAAATTGTGTAATTTATTTTCTATATATTTCAAATATTTTAAATTAAGTCTAACAGAGTCAATCGTCGATTCGAAAGTCCCAACATCAAAAACAACATATAAATACGGAAGGCTTCGTGTTTCTATAAGCATACCAGTCTCTTCTAACTTATAAATATGAAAAAAAAAAAAACTAAATTATAAAAAACTTTTTTGTAAAATTTTGTTTTTTCATTTTTTTTCTTAATTTTTAAAAATCTACACTTTGTCCCCTCCTAATTACGAAATTATGTACTTATTCTTCTACCGTCATCGTTTCGTAAGTGGTTGAAGGGTTGATATTATTGATGAGTAAGTTTCAGCTCCAATGACTACAGCGATGATACTGTATCATATCAAATATGGTCACAGAATCACAGAATCACTTACGAAACGATGATGATAAGGAGTAAGTGCATGATTTCGTAATTATAAAAAAAAATGTAGATTTTTAGACGTCAGAAAAAAAAAAATCAAAATTTTATAGAAAATCTTTTTATAATTTTGCCAAAAAAAATAAAAAAAAAAGAAAAATTTGTTTTTCCTAACCAAAAGTTTAGTTTCTGTGACTCTGAAAAATACACCAACAAAACAACAAATTGAGTCATTTTTGACTTTGGAATTTGTGGACATTTTGATTAATGGAACGTTCTATCACACTTTTAATTAATGGTGGGGAATCCAAGTCCCTATCCAGCTCTACGAGAAAGCGAAAGCTCTTTAAAATTCCGAGCAAGTCCTTCCAGGAAAAGTGGACCCCAAAAAAAAAAAAAAAAAAAAAAAAAAAAAAAAAAAAAAAAAGTGGAAAAAAAAAATTTGTTTAGTGGTGGTCCACAACGCAGCATATATTACATGTGGAGATCGGTACATATTATGAAAAAAAATGGAAAAAAAAAAAAAAAAAAAAGTTGGTGGTCCACAACGCAGCATATATTACATGTGGAGAGGGGTACATATTATGACCTGATCATAATATCCAGAATCCCAACGGAAATCAAAATTATATATAAAAATTTAGGGTTAATTATATATAAATTTCTGTAAATATGTCGAATAGTAAATATATTCCTACAAAATTTAACTTTGGCTAAATTACAGAAAATCCCCCTTTAATATTCCGCTTTTCCACTTTACCTCCATATCATTTAAAAGTCGACAATTTGCCCCCTCGTAATTTCAGAAATATCTTTAGGAGGCAACACCGTTAACGGAGGGGGTAAAATGACCATTATGCCCTCCTTTTTTCTTTTTTTTTTCTTTTCTATTCCGAAGTTTTCCTTTTTCTTTTTTTTTTTGAAGGGATATTTTTCAAGGGTATTTTGGGTATATGAAATTATATTTTCAAAAAAACTGACGGTCAACTGACGGCGGGAGGTTATTGCACAATTCGGTAATTACGAGGGGGCAGATTGTCGACTTTCTAATGACAGAGGGTAAAGTGAAAAAACAGGATATGAGAAGGGGGTTTTCTGTAATTTAGCCTTTAACTTTTTATATTTATTTTTTTCAACTTTTTAGATTTAAATATTAATTAGAATTGAATTATTAATTATATTAGAATTGGGTATGTTCTAGTTGATGAATTATATAATGCATTAAGCGTTGCTTTAGAGTGTGTACGAGCAATGCAGTTTAGGTGGTGTCGTACCAAGAAGAGCTAAGGCCGGGATGCATGACCTAGTGCACTGGTGCATGTGAGAGAGAAGAGAGAAGTCTTTTTTTTATGAAGACGAGACAAAGGTGAGAGAAATTTAGAAAGAGCACTCGAGTTGAAGCTACTATGTGTAGAATAGGAGTCGGTGTAATTCTTCTCTTGATTAATAAATCTTATTTCACCCGCATTTTTTGTTTTAATTTTTCTTCTCTTTTGTGGTTGTGTCGGTTCCAGTATCTGTTGAGGGGAGGGATTTATAATAAAAACTCAATTTGACACTTTTGTTGCAGAATCCCAACTACTGGTATCGAATCAACAACAGTTGGTATCAGAGCTTCCCAACACTTATAGATTTCTATTGACTGATTATGAGATTTCTGAAATTTCCAAAAACACTCTTATTGAATTTAGAGATACAACTTTCTTTGAAGATATTTTTCCTTTCAAAACCTGCATCTCTAGATCTGCTCCTAATTATTAGTTTACTTTTGATCATTCATCTATTTGTGGTCATATACCTACATCTGATTTACCATATAGTATAGATCCTATAAAACTTAACCCATGCACTAGCCAAATTAAGGAAAATCAAGAGAACTCATATTGAGAAGAACTTTGGTGTAAATTTTACTACTTTCTTAGTTGAAAGTATATCTTCATCGATCATATAGGGAAGTTATGAGTCCTCTAAAAGCTTTGTTTTTGGAGTGTATAAAAAGCAAGATTGAGTCGATCATTAGTAATAATATTTAGATTCTCACCGATTTACCTTCAGGAAACAAATCTCTAGGATGTAAGTGAATTTTTAGAAAGAAACTTATGATTGATGGATTGGTAGAGAAGTACAAGGCGAGACTTATTGCTCAAGGTTTTCGACAAAAAACAGATATTGACTACTTTGTGTAATATACCAGATTTTCTCAGTATATAAGCAAGTATAAATAAAAATAGTATCTCGATACTATTTTTATTTATACCAGATTTAATTTGATTAACCAAGTTAAATCCTTTTTACCGAACCATTTTTATATGAAGAACTTTGGTAATTAATGCAAATGTAATCTTAGGAATAAAAATTCTTAGATCATCTAATTATATTTTTCTAACCTAATCTCATTATACCGAAATAGTTTTTGAAAATTTTGGGTATTCTGATTGCTTCCAATTTCTACTTCATTTGATTCTAGTGTTCAACTTGCAAAGAACACCGATAATCCTGTAAATTAGGAAAGATATGCCCATATTATTGGTTCTCTGATGTACCTAACTAATAGGACTATACTTAATACTGCCTATGCCATATCAAGATTGAATAGATATACTAGTAACCTTAGTAGACTCATTTGGATTGCTCTGAAAAGAATATTTCGTTACCTTAAATGTACTCTCTTATATTCTCTCAGTTTTGTTGGTTATCTTGTTGTAATCAAGGAATGCAATGATGCTAATTGAATTTCAGATTCTTTGAATATTAAAATCACTTCTAGTTATATCTTTATTCTTGATAGTTGTGCAGTTTCTTGGCAATCTACCAAACAGACCATAATAGCCAAAAGCATTATGAAGGCCGAGTTGGTTGCCCTAAATACCACTTATCTTGAAGGCGAGCAACTCAAGAACCTATTGTCATCTATTTCTTTGATTTCATCTCCTATTCCATCTATTTATATTTGGTGCGACTCTCGACCGGCAATTGATTTTTGTAAAAAAAATTTGTGAACTTTAAGGCTAATAGACATATTAAATTGAAACAGAAGTCTATTAGATAACTAACTTCTTATGATATTATTTTTTTGAGTTTTAGCAGATCTGAACATAATTTTACAGATTCCTTGGTAAAAGGCTTAAGTGAGATTAAGGTTCTCGAGTCATCGAAGGGATGAGGCTTTGCGTATAAAGGACCTTCCTGCAGTGAGAATCTAACTTTTGTGATAGGAGACTCCATTGAAGAAGATTCAATATAATAAAAATAAGATGTCAGATTGGTCAAAGAGCATTTTTTCCAGTTTATAGAAATGAGATTTAACTCTAATCTCATCCCTATGGTATGTAGTGCTCTGTGTAGTGGTTGAGATAGACCTTATAGCTCTTAATGAAATTCGAGACAGTAATTTTTGCGAGATGTGACTTGATAGATCTTATAACTCTTAATAAAATTCGAGACAATAATTTTTGCGAGATGTGACTTTACACATATCCCCGAAGGAGATATATATGAGAGTATTCATATATGATCGCGACTATGAGACGTGGGCTATTTATAGAAGCTATTATAAAAAAAAAAAAAAATTCAAGGTACTACACATGACCATTAACACACAGTCTCACAACGAAAATTTTTTGTACTGTCTATGTGGTATTTGAAGTTATAGTCAAAAGAACGTTGTTTAAAATCTTGTTCATTTTGATTCTTTTCTTATGGAAGCTGTTTATACTAAGTAGGGTTAAGTCTCTTAAAAATATCTTACCCATTATACAGTATAAATATCTGATAATTTTATTTTTTTTAATTTTTTTTAATTATTGAGTTTAATTTTTATTTTAAAATTTTTAAATTTTATGAAAAATTATAGATAAAAAATTTAAATTCTTCAAATTATTATTATTTATTTTTTAAATTTATTTATTCTTATTTATTATTTTAATTAATTAGATGGAAACATCCTTCTTTATGCCACTTGATGACATGGGAAGGTTCCATTCTCTTTCCTATATGTACTATATGTAGAACATTGTAGAAAAGACTAAGAAATATTTCACAATTGTCACACTCTCTCTCTCTCTCTCTCTCTCTCTCTCTCTCTCTCTCTCTCTCTCAACAAATATTTTACTTTTCTCAATTATTTTTTTATTTTTTTGAAAGCGTGAATTTTTTTCATGTTCGCGCTCGCAAGAAACAAAAATTTAGACGGTATTTTTAATTAATTGAATACGAAGAATAAAAACACTTCGTAGGATAATACTATACACGCTTTCGAATCAATTATTTTTTAGACTTCACTTTTTAAAAAATTTTAAAATTTTCGTAGCATCTAATTGTAAGTTTTATATTTTATTTAATCATAAATTATTAGATAATTAATTACAATTAAATTTTTAGCGTGTGACGCCTTTTCTATATATATGTTAATGTGACCCCCTGGGATATATATGTTAATGTGACGCCTTTTCTATATATATATATATATATATATATATATATATATATATATATATATATATATGTTAATGTGACCCTCCATTTGGGGTCACCCATCCTAGAACTACTCTAGCTCTAGCACGCTTAACTCTCATGTTCCTCTTGGATCTTGCTACCATCCAAAATACTATAACCGGGTTAGAGATTTTAGTTCTATTATATCATTTATATAGAGGACTAATCCAAATTCCGGGGGTGCGATGTGAGACTCGTCTCGCTAGCCTTAGCCGACCTTGTGAGGAGCCGCACTCCACTCACAACGGTCATTAGCCGGGGAGCCTTGCTCTACCCGCTATATAGCCCTGGCTTCCGGCTGGTGAATGTCTCTGATACCAACTGTGACGCCCCACTTCCCAGGGGTGAATGTCTCTGATACCAACTGTGACGCCCCACTTCCCAGGGGGTCACCCATCCTAGAACTACTCTAGCTCTAGCACGCTTAACTCTCATGTTCCTCTTAGATCTTGCTATCATCCAAAATGCTATAGCCGGATTAGAGATTTTAGTCCTATTATATCATTTATATAGAGGACTAATTCAAATTCCGGGGGTGTCACAGTTAATTACACATTTCTAGCATTTAAATTTTAGGCTAATTCAAATGTCAAGGGATCAATATTTTAGAATTTTAATTATTAGATTAAAATTTTAATTTTTTAATTTGCTTTTAAATTTTCACCCAGCATTAGGGTTGAAAATCTAACTTGTTGTTCGTAAGTCAGCTTATATTCAATTCGTTAATAAATAAGCCGAAAACGAACTAAATTTTAATATAACTTAGGCCTATTTTGCGTAAATTTTGAAAAAAAGATTTCTACAGAATTAATTTTAATTTGAAATTTTAATTTGAAAATTTGATTTTGGTTAAAAACTATAAAACGATTTTTTTGAAATGATTTCGTAAAATTGTTAGGCAAAAAATTTTTCTATTTGCAAATAATATTTTTTTATTAAATTTATTTTAAAATAATTTAAAATTTTAATTTTAGTTTTAATTTTAATTTTTCACAAAAATTTAAAAATTGAATATGAAATAAAAATAAAAATAAAATTAAATTTTAAAAATTAGATTTAAAACCAGAATCAAATTTGAAAAAACAAGTCTTAACTGTTTCTAATTTTGAACCTCGAAAATCCAAAAAAAAATATTTCTATAAATTAAAATCAAATCTTGAAAAAGAGATTGCAAAACGCACTATTATAAATATATATATATTAAAAAAAAACGTAAAATTTTGTTTGCCATTCATTGTACTCCTCCTTCACAAAATTTTTTTGCTGTGTCGTTGAAAATATACTGAGACTGTGTTTGGTTCGAATATAAATGAGAGTATAATTCCTTATTATTCCCTCTTTTATACTAAAACTTTATTTTGAAAAGAGGAACAACCATTCACTTTTCTCTCAAACAAGCTGATATAAGTCTGAAATTATTATTTTCACTTTTCTTTTTTTTTTTCTAAAACAAAAAACAAGTTTAATTAAAGTAAATATATTTTTAATTATTATATTAACTTTTAATTAATCTTATATTTGACTTAATTATCTAACTATTAAATTATTAAGTAATTAATTTATTAAATTAGTAATTAAGGATACTAAAAATTATATTTATACCAAAAAATACTTTTAGAAACAATCTAAGTTTTTATCCAATCGCAAAATTAATTTTATTTCTGCATATTATAAGAATTATACCTATAATATAGGGTTAATTGTATACGGCTCCTTTTAAACATATTGAATAGTAGATATATCCCTACAAAGTTTAACTTTTCATATTTATTTTTTCAAAAATCCAACGTTATTCATATATATTCCTATCGTCTATGTCTGTTAGAAAAATCTAGTTAATCATAGGTTAAAAACTTAATCTTAGTTAGTTAGTGATGTAAATTTACCTTTTTACCCTTCCAGATATTTTTGTATTATTTTTACAGTTGAAACTTTTTTGGGCATTTTTGAAAGGGCAAAATTGTTATTTCACATCTAGTCTGTTAAAATATAAATAAACCGGATGGATATATATAAATAACTTAGAACTTTTGAAGGGATAAATATGAAAAGTTAAATTTTGTAGGAATATATATGCTATTTGATATATTTACAAGGAGCCGTATGTAATTAATCCTATAATATAAATAAGTAATTGTTACTTATATTCGAACCAAACGATATGTGACTTTGAACTTTGGGGACATTTTGAATGGAACTTAATTTGTAGCACACTTTTAATTAAATTAATTAATTATGGAGAATCCAAATCTCTTTCCAGCTCCATGTGAAAGCAAAAGCTCTTAAATTAGAGAATTAAAACACACTACAATAAAATAAGATTATAAAAATATATTTTTATAATATTTTTATTTAAATATTTTCTTTATATTTCATCCATATTTAAAATTAGATTATAAAAATATATTTGGACTTTTTTAAAAAAATAACCCTGTAAATTTTTAAAATTTGCAAAATAATTTTGTGTAAATTTTTTTTTTTACAAAACTAATTCTACTTTTGCCAGCTCGGCGAAACGCTGGTGTGGCGGCTTGAAGGTGCAGCCTTCAGTGTTTTTGCTGAAGGCGGTGAATGATTCACCGCCTTCACAGGATTTTTGTGAAGGCAGTGAATCATTCACCGCCTTCAATGTATATACTGGAGACGATGAACTATTCACCGTCTTCAGTATAAAATGCCGAGGACGGTAAATCATTCACCGGCTTCAGTACATATACCAGGACTTAGCGTGATTTGACATTCAGTGCCTTTAATATTACATTAAAAACGTTGAATCATTCAACGCCATGATTCAGCGCCTTTAGTATAATACTAAATGCGCTGAATGATTCACCGTTTTCAGAAAAAAAATACTGAAAACGGTGAACGATTCACCGACTTCATGTCGTCAAACACCCGTGGCGCCGAACTGGCAAAAATAAAATTAGTTTTATAAATATTTTTTAAGCAGGATTATTTTGCAAATTTTAAAAATTTATAAAGTTATTTTAAGAAAAAGTCGGACATATTTTTAGAACACATTACAATAATATGTCGCTATACACCTTAACGACTGCACATATAGCAACACTAATAGTAAGTGTCGGTATTTTTATCAGTAATATATTTTTAGATTGTAAAAGTACTTAAAAATATTATTATAAAATAATTTTATTATAGTGACGGATAAAAAAATTTAAAAAAATTAAAATAAAAAAATTAAGTGGTGTACCACAACGTACGCAATGTGTTATGACTTTATCATGCATTGTTAATGCTTCGACTTTTCAGCGTTGAGGAGTATTCAAATTGATCTTAATTTATGTTGTACGTGGACTATATATAAATTCTAAATTAAGAATAAAAAAATCCCTTCAAATACTTTCATATAATTTATTATTTCTTTTATTTTAATATTTTATAATTTTAACGGTATTATTTAACTATAAAGTAATTTTAATTTTCACTTTTCTTTCATACACTTTGTTTGACATTTTTGTTGACCACGTCACGTGGGGTGACCACGCATGCACGTGCGTCATAAATGTTCAACAAAGTACCCAATATAAAAAAATTAGGGTTATTTTTATAAATTACATATTTTTATAAAATTTAATATTTAATATTTATTATTTTAAAAATTTTAAGTTTTTTTTGTATATATTTATAATATAGTTAATCATATATTAAATAATTAATTTTGATTAGTAAATAAGATAAATTTATTTTTTTACTTTTCAGATATTATATTTAATCATAAATATATTTTTTAAGAGTTAAAATTTTTGTAGGGATATTTGTAAAGATAAAATTGATATTTCACTTATATTCTGTTAAAAAAATATAGTTAATCATAAATTAAATACTTAACTTTGATTAATGAGTAAGATAAATTTATTTTTTTTATTTTTTTCAGATATTATACTTAACTATAAGTATATTTTTTAACAATTAAAATTTTATATTTTACTTATATTCTGTTAAAAAATAAATAATAAATTAATGGTAATAAACCAAAGAATATATATGAATAATTTAGAACTTTTAAAATAATAAATATGAAAATTTAAACTTTATAAAAATATATTTTCTATTCTATTCGATATTTTTATATGAATCTATATAAAATTAACCTAAAAAATTAATATTTTTAATTTTTTTTTTGCTATTTAATTATGCTTAAATGTGATTCAAAATAGCTATTTAAAAGTATCGACAAATAAAAAGTTATCATATATATATATATATATATATATATATATATATATATATATATATATATATATATATATATATATATTTAAAATGTTGGAAAATTAAAAATAATAAAAAATTATTATTCAATAAATCTTTTAACTCAATAAACAGTTTATATGATGATATTTTTTAAAGTGTCGATATTGTTAGAAAAATAATCGTACTAAATCTGATTGTGATTAAATCATCTAACTATTTTTTTATGATTAAATTGAATAACAAAACTTACCATTAAGTATTATGAAAATTCCAGAAATTGTAATAGAAAGAAGTCGAATACAATTGATCCGGAAGCGTGCGAGACACTGCCCTAAGACGTATTTCCGTCATTCGTGCGGATTAATCGGAGATACCATTCCAAAGTACGATCGGAACTCTCCTTCCTACGAGCACGATCACGGAAGAGATTTGACGAAGTTCCTTTTAACACCCGATAGTAAAAGAATATAAAAAAATAAAATCGAAATATAAATCAAATATCTCTAAAGTTTTTTTTTTTTTTTTTTTTAATTTCTCTTGCTTGTGTATGTGTATGAGTATGTGTATATTTGTAAACACGTACACGACACTATATATATAGATGCAACGTTCACATCACCATAAAGAGAGTAATTAAAAACCCACATTGAGTGCAAAAAACAACCAAAAATTAATTAGAAAATTAATAAAGATTAAATAATAATAAATAAAAATAAATTTAATAAATAAATTTAAAAATTAAAATTAAATTAATAATAAAATAATTTATTGAAAATTTTAAAATTTTGAATTTTATTCTAACACATATTTGTAATAATTTTTTTTTATAGTGTTAGGACTTAATTCTGATCTAAGCGTCATGAATACTAATACGGGACACGGGACACGACACAACTCGGACACGGCGACTCAATAACTTCTAAAAAATTAGAACACAGATACGATATGTATACAGATATAATATTATTAATATAATAATAGATATTTATTATATAAAATATAAATTTTTATAAATTATTATTATATTTCTCATACGAACGAAAGTTTATAAAATGTTTCACTGATAGTTGATATATTTTAAGAAAAAAAATTCTCCACCATACATAATTTATTTCTATTATCAAAAAAATATTTGCATGTACTTATCAAAAAGCTAAAATATTTATCATATTACATTATATATACATAAAAAGATAAAAATAAAATAATAATATATATATATATTTGTAATTGTATGCGCTATAAATCGGTATTGAACGCGCATTCAAGAAGTGTTCACATAGGACACGAGTCCGACACGATACGCAAGTGTCCGATACAAACACACGCGAGGCTTATAAAAATATTCGTAATAGATAAATTCTGATCGCTCTTAATGTATCTCCAACAGCAAAGAAGTGACGCATGTGAGCAGCGTGTCATTGTTTCAATGGAAAAAAGCTAACGAAGAGGGTAACAAAAACAAAATAAAAAGATCAAGATACTTTGGTAGAACAGTTAAAACCACAAGAATGCTGATTAAAATAGAAAGCGATAAATGGTAAGAGATGCATTTCAAAGTCTTGCGTTAAGAAAAAAATAGTACACTTGACTTTGAAAAGTTCAAAACTGAAAACTACAGAAAAGATAGTTTTTTTTTTTTTTTTTTTTTCTTTTTTTTTACGTTGTCTTTCTCTAGAAATTTTACTGTCTCACTCTTGTTGTCAAATTCATACTCGTAATGAATGAAACGGATAGTTCGCTATATATTTTTTTCTCAAAAAAAAAAAAAAAAAAAAACTACGAGAATTATGTTGGATGTTGAATTTATAGCTCGAACTGATACTCTGCTGAATTGTTATTTTTCTCAGATGTGCGGATTGAAACAACTAATGTTATTGAGGCCGAAATGAAAGCCGCATATCTCTGACTATTAGGAGATGTTTGGTTTCTCAAAAAAGTATGAATAATTTTTTTTTTTTTTTCACAAAATACTTCTTATTGGTTCCGAGCAAAGCTAATTTTAAATATTTTATTTCAAATTCAATGAAAAATTAGTGTTATTATTTTTCGAATTTTTTTAGGTAAGCAAAATCATTAGTTTTCTATAAAATTTATTTTTTTTTTTTTTAAAAAAAAACATACTTGTTTTCCTTTGAACCAAAAGGAAGAAAAATTATTTTATAAAAAAAAATTCTTAATAACTATTTGAATAAATTATCATAAGAACAAATGAAAATAAAAATCTCAGTTTGAGAGCCAAAAAAAAAAAAAAAAAAAAGAAAAGAAAAAAAAGAAAAACTCAGCATCTATTATAAGCTTCTTTTGTAAATGATAAAATTTACTCTAGCTAAGACACTGTTTAATTGGTTGAGATACAAAATCTAAAATAAAATTTTATTTCAGTTTTGTTTTTCAAACGCGTTTTGTTATAAATAAGAACAACAATTTTCGTCTTTCTAAAACAAACTGATATAAATCTGGATCTATTATTCCACTATTTTATCTGAAACAAATTTATTCCCACTTGAGAACAAGATTAATTAAAATAAATATAATTTTAATTATTATATTAACTTTTTAATTAATTTAATATTTTGATTAATCTAATTATTTTATTAACTAATTATCTAACTATTAAATAATTAACTAATTAATTTATTAACTTATTTTAATTACTTTATTAATTAATAGTGCTAATAAATATATGTATATATATATTTTTTTTTACATTTTCTCTCCACACCATACAAGCTCCATTCTCTCTCTTTCTCTCAACAATTTTTTTAAAAATTATTTTAATCCGCCGTTAGATCTGTCCCTCTGATCATTTCCATCATTTAAATCATATTATTTCTCCGACCACCCACTGAACCTTAGGGTTCTACCGCCATCCTAACCACACATTTTTTTATCCAAGAATCAAAATAGTAGTTTAGTTCTATACATATATTATTTTTTTCGGGCTTTTTTTTATGCCAAATCTCTGGGTTTGGCCTTCGGGCTTTCGGGCTTTCTTTTGGCCCAACCCGGCCCATTATTCTTCTTAAGATACAATAATAAACTCTAATTTGTTTTTTTACTATTGAAATATTATTGAAAAATATTGATAATACATATGTAGGGTGTCAACGAGCCGAACACGAGCGAGCTGGGGTCGGCTCGTGTTCGGCTCGTTTAATAAACGAGCCGAACACGAGCTGACTCGTTTAAATATCGAGCTGAAAAATTCGGATCGTTTATTAACGAGCCGAACACGAGCTAGCTCGCGAACAATAAGTTTGATTTTCATTCCAATAGTGTAAAGTTGAAAAAAAATTAAAATTTTAATCTAATAATTAAAATTTATAAAAAATTGATGGCCTAAAATTTAATATATATATATATATATATATATATATATATATATATATATATATATATATATATATATATATATATATATATATATATATATATATATATATATTCGAGCTGTTATCGAGCCGAACACAAGCGAGCTGACCCCAGCTCGTGTTCAGCTCGTTTACTAAACGAGTAACACGAGTTGACTCGCGAACAGCGAGCTCGATTGCCACTCATATATATATATATATATATATATATATATATATATATATATATATATATATATATAACTCCACAATTATGGCACCATTATAGAAAATAGGTAAAATAGGTAAAATTGAGAAATGCTAAGTTTACAATCCAAAGTGGTTTTACAATTTCTTTAGAATTTTAGTAAAAAAATAATTTAAAAATCACATTGAATCGGCCGGTTCAATTGGCCCGATCGTGATTCAGTCTATAAAGGAGTTCGGATCAATCTTTTAAGCTGGATAAGTCAGAAAATCGCTTTGGATCGTTTAAACCGGTGGTTCAACCATCAATCTGATGAACCAGTCGAGACCGACTGAATCATTTAGTTGTTTTTATTTTTTATAGCACGAATTAATTCTATAAAAAGTGAAACTTAAAAATTTATATCTACTTCATTTGGTCTAAAGATATAGTATTTTATAATTAAATATATAATAATGAAATATAATTACATATATAAATAATAAAATTTAAAATAATAATTAAATACTTATGACATTATGTTGATGTTATTGGTTTAACTAGTAGTTCACCAACTCGTTGAAGTAATGACTTTTGATCCAATAATATTTTTGAGTCGTTATGTGATCTGACTTTTAAAACATTGACGATTATAAATTTAGGATTAATTGCATACGGCTCCCTGCAAACATATCGAATATCAGATATATTTCTACAAAATTCAACTTTTCATATTTATCCAAAGTCCAACGTTATTCATATATATCTCTATCGTCTATCTCGGTTAAAAAAATCTAGTTAATCATGGGTTAAATAGTTAATCTTGGTTAGTTAGTGAGGTAAATTTATCTTTTTACCCTTCTAGATACTTCTGTATTATTTTTTGGAGGGACATTTTTGAAAAGGTAAAACTGTCATTTCATATATAATCTGTTAAAAAATAAACAGTGAATTAACAATAATAAACCGGAGGGATATATATGAATAACGTTGGACTTTAGAAGGGATAAATATAAAAAGTTGAACTTTGTAGGAATATTTTACTATTCGATATGTTTACAGGGAGCCGTATGCGATTAATCCATAAATTTACAACGCAAAAGGATTGTAGTCCTAGCACTTCTTTTTAAATTTTTAATTTTGCCACATAATTTTTTGATTTATTTGATTCAAGCCATATGATTATTCTTGTTGTACAAAAATTTAAGTCCATTACTTACATTAATAAAATTATGATTGTAGGAATTATATAAAACATGCTAAGTTAAGCACCTAAATAGAAACAAAGCATTCAAATTTTAAAATATAAGATGTTGACTGAAAAGAGCCAGCATCTTATCTCGTGGCGGAGGTCGAGTTGGGTCGAATCACAGTTGAAATTTATGAGTGTTGTGTTTTTGTTCACTTGAAGTGATTTAATTGTTCCTTTTCTAACAGCCTGAGCTTGTTGGCTATTTATTTATGAGTTAAAAATAGGTTTAACTTTCTGCTCCATAAAAATAGGCACATGAGACTAATAAGTTGAATTTGGTGAGCCCAATAAATTACAAAAGACCTAATAATAGACCTAACACTACAATAAAATTATGCTATAGTGACACTTTTAAGTATTTCTAAAAACTAAAAAAAGTGCCGCTGACAAAAATATCGATATTTATTATTAGTTTCGCTATATGTGCAGTCGCTAGGTTGTATAGCGACACATTATTATAATGTGTCCCAAAAATGTGTCCCTATAACCTAATTTTAGATATAGATGGAATAGCGTGGATACTGTGTCTGTACGCTTTAAGTGAATTGGTTACGTATTTTTAATAGCTCGAGCTTTTGGGATTAATGGTTAGCACCAACGATTCAACAAGTGGTATCAGAGCCAGTGGTACGAGTTCGATTTCTACACGGTGCAGGTATTGGGAGGAACATTGTTGGCTATTTATTTATGGGTTAAAAATAGGTCCCTATTTATTTATGGGTTAAAAATAGGTCCAACTTTCTGTCCATGTCCCAAACATTGTTGGCTAATAGGTCGCTATTTATTTATGGGTTAAAAATAGGTCCAACTTTCTGTCCCTGTCCCAAACATTGTTGGCTATTTATTTATGGGTTAAAAATAGGTTCAACTTTCTGTCCCGTAACAATTGATTCAAAAGTAGGAACGAAGCTATGTCCCCCCAATATTTTTAAAATTACATAAAATGGCCACCCCCAATATTTTTAAAATTACATAAAAGTCTATTAAGAAGTTATTAAAAAAATTAAGATAGTGTAAATTTTAGAGGTCAAAATAATTTTTTTTCTATGTGGAGGCTTAAAGTGGCTATGGCCTTCCAATATTTTTAAAATTACATAAAAGTTTATTACGATGTTATTAAAAATTTTAAAATAGTGTAAATTTTAGAGGTCAAAATATTTTTTTTAAAAAAAATAATATTACCTTGTGGATTACGAGATAGAAATTTAATTGACTCCAACGTATCGTAATACTTGATTTGCAAATTATATTAAATCTTAATATTTAATTTTTTAATTAATCGTAATATTTGATTTGTAAATTATATTAGATCTCAATATTTAATTTTTTGACATAATTTTTTATATATAGATCTCTATATCATTATTATTTTCATAATAAAAATAATTATACTTTATTTTTTAAAAAAAAATATATTAAAAACTAGAAGGCTAATGAACAAAAAATTATTTATATATAATTTGTTTATTAATAATTTTTAAAAATTAATATATTTTGCTTAATATATTTTTGGCCTCCCTAAAATTAAAGTTCTGACTTCGTCCCTGTCCAAAAATTGATAAATTGAGTGGGACTGCGATTCACAATAGACCTAACGGATAGAGTTCCAACAATAAATCTAACATCGAGATGAGTTGAGTGTGGTCTCGAAGTTGTGTAATTGGTAATATCAATTAAAGAAGGAAGGTATTAAATTAATTGATAAAATGTTGTTTGTCAACGAGATAAAATTAATTAGAGTGTTTTTGTACATTTTGTAGACATGGTTATAATGTTCGAACTATTTATAAATCAAATTTTATAATTTTTTAATTTTATTCGTCTTAATAAATAATATTAAAAATTTATAAATTTTAATTTTTGGATAGCTCTGCTCATAGTTAGTTAATTCGAATTCGGTAAAAATTCGGTATAGATATAATATAAATAAAATTTATATCTCAACTTTTAAATTCGTTGAAAATTTTGGCTTAAAAGACCGGTTCGCCATTCGGATACGTGATTTATACAAAAATTATATATTCACCAATTAAAAATTCAAAATAAATAATTTAATTATTAAATAATTTTTTTTTTATGCTATTAGTATAAATAGTTATAGTTTTTAATAATATAAAAATAGAGAGATACAAAATAAAATAAATGATGAGCGGAAAAAAATTTGAGAGAATTTTTTTTTTTAGGGTGAGTAAAAGGAAAGTTGGAGAAATAAAAATTTTATCCAAATATTTTGTCTGAATTTTTAGCCGAATTATTCGCAAATTATTCGCATCCTTCGAATTATTCGCTAATTATTAAAATTATTCTAAAAAATTATCCGATTATTTTACCGAATAATTCGCGTCCGTCGAATTATTCGTGAATTATTAAAACTATTCCAAAATTTCAAGTTTTATTTCGATTTTTTTAAAATTCGAATACGGACAGTATAATTTGGATTTCTAATAATTTACGAATAATTCATGAATTAATTATCTAAGATTCTAATAGCGTAGATTATATCTAATTAAGTCGATCATCGAATTAAATATTTTATTATAAAAAATAATTTTAAAATATAAAAATATTTGTACTTATAAAAGTGCATGGACATACTCTGAATTAGGGATGTCAACGGGTCGGATTCGGGGTAGATTTTTAGAAACCCGAATCCGAATCCGAACCCGAATCGAATCTAACGAATTTAAAAAATTCATATCTAAATTCGAACCCGACTAAAAATTCAAAACCCAAATCCGAATCCGAACCCGAAAATCCAAACTTGAAATAATTATTTTTTTTCTCTTTACAATATTTCAAAATATATTATATTAAATTTAAAATTTTAAAATATAAATTTAAATATAATATCAAATATTTATATACATATATATTATATAATGTAAAATCAATTCGGGTTCGGATTGGGTTCGGGTCGGATACAATCAAAATCCATATCCAAATCTAAATTCAAATCCGTCGAATTTTTATTTTTTATATCCATATCCGAATCCATATTATTTAATATCGAATAAATTTATTTTATTCAAATTCGAATTCGGATAAAATTTTAGATATTCGTAACCATTAATATTCCTACTCCGAATATAACTCCTGAATCAACTTTGCGTGATCTAAAGCATTTCCCTACTAAAAAGGGAGCACCTCTACAGCGCACGCCCACGCGCCCTGCGTTTGATAACGGATCCGAACACATCCCATTTTCACGGGTGATTCTGTTGAGTAATATCACAAAACTTCACCAATTTTTTATAAGCTAAATTATATATAAAAAAAATCTATAAATAATTTTTTTTTTATTTTTTTTTCTGACTTTTAAAAATTTATATTTTATTTAAAAAAAAATTTAAGTTGATACATTTGGCCCCCTCCGTTAGAGTTCCGTCAATATTCCGTCAATTTTTTATTATTTATATCGAAAATACTTTTAAAATAATATAAATATATTAAAAATTAATTTTTTTCTTTATAAAATAAGTAAGGGCAATATGATCATTTCACCCTCTTCATTAATACCGTAATCTCTTAAAAATATTTTCTGATATTTGAAAAAGATAAAATATAGATTTTTCAAAGTCAGGAGGAAAAGTAAAAAAGCGGATATTTACAAGGAATTTTTTTGTATTTTAGTTTTTTTTTTTTTTTTTTTTTAAGCTATGTTATTTAAACATTAGAAAATTAGATATAATTTTTATTTATTTATTTTTGCATATAAAGTATGACATTTCAATAATTTCATATCGGATAAAAAGAAAATTGTAATTTGGTTTATAAAAACTTATGAATTATAATAGTAATAACTGGATTTAAATATTTTGGACCGATGGTTTAGATCTAACAAATTATTATTACTAGCGGATCGGATTATTATATTTGGTATCAGTGTTTGTTTATCGGCCGGACGTGTTAGACGGGCCGCACATCGCTTGATAATCTTGATTTGTATGTGTAGTTGGGCTGACAAGGACGTTAGAGCTTAAACAAGAAGAATCTGTAAGACCCCAATAATTTCACATCGGATAGGAACGAGGTGAGTTTATGACACCCGTGAATGGACTGACAAGGACGTCAACACTTAAACAAAAAGAGTTAAAAAGAGTATGTGACACTAATAATTTTACATCGCATGAGAACAGGAATAGGGACAGGGACAGGGACAAGGTTGTGATAGTCTGATATCAGATGGAAACGAAATTGTGATTTAGTATATAAGAAACACCCAATAGTTCCACATGTGATATTATATATAAAAAATTATAGATTCTAATAATAATAATTGCGTTTAAGTATTTTGAGGTGGTGGTTTAGACCTAACGAATTATTATTGCACACGAAAAGAATTATAATATAAAGAAAAAAAAATTCTTATTTTATGTAAGACTTGCAACATTAATCAATTTCTCACACAATATAAAATAAAAAGAAATTTTTTAAGGCGTATTTCGATGTGCAATTATCATTTTTATTATGAAAAATATTAGTTGTATATTTCTTGTGGGGTATATATCCCACACCTCATCAATCCAATGGATGGGATGTGGTGAGAGGTCACTTCACAATTTGTGAAGTGAGGGGTCACTTCACCACCCTTAAATGGGTGGGTATAAGATGTACTATCTCTTTCGGGTGTACATGTAGCATTGCCCTTTTGTTATTATTATTATGGACCATATTAATAATTGAATTTAAACATTTTGAACTAATGGTTTAGATCCAACGAGTTATTATTACTAGCGAATCAGTTTGTTATAGTTGGTATCAAAGTCGGTTCGATCACCGGTTGGAAGTGTTAGACGGGTCTCACATTACTTGGTAATATTGGACTGTGTGTGTAATTGTGTGTAATCGGATGAAAATGGAGTGAGTCAGTGACACCTGTGATTGGATTAACGAGAACGTTAATGCCTAATTAAGATGAGTCTGATATCCCAATAATTTCACATCGGATGAGAACGAGAATAGGGCGGGGTTGTGTATTAATCATATATATCTGCTATTTTTTTTTACCATTATGGAACCCCCATAAGATTAGTTTGGCCTTCTACGTTTTAGGCATGCTGTCGTACATGACTGTGAGACCCAATAATTTTATATCGAATGAAATAGAATTATGAAATTGTGATTTGGTATACAAGAGATTATAAATACTAGTAATAATAATTGGGTTTAAATATTTTGGACCGATAGTTTGGATCCAACGAGTTATTATTGTTAGTGGGCCGGATTGTTATATTTGGTATCAGAGTCAATCATCAGCCGGAAGTATGTGACGAATTTCGGCTGAACCAAAATCTGAATGACCAAGTGATAGGTTATGGCAGAATGGCAATGCTAGCGAAACAAGTCTCATATCGCCTGATAATCTTAGGTTGTGTGTGTTTGGGATAACGAGAACGTTAGGTCTTAACGGAAAGAGTTTCTGATACTGTCACGCCCCGAGTTTCAAAACAGCGGTAACATTTTTTTTTTAAAAAAAACATCAGAGTACACATTGAAACTCGTGACGTGGACAGACCGCCACATGCACAGGTCCACTTGGACAGAGTCTTCCCTATACATGCTCGGCTATACAAATACAATACTGAATCAGAGGCGATGTAAACAATAACGAACATAAACTACTACAACTGAACATCATCACGATATACAACACAATATCCATAATAACTCCAAAATACACTGAAAATATAAAAGACTGGAAAACTGTGGTCGATATCAGGATCAACTCTACCGTGACAGCTCACTGGATCGTCCCAATCTCTCAGCGCCCGACTGACCTGAAAAATGGTCACCCAGGGGGTGTGAGATACACTATACATATATCCCAGTGGGCACGACCGTCCGAGAAATAGCAAGTCGTACCTACTGGATACAATAATAAGCGGATAACGAAAGCAGGTATAACAAAGCTGAATAACTGGATGCTGAATAATAAGCATGCTAAGCAATAAACAGAAAGGAAAGCAGGGTATTCATGACTGTAACTGATCATGCTGTAACTGGCAAATATGATATACTGAACTGATCATGCTATAAACAGAGCTGGTATATAACAATGCAGTAAACTGAAAGTGATAAAACTTGTTAAATTTTATTATGTGATAAAACTTGTTAAATTTTAATTTCTTCCTTTTAATTAATAGATTAAAGCCTTACAAAAAATGAGATAAAATCCAAATCAAAACCAAAATCAAATTATATTTTATGAAAATAATATTTAATTTAACATTTTATTTGCTCTACTTTACAAAAAAATTAATATATATATATATATATATATATATCATATTTTTTGAAAAAAAAAATTATCATGAAAAAAGGTATATACTATTTGTTTGGTATAAATTTCATATTACTTCCCTACTAATATATACAATTTAAATTTTTATTTGTTTGCTAGAGATAATTTTGAAAAGAAAAATATAGTGAAATTTTACTATGGAAACATTAGTTCTCACTTATTGAAATAAGATATTTCCGTAGTTCTTGATGTGTTTGGAGGGATAAGGAAAGGATATCCCCTTTATCCCCAAATAATTCCAAATCCAAACAGGGCAGTGTCCCCGATGGTAAAGAAGTGACAAGAGTGTAACGAAAAACAAAAATAAAAAGATGAAGATGCTCGGGATGATGCCAAAATGAAAGCTGCATATCTTTGGCTATTAGGAGCTATTTGGTTTCTCAAAAAAATATGAATAATTTTTTAAATTTTTTTTTTTTCACAAAATACTTCTTATTCAGTTTTCCATCTTTTTGGTTCCGAGCAAAACAAATTTTAAATATATTATTTCAAATTCAATGAGGATGTTTATACTTAATTTTTTATATTTTTTCGAGAAACCAAACAGTCCTAAAATCTCAAATTGTAAAGCGCTTATTAGAGCATGAGGATGTTTGGCCCAGCTTTTGCTTGGCCCAAAAAGTCCGTTTCGTTATAATTAACTATTTGAATAAATATATTATACGAACAAATGAAAATCGCAGTTTCAGAGCATGCTGCATAAGCATAAAAATTGGACCAGTAGCCCAAAAAAAAAAAGGAAAAAAAAAGAAAAAAAAAAATCAAAACTGTAAGTTTCTTTTGTAAATGTCAAAATTTACTCTTTTGGTCCGTTTGGTAATAGAATAAGACAGAACTAGCTATTCCAGAGATAAGTATGAAGTACGGAACTAGTATAAAAAAACGTTTGGGATGGGTCTAGGAATAAGAGATTTTGTGTTTGGTATGAGAATGAAAAATAAAAGAAATAAGAGTTTTAATTGGGGTAAATTATCTTTTTGTCCTCAAACTTTATTATGTAATAATGAGGTGAGAAATGGTGGCTCGGTAGACGTGGAAGAATATTTAAGAAAAAAGTAAGAGGGTGGTTGGAAAAAGTGAGAACAATAATTCTCACTTATTCTAGTTATACTGGAGCAAGCTATATCAATTAATTCCTGATGCGTTTGGAAGAATAAGAGGGATATTCCTTCTATTCTCGGTTCTATACCAAATCCAAACAAGCCCTCAAATTCATGTCTTATATAAACTCAATTATAATTTCATCCACATCCGATGTGGAACTATTGGAACGTCACACAAGCAGATTGATTTAGGGATAAAATTTCACAAAGTATATAAATTTTACCAATTCAGTTCACATCTATCAAGCTATTAAAGGAAGACCTAAATAAACATGCAAAAGTATTAGACAACCTTCACTAAATTAATTATTTTTTGTGTAATTTTATCTCTTATTTTATATAGAAATTAATGCAAGTAGAATTAGTTCACACAACTGAGCAAACAACATGTGATTGAGAGTATAAAATAAGATAAGAAAAATATTTTAATACATGCTATCCTTCTTGTCATCAAAGAGTCAAATGCACGCATAAACATTTCTCTGTTACACACTCAAGTCTCAAGGAATCAAATGCATATTAATAGTTTTACACACGTACACAAGCTCACACCGATAATTAGGAAATAAAGGACATGCTGCACTATGGCTAGCTTATTTCTCAAAAGCATATGAAGACCTTGGCAAACATCAGTACATATAGACACATGCGTGTGCGTACACACAAATGCATAATTTATATTAAGAAAAAGAGAGAGAGAGTTCGAGAGAGAGAGATGGTGATCACCTTGCATATGAACATTGGAGCAGAGCTGTGCTTCATAAATATCTAGCTTTCATAGGCTTCTTATAATAACGACAATGTTTGGGGATGAAGAGAGAAGCGTGGTGGTTGGATTCTAACCCATCCCATTGTAGCTTATCCCACCAATCCTTCTCGCAGCTAATCTTCACGGCTCTCATTGAATCAGCGTCCGACGTGCCGAAAAGAGGAAGTTTTCTGAGATTGAAACACCCCCTAATCTTGAGCTCTTCCAGCGATGGAGCACGAATGTTATTAAGATTGTATATGTGTTGTAGCTTCGGAAGCTCCTGTAAATGGATGGACCTCAGTTTCGGAAGTAGCATTGGAGCAGCTCCACTTTTATAATTTTCGATGAAAATTGTCGTTAGATCGTTGCAATAACGGATGTTGATTGTTTCCAAGTTGTGTAGCTCCGACAGTGAGGTAAGTACATATTCTAGCCTTGCGCAAAACTCCAAGTAAATATGCTTCAGTTGCACAGTCTTAATGCTTCTATCTTTACATAAAGCTTTGAGCCTCGGAAGTTGGCTGAGCCATATGCTCTCCAAAGAATTATCTGCAGCCCACAAAGGGAAGATAAGCTCCAAATTAGGGCACCTCTCAATGCGCAGACATTTGAGATCTCCAAATCTAATGCTCATGGTAAAATTAGATGTGTTGTCGTGAACAAATAAAGAATTAGCAAATTTCATAATTTCTGTAAATTGAGATTCCTCTACTATTCGGGAATTGTCACCTCCATCAACCTCTATGTGATTATTTAGGGGCAGAGTAGGTGGCGACGGATGATGTCGACGGTGACGATCTGTCATAGTGTTTAAAACATCTGCATAACATAATGCCGATGTTATAGTAGCATTTGATTTGGTGATAGTACCAATATTAAAGCCTCTCTCAATAGGTGAAGAACCCTTGATGTGGATATGAAAGAAGGTTTTTACTTTCTTAAATCAGGAAAGGCATCATGAATTGTCCGGAAGATCCTAACATCCCTCACGACCACATGAGCTTGGAATAATCTTTGATCAGCATCATTAGTTCCCTTGGTTAAATCAGGTAAGCTTTGATTTCGAAAGGAATCAAGGCAATGATCGACGTCGCAAGCACTGCTGCTGTTGTAGTTATCCAAGTACAACACATCTAGTTTTGGTCCTTTATCAAGACAGACTACTCTATGGAGTTGCTGACATCCGAGGAGAAATAATTGCTTCAATTGTGGGAGTTTGGTGATATCCACCACTTTTATTGCCGTGCATGAAAGATTGAGCACCTTGAGCACTGTTAATTCCTGTAGGTCTACGTTCTCCAACTTACGGCATCCTTGTAGGGAGAGCTTGGTGATCAGCTCAGAGTTGCTAAGGTGGAAGGACTTGAGGTTGGGCAAAGGAGCTGC
Organism: Tillandsia fasciculata; assembly: GCA_029168755.2. Classification (NCBI taxonomy): domain Eukaryota; kingdom Viridiplantae; phylum Streptophyta; class Magnoliopsida; order Poales; family Bromeliaceae; genus Tillandsia; species Tillandsia fasciculata. The sequence goes on along the minus strand of CM054947.1, from coordinate 15,603,684 downwards.
TGTACTAGGGTCGACTAACTCCACCTCTTCAAGTGATGGGCAACTTTGTAGGCTGATTGTTTCAATTGTTGCAGGGAGATTGAAGTTTAGATATTGTAACCCCTTGCAATCGGTGAGAATAAGCTCTTTGAGGTTGATTGCCATTGACAGGCTCCTTGGCAAAAATTCAGTGTTGATTTGTTCTGTGAGATGGAGCACCCGGAGGTTAGGCATGAGCTCAAAGGCTTTGCCTGCTAGAAGAAACGTATCGGCATCTGAGTTGTATAAATTCAAGACCCATAAGCTATCAAAAAATATTGCTTGTTGTTGTCGTTTTTCCTCTTGTGGTGACGAGAGAGAGGATGGATCAACAGAACATTGCTCCAGCCTAAGCATTCTCAAGTTGCGAAGACGAAGGAATGAGGAATTTATAGGACTTACTATGCAGCCGAGAAGGTCTAGCACTCGAATGTTGCTGAAACGGTCGAAGAAGCCGTCTGGTAGATCAACTTGGTGTGTTTTCTCAAAATGCCCAAAGAAGGATGAAACTTCAGACATGCGATATATTTTGAAGAAATCCCATGACTCTATATTTTTATTTTGAGGAGAGCGTACTGAGATCCAATGGTAACTCTCCTCCTCCAATGACGGCTCCTCTGATCGCGGCTCCTCTGATGACGGCTCCTCCTCCTCCTCCCCTATGATTAAAGTTTTCGGGGGCAACAACTCTTTTTTTTCATCAGCTTCAAAGTGAAAAAGGATTCCTCCAATATTGGAGTTGATATTTGATTATTGGTCCAATCAGCGGAGCTAGTGCTCTTCCAATCTCCCAAGCCGCATCCCCTTGTAAAATTCCCTCACACACAAAATAATTGACGACAGCTTCCGACGACCGATCATCATCGAGTAGTTCTGATCGGTTAAACGCTCTGCATAACAGCAGGCAATACCAAAAGCAGCGGAGGACTAATTGCGGGGTGGTCTGCAAGCTCCCACCGCTGCTCTCTTCAATGTAACTGGCAATCTCGGCGGCCTCCTTGTACACAAGATCAAGTGCCGCAGCTTTGTTTCTTGGTTTAATCCTTAGTCTCATATCCGCACTTGCTGACGCGGCTTCGCTGCTAATATTCATCCCAGAGGTCCACAAGACCGCATTGCCTCCCCCGAAATATGATAGGAATACCCAAATCAGATGGTCAATTAATTTGCCATTCGCAATATTGTTGCAAAAGACGAGCAGCACGTTGCGATCCCTCACAGCTCGGTAGATCTGCTCTGTTACCTCCAAAAGCTGGTCTCTTGAGCTGAATTCCACCCTCTGAAGTCGTCTTCTTCGTCTTGTTTGTCAAATATGTCCGTCACCGAAGGAGGTAGATTGAGCTGCTTCGCCACCGCCCTCTGGATCTCCCTGGGGTTCTGAAATGGTGCGGGCCGCACCACCTTGATCACCGTCTCAAATATGCTCTTCTTCTTCTTCGACTCGACCTCTTCCGCCACCTCTCGGAGTAAAGCGGTTGCCCCAACTCCCTTCCATGCCTCCACGTACATCTTCTGGGAGGACCCTTCGCGCAACCATTCAAGCACAATCCACTTTGTCCTCTCGTAGGAGTCGACTTCATAGAAACTACTACTAGTCATGGCGGGGATGATGGTGGTAGTTGGTAGGTAGGTATTAATGGTGAATAATCCATGTATGATGGTGATGGTGAGCAGAGCATTGATTGAGCGAATGAAGAATAAATTTGGTCATCATTTTCATAATAAGTAATTAATGATGATCATGCTCTCTCTGCTACCTTTTAGCTTTAGCTTTAGCTCCACAAGTAATGATAATAAGACTGGAAAAGAGTAAATACACCAACATCAGTGACTCATCATCGGACATCTACGTAACACTTTTATGATTCATTCAAACCCCCTCGCCTACTAAAACTATTATAATACATAACCCTTTTCATTAATTTGGGATAAATTTCAGATCACTACTTTGTGATTTAGGGGGGTTAATTATACTCAAAAAAAAATTTTAAAAAATAATTGTTAATGTTTTACGTTTTATAATATTTAATTTGTAGTGAAAAAAATAAAAATAATACTTTTTTATCAATATTTATTTATTTTTTTTAAAAAAAAATTATATTTGTTTGATTTGGTAAAAAAAATAATAAATTAAAGAAAACTTTACACAACTTAAGTTTTCATTTTTCATGAAAAAATAGCTAAAAGTAAAAACTTCAAACTTTTTCTAAATCTGTAAAAATAGAAAAATATTTTTACGTCGAGCCATACAAGCGGAAAAATAAAATATTTTTTATACTGAAAACAATTTTCGACTTTAATTTACACGAACTAAACACTCCCTTATATAGTGCAATTTTATTTTGCCATACGGTAGTTCAAAAATAAATTTATATTTAACTATTTTTTAATTTTGGATGCTTTCAATTTGCGGCCCTGCTATTTACAGAGTTACACCTACAGTTTTATTTTTGTTGTAGTTAAACAAAGTATCATCTATTAAGTTTTAGTATAATTTATTAATTTAATCTAGAAGCAGAATATCATAATTGAATTTATAGGTAACAATACAATTATTTGTTCAGTATTAAACATTCCATATATGAGCTGAATTGCTGAAAGGTTTTAAATACCTTTATTCTTAAATATTGCAAAATAATTTGATAAATTACAATAATATTTTAAAGAAAAAAAAACTGAAAAATAAAGATCCATTACTAATGAATTCTATGATTGCGTGTGGTTCGGGTATAAACTATAACTGATTATTTCAGAGATAAGTATACGTTTAAATATAAACATGAACTAATATAATTTTGTATTTGGATGAGTATTAGATCTGCACCTGATATAAAAAAAATTATGTTTGATTTGATAAAGTGGAATAAGAAGAATAAAGAGAAAGAAATTTTTTTAATTAACTAAATTGCTCTTAAAAAAATTTATTTTACAAAAATTAATTATAATTTGTATTATTTAAATTTAGCTTTTGTATATATAAAATTTAATTTATTAAAAAATTTATAAAATTTTAATATTATTAAAAATTAAAGTTAAAAATTTAAAAATATATAAAATTAAACAATTTATATATTAAAATTTTAAATTTTAATTGTCTCAAAAAAAATGAAAAGAGGGTGCAAAAATTTTAATTTTTAAATTTATATAAATTTTAAAATTTCTATAAAAATTTTAAAATTTTAAAATTTATATATATAAAATTTATATAAATTTTAAAATTAAAAAATTTTAAATTTATTAAAAATTAAAGTTACAAATTTATAAAAATTAAAAAATTAAAAATTTAAAACTTTTAATTTTTTTTTTTTAAATAAAAATTGGAAGGATGCGAACAACTTGTCCCCAACTGAGGAACAACTTATCCCCTTAATTAGTTCATTTTCTCCTCACGTGGTTTAAAAAATTGTACTTTACCCCTTCTAGTTTATTTTTTTCACCTAAAAATTTTATATTAGATAACGTGGCGAATTGAATTATTTTTAAAAAAATTCATAGGATGATAAAGTTAAAAATATGCTAAACCATAGGACAGTTTTTCGAACCACAGGGACCAAGGTGAAAATTAGTTAAACCAGTTAAACCACAAAAGAACAAAATGCTATTTTTTGAACCATATGGAGGCAAAATGAAAATAAACTATACCACATGGGGGTAATTTGAAGTTTAACCTATCAATTATTCTGGTTAAGATTTAGAATTTTATATTTAGTTTGCATAAAAAAAATTAAAAAAAAATATTGATAAAGTATCTCCGTATAAATAAGTAAGGAACTAATAATAAAAATAATTTTGGCCTGATTAATGTTAATTTATCATATCTAGTTTTCGTAATTAAAAAAAATTATAACAAGAAACTTATTAAAGCAATTTTATAAACTTTGGGGGCTGTGGATGCTACCCGGTCCGTTCCCAAAGTTCCGCCCTTAATTTAATATAAATCGTAGAGTTTTTAAATTTAGAAAATAAATCTGTAGAATTTTGTTAGAATTTAATCTAAAATTTGGACAAAATAAATTCGCAATGTATACTTTGAATAAAATTTAATATGAATGAATTATATAATTTCATCGCACTAAATTCTAGCTTTGAAATTGCTATCGCTACCGTGAGAACACTATTTTAAAATAATATATATTACTTAGATTATTTTTTTAAATTAACATGTATTTTAGGTTTGTGCATAAACAGAGAGATGAAAATAAAAAATAAATTGATAGAACAAGTAAATAATAATGAAAAGTAGGCAAAACCGAATATCAAGTAAAATTAAAATAAAGCGAGAAAAGATCAGCTCTTTTCTAAATATAAATTGATATTATGCATTTCATATGTTAACATATACCATATTAATTAGAATGTTATTTCATTCCATCTAAGCTTGATTTAATATTTCTTTTATTATTAGGAGTTTCTTTTATTATTTCCGTGTAATTGTGTTATTTAAGTGGCTTAATCCCTATTAAATAAATAAGTGTCTTAAATTTTAATTACAGTAAGACATAATAGAATCTGAGAAAAAAAATCAAGAGATAAGTAATAAGAATAATATAAAAAATTAAATATGTATGTACCTGAATAGCTAAATATCTACTCATGTATTAAGAAGGAAAAGCTACAAAAATATCCAAATAATTTTCTAAGTATTTGTAGGGTGTGAGAAATAAAGTATGATTCTTTAGAAAGGAACCTATTGTATAGAAAATTAAATATGTAAATAAATATACTAATTGCCCATCCAATTTTTTTCATATATTTTAACTCTTTCTACAATAGTGTAAACCTTATATTATTACAAATAATATCATTACCTTAAGAAAGATTGTCATATATAAACAATTTAGTTGGCCACTAGACGAAATCAATAACTATCGACTTCCGGCAGGCAAACTTTAGAGTCTATCTGTACCCATTTGAAAGTAGGAGAATATCGCGATGGACTTCATCATAGGCTTGATGTCACATCTCGAGTTTTAAAAAGCAGTCTATTTTTTTTTTTTTTTTAATCAGAGGTTAAAACTTGTAAGAATGTGATATTTCCGAAATTTGGATTAGTCCTATATATAAATGATACAATAGGACTAAATCTCTTAACCCGGTTATAATATTTTGTGTGGTAGTAAAATCCAAGAGGTTAAGAGAATTAAGCGTGCTAGAACTAGAGTAATTCTAGGATGGGTGACCCCCTGGGAAGTTGGGGCATCACACTTGACTAGATCACAAGTGGGCTACGATGTGATATGAGTGGTCATGGATTGATTGACCAAAGCGGCACATTTCTTGCCAATCCACACCACGTGGTCGAAGCATATCAGCCTTTGTATAGTATTCATTCAGATTGAGAAGCCTATCCTCTTAGAGGATGTTGTGGCAAGTATGGTCCTTCTTAATAGAATCAGGTGTACAGCTCTTTTTAATACAGGTGTGTCACATTCATTCATAAGTCAGTCTTTTGTGTCCACCCATGATATAAAAGTGGTCGAGACTAGACAAACTAGTTGGGTTCAAGTTCCTGATCATACTTTAAGTGTCTCGTTGTGGTGTCCTGAGTGCCCAGTTATTGTTGACTAGATCATGCCGGCGAACCTATTAGTTCTAAGGTGAATGGAAGGGTTTGATTTAATACTAGGAATGGATTGGCTCTTTAGATTTTATGCAACCATCGATTGTGAGAGTAGAGTAGTAACCTTCCGAGACCCTAGGCAAGAGAAGCTCGTTTACTGAGGGTGTAGGAGTTCGCTCTTTGTCATGACGGTGTCCACGTCGCGAGCAAAGAAGCTGCTTAGTCGTGGGTACGTGGCCTATTTGGTGACGGTAGTGGAAAGTCGCCGGGAGACTCCAATACTCGAGGACATCCCAGTTGCTTGAGAGTTTTCAAATGTGATACACCAATAGTCCCACATCGGATAGGAATGAAATTGTGATTGGGTATATAAGAAACATGAACACTAGTAATAATAACTGGGCTTAAGCATTTTGGGTTGTGGTTTGGGCCCAATGAGTTATTATTGTTAGTGGGCTGGGTCGTTACACCGGACGCCTTTCCGGCGGAGTTACTAGGAATTCCGTTTGATCGAGAGATCGAGTTTGCCATCGACTTGATTAGTGGGACATCAACGATCTCAAAGGCTCCGTATTGCATGGCACCTCCCGAACTAAAAGAGCTGAGAGCGCAATTGCAGGACCTCTTGGATAGAAGTTTCATTAAGCCGAGCGTGTCACCGTGGAGATCTCTAGGCTATTTGTCAAGAAAAAAGATGGCTCTTTCTGGCTTTGCGTGGATTACCGTACGCTGAACAAGGTCACAATTAAAAACAAGTACCCGCTACCCCGTATTGATGATTTATTCGACCAGTTGCAAGGGTATCTGGTATACTAAAAAATCGACCTTTAGTCGGGGTATCATCAGTTGAAGATCAAGCCCGAGGATGTCCATAAGACTGCGTTCTGCACGCGGTATGGAAATTATGAATTCACGGTCATGCCATTCAGGCTTACCAATACCCCAACAACATTTATGGACCTAATGAACCGTGTGTTCAAATAATTGTTGGACCGATTTGTTGTAGTCTTTATAGACGTCATCTTGGTCTACTCTCATAGTAACAAGCAGCATAAGGAGCATTTGAGAGCAGTGTTGTAGATCCTTCAGGAAGAGAAGCTCTATGCAAAGCTAAAAAAGTGTGACTTCTGGCTTAATGAGATCGCCTTCTTAGGTCACATTATATCGAAAAATAGAGTATCTGTTGACACGAAAAAAGTGGAGGCGATCAAGAATTGGCCTCGCCCAACAAATGTGATGGAGGTCTGTAGCTTTCTGGGCCTGGCGGGCTATTATCGACAATTTGTGGAGGTTTTCAAGGATCGTCACTCTACTAACGCGCTTACTACACAAAGGAGAAAGATTCATTTGGAGTGACGATTGCGGTCGAAGCTTCGAGAAGTTGAAGGAAAGGTTGACGACTGCTTCTGTTCACGCCCTACTCATTCCGGGGGAGAGCTTTGTGGTGTACAACGATGTATCGCACCAAGTCTCGTTATAGCCTATACCTCCCGACAGCTCAAGAGTTATGAAAAGAATTATCCCACCCATGACCTCAAGTTAGCGGCCGTGGTCTTCGCCCTCAAATTGTGGAGACATTATCTTTATGGCAAGTGTTGCGAGGTGTATACAAATCATAAGAGCCTCAAATACCTATTCACACAAAAAGAGCTAAATCTGAGGCAGCGTAGATGGCTAGAGATCTTGAAAAATTATGATGTAATCATCCTGTACCACTCGGGTAAAGTCAACGTGGTGGCAGATGCGCTTAGCAGAAAAACAGTGGAGAACCTCGCAATGTTGATCATGACACAGCTGCCGTTGATTGAAGAAATATGGCAACTTTAGTTTAGAGGTTGTAGTTCCGGATGCCCCTATGATTCTTACCACTCTTGTCGTGAGGTCGACCTTATTGGAGAAAATTAAACATCAGCAGTCTGTGGACTCAGATCTCCAAAAGGTGCAGGGCGACATAGATAGTGGGTGTGCCGGTGAATTTAGTGTTGATCTCGGCGGTGCAATTAAGTTTCGAGGCCGGCTATGCGTACCGAGCGACGCAGATATCCGAGGAGGGGTATTACAAGAAGCATATCAGTCTTTGTATAGTATTCATTTGGGTAACCCCAAGATGTATAAAAATCTAAAGTCGCATTACTGGTGGCCCAAGATGAAAAGGGATATCGGGCGCTTCGTGGCACAGTGTCCCATATACTTGCAAATGAAAGCAGAGCATTGACTTCCAACGGGTAAACTTCAAAGCTTACCTATTCCTGTTTGGAAGTGGAAAAGTATAGCGATGGATTTTGTCGTGGGGTTGCCTCGCTCTCAAGGAGGCCATGACGTAATTTGGGTGATTGTGGATCATTTGACAAAATCAGCTCATCTTTTACCGATCCACACTACTTGGTCGGGCAACAAATTGACTCAGCTCTACCTCGGCGAGACAGTAAAGCTACATGGAGTTCCGGCATCAATTGTATTGGATTGAGATCCCCGATTCGCATCCCAGTTTTAGAGGAGCTTGCACGAAGCCCTTGGCACGCGGCTCGATTTTAGTACAGCATTTCACCCTCAAAGTGATGGTCAATTAGAAAGGATGATTCAGATCCTCGAGGACATGCTGCGAGGGTGTGTGTCGGACTATAAAGGCAAATGGCATACACATTTGCCAATGGCCTAGTTGCATATAATAACAGTTATCAGGCCAGTATAAAGATGGTGTCGTTCGAAGCCCTCTAAAGAAGAAAGTGTCGATCTCCAATCCATTGGAGCGAGGTTGGGGAAAGGGTTGTCCTAGGCCCCGATGTGTTGCAGGAAGCAGAAGAAAATATCCACCTTACTCGCCAGCGACTTTTAATGGTGCAAGGTTGACAAAAAAGTTATGCAGATAAGCACCGGCGACATTTGGAATTTGTCGTGGGGAACCACGTATTTATAAGAGTGTCGCCCATGCGTGGAGTTAAATGGTTCGGGGTTCTGGGGAAGCTACCCCAGTATATCGGACCGTATGAAATCTTGGAGCGGGTTGGCACCGTGGCATATCGGCTCACACTACCGCCGAGACTTGCGAGAGTCCACAACATATTTTATGTATCTACCTTCTGCAAGTATATACATGACGAGATCCATATTCTCAATTATGAACAGTTAGATCTGTAGGAGGATCTGACATATAGGGAGTTCCTGATTGGGATTATTGCTTATGATGAGAGAAGGCTATGGGATTGAACAATTATGTGTGTTAAAGTCCAATGGAGCAATTACATCGAACATGAAGCCACCTGGGAACTTGAGGACGCAACGTAAGAATGTTGTCCCTTCCTTTTTGGATTGACCTAACTAAGGTATGTCTTTAAGTTTCGCGAACGAAACTATTTTAAAGGGGAAAGAATGTAGCACCCAAGAAATTCGGATAAGTATACTAGACTTTGGCCAAAATGGACAAAGTAAAGTCAGGAGTGATCTACACAGTGTTCGAGAAGTGTTTCAGGAGTTTCAGAATGATTGAAAGTGAGTCGGACTCTGTAGAGCGAAGTTGGAAAAATTTTGAAAAATTTATGATGTTTTTAGCTCTTAGAGTCCAAACCTCCCATGCACAGAATCCTTGAGGAAACCTTCGAGGTCCAGACCTTGTGGGCCGGTTCAGACCGTCCCCGCGAACCCAGGTAGGACCCGTTCGGGGTCCGGACCTTGGAGAAAGGTCCGAACCTCGGCGGTTTGGTTCAGGTGGGTTGAGCCCTGTGCGGGAATTAAACCGGTTGGCCTAAACTAGGTTTAAACTCCTCGTCGCCACTTCTCTCACGACCTGAACGCACACCAACGCACACTCTCTCTTCTCCACTCCCTCCTTCACTCGTTTTCTCTACTCTCTCTATTTAGAATCAAACCCTAGAACTAGGGTTTTAGAGGGGGAAGCCTAAGGAAAAAGAAGGAGAAAAAAAAAGAAGAAGAATAAGAGAACCTTGGAGCTTGCTTTCTCCAAAAGGTAAGTGGATTTCATGGATTTTGAAGTTAGGGTTTGCGTTAAATCCTTTGAAATTGAGTTGTTTGAGTTCCCCACGAGATTCTAAAATAGATTCTCGCAATAAATTCTTTAATTGCATAGTACAGTAGTCTACTGTTTTCATTATTATCTACTTATGCATTACTTAGTCCTAGTGGGAGAGGCACTCAAGTCGGGGCCGAACCTACTCGAAACTTCTTTTAGTTCTCACCCCTTGTTTTACAGAGCCCTCACCAAGCTCAGTGGCGCAAGATCGCGGCAAAGGCATTGAGCCTTAGATAGTGGCCTTAGGTATAGGTCACCCTACTTGTGAGAGAGGGTTTTAATTTTTTTTTTTGGAGCGAACTCGTACAGGGTTATATTTTGTGACATCCCAATAGTTACACATCAGATGAGAATAGGGTTGGGATTGGGTATATAAGAGACATAAACATTAATAATAATAACAGGGCTTAAGCATTTTGGGTCGGTGGTTTGGACCCAACGAGTTATTATTGCTAGTGGGCCGAGTCATTATATTTGGTATCAGAGCCAATCACTAAGACGTGCTATGTCAGGGGTCTGAATGACAAGGCTAGCGAGATAAGTCTCACATCACCTGGTGATCTTGGGCTGTGTGTGTTTGGACTGACGAGGACGTCACACCTAAATGGGGGGAGTCTGTGATACCTCAATAGTCCCACATCGGATGGGAATGGAGTTGTGATTGGGTATATAAGAGATATAGACACTAATAATAATAATTGGGCTTAAGCATTTTGGGTCGATGGTTTAAACCCGACAAGTTATTATTGCTAGTGGATCGGATCGTTACATATTTTGCAAAGAATTGTAATGTAATGAATTATGTTAAAGGATTATGAGATCTAAACTTGTAATATGTATTGGTAAATGTTTAGTTTAGTTTTCATTTCTCGCTCTATATTATCACCTTTCACTGTGCTTGCATGTATACTTAAATTTCTTGTTGAAATTCATATACTAGCTATAAATACACCTCGAACGATTCAGGAGAGACTTTGTCAGTTCGGCAGTTTGTGCACATTCCCCAAACCGATTAAATAGACGGGCTCGATACATGACATATATATAGGATTATTCCAAATCCTACAAATGAAAAATATTAAATATAATCTAGAACCCTACACAGTTTATGCACGAAAATTCATAGTTTTTAAAAATCACATCTTATGGTTTACATTTGGATTTTAAGATCTGTAAGTTTGATAGAACAAAGTAAACAGTGATGACAATTAGGCAAAAAAAAAGAACATCAAGTAAAACAAAATAAAACAAGAAAAGATCTACTCTTTTCCAAATCTCATAGATATTATGCACCCCATGTGTCAACGTATACTATATTAGAATGTTATTTCATTCCTTCTAAGCCTAGTTGCTTCACATTTCTAGTTAAGTTTATTTTTAAAAAATATAAACGAAATGGATAGCATACTATCTTTTTCTAAAAAAAAAAAAAATATTTGAGTAATTTTCTTATATTATTAAGAGTTTTTGTTTTATTTTGTTAGTCGTGTAATTATGTTATCCCTATTGAATAAATCAGTCTTAAATCTCAATTACAACCATAAATAATAGAATTTGACAAAAAAAAAAAAAAACAAAAATTAAAAAATAAATAACAAGAACAATATAAGACATTAAATATGTGCATACCTGAATTGCTAAATTCTTATTCATGTGTTAAACAGAAAGAGCAGTAGAGAGATCCAAAATAGCTAAATGCTTATTCATGTGCTAAGGAAAAAGAGCAGTAGAGAAATCCAAATGGCTGTCAACGTCCTGTTAAGATGAAAGAATAATAGAGAAGTTCAAATGCCTTTCACTATATTTATAAGTAGGTATGAGAAATGAAGTTTGACTCTTTGCTTATCATTTCGAAAAGAAAACAATTTAAATCAAAATTAAAGATAAGACTAGAAATAGATATACTAATTACACATCAAAGTTTCTTTTATATTTTTTATCTTTTTTGACGATAGATATACTAATTAAATATTTTTTTACAATAATATCATTACCATAAGTAAGATTACCATATATATGTCAATAATTTTGTTGGCCACTTAACGAAAGAAGTAACTATGACTATTGAAATATGATTTATTACTTGGCAACTTTAGAAAGGAACTTATATATTTTAATGCAAATTAAAGATATAGTGCTAGGATGCATTGATTTGTATTCTTGTTTCAATTAATTTCAAAATAAACTAGTTGTTGACCCATGCATTGCACATGAATATTTTAAAATTTTACTTTTTGACTAATAAATTAATTTTTAGAAAATTATCTTTTTATAAAAAAATTATAAAAAGATTAAAATCTATTTATTTTAGACATAACTTTTTTAAATAAGGTTGGATATTACTATATATTAATTTGATGTAGTTATAGATAGATATGTGGATTACATAACCAAATTTCTTTCCTATTTTAAGCTCTTTTCATAACAATTTATTTTTTTAAATTATAAGTAATTTATTTGTCCTAAATAAGATTGGTATGTGTCAACAACTTGGCTTGTTACTTTGTGAAAGTTTGGCCACAAAAGTATACTTTTTTACTTGTTATTTTAATTAAAACATTATAACAACAACATTGTCAAATCAATTTTATGAATTTCGGAGGTGTTGTAACGATCTGACCCACTAGCAATAATAACTCGGTGGGCCTAAAGCACCGGCCCAAAATGCTTAAGCCCAGTTATTATTACTCGTATCCATAGTCTCTTATAAATCCAATCATAACCTCATTCTTATCTGATATGTGATTATTGGAGTGTCATAAACTCTGCCGTTTAGGCTTGACGTACTCGTCAATCCAAACACACACATAGCCCAAGATCACTAGGCGATGTGAGACTTGTTTTGCTAGCCTTGTCATTCAGAATCCTGACATAGTTCGTCATCTTTTCTTTCAGATTCTGACTCAGCCAGACTCGTCACACACTTCTGGCTATGATTGGCTCTGATAACGAATATAACGACCCTGGTCCACTAGAGCATAATAACTCGTTGGACTAAAACTAAACCGCGTCCAACATGTTTAAGCCCAGTTATTATTACTCGAGCAACCTCATTTCCATCCGATGTGAAACTATTAGAGTGTCACAGTTGTGGTCACTGCCAATGAACGATTTGGAGAATAAATCTAGGACGTTGAGTTTTATTAGAATTTAATATGAATATTGGACAAATAAATTCGCAATGCGATTTTTTATTAAAATTTAACATAAATTATATAATTTTAATACAGTTAATTCTTACTTGAAATTGCACCAAGTCACAACACTCATCGCAAAGATAGTATTCAGAATTCAATATGTTGTAATAGGTTATTAATTTCAAACTAACATTTATTTTACATTTGTGCATAAACATGAAGATAAAATCTATCGGAAATTTCATTAATAGCCACACAATATTTAAAATAGAACTATGAAAAACAAATTGATAGCCTAAGGTGAAATTCTATTGTGTGCTATATAAACCAACATTTCTAAAACTCAAATATAGATGCCTTGACACTCAAATGTAAAAGCATTAAATGTAATCTAGAACCCTACACAGTTTATGCATGAAAATGCGTAGTTTTTAAAAATAATATCTCATGGTTTACATTTGGGTTTTAAGACTTGTAAATTTGATAGAACAAGTAAATGGTGATGAGGATTAGACAAAAAAAAGGATATCAAGCAACACTAAAATAAAGCGAGAAAAGATAATCTCTTTACGAAATCTAATATATATTATGCATTTTATGTGTCAAAGTATACTATATTAGAATGTTATTTTCTTCCTTCTAAGCCTGATTTTATATTTGAGTAATTTTCTTACATTATTAGGAGTTTTTCTTTTTTGTTAATCGTGTAATTGTGTTATCCTTATTGAATAAATGAGTCTTAAATCTCAATTATAACAAGAAATAAAAAAAAAAAAATGACGAAAAACCAAACAAAAAACAAAAATCAAAACATGAGTAATAAGAATAATGAAAGAAATTGAGTATATACGTACTTGAATCGCTAAATCCATATTCATGTAGTAAAGAGAAAGAACAGCAAAGAGATCCAAATAGCTAAGTCCATATTCATGTGTTAAGAAGAAAGAGCATCAGAGAGATCCAAATAGCTAAATGTCTTCTCATGTGTTAAGGAGAAAGAACATAGAGATATCCAAATGGCTTTCAACATACTGAATCTTAATTACTATTCATATGTTAAGGAGAAAGAACCCATTAGTTTTGGTTAAGAGAAAGAATAGCAAGAAGGTTCAAATGACTTCCCATGTATTTATAAGAAAGTATGAGAAATAAGTTTGATTCTTTGCTTATTAGTTAGGAAAGGAATGTATTTTAAAGAAAATTAAAGATGAAGTATAAATAAATATACTAATTACACATCCAAATAGCTTTTCTATTCTTAACTCTTTTAGTATAAAATGTATCATTACTCAACAATTTAGCTGGCCACTTGACGAAAATAATAACTACGGCTATAGAAATATGATTCTTTATTTGTCATTGTAAAAAGAATTTATATATTTTATGCAAATTAAGAACTAGGCTATTATACTATTAATAGCACTAAGTCATTGATACTATCAGGTTTTCGGTCCTTGGATGAAAAATGTGTGATTAGGATGATAGTGATCCCTTAAGGTTTAGTGGTTAGTTGGTGAAATAGTATGATCTAAGAGATATAAATGGTCAAAGAGGTAGATCTAATGGCAGAAAACTTTATAGCATCCAGTGTTCGGTGTGCTTTTGATAGTCTAGTACCAAGACTCGCTTAAAGATGTAGTGTTAGGATTCACATATTTATTTTTGTTTCAATTAATTTTAAAATAACTAGTTACTGACCCATGCATTGATACATATATTTTAAATTTTTATTTTTAAATAATAAATTAATTTTGAGAAAAATATATTTCTATAAAAAATTTATAAAAAGATTAAATTTAATTATTTGAAGACAAACTTTTTTAAATTAGATTGAATATGATTACATATTTGCTGATTGCATTTCCAAATTTTTTTTCTAATTTAATTTCTTTTCATATAATTTAATATTTTTTAAATTAAAAGAATCTATATGTGTTACATAAGATTGACATACTGTCGACAATTTAGCTTGTCAATGATTTTTTGCTTTCTACTTTAGAAGAAAATCTATTTTAAAATAAATAAAGTGGAGTGTTGGTGACTTTTTTATTTCTGTATTCTTGTGTCGATTACTTGCTAATCAAAATAAAATAGTTGTTAATTGGTGCATTATACATGAATATTTCTAAAATTTTATTTTAAAAAATAATAATTAAAGTTAGAAGAAATAATCTATTGTATATTTTTTAGAAATTAAAAAAATTAATTATTTGTAGAGATAATTTGTTTTAATAAGATTTAACAAGGTTACATATTACATGTAGCTATACATTTCCGAACAAACTGCAATACTCAATTTTCTTCTAAATTTTAGTTCTTTTCGTATTATTTAATTTTTTTTCATTATTAAATAATGCAATTGTTATAAATAAGATTGTCATGTTCAACAATTTTACTTGTATTTACCTGCTGCATTGCATACTGATATTTTTAAATTATTTATTTTTCAGTATAAAGTATTTTGAAAAAAAGTTTATTTTATGAAATTTGTCAAAGAATTTAAAGCCTAATAATTTATAGGAATATTTTTTCTAAATAGATTGCATAAATTTTATATTAGATTTAGTTGCAGATAGATATGCTGATTGCACTATTATTTTATTTTTTCTATTTTTAATCTTTACTCAATATTTTAAATATTTTGTAATTAAAAAAAGTAATATTGTAGTAAGGCTCCATTTAGAATTGTAGGATATTGTATTATGTAAGATGAGAAACTACGATAGAAAAATAACATGTTTGTTTTCATACGTAATATGCATTTCGTCTATTGTGATGAAATATTTCTTGCTATCCCACCGAAAAACACAGAAGTATTACCTAACTCTATTTTATAAAAAAGCAAAAGTATACACTACCCCAACTTTATTTTCTCAAATAATATTAGATGAACTTAAATACCAAAAGGTCGAAGAAAAATTGTTATGTATCAATAATTTGGTTTGTGGGCAGGTGAAGTGAGAAGCTTATGCTCTAAAGTTTGATACTTTGCTTGTTGCTTTGAAATGGAACCAATTTTAAAGCTAAGTAAAGAGGCAGGTTAGGATTTTTTTAAAGTAAATTAAAGTGGCAGGGTTTGGGATTCTTTGCTTTAGTATGCTATGATGGATCAATTTCAAAATAAATTAGTTATTAACCTGCGCATTGCACCAATATTTTTAAAATTT
>CM054947.1:15567626-15587675 GCA_029168755.2 Tillandsia fasciculata | reverse complement strand
TATTTTTAAAAGTACAAGTTAATTATGATTATAAATTTTTTTACTATTAAATTATATTAAGATTCGTGCTAGTGTACTTTTTTTTTCTCGCTCTTTAGTTGACTTTACAATAATTAGCATAAATTTCAATACAAATTCAATGGTAAAAAATTCACAAGCATAGTTAGGCATGTGCTTTTGAAAGTATATAAGCTCTATAATATATATATATACAGGAGTCCGGCTGGAATACTATCGATAGAACCAAGCAATTGGTGTTACCAGGTTTTCAGACATTGGATGAAACGATGTGTGGTTAGGATTATAGTAGTCCTCTAAAATTTTTACTATTCAACCAACCACTCACAAAATCCTAGGGGACCATTATCATTCTAACCGTACATCTTTTAATTCAGAGGCTAAAAAATTAGTAACACTAATGACTTGGTGCTATCGATAGTATTCCAGCCTAGTTCATATGTATAGTCCGGCTATTATACTTATATAAGCACTAAACAATTGGTGCTTGTAAGTTTTCTACCGTTAGATCTATTTTTTTGATTAATTTCATCCCTTAGATCATTCTATTCCACCAACTATTCATTTAACCCAAGGGGCCAACTATCATCATAACCACACATCTTTTCATCCAAAAGTTAAAAACCTACAAGCACCACTGACTTACTACTTTTTAGAAGGCCATTGAGAAAATTAAGACTTTAATATAAGGAAAAAATGCTATTTGTATATCTACAAAAAGGTGTACAATTTACACTGCCAAACTAATAAATAAGTAAGAGGTGTAAAAGCTAGTCACTTAATGTGACTAGTAAATAAGTTTTATCCATTAAATAAGTGAGGTGTTTTTGAGGTATATATATGTTACACTCTATTAATCCAATAAATAGGGTGTAAGAGTTACACACTTTTTGAAGTGACCAGTAAAAAATTTTTATTTATTAAAATGAGTGAGGTGTTTCGAGCTGTACATCTTACACTCTACCAATCCAATAAATAGGGTGTAAGAACTACACACTTTGATGTGACCAGTAAAAAATTTTCATTTATTAAAATGAGTGAGGTGTTTCGAGCTGTACATCTTACACTCTACCAATCCAATAAATAGCGTGTAAGAACTACTCACTTGATGTGACCAGTAAAAATATTTCATCCATTAAATAAATGGAGTGTTTTGAAATGTGCATCATTCACTCTATCAATCAAATCAATAGCGTGTAAGAATTAGTCACCTGATGCGATCTGATAAAAAAATTTTATCTACTAAAAAAGTACGGTGTTATGATGTGTATATATATATATATATATCCTACACTCCACAAATTCAATGAATAGAGCGTAAGAACTGGTCACCTAATGCGATCTAGTAAAAGTTTTTTATCCACTAAATGAGTGGAGTATTTTGAAATATACATCTTAAGAAGTACTTAATTGATGTGACTAGTAAAAAATTTTTATTCATTAAATATATGGGATGTTTTGAACTGTACATCTTATATTTAATAAATATAAAAAATTTATATTTATTAAATAAATAAAATATATGATATATATTTTGAAAGGGGGCGGTGGGGAAGGACCAGCAGCATAGCTGCAATATAAGACTGAGATGGAGGGAGGGCAGAAATTTTCACCAAATTAGGTAAAAGGTGCAAATGGCATGACTTTCAGCATTTTGCCTTCTAGAAGTCTCCAGATCAGTTATGAGGTGATTAATGGCCTGGATTAATTGCAGTTCTAGACCCTGTATTTTTTATAAAATTTTCACTTCAGTCCCTAAATTTGGAAGCTGAATTTAATATACTATGTACTTTGAATGTCGCATCAAATTATCTGCGCTGATGTTAAGTTTATTAATATCAAATAAGAAAAAAATTATTATTTTTACATAATTTACAATAATACATTAATATTCAGTAAATTAAATTAGATAAATATTTGGACTAATAATTATAATAAATTGAAATCTGAGTACTAAAATATCATCTAAATTATAGTTGAGGGACCAAATATGCAATTTATCCAATAAATTAATTCCAAATTATAATCCATGGAGCTTCTAGATTCCTTGATACCAAAGCATATGCCATGTTGAATTAATAATAATAATAATAATAAAAATAAAAAAGCTAATGAGATTAAAAATCTCAACATGCAAAAGTCATTTGTTTGACCACCCAAAAGTTTTCTTAAATTAAAAAATTATAGGTAAATTATATGGGAACCCCCTCAACTATATTCCATTTTGAAATGATCCTCAACTTTGTTTTTTTTTTTTTTTAGTTTGCAATTACCACTTCTAATTTTTAATCCCTCTAATATTATAAAACTATTGAAATAACAATTTAATTAGAACCCCTTTAAGGTTATTAAATTACAATCTACTGAGTAAAATGTACAAATTTCAAAGCAATATGCTAAAAGGAAAACAAAATTGTAAATTGATTTTATTGCCCCACCTTGTCAAAAAAAAATTTAGAAAAAATATTTTAACTAAACAGCAAATGGGTCACTACGATTATTAAAATTATTGATTTTAAGCCTATTTGATTATCACTAGACAAATAATATCAAAAAATCATATAATTTATTTTCTAAATATTTCAAATATTTTAAATCAAGTTTAACAGAGTCAATCGTCGATTCGAAAGTCCCAACATAAAAAACAACTTATAAATACGGAAGGCTTCGTGTTTCTATAAGAATACTAGTCTCTTCTAACTTATAAATATGAAAAAAAAAAACTAAATTATAAAAAACTTTTTTGTAAAATTTTGTTTTTTTTTTTAATTTTTAAAAATCTACACTTTATTCCCTCCTAATTACGAAATTATACACTTATTTTTCTACCGTCATCGTTTTGGTTGAAAAATTGATTTTGTTGATGAGTAAGTTCCAGTTCCAATGACTGCAGCGATGATACTGCATCATATCAAATATGGTCACAGAATCACAGAATCATTTACGAAACGATGACGGTAGGAGATAAGTGCATAATTTCGTAATTATGAAAGAAAAAAAAATGTAGATTTTTAAACGTGAAAAAAAAAATCAAAATTTTATAGAAAACATTTTTATAATTTAGCAAAAAAAAAAAAAAAAATGTAAAATTTTGTTTTTCCTAAAAAAAAAAAAGTATAGTTTCTGTGCCTCTGGAAAAAATACACCAACAAAACAACAAATTTAGTCATTTTTGACTTTGGAATTTGTGGACATTTTGAATGGAACGTTCTATCACACTTTTAATTAACGGTGAGGAATCAAAAGTGGAATCAAAAGTCCCTATCCAGCTCTACGAGAGAGCGAAAGCTCTTTAAAATTCCGAGCAAGTGCTTCCAGGAAAAGTGGACCCAAAAAAAAAAAAAAAAAAAAAAAAAAAAGTTGTTTAGTGGTGGTCCACAACGCAGCATATATTACATGTGGAGATGGGTACATATTATGACCTGATCATAATATCCAGAATCCCAACGGAAATCAAAATTATATGTAAAAATTTAATACCAACTAATTTAATAAAAGTAAGAAGAAGAATAATTTTTGTTATAGGGATAATTTTTTATATATTTCTATAAATTTTTTTTGATTTTAGATTTATGCTAATAGTAAAATTATTATTCTTACGTTCTAATTTTTTTCTAAAATATTTCTAAAGTTAAACTCTATTAGTGTACCGTTTGGAGCTGCCGTTATCTCTATGAAATTACTATTTTGTCTTTTCAAATATATCCTAACCAACTTTTCTTATGTACCTTTAAAATTTTCAATAGTTTTGATAGATAGCGACAAAATAGGTAAGTTTTCAACTCCAATTATTATTTAACTCTAGTTTGATCCTAGTTAACTTAACAAAGTGAAACGGTAGAGATATTTTTAATAACGGTGGAACGTATGAAGGGTATATTGGAAAGAAAAAAATAAGAGGTAAATCAAATATTTCTTCAGATTTTAGAGATACACAGGCAATTATCGCTTTGTTATATATGTGACTGGATTGGCTATTTTGTTTCAAAATATTATTATCAATATATATATATATATATATATATATATATATATATATAGAGAGGAGAGAGAGAGAGAGCTCGAGAGAGAGAGAGGAGAGTTTGCAGAGAGGGAGAGAGCTTGTCGGAAGGCTGAGGTGAGAGGAGAGAGTGAGAGGACGGAGAGAGACGAGAGAGAGAGAGAGATAATTGCTGTGTACCTGAAATATGAAGAAATATCTGATCTACCCTTCTTATTTTTTTCTTTCCAATATACCCCTCATACGTTCCACCGTTATTAAAAATACCCCTACCGTTTCACTTCGTTAAGTTAACTAGGGTTAAACTAAAGTTAAATAATAATCGGAGTTGAAAACTATCAGATATACCTATTTTGCAAGGATTTAGGGTTTAGGGTTTAGGATTTTTTAGTGTTTTCGGGTTTAGGGTTTAGGATTTTTTAGGGTTCTAGGTTTTAGGGTTTAGGGTATAGGATTTTTTAGGGTTTTAGGGTTTAGGGTTTAGGGTTTTAGGGTTTAGGATTTAGGGTTTTAGGGTATAGGGGTTTAGGGTTTTAGGGTTTAGGATTTAGGGTATATTTGAAAGGGCAAAATAGTAATTACATACAGATAACAGCAGTTCCAAACGGTACACTAACAGAGTTTAACTTCAGGAATATTTTGGAAAGAAGTTGGAACGTAAGAAGGGTAGTTTTAATATTAGCCTTCTAAAAAGAGTAAATTTGAAAACATGAAAATTTTTAGGAGTACATAGAAAATTGCCCCATATATATAATATATATATATATATATATATATATAAAGAGACAAAAGAATCAGAACAACTATTCTAAATTTTAGAATATTATGATTGAGGGGGAATCTTTCAACTTCACTATTAGATAATCTTCTCAATCATAATTTAGATTGGTAGTTAAGCTCATAAGCTAATTAATATTTAATTCTGTACTAATAGTTTCCTAGCCTACTCTTATTAGGACACAAAGTGGAGAATGTGTGATCATTGGAGATGGAAGAGTTGTCAATGTGCACGGGGAGGGGGGGGGGGGGGGGGGGGGGGCAGTCAAGTAAAGTTAACTTTTGGAAAGACTCTAATCCTTTACAATATACAGCATGCTCTCGAGGTCTGACGAAACCTAATTAGTGAATCTTTATTAGTGCAATTAGGTTATAAGATTATACCTGAATATAATAATGTTGTAATTTCTAAGGGGAAATGTTTATAGGAAAAAATTTTGTATCCAAAGAATTGTTTAAACTGAATGTGCTTCCTTCTGCTAACAATAAAAATTCTTCTACCTAAACTCAAGTTTGATCCCAAATTCAAATGTGAGATTTGCACTCAAGCTAAACAGTGTAACGACCCGGCCCACTAGTAATAATAACTCGTTGGGCCCAAATCACAGCCCAAAATGCTTAAGCCCAGTTATTATTACTAGTGTCCAAGTCTTATATAAACCCAATCACAAATCCATCCACATCCGATGTGGGACTAATGGGGGCGTCACAGACTCCCCCCGTTTAGGCCTGACGTCCTCGTCAGCCCAAACACACACACAAGCCCAAGATGTCACGCCCCGAGTTTTAAAATCAGGTCTAAATTTTTTTTTGAAATCATCAGAGTTTGCAAAATGGGCGTAACAGACCGCCACACATATAGGGACTCCCCTATACATGCACGGCTAGTCTAAAACAATCATCAATCAGAGATCAATCAACATCTAAACTAAACAATGACTAATCAGTAGGAATGATCCAAATAAACATGCTAACATCAATCTGGAATATCGAAATAACTGAAAGCTGAAACAACATAAAGGAAAGTCAGCTACAAATCATCTGGGATCACAATCATCAATCTATATCATCAAGGGGACAGCTCTATCGTGACAGCCTCACTGGATCGTCCCGACACCCCGCTACCCGAACGACCTGAAAAATGGTCACCCAGGGGGTGTGAGATACACTGTACATGTATCCCAGTGGGCACGACGAGCGAGAAAGAAATAGTAATCGTACCTACTGGGTACTAAAATCTGTGGATAGTAAAGATCATAGGGTAAAGCTGAATAACAAATAAGATCTACAGATAATCAATATAAATTCACAGATAACTGAATAGGCAGATAATCAAGGGTAATGAAACTGCAAGTAATAAATGCTAGAAATCAATGTAGAGCTATAACATCCAAGCACAATAACTGCAGGTAAGTGATGCAAGAAAGCTGGATATAAATGACCTAATCAAGCATACACTGAGCAGTGGAGGTACAGAGTAAGATATCTATCAATAATAGTGCAAGGTAAGAATAATGCGTCAATCAACAAAACTCAAGTACCCAATCAGTGCCGGTATTGGTCACGAGGACCTCAGGCTCATACCACCTATCATGGCACCTAGCTGGCTGACATAACCCCGCACCCACTGGTGCCTATCTAGGGGCTCACGGGTCCTTCCTCTAGACCACTTTACCGGTAAAGAACACTGTGGCGGTGGCCAAACCGTCAGTGTACGTGAAGTACAGCGTGCGTGGTAGTCATTATGCTATGATCAAAAGCTCCCGGTCTAATGACCGGGTCGTCGGCAATAAGCCGAGATCCCAACAGGAAATCATCTGTCTATATCTATCCATCGGAATCAATCATGCATATCGGAACATCAAGTAATATCTATTAATCATGCATATCGGAACATCAAGTAGTATCTATCAATCATGCGTCTCGGAATATCAACAATATGTCAAGTAACATCCCTAATGACAGGAATCAGCAGGTATCATCGACAAGACTAAAAGAATCAATGTCTAGTAATCAGATCATGTGATATATGCCATCTCAAATCAATAAGCTAATAAACAGGTATGTGGATCGATCAAGGTCTGTCATGCAAATCTATATACTGGGATATAAGAGCTGATAAACCGAACATATAATATGTCAGGAACAATCACAAGACATGTCAATGCTATCATCAGGGCTAATCTAGACAAAATCAGCAGGTATATAGGACGAGTCCAAAAGAATCAGTATCTATCAGGACGATCAAGTAATATCTATCAATATCAATCAAGAGGATCAGGATATGTCAAAATAGGTCGTATGGATCTAATCAGCAGGGCGAATCAATAACAGGTGTCCGACTGGACTAAAGCAACCAGAGGGCCAAAAAGCTAAAGCCCGGATCGAAGGTAACCCACCTGGATGAAGGCAGATCCTCGGTCTCCCGCACAGCTACTGGGAGGCTGGTGCTGAATAGCTGGGCCCTGAATAATAAGATATGATCAGTAAAAGACTCACACAACCCATTCCCGACAACGTTACACTAACAGATGGTTTAAACGGGTCAAATCGGTCATTTTATCGATCGAAATCCGATCTCCGATCTACGAGAGTCTATAGAACTCTAATAAAATGTCCAGTAGTTGTATAATTACTGTCTAAGGGTCATCATCATGTTCAAATCTCATTTTGGACCATAATGTTTCTTAAATTGCATAAAAAAAATCCATTAGTTAGCTACTGTTTTAGCCCGTTCTCACAATCCGGGAATCCGACGACGACGCCGTAAGTTCCAGCGCGTCCGTTACATCGAGACGGATCCCGTGCTCACGACATTGGGCTGGCACGAAGCCCAAGCACAAAGTTGGTCCATAACATATTCTTGGCTCCCATACAACCATGCAATATCTTAACTTAGACTTGATCCAAATGGGAACTATCTAGAGCATGGTAATAAATAGCTGTTAAGGATCATGGTGCTCACCTGAGTCTTGCCTGAGATCGGCCGGAAGGCTTGCCGGAGCAAGGTGGTGCTTCAACTCACTTAAGTTTGGGCTCGGCTTGGCCTTTCTTGGATCAACTCAGGCTCTGACCTGTAGAGGAGGTGAGCATGGGTTAGATGAGGTTCCCAGGAGCCCTCGGGTTCAGGTGTGGTCGAGCCCCGGCGGCCGGCAGGCGGCGGCGGCCGGAGAGGAACCCGAGAGGGTGACCTCGGGTGCAGAGTTTGAAATCATTTACAGGGGGGTCTCCGGCCCCAAAACAAAATGATGGGGTTCATATACAAGGCATTTAGGTCATACCTGTCGAGGTGGCCGATGCCCAGGTCGCCGGAGATGGCCGGCGATGATCTCTAATGCTCTCTCGAGTGCAACTATGCAGAGAGAAATCCCGACGTTAAGGGATCCATGCAAAATGATGGGGAGGCTCTACAAGGTCCAAGGGACTCACCTGGGTGGTTTCCCGGTGCCGGGGATCGCCGGCCAGGCGCGGCGGCGGAGCTCGGTTGAAGCTCCAATGCCCAACAATGGCGGTTTCCGGTCAACTTGCTCCGGGCCGGAACAACTTGGACCCAACGGGTCCACTCGACGCCATGAGTCTTCTGGTGGGGTTGGCCGGCGATGGGAGGCAACGGCGGCGCCGGACGGCCGCAATCGGCCGAGGTTGGAAAGAACTCGAATCTAGGGCAGCCCCGGATCACTCCGATCTTGATCCGATTGTGCTCAGGCTTCGGGGAGGTGTTGCAGTCGACAAAAAGAACCAGATTTCAACGGTTATGATCTCTAGTTGGATGGCCGGATCACGGCGGCACCCCAGATCGGCTCAAAACAATAATTCTGGCTACTATTGGCTCCCGCCGGCGATCGGGGCGGCGGCGTGGCTCGGGCTGCGACAGGAAGACCTCCTCCGTGTCAGATGCACACTGGACATGCCCATAGGTCAAAACCAAACAAAAATTCCAAGATCTACCTTCGCCGGAGTTAGGGGAGGAGAGGGTACCTCCCGCGGCGGCGCAGGGTGGCGGGCCGACGTCGGACCACCCCAGATTGGTTGCAGCTTAACAGGGGAGTCCTCAGGTACGAACTGTTTCCCCCAGGCCACTCGAACACCCTCCTCTCCAAGAACCGAGATCAAGAGCTTCTTGATCTCCCTTTTTCCGGCAAGGGGAGGCGGCGGCCGGTGCGGGGAGGACTCCGGGAAGCAAGGCAGCGAGGAGGAGGGTTGTTGAGGAGCGGTTAGGGCAGCTACGGGTTTAGGTTTTTGTAAAAAAACCCTAGGTCAAGCTATATGTATATATATATACATATAAGCACTAATTGCATTTTAGCCCTTCAAGCCCTTCTATTTGCTGTTAGGTCCTCCACAGCATCTTTCTCTCACCCTTAGGTCCCTCACCAGGGAGTGGCACGCATTACGAGGCAACAAATATAGGGTTTTAAGTGCAAAAACTGCATTTTCTGATGCTTTTCACGCTTTTCGAGGAGATCCGAGCGTCAGATCGAAAAACGGACTTCGCCAGGATGTCCGGCTTGACGAGACCTATCAGGTAGCGATCTTCGTTTTTCGAGAAAATGCCCAGATAAAATTCCGTTCCATAAAAACTGTCTAATTTTATAGTTTTCACGCTTTTCGAAATTCCAGAGTCGTCAAACAGAATTTTTGACTGTGCCATTGCGTTCAGAACATCGAACAATGAGTTAGAATTACTACTCGAACCACTATATTAGGAGCTACGGATAGTAAATTGGCCAACAGTTGGCGCGAAGGAACGTAAAATTTAGGGTTTACTTTCACTGGTACCGCGACTTAAAGTCGCGGGGTCCCGCACGGCTCTTAGGCGATTTTCGGAAGATAAGACCGTCAAATGCGAACATACCTTTAATATTGGTGTCGCTCAGTGTCGACAGCGACGGTCCGCTTGGTGCTCTCAGATCTTCGAGATAAGGCTCGGATTGAAAGTGATATTTCTGGCCCTATTTTTGTATAAATTTACACTGCGGAAAAGGGCACTGACGCTACTTGAGCATTTATGATTCGCAATTCAGCTGGGCTTTCATTATTCCTTTTTATTAAATTCAAATTTCAAGTTCTTACATCTCTCCCACCAAAAAAGAAAAGTTTCGTCCCTGAAACTTTACAAATTATTATCATTCTTAATGGGATGTTTACCAAAGTTTACTCGAGAGCTACCAAAATCTGTCGTCGGGTTTTCCTCTGTTGGATCTCCAAGAGGGGTAAGTGCATAGACGTGCCCACCTGCCGACTGATACCGATCCGTGGGTGGTCGAGGTAGAGGGGGACGCCCAGAGAACTGAGCTAGGGCGCCGGTTCCTGTCGTCGTTGTGAGGACGGGTACAGGGGCTGTAATCTGCGCAGGTGCGGAACCCTGAGGGCACTACGAAGCTCTATGTCCCTGCTGGCCGCATGTGAAACATTGGCATGTCTCTGCTTGCAGTTGTGCGCCCGGTGGGTACCCCCTATAGAAGACAACACGGTCGGGATGGCTTCGCCTTTTTGTCCAGATCTGAATGCCCGTCGCTGTTTCTGGATGCGCCCTTTTTGCCCTTGTCCATGTCCTTGTCCTTGTCCGCTGCTTCCGCTCGGCGCGCGGGACATCTTGATCTCTGCCTCGATCGCCAGACACTGCTCCACGCAGTTATCGAAGTCTGTGGAAGAGGTGTGACGCAAGGTGTCGACGGATCTCGTACTAAAACCTGGGAAAATAAGCGTACCTTCCGACGTTCCTCGCGCACCGCCTGGGGCACCAGGTCGCGATGCGCAGGAACTCTGCGTCTAGCTCGGGACGTCTAGGCCACCGTCGCCCTGTTTGACTCGTCTCCAACCCCAGTGCCAACCGTTCGAGACCCTCCTTAGTGGTCTCCCGTAAGTGGGTGTTGGGTACATGGCGGTCTTAAAATCTTTCCAGGTAGGAACGGCGGGCTCGGGAAGTAGCGCTCACGGTGTCGCCTCCACCACCTGGATGCCGGCAATCCAAGCATCGTGAGCGGCGATATGGACCTTTGTCGCGGCTCCCTCGGTGTAGTGTAGAATCCTGAAACATTTCTCCATATGATCGAACCATTAATTCGACCGCCAGTGGTCGCCCTACGTCTTTGCAGTCAAAGGTAATAGAGGCTTGAACTTTTTAAACTATAGAAGGCCGACTTCGCATCGAAGCCTCTCCGCTTCGGATCATAAACTCAGGGTTGGCTACAGAGGTCAGACGGCTGGGGACGCACAACAGGACGGTAGCAGAGCCGTAGTGGTGTTGGGTTTAGGTTAATAAGGATCTAATAGGGAAAAAAACACCTAGAGGGGGGTGAATAGGTGTAAACAATAAACACTCAAAAATCATTGTGCGATAAAACCCAATGCGGAAAAATAAAAGAACACACAAGATTTTTACGTGGAAAAACTCCAAACCGGAGTAAAAAACCACGGGACCGATAACACGGCGAAATCCACTAGAATTAACACACGTACAAGGTGATATAGCGTACTCACAGACGACTCAACCTTTTACCATACGCTCCTAGTAGATCTTCTCCGCTCGCTCCACGACGCTTCTCGAATCCACGATCCGCGCCCAACGCTGAATCCACAGCGTCCAACGTCGAGTCCACGACGTCCAACCGAATCCACGGTCTTCACCCAATGGCACGCTTCGAATCCACGAACGCACCTCGCTCCGAATCCACGAGAGCGATAACACCTTGAATCCACAAGGCCACGCGAGTCCACGCGCCGATTTTGGGTAAATCGTTGTTTGTTTGGGTGGTGATGATCCGCCGAATACTTAGATCAAGAGTAGATCGGAAATACCATCTAAGTATTCATTAGTTTGATTCAACTCAAGATATGAGTATGAAAAACCTAGAATCAAACTAATCAATATAGATGAAGAACCATTAAATAGATCTAATGATTTCCGTTCTTCTCTATATGTGGATTTTTTCTTTTCGGCTATTTCTCAAATTGAAATGCGGATCTATTGCGATGCCCTAGAAATGAAAAGGAAGGGCTATTTATAGGTTAGAAACCCTAGGAAGAATATTCGGATCAAAAACAAACTTTTCTGGAAAGTTTTACCGACGGCGATCCGGATTGCAAAGCCACGATCCGGATTGCAGAAGCACAGAATGCGATTTCCAGAAAATAGCCCGGGATCGGGATCCGGATCGTTCATACAGTTTTACCAGAATATCCGGGATCCGGTTCATATCCATTTTCACAAAAAAACCCCATTCGGGATCCGGATGCAGAAGCTGCGATCCGGATTGAACCAGTGTATGAACAACACCTTTCGGGATCCGGATTGAAAGCCACGATCCGGATCCTGAACATGTCCCATGTCCAGTTTTTGATGAATATGCAATTAAAACCTCTTCCAGGTGTTTCTACACTATAAGAAGTATTCGGATCATCAAAATTATTTAGTTAAACGTACCTGATCCTTTTGAATTCTTCTTTCTTGAGATTGAGGTATATGATCCAAAGTTTCTTCATCTTCAATCTTCAAGACTTAATACATTCACGAAATACGCCAACTCAAATTCCGTAACAATCTCCCCCTTTGGCGGTTTCGTGACAAAACACAAATCCACAAAGAAAATTCAAAAAGATATTTTTGTTGCTATCACCATACAACAAAAATTTACAAAAGAGTTCCAGAAATTAAAAACATGAGATAAACTCCTAGAACAGACTCTAGACTTAGACATCTGTAATCTCTGCACACAGAAAACATTCTTGACAAACAAAATCGTTAGATACCTCAAGAATTGAAACATATCAAAACCAAGTACAGAGATAGAGTTTATTCTCATCATGACATTTGAAAAGAATCAGATATGTGAAAGAAACATAGTTAAAACCAACATATCTTCTAAGCAGTTGAAAACCAAATGTCAAAGTATGTTAGTCCAACATCAACTTGTTAGTCATATTACATGCCCAAATAGTTAGTCAAATAGTTAGTATAGAAGCATGTCAAAATACAAAAGAAAAACAAAGTTGAGTTGAGATTCATACTTACCTTGATATCATTGATATTCACATCATTGTTCAACAGTTCATTTTCATTGTTAAATTCTAACTCTTTTCTCAAACTCTCTCCCCCTTTTTGTCACAAAACAAAGCAAAAACGTAGCATGAGCTACAATATGTAAGGAGAGAAAAAACAAAGTTCATAAAGTTCTAAAATATGCACAAACTGAGAACTAAACTAAAAGAATCAATAAACTAAAACCTAAAAATCCTGCACAAAAGAAATGATCAAGATGAGTCAGGCAGTCAGAATCTGAATCTTCAGAACTTGTGCAACCCATTGTGTAGAACATCTTTTGCATCGCTTGTCCATTGAATTTATCTTCTTCGTGATGTGAGTGAGCTGCTGTTTTATTTTAGCTCAGGAAATTCTTTGTTGTTCTTTCAAGATTTGTTCCTGCTGAACTGATAGTTGTTGCTGTACTTGAAGATGAATTCAAAGATGCTTCATCATCTGTGCCAGGTGCTTGTCGAATGGTGATGCAGCCGTGCTGTCAGGCTTCGTTCAGATTGCAGAATTTGAGTAACATGTGGCAATTTGTGAAGGACTTGACAATTGTTGATTCATCTATCATGCCCAAAATTGATGATAGATGTTGAGTGTATCAACTTGAAATTTTTAAGATCCTCATTATGATCAATGGAAATGGAATCGCTCAGAGGGTGAGGATGCTCAACATACCGTGTCATTCTATTCCAAATGATGTAAGGGATGTTCATATTCAATGCCATTGCCTCTGATGGATGTCTATGAGATATAAGAACAACAATCGTTCCCATCTCACAACCTTCGTCTGCATGTTTGGAAGTATTGTAGCAAGTGATGAAGTTTAAGAATCGATATCCAAGAAGTTCTTTGGATCGAATGATTTTCGTTGACTGTGTTCCTCGAGACAAATTCCCTCGATAACTTTGCTCATAAAGTATTTGTCAAATTTAGTCCTTTCAGGTAGTGAACTCCGTCTTGCTGGCTTCCATTCCCAAAACTTCGCCAATCAATTGTGGAGTGATTTAATCTTGTCCTTGGACATTCGTGTAGAACTCCATAGGACGTTCTCAAATTCCGAAGATGCCGTGCATTGGTATAGAAGGTCTCACTGATGCAGGCAATATCCGAGAGTTTCAGGGAAGCGACATACTTGAATGAGATTTGCTTGTTCAATCAAAGTTCCAAATTCTGGAGAGTGATTCGTAGAGCCTCAATGTTCATGTCTTTCTCCAATGCATTCGCGATGTTCAAAACGCTCTAAGACGGATCACTGTTAACGAATACTTCTTCAACACGGGGCGGAGAGTCAGGAGCTATTGGTGGGTCAACACTGGTGTCTTGTCTTAGTCCAAAACGTCGAGCAAGACGTTTCCGTTTTACAGAATAGTTGGGACAGACATAGGAGCCTTCCCAGTGTCCAAGGGAGCTTTTCCTTTTGTCATTGTCTTTTGTTCGGCAGAAAATCATCACATCATCATCGTCAGTCAATGCAGCCCAATCTACTCTGACAGTCAAGTTCAGTGTCATTAACCTCAACAAACTCACCTGGTTTTTGAGGTTTCTTAGCTTTCTTCAATTTGTTCGTGGCTCGAGTATGTACCATTGTAACTAGTAGCAGAATCAGCCAGGAGAATTCCATTAAGTCTAGTGCTTTGAGTTTAGAAATTGTCCTGTGAAACCAACTCAAGAACATATGAAAAATCGTCAATTTTGAAAAATTTGAAAAAATTGTACCTAGACAATCATAATCATGTAGAGAAGCCAAGAATCAAATTAGTTTTCCAAAAAGAATTTTAAAAATAGATCAATTCCATGATTTACAAAAATTCCTCTTTTATGCCCTAAAACCGAATTTTTAGAAATCGAAGCCTAAAAACTCGTTAATCAAGAGAAATCCCAGCATAAAAGCAAAACTAATTGACCCAGAGTTCTTATTTCAAAAGAAATTTGATCAAAAACCATTCACAAACGAAAAATTTTTAAGATTTTTTAAACCGAGTTTTGATCAAAACTTACTTGAATGAAGAAAGGAAGCAAGAAATCTAGATCTAGAGAGAAACTCTAGAGGCTTGAAAACCAAGAGATTAGGGTAAAGAAATCAAAATCTGAATGTTTCTATATAAAACCCTAGCCGTGATCCGGATCGGCCGAGAATGTGATCCGGATCGGCTACCCGCAGGAAAAATCCTGCGTTCGGGATCCGGATCACTTGTCCCGATCCGGATCGGCTACACCTTTTTCTTCAGAAAAATTTAGAAAAATACAATAAAATCCAGAAAAAGTATGTAAGCACTTTACCATGTCAACTTTAAACAAAAAGCATCGTTTCATACAACAAGAAATAGATTATGCAAAATCTATCAAAAATATCCAAAAATGAAACGAAGATTTACGAAAGTTAAAACACTTAAAGTTGAACAACTTCAATTACATCTATCCTGATCCTATGTGTAATGCCTTTATCAAATCATCAATTTCAGTAAAGAAAATGAAGTACCAAGATCAATAGATGTTTGAAATCCCAGATAAGTTAGATAATATATCTAGACAATCTGTTGAAGGAGTGGCTCTTTGAGCATCTTTTACTAAAAATCCCACCTTATACCAACCATGAAATACGACTGAGTCAAGTATTTCAATATGAATTTCATCAACAATTTTTAAACAAAAATTTGCTTTTCATTCATGGAGTATCTTTTTCTTTCATTTTCTCCATGTGGTGGTAGTTTTCACACTCCTCATTGGGATGTAACTCTTTCCACATCTTTTGAGCATTTCACATTTCATTGACTCCCCCTCAATTGGCTATCAATTATTTAATATATAAGGTATTCAACCAAACCATTGATCTCGAATTCATACTCGACTAAGCAATCAAATATGATAATGACTATACCAAGAGATCATTGAGAGAGAAATTGACTTTGATCACTTAAAAGATGGTTTAATTAACGTAAATGATCATTGCAACATTGAAATATTATGACATCAAAACATAATAAATTTCTAAATGCATAAAAGGATGCAATTAAAGTCAATTATGATTTATGCTCAATTAGTGTGCTATGTACAGAACATAGATAAAGAACAAAAAAACAAAAACAAAAACAAAACCTAATCTAAGCAAAGGTTTCAAAAGAGTTTATTTCAAGGAAAGCATGCCAATTGCTTTACGCAAGTGAATAAAACGTTTTTGATCCAAAGGTTTTGTTAAGATGTCGGCTAATTGATCCTCAGTTGAAATATATGACAGTTGAAGAATGTTTGATTCAACTAGCTCTCTAAGAAAATGATATCTAAGTTCAATATGTTTTGTTCTAGAGTGCAACACAGGGTTTTTAGAAATGTTAATAGCACTAGTGTTGTCACATAAAATGGTTACCGAAGATGTTGAAATCCGGAAATCGCTCAACACGCTTTTCATCCAAATCAATTGGGTTGAACAACTTCCTGCAGAAATGTACTCCGCTTCGGCAGTCGAGAGTGCTATGCAGTTCTGCTTTTTACTGTGCCATGCAACAAGGCAGTGGCCAAGATAGAAGCATGCACCACTCGTGCTTTTCCGGTCATCCACCGATCCAGCCCAATCGGCATCTGAGTATCCAACAATATCCAAAGTCGTTCCCATAGGATACCAAATTCCGAAATTGATTGTACCTTTGATATACCGGATGATCCGTTTCACCGCTTTCAGGTGAACCTCCTTCGGTGCTGATTGATATCTCGCACAAATCCCAACACTGAAGGATATATCCGGGCGACTAGCCGTGAGATATAGTAGACTTCCAATCATACTGCGGTACAGTTTCTCGTCTACATTCTCACTTTGTGATTCACTTCCAAGTCCCTTATGGCTAGTTCCCATTGGAGTCGGAAAATCCTTAGAATTTTCAAGATCAAACTTTTTGACCAACTCCAGTGCATACTTGGATTGACACAAGTGAATTCCTTCATCGTTTTGTTTAACTTGTAATCCAAGAAAATAATTCAATTCGCCCATCATGGACATCTCAAATTCGCTTTCCATGGTCTCCGCGAATTTAGAAGCATCATTATCTCTCGTTGCTCCAAAAACAATGTCATCGACATAGATTTGAGCAACTATGAAATTGTTTTGATAATGCTTCACAAAGAGAGTCCTGTCAGCTCCCCCTCGAGTGTAGCCCTTTTCCAAAAGGTGCTTTGTCAACCTTTCGTACCATGCTCGCGGTGCTTGTTTCAGACCGTAAAGAGCCTTTTTCAGACGAAAAACATGGTTAGGTAGTTTATGATCCACAAAACCTTTCGGTTGAGCTACATAAACTTCCTCATTTAAAAATCCATTTAAAAAGGCGCTCTTAACGTCCATTTGAAATAATCTGATTTTAAAATGACAAGCGATCGCAAACAATATACGAATGGACTCGAGTCTAGCTACAGGGGCGAAAGGTTTCATCAAAGTCTATACCTTCTACTTGAGAATAGCCTTGAGCAACTAACCTTGCTTTGTTCCTGATGATAGTACCTTCTTCGTTTTTCTTGTTCTTGAAGATCCATTTGGTACCTATCACATTGTGTTGCTTCGGAGGCTTCGTCAGTTCCCAGACTTTGTTTCGCTCGAATTGATGGAGCTCTTCCTGCATTGCTTTAATCCAGTAATCATCTTGGAGAGCTTCATCAACATTCCTTGGTTCGATTTGAGATACATAGCATGCAAATCCGCAAACCAATTGTCTCCGTGTTCTAACTCCTTCTTGTGGATCTCCAATTATGTTCGATTCAGGGTGATCCTTGGAGATGCGTAACGTTTGAGGTAGAGGAGTAGGCGGAGGTACACGAGATGATTCCTGCACATCAGATAAGCTTGAAGAACCGTTAGATGCATCAACATTATTATCGAAAGAATTGTTAGAAGAAGATGCATTAGCAGGTGTATCATCATCAAGAGAGATATCGAGGGTAGATTTTTCAGATTCAAAGTGAAAAGCTTCATCTACCTTAACATTTATCGATTCTACGATCGTCTTAGATTCTAAGTTAAAAACTCGATATGCTCTGCTGTTTGTAGAATAACCTAAGAAAATCCCTTCGTCACTTCGAGAGTCAAATTTTCCAAGATTCTCACGATCACGTAAAATAAAACACCGACTCCCAAAGATGCGAAAATATTTGATGTTAGGTTTTCTACAAAACCAAAGTTCATATGGTGTATTCAATGTCCCCGGGCGCAAATACACGCGATTGATAACATAAACAGCAGTGTTCACCGCTTCAGCCCAAAAATAAAAAGGTAAGTTCCGGCTGTGAAGCATAACACGTGCCATTTCCTGTACGACCCTGTTTTTGCGCTCGACTACACCATTTTGTTGAGGTGTGTAAGGTGCGGAGAATTCATGTTTAATGCCATTAGAAGTGCAAAAATCAATGAATTTGGAATTTATGAATTCCCCACCTCTATCACTCCTAACTCGAGTAATCCTATCATTCTTTTCTATCATAATACGATTGCAGATTTCGAGAAAAGAATCAAAGGTATCAGCTTTTTCTTTTAGAAAGGCTACCCAAGTATATCTAGAAAAATCATCAACCAACAAGAAAATATACCATTTACCTCCCAGAGATGGTTGACGAGTTGGCCCCATTAAGTCCATATGCAAAAGTTCCAAAGGCCGTTTTGTACCTATGTGGTTCAAATTCTTGTGTGCAGTCCTAGACTGTTTTCCCTTTTGGCAACCGCCACACACAAGGTTTTGTTCAAAAGAAAGTTTCGGAACCCCCTTGACCACATCTTTATTTGAAATTCTAGCAAGTTCCTTAAAGTTTATGTGACCTAGCCTTTCATGCCAAAGTGTTTCATTTTTCAAAGATGCTAGGTTACATTTTTCAGAAATCTTAGAAGGAACTACATAACAATTGTTTTCTGATCTAACCCCCTTTAAAAAGAAAGCATGGTTCATGTCAGTTACAGTGCATTTATCAGATGAAAAATTAACTGAATAACCACTATCACACAGTTGACTTATGCTTATGAGGTTAGTCTTAAGGCCATGAACAAATAACATTATCTAGAACCGGGCCATCTGGAATAGCTACCGTTCCCTTTCCAACAATTTTGGAAGACCGACCATCTCCGAAAACAACAAGTCCTCCGGAGTTTTTCTCAAATGTTTGAAAACAGTTTTTATCGCCGGTCATATGACGGGAACACCCGCTATCCAGGTACCAAGACGAACTATCATATGCATGCAAGGAAACATTGGTAGCAAGACAGGGAAAGATTTCACCTTTGCGCACCCAAACCTTTTTGGAGTGCGTCGGTAATGATCGTGAAGTTGATTTCCTAGGTGAGAGCGTCTTGCTTGAAGAATTGCTGCTCCTTGATGATGTCGTCTTGAGCGGTGTACTACCAAGGCTCTTTTCCTTCAATTGAATTGGAGTTGTTTTCCGAGGAATAGCCCTTTTGGTAGTCATTGCAAGATGTGCTTGAGGTGTGCGTTTGGCTTCCGTCTTGCAATTTCTTCTTATGTGCCCTGAAATGCCACAACGAAAACATACCTTGGTTCTTGTCGATTCCGAGGAAGATGTAGTAGGTTCGTTGTCGTTGCTTGTCGTGAACACCGGTGTCGGAGGAGGAGATACCGACTGAGGCACAAATACTGTACCACTCGAACTTGGAATGTCTCCAGTTTGAGTGTATCCGAGGCCGAACTTATTTCTTTGACCGAGACCAAGAAGTCTGTCCAACTTACTCCTTCCAGAAGAAAATCTCTGTAAGTCATCCTTCAGTTGGCGTATGGTCTCCGTCATTTCCAATTTTTCCTGTCGAGCCTCGCCGTTGAGCTTCAAGAAGTAATTCGCTTTGTTCACCATATCCATATAATTCTTCTCGAATTGCTCATTGGACTCTTGAAGGGAAACATTTGTCTTAATCAGATTGTCCCTTTCCACTTCAAGATCGGTTGAGATAGAGGTTACTCTTTTTACTTCATCTTCAAGATCCTGTAATCTCTCTTTCAACCCCTTGTTTTGCTTAGCCAGTTTCTTTGAATCCCTCAAAAGTTGATGGTAGGCTAAAACAAAATCTTCACCTTCCGAATCATCTGATTCATCGTCCGTTGCAATCTTTTCAACAGTGGAGTTGGACAGTGAGTCGGATGTACTTGCCATTAAGCACATGAAGGGTGAGGATGTAGTGGACGCGTGGAAAGCTGTCGCGTTGTCTTCTTCATCACTTGACGATGACTCATTTGACGTGGAGTTG
>CM054947.1:15307084-15567526 GCA_029168755.2 Tillandsia fasciculata | reverse complement strand
AAAAAAAAAATAATGGTGCAATCAGCATATCTATCTGCAACTAAATCTAATATAAAATATATGCAATCTTATTTCGAAAAATTATTCCTATAAATTATTAGACTTTAAATTCTTGATAAGTTTTTATAAAATAAACTATTTCTTTTCAAAATTACTTTATAATTTTTGAAAAATAAAATTTTAAAAATATCAGTATGCAATGCATGGGTTAATGACTAGTTTACTTTCAAATTAATTGACCCAAGAGTATAGAACCAGAGAATCTCCAATCTGATATATATCTTTAAATTGGTTTAACATACGTTTGTTTTCAAAGCAGCAGGTAAATACAAGAAGCAAAATTGTTAAACATGACAATTTTATTTATAACAATTTCATTACTTATAATGAAAAAAATTTAAATAATTATTGAAAGAACTAAAATTTAGAAGAAAATTTGAGTATGCAGTCAGTTCGTAAAAATAAGATTTAACCTTGTTAAATCTTATTTTTAAAAAATTATTTCTACAAATAATTAGATTTTTTAATTTTTAAAAAATTTATACAATAGATTATTTCTTCTAGCTTTAATTTATTATTTTTTAAAATAAAATTTTAAAAATATTCATGTAGAATGCACCAATTCACAACTATATTTTTATTTAGCAACTAATCGGCACAAAAATACAGAAGTGAAAAAGTCACCAACACTCCACCTTTATTTTGTTTTAAAATGGATTTTCTTCTAAAATAGGAAGCAAAAGATCATATGACAAGCAAAATTGTCAATACATGTCAATCTTATTTAAGGCATATAGATTATTTATAATTTAAAAGATTTTAAATTATATGAAAAGAACTTAGAATAGAAAAGAAATTAGAAAATGCAATCATCAAAATTAATTTATTATTTAAAAGATTTTAATCTTTTTATAAATTTTTATAGAAAAATATTTTTCTCAAAATTAATTTATTATTTTAAAAATAAAAATTTAAAAAATATGTGTGCAATGCAAGGGTCAGCAACTAGTTTATTTTGAAATTAGTTGAAACAATAATACAAATCTGTAAATCCTAACACTACATGCATCTTTAATTTGTGAGTCTAGCTACTAGACTATCAAAAGCACCGAACACTTGATGCTATCAAGTTTTCTGCCATTAGATCTACCTCTTTGGCCATTTATATATCTTAGATCATGCTATTTCACCAACCAACCACTAAACCTTAAGGGATCACTATCATCCTAATCACGCATTCTTTCATCCGATGGCCAAAAACCTGATAGTATCAATGACTTAGTGTTATTAATAGTATAGTAGTCTAGTTCTTAATTTGCATAAAATATATAAGTTTTTTTTTTTTTACAGTAGCAAGTAAAGAATCATATTTTTATTACCGTAGTTACTATTTTCGTCAAGCGGCCATCTAAATTGTTGAGTAATGATACTTTTTATACTAAAAAAATGTTTAAACTATTGCAGAAAGAGTTAAGAATAGGAAAGCAATTTGGATGTGCAATTAGTACATTTATTTATACTTCATCTTCAATTTTCTTTAAAATACATTCCTTTCCTAACTTACAAGCAAAGAATCAAACTTTATTTCTCAAACTTTCTTATAAATACATTGGAAGCCATTCGAGCCTCCTTGCTATTCTTTCTCCTTAACTAAAACTAATGGGATCTTTCTCCTTAACGTATGAATAGCAATTAAACGATTCAATATGTTGAAAGTCATTTGGATATCTCTGCTGCTCTTTCTCCTTAACACA
The DNA here is from genome assembly GCA_029168755.2 of Tillandsia fasciculata. Lineage (NCBI taxonomy): Eukaryota > Viridiplantae > Streptophyta > Magnoliopsida > Poales > Bromeliaceae > Tillandsia > Tillandsia fasciculata. The sequence goes on along the minus strand of CM054947.1, from coordinate 15,565,772 downwards.
TGAGTATGCATTTAGCTATTTGGATCTATCTGATGCTCTTTCTTCTAAACACATGAATATGGATTTAGCTATTTGGATCTCTTTGCTGTTCTTTCTCTTTAACACATGAATATGGATTTAGCGATTCAGGTACGTACATATTTTGTCACGCCCCGGATCGAACTGCGATCCGAGCCCGCCAACAGATCCGCCGTCCCTACAGGAAACCCCGTAGAAACGTAGCGTCTAACCTGCAAATGAGCATCTATACTATACAGGTATCAGAGCTGAAACACAAGTACTGAACTGAAATAAAACAACTCTGAGTATATGTACAGACCCAGTCCTCACATACATACTACATAAGTCACTCCAAAATAAAAAGAGTACAACTCGATCCTCACTACAAGATCACTCAAAACAACTCTCAAAAGGTGAGGGTACAGCTACACTCTGAAGACTCCTGGTAGGGATCTAACTCGCGACTCCCTTACCTCGATCAGCTGGATCAGCAACCTGTACAACCGGAACAGAAGTAGAGGTCCCTGGGGAAAAATACACCACGACGGGTGTGAGAACTACATCCCCAAGTAGTTCTCAGTGGGTGCCGCCAACAAGACCGACGGTCTGCCCACTAAGTCCACTAGAGGCATAATGTAACAAATGAAATACTGGAAAGAGATGCTGATGAAATAACTCTACAGCTACTATGCCTCTAACTAGATGCTCAAAGGGTGAAACAGAAAACGACTGATGCCACTACTGACTCACAACTCAAGTCACCCAATCCTCAATGACTGCCACATCGGGTCCAGTCAAACCTGCGCCAACCTACTGCCGTTACGTCCCGAAGGAGCGGCCTTACGTAGGGTGTCCGTGGCTGCCAAACAGGCCCAGCCAGAAGGACTGCATCGACAAAGCCGCAATAGCAAGTAACCCGCCTAGCTCCGGAGTGGCACTCGAGGGGCGCGACCCCACCGAGCAAAGTATCTGCGCATCTATGTCGAGCTCAATGTGGCCCATGCAGGCTATAATCCAAATCCACGATCAAAAAGATCGACTGTAGTCGAAGGAACCCTGTCTCACTCACTGGCTGGAACACCACACAGCCGAGACCCACTGTCACTCAGACAACTCCCAAAGACACTCAGATCAAAGAACTGACTATCAACTCCACTCGGTCCCCTGACACGAGTGTAAATGCACCCCACTAATAACCCGACCCCTCGGCCCCCTATCTGGGCGAGGAAGAAACAAAGTCCAGATGAAATAGTGATGACTGTGGAGTGTCTAGAGCAATAAAGTAGTCTAGCCCAAGTTGTTGTTTTCTACTAGTCTGGTTGAACATGCTGTATATGACGGGGGTGCTAGGTCAAGTCCAAAAATAGCAATAATAATATTGTGGAGAATACTGATATGAAACACATGCTAACTGAACAATTAAGTAATCCCAACTCATGCTCTCTAACATGCAACACTGGAGGTAACATCAGTACAAACACATCCCTAATCAGCTAGAATTAGTGTGCAGATCGTAAATTCTGAGAGCGAGGCCACCCACCTGAACTGTCGCGCTGTCAAAAGTCCCACAGCGGATAATACCAAAGAGGCAGCTACACAGAGTCCACGGGGTCCAGCTCAGTCTACTCTGCTCCTGGGTACAAAAACTACACTGTTGTTACATACTAATCCTCTCAAAACTGTCGGATTCAACATATAGTAGTTCCGCTGCAAAGATGACCAACAATCACCTGCTGGAAGTCCTCAGAAAAATCCGAATAAAATATCCTTGCGATCTACGCGTCGCTAGCTTCGAAACGACTGCCTGCACGTCCAAATCCGAGCTTCCTACGCTGAGAAATAAATCCGACAAGAAAATAAGCTCCAACCCGACTGTAGAAATTTCCCCAGATCAACATCTGGAAAGAGAGAAGATTCTCACCTTCGAGACAGTCTCCTAAAGTCCCGAGAAAAATACAGCAGATTCCTTGCGAAGAGTAGATGAATTTAGGCTCTTGAATCACCCCGATCCGATGTCTGTACGCAAAGATACGGCCAAAACACCGTGTCGCTGTCCAAAAATCCGCAAAGAAAAAGGGCCAACAGAAAGCTCAAATACCTCCAAAATCGAAATTAATTTGGGAAAACTTTGAATATCAAAATCCAAGCCCTACCTGTCGTGAGTCCAACGGCGCAAAAATCGTCGAAATCGGGTGTCGGATAAAGCCAGGAGAGTCTGCGCACCGAGAAGACGCAAAACGGGTCGAAGATGAACTAAGCGCGCCGCGACGGAAAACGGCCAACCTCGGAAACCGTGCACCACCGCAACTCCGGAAGGTACAGTTGGATAGCTCTCAGGCAGAGGAACACATCTTCTTCAGGCTCACAGTGAGAATTCACTCCTAAAGGGGTGAAAAAGGGATTAGAACCGATAAAATAGCCTTTTAAGGGCTTAAAGGGTTCTCGGATCCAACCCGATAGCCCGGCTGATCCGGCGCGGTCCGGGTCGGACCAGACGCCGTCCAACCCACCTGGGCGCCCGCCACGTACCCCCAGAACACGGTACAGCCGTGCGGGGCCCCGGAGCGCGCGCCGCGTGTCTCCCGCTACAGCGGCGCGGTGACGCGGGTGGCGACGCGTGGCGCGACGCCACGCGTCGACCGCTCCGCCGCCCCCGCTCACCGCTGACGAGCCCAGTGGGCCGGGAGCACGTAGACCCGCCAATGCCGTTGCGCCACGTGTCCTGCACCCGGTCCACGCGCCGCTCCGCGCTTTTCCTGGACCGAGCCGCGTGCACCCGCCAATCCGCATGCGCCACGTGGCCCGCCCCGCGGTCTATGCACCAGCGCACCTTTCCCGTGGACCAGGCGGTGTGGGCCGACCAATCCCGTGCCGCCACGTGGCACTAGCCGGTCCACGGTCACCCCCCATGCACCCGTTTCCCCCGAAACTTCCGGTAGCCCGTTTTTGGTCATCCGGACTCCAAATTTGGCAAATAAATAGCCGTTTTCAAGTGTTTTTCCGTGCTGAATCCAAATCCAACCTCTGTTTGGCCAAAATCCTTCCCGAAATTTCGGCAAACCCAGCCGAAGGCCAAAACAGTAAAGATACCACTCAGGTCCAACAGTAGCACCACTTTGATGCACCTTGGGCCAGATACACCAACAATGGTGTTCTCAACTGTAGATTCAGTCGGAAAAACTGCCCGGGGTTTACGGTCTCCACATCCTCCCCCACTAAAAGGGAGTTTCGTCCTCGAAACAAAAGGAAAGTAAATCTGCGTACCTCAAACAGGAACCTCGAACAGGGAAGGGTAGGTATCTCGCATCGCCGTCTCAAGCTCCCAGGTGGCTTCTCGTTCCTCATGGTTGCTCCAAAGGACCTTCACATAAGGTATTGCCCGATTGCGCAATTCCCTCACCTCACGAGCCAGAATCCGCAATGGGCGCTCCTCGTAAACCAAGTCCTCGCCGATATCCAAAGATGTGAAGTCGATGACATGAGATGGATCAAATACATATCTCCTCAAGGCTGAAACATGGAAGACATCATGAACACCAGCCAAACGGGGAGGTAGAGCAACTCTATACGCCACAGGGCCTACCCTCTCAAGCACCTCAAAGGGCCCAATGAAACGGGGACTGAGCTTCCCCCGCACTCCAAACCTCCTGACCCCTTTCGAGGGCGAGACCTTTAAGAAGACATGATCCCCAACCTGGAACTCAAGGTCTCGTCGCCGAACATCTGCATAACTTTTCTGGCGACTCTGGGCCGTCTCCAAGTGCCGGCGTATAATTCGGACCTTCTCTTCCGCCTCCAACAGTAAATCTGGTCCCAGCGTCCTCCTCTCACCCACATCACTCCAATAAAGGGGCGACCGACACTTGCGTCCGTACAACGCCTCAAACGGAGCCATCTTAATGCTCGCTTGAAAGCTGTTGTTGTACGCGAACTCAACCAGGGGTAAGTGTCGGTGCCAACCTCCTCCAAAATCCATGACGCACGCACGCAACATGTCCTCAAGCGTCTGAATGGTGCGCTCTGACTGGCCGTCTGTCTGTGGGTGGAATGCCGTGCTGAAACAAAGCTGAGTACCCATGGCTGACTGTAAGCTCCCCCAAAACCGTGATACAAATCTCGGGTCCCGATCTGAAACAATGGACGCTGGTACTCCGTGCAGTCTAACAATCTCAGCCAAATAAAGCTGTGCCAAGCGCTCCATGGTCCAAGTCATCTGCACCGGTAGGAAATGAGCTGACTTGGTAAGTCTATCAACAATCACCCAGATTGCGTCGGCTCCACTCTGTGATCTCGGTAGCCCAGTCACAAAATCCATGGTGATGCGATCCCACTTCCACTCAGGAATTGGAAGACTTTGCAACTTGCCAGCAGGTACCCGATGTTCTGCCTTCACTTGCTGACAGGTTAAACACTGAGCCACGAATCTTCCAATATCCCGCTTCATTCCAGACCACCAAAAGTGTGCCTTAAGGTCCCTATACATCTTAGTACCTCCAGGGTGGACGGTATAAGGTGTATAGTGAGCCTCTCTCAAGATCTGATCCCGGATCTCCGAATCTGTAGGCACACACACTCGGTCCCTGTACCGCAGTACTCCCGAGCTATCCACTGAAAAATCCCCTAGCTGCTCTGCCTGAAGCTGCGATCTGATCCTCGTCAAGTAGGGGTCCTCACTCTGTGCCTCACCAATCCTGTCCAACAGAGTGGGCTGCAAGACCATGGACAAGAGTCTAGCAGAGACCCCAGGGGACACTACCTCTATCTGTAGACGCCTCAACTGCTCCACAAGTGGTGCCTGCTGAGTAATCATCATGCTCAAGCTCTGTGCTGATCTCCTGCTCAAAGCGTCTGCAACCACATTGGCCTTGCCGGGGTGATAAAGGATACTCAAATCATAATCCTTTAAAAGCTCCAACCACCGGCGTTGCCGCAAGTTCAGCTCCTTTTGAGTAAATAGATACTTTAAGCTCTTGTGGTCTGTATAAATCTCACAGTGCTCGCCGTAGAGATAATGCCGCCATAACTTCAGGGCGAACACCACAGCGGCGAGCTCCAAGTCGTGAGTAGGGTAATTCTTCTCATAATCCTTTAATTGCCGTGAAGCATAGGCAATTACCCTACCATGCTGCATCAGGACACAACCCAAGCCGCTGTGTGAAGCATCACTGTAAATCACAAATCCGTCGCCCATCACAGGTAGAGCTAAAACTGGTGCTGAGATCAATCTCCTCTTAAGCTCCTCGAAACTCTCTTGGCATCGCTCAGACCAAATAAACTTCACCCCCTTTCTCGTCAGACTGGTCAGGGGGGTAGAGAGCTTCGCAAAACCCTCTACAAATCGACGGTAATAGCCCGCTAATCCAAGGAAACTACGGACCTCCGTAGCCGTCGTCGGTCTAGGCCAATCCCGAACTGCCTCAATCTTCGTCGGGTCCACTGCCACCCCTGCGGCTGAAATCACATGGCCTAGAAAAGCAACCTCCCGGAGCCAAAATGCACACTTTTTCAGCTTGGCAAACAGCTTCTTCTCTCGCAGAAGCTGTAGCACGATCCTCAAATGCTCCTCATGCTCTACCTCACTCCGGGAGTAAACCAAAATGTCGTCTATAAACACCACGACAAATCGATCCAAGTACGGCTGAAACACCCGGTTCATTAAATCCATGAATGCAGCCGGGGCATTAGTTAATCCAAAAGGCATGACTGTAAACTCGTAATGCCCATACCGGGTTCTAAAAGCCGTCTTGGGGATGTCCTCGGCCCTCACCCTCAACTGGTGGTAACCTGACTGGAGATCCAGTTTTGAGAACACTGATGCACCCTGCAACTGATCAAACAGATCATCAATCCGTGGTAGCGGGTACTTGTTCCGAATGGTCACTTTATTTAGCTCTCGATAATCCACGCACAAGCGAAGTGATCCATCCTTCTTCTTCACGAATAACACTGGCGCTCCCCACGGAGATACACTGGGCCTCACAAAGCCTACATCCATCAAATCCTGCAACTGAGCCTTCAATTCCTTCAATTCCGCGGGGGCCATCCGATAAGGTGCCTTCGAGATTGGTGCGGTCCCTGGAACCACATCAATCACAAACTCAACCTCCCTCTCCGGCGGCAAGGTCGATAGCTCAGAGGGAAACACATCCGGGAACTCGCGGACGATAGGGATATCCTCGAGTCCCGGTGCCGCCGTAGGCACCTCTACGACCGTCGCCAGGAAAGCAGTACAGCCCCTGCTCAACATCCGCCGAGCTCTCGATGACGAGATAGTCATCGCAAACAAGGTACTCTGACAGCCTCTAAATACGAACTCCTCCTGCCCTGGCTCACGAAGAGTCACCGTCCTCTCCCTGCAGTCTATAGTGGCGCAATACCGAGATAGCCAGTCCATACCAAGTACAACGTCGAAATCCCGGAGCTGCCGCAGCACGAGCAAGTCTGCCGGCAGAATCCAGGGTCCCAACTGTACAGGGCACTCCCTACAATACTCCACTACATGCAGAACATGGTCTGGGATCTGAACCTCTAATGCATGTGATAAAGGTGCTACCTCTATACCATGTAGGGATGCGAACTCTCTACTAATGAATGAATGCGATGCGCCTGTATCAAAAAGAGCTCGAGTATGAACTGCTGAAATCAAAATGATACCTGCGACGACATGCTCCGCGGCGGTAGCATCCTCCACCTGTGCCGCGTAAACTCGCCCACTCGGTGCTGGCGGTCGTCGATCTGGCTGTCGAGAGGAAGATGAGGCATGATCAGGCCTACCATAGGCCACAGAAGGCCCCGCTGACTGGTATGGAACAGTAGGTGCCGAAGCCGAGGAAGGAGCTGGAGGACCTGCTCTGGGGCACGCTCTCTGAAGATGACCAGCCTGTCCACATCGGAAGCAACGTCCCTGACTCTGGGAACACTGAGGCGGGGAGTGTGGCCCTCCACAAATGACACACCGGTCTGATCGTGGCTGTCGTCGAGGCTGCTGCTGCTGCTGCGACTGCTGCTGCTGAGAGGACTGCTGCCGAGATGGTCGACGCTGCTGCTGCCACGGACGGGGTGCTCCTGATCTCTGGCGCCCCTGATGCCCACGACCCTGCGGAGGAGGTCGCGGAGGTCTCGGGGGTCCCTGTCCACCTGGCTACCCCTCATCCACTGGTGCTGGGCGCTTTGCCCCCGAAGTCACTGCTGGGGCTGGCGCCACCTCCGCCATCACAGTCTCTCCAGACTCGACATATAGTGCCTGCTCCATCGAAGCCTCAAGAGTCTGCGATCTGCTGGAACGAACATGCTGATAAATATCCCGGTGCAACCCTCGCTCAAACATGTAGATCTGATGTGCCTCGTCCCTGGCCACGTGAGGCATACTAGCCAACAGCTGGTTAAATTCGGCTATGTACACCTGCACGGGACGATCTCCCTGACGAAGAGTCCTCAGCCGCTCCTCCAGTCTCTGTCGGACGCTCTCGGGGAAGAAGGCTCCCAAAAGGAGGCTGCGAAACTCCGCCCATGAGAGAAGCTGCGTCCCCGGCGGCCCAGCCGGTCGTACACGTCGCCACCAAGCCTCGGCGTTGCCTTCCAGGAAATGAGAAGCCACAAAAACCCGGAAGCGATCCTCGACGAATAAACTCTCAAAATGACGCTCCATGGCCGTGACCCAAGTCTCGGCCTCCCACGGCTCAGCTCCCATACCGGAAAAACGGGGTGGGTCCAACTGGCGAAACCTCATCAACAACTCCACCACCAACCGCTGCTCAGCTGCAGTCAACGATCCCGTCACCCCCGCTGCTGGTCTGCTAGGAACCGGCTCCACGGAAACTGCCGGTGCTGGAGGAACAACAGGGGGTGCCACAACTGGGGGAATAGGTACAGGCGCACTCTCACGGGGTGCCACCTCTGGCTGCGACCTCTGCTCCAACAGAGCCATCATCCTGCCCAAGGCCTCCTCCTGACGACGAGAGGTCTCCTCCTGACGCTGGATAACCTCCGACATCTGTACCATCTGGGCTCGGAGCTCCTGTACCTCATCCTGCCGTCCTGGTCCCGAGCCCTCCTGCTCAGGCACCGAGGAAGGAAGCTGCGAACGCGCAGGCCTCCCGCGTCGCGGAGGCATCACTTCCCTGAGAAGGAAGAAAAGAACAGTCAGAACTTCCGAATCACACTCGACCCAATCTCGCGAAAGTCCTCAGGCATATCTCCCTTCCCAATAGCACTATGTTGTCTGCAGCCAACATAGTCGCTACGGAAGGAAGATATGTCAGTCTCTCACCCCATCCACTGGGAGAGTATAAAACCCAATCAGGACTCTCGCAATAGAGTTACGACTCTCACGTAAGTCATCCTAGGGTCCAACCACAAGCCTAAGGTTTTTTCAGTCCTCACTGACCTACAACCTAGGCTCTGATACCACTCTAATCTGTCACGCCCCGGATCGAACTGCGATCCGAGCCCGCCAACAGATCCGCCGTCCCTACAGGAAACCCCGTAGAAACGTAGCGTCTAACCTGCAAATGAGCATCTATACTATACAGGTATCAGAGCTGAAACAAAATACTGAACTGAAATAAAACAACTCTAAGTATATGTACAGACCCAGTCCTCACATACATACTACATAAGTCACTCCAAAATAAAAAGAGTACAACTCGATCCTCACTACAAGATCACTCAAAACAACTCTCAAAAGGTGAGGGTACAGCTACACTCAGAAGACACCTGGTAGGGATCTAACTCGCGACTCCCTTACCTCGATCAGCTGGATCAGCAACCTGTGCAACTGGAACAGAAGTAGAGGTCCCTGGGGAAAAATACACCACGACGGGTGTGAGAACTACATCCCCAAGTAGTTCTCAGTGGGTGCCGCCAACAAGACCGACGGTCTGCCCACTAAGTCCACTAGAGGCATAATGTAACAAATGAAATACTGGAAAGAAATGCTGATGAAATAACTCTACAGCTACTATGCCTCTAACTAGATGCTCAAAGGGTGAAACAGAAAAGACTGATACCACTACTGACTCACAACTCAAATCACCCAATCCACAATGACTGCCACATCGGGTCCAGTCAAACCTGCGCCAACCTACTGCCGTTACGTCCCGAAGGAGCGGCCTTACGTAGGGTGTCCGTGGCTGCCAAACAGGCCCAGCCAGAAGGACTGCATCGACAAAGCCGCAATAGCAAGTAACCCGCCTAGCTCCGGAGTGGCACTCGAGGGGCGCGACCCCACCGAGCAAAGTATCTGCGCATCTATGTCGAGCTCAATGTGGCCCATGCAGGCTATAATCCAAATCCACGATCAACAAGATCGACTGTAATCAAAGGAACCCTGTCTCACTCACTGGCTGGAACACCACACAGCCGAGACCCACTGTCACTCAGACAACTCCCAAAGACACTCTGATCAATGAACTGACTATCAACTCCACTCGGTCCCCTGACACGAGTGTAAATGCACCCCACTAATAACCCGACCCCTCGGCCCCCTATCTGGGCGAGGAAGAAACAAAGTCCAGATGAAATAGTGATGACTGTGGAGTGTCTAGAGCAATAAAGTAACCTAGCCCAAGTTGTTGTTTTCTACTAGTCTGGTTGAACATGCTGTATATGACAGGGGTGCTAGGTCAAGTCCAAAATAGCAATAATAATATTGTGGAGAATACTGATATGAAACACATGCTAACTGAACAATTAAGTAATCCCAACTCATGCTCTCTAACATGCTACACTGGAGGTAACATCAGTACAAACACATCCCTAATCAGCTAGAATTAGTGTGCAGATCGTAAATTCTGAGAGCGAGGCCACCCACCTGAACTGTCGCGCTGTCAAAAGTCCCACAGCGGATAATACCAAAGAGGCAGCTACACAGAGTCCACGGGGTCCAGCTCAGTCTACTCTGCTCCTGGGTACAAAAACTACACTGTTGTTACATAATAATCCTCTCAAAACTGTCGATTTAACATATAGTAATTCCGCTGCAAAGATGGCCAAAAATCACCTGCTGGAAGTCCTCAGAAAAATCCGAATAAAATATCCCGCGATCTACGCGTCGCTAGCTTCGAAACGACTGCCTGCACGTCCAAATCCGAGCTTCCTACGCTGAGAAATAAATCCGACAAGAAAATAAGCTCCAACCCGACTGTAGAAATTTCCCCAGATCAACATCTGGAAAGAGAGAAGATTCTCACCTTCGAGACAGTCTCCTAAAGTCCCGAGAAAAATACAGCAGATTCCTTGCGAAGAGTAGATGAATTTAGGCTCTTGAATCACCCCGATCCGATGTCTGTACGCAAAGATACGGCCAAAACACCGTGTCGCTGTCCAAAAATCCGCAAAGAAAAAGGGCCAACAGAAAGCTCAAATACCTCCAAAATTCGAAATTAATTTGGGAAAACTTTGAATATCAAAATCCAAGCCCTACCTGTCGTGAGTCCAACGGCGCAAAAATCGTCGAAATCGGGTGTCGGATAAAGCCAGGAGAGTCTGCGCACCGAGAAGACGCAAAGCGGGTCGAAGATGAACTAAGCGCGCCGCGACGGAAAACGGCCAACCTCGGAAACCGTGCACCACCGCAACTCCGGAAAGGTACAGTTGGATAGCTCTCAGGCAGAGGAACACATCTTCTTCAGGGCTCACAGTGAGAATTCACTCCTAAAGGGGTGAAAAAGGGATTAGAACCGGATAAAATAGCCTTTTAAGGGCTTAAAGGGTTCTCGGATCCAACCCGATAGCCCGGCTGATCCGGCGCGGTCCGGGTCGGACCAGACGCCGTCCAACCCACCTGGGCGCCCGCCACGTACCCCCAGAACACGGTACAGCCGTGCGGGGCCCCGGAGCGCGCGCCGCGTGTCTCCCGCTACAGCGGCGCGGTGACGCGGGTGGCGACGCGTGGCGCGACGCCACGCGTCGACCGCTCCGCCGCCCCCGCTCACCGCTGACGAGCCCAGTGGGCCGGGAGCACGTAGACCCGCCAGTGCCGTTGCGCCACGTGTCCTGCACCCGGTCCACGCGCCGCTCCGCGCTTTTCCCTGGACCGAGCCGCGTGCACCTGCCAATCCGCATGCGCCACGTGGCCCGCCCCGCGGTCTATGCACCAGCGCACCTTTCCCGTGGACCAGGCGGTGTGGGCCGACCAATCCCGTGCCGCCACGTGGCACTAGCCGGTCCACGGTCACCCCCCATGCACCCGTTTCCCCCCCGAAACTTCCGGTAGCCCGTTTTTGGTCATCCGGACTCCAAATTCGGCAAATAAATAGCCGTTTTCAAGTGTTTTTCCGTGCTGAATCCAAATCCAACTTCTGTTTGGCCAAAATCCTTCCCGAAATTTCGGCAAACCCAGCCGAAGGCCAAAACAGTAGAGGATACCACTAAGGTCCAACAGTAGCACCACTTTGATGCACCTTGGGCCAGATACACCAACAATGGTGTTCTCAACTGTAGATTCAGTCGGAAAAACTGCCCGGGGTTTACGGTCTCCACATATTTAATTTCTTTCATTATTCTTATTGCTAATGTTTTGATTTTTGATTTTTTTTTTTTTTCGTCATATGTTTTTATTTCTTGCTATAATTGAGATTTAAGACTCATTTATTCAATAGAGATAACACAATTACACGATTAACAAAAGAGAAAAACTCCTAATAATAAGAAAATTACTCAACTATAAAATCAAACTTAGAAGGAAGAAAATAACATTCTAATATAGCATACGGTAACACATAAAATAGATAATATCTAAGAGAGTAGATATTTTCTCACTTTATTTTAGTTTTATTTCGATTCTTTTTTTGCCTAATCCTCATCACAATTTACTTGTTCTATCAAACCTATAAGTCTTAAAACCCAAATGTAAACCATGAGATATTAGTTTTAAACACAATGCATTTTCATGCATAAATTGTGTAGGGTTCTAGATTATATTTAATGCTCTTCATTTGAGTGTTAAAGTATTTAGAATTGAGTTCTTGAATTATTGGTTTGTAAAGCTCACAATAGACTTTCACTAGTTAGGATATTAATTTATTTTTTGTAGCTCTAAATTAATATTGTGTGACTATTAATGGAATTTTCGATGAATTTCATCTCCATGTTTATGCACAAACCTAATATAAATATTAGTTTGAAACTAATAATATATCTAACATACATTTTTCTGAAGTACTATCTTTACTATAGTGTTGTCACTTGGCATAATTTCAAAGTAAAAATTTACCATATTAAAATTATATAATTAATATTAAATTTTAATGAAAAACTATATTGCGAATTTATTTTGTTCAATATTTATATTAAATTCAACGTCCTAGATTTATGCTCCAAATTTAAACTCTACCTCTCATTCGCAGTGACCACGACCCCCCCAAGTTCATAAAATTACTTTGAATTTTTTTTTATAATATTTTAATTAAAATAGCAAGTAAAGAGTTATATTTTTGTAGCTAAACTTCTGCCAAGTGACAAGCCAAGTTATTGACGCATACCAATCTTATTTAAGACAACTAGATTATTTATAATCATAATATAATGACTCGAGTGTAACGATCCGAACCGCTAGCAATAATAACTTGCTGGGCCCAAACCACAACCCAAAATGTTTAAGCCCAGTCATTATTACTAGCGGATCGGATCGTTACATTTGGTATCACAGCTAATCACCAGCTGAAAGTGTGTGACGAATCTCATCTGAACTAGCGTCTAAATGACAAGAGTGTGTGACGAGTCTCAACTGAACTAGCGTCTAAATGACAAGGCTAGCGAGACAAGTCGTACATCGCATGGTGATTTTGAGTTGTATGTGTGATTAGGTTGACGAGTACGTCAGGTCTAAACTGGAGGAGTATGTGACACTCAAATAATCCTACATCGAATGAGAATAAGATTGTGATTGAATATATAAGAGATTATAAATATTAGTAATAAATATAATTTTAATTATTGTATTAATTTTTAATTAATCTAATATTTTGATTAATCTAATTATCTAAATATTTGATAATTAATTAATTAATTAATTAAATTATTTATTGTTAATTAAATTATTTATTAACAATTGATTATTTTATCAATTAATATTAGGGTTATCAAGCAATAGTTAATTAAATAAGTTAAATTATTATTTGATTAATATTTTTATATTAATTAATTAGATAAAATATTATTATTTTTAAATTATAATTATTCTTATTCTTATTATTCCAATCTAATTATTCAAATATTATTTTTTTTTTTATTTTCAGGAACAACTTAATTTTTATCCAAACACAAAATTAATTTTTTTTATACTTGTTCTTGAATTTATATACATATCTGGAATAATATGCTATGCAAGTTAAGAGGTTAAGTACTATTATATTTTATATATGGTATTATTAAAAATTCTAAGGCGTCACATGTATCTAATTTGTATTTCTATTCATAACTATATCTAATATATTATCCTATCCGATCTAAAGCTATATATCTAATTAAGTTTTAATTTTTTTTTATTAATTTTAAGAAATAGATTATTTTTCTTAAAAGTAACTTATTAATTTTTCAAGACATAAAATTTTAAAAATATTTGTGTGCAAAAGCATCAGTTAATGATTTGTTTATTTTGAAATTAATGGACCCAACTCCCAAGTATATGAACTCCTGAAGCCAAATATTTAAATTGTGTTAAAATAGTTCTTTCCAAAGTAACAAGCAAAGAATGATGCTTTGTGGTTGAAAGTTTTGGTTTCCTTTAATGGCAAATCAATTTGGGGATACGTGCCCATCTTAATTAAGTAAATTTTATATGTTATAATTATGAAAGGTTTAAAGTATAAAGAAAAAAAAGTTAAAATTAAAAAAAAATTTAGATATGTAATCAGTATATCTATTCATATCTAGATCTGATATTTAATTTTATTAGATTTTTTTTAAAAAATATATCTAAATCTAAAATATAATCTTATTAAATTATTTTTTTAAAAAAAAATTCTTTGAAAATAATTAGATTGATTTTAAAATTTTATAAAATAGATTTTTTTTCATAAAATTAATTTATTATTTAAAAAAAAAAAGAATTTTAAAAATGTCTATGAAAAACACAAGGGTTAACTAATTTATTTTGAAATTAATCAATCCAAGAATACAGAAGCAAAGAATCTCAAACCCTGCATGTTTAAAGTAGTTTAAATCATATTTTAAAAGCGGGATTTTATTTTTGCTAAGTTATGTCTTATAACGATCCGTCCCACTAGCTAGCAATAATAATTCGTTGGATACAAATTACTGGTCCAAAATGGTTAAGTCCAGTTATTGCAGCCTAATATCATCAGACGATGTGAGACTTGTCTCGCTAATCTCGTCATTTAGACCCTGACATATTCTGTCACATTGTCTCGTCATTCGGACCCTAACATATTCTGTCACAAGGTCCTTCAGATCGAGACTCGTCACACACCTTCGACTGCTGATGGGTTTAATACCAAATGTAATGACCCACTAGCAATAATATCTCGTTGGGTCTAAACTACTCAAATATAATGACCCATCTCACTAGCAATAATATCTCATTGGACCTAAACTATCGATCTAAAATACTTAAGTCCAGTTATTATTATTTGTGTCCATGGTCTCTTATAGACCAAATCACAATTTTATTTCCATCTGATATAGAATTATTAGGACGTGACATTTTTACAAATAATTAGATTTTAAACTTTTTTTTTTAAAAAAAAAAATTATAGAATATATTATTTTTCTTAAAATTGTTATTTTTAAAAAACAAAATTTTAAAAATATTTGTGTGCAATGCGCAGGTTAATAACTAATTTATTTTGAAATTGATCCATCATAGCATACTAAAGCAAAGAATCCCAACCCTGCCACTTTAATTTACTTTAAAAAATCCTAACCCTGCCTCTTTAATTAGCTTTAAAATTGGTTCCATTTCAAAGCAACAAGCAAAGTATCAAACTTTAGAGCATAAGCTTCTCACTTCACCTGCCCACAAACCAAATTATTGATACATAACAATTTTTCTTAGACCCTTTTGGTATTTAAGTTTATCTAATATTATTTGAGAAAATAAAGTTGGGGTATACTTTTGCTTTTTTATAAAATAGAGTTAGGTATATACTTCTGTGTTTTTCGGTGGGATCGCAGAAAATATTTCATCACAATAGACGAAATGCATATTACGTATGAAAACAAACATGTTATTTTTCTATCGTAGTTTCTCATCTTACATAATACAATATCCCTACAATTCTAAATGGAGCCTTAATACAATTATTACATTTTTTATAATTACAAAATATTTAAACTATTGAGTAAAGATTAAAAATAGAAAAAATAAAATAATAGTGCAATCAGCATATCTATCTGCAACTAAATCTAATATAAAATTTATGCAATCTTATTTAGAAAAATTATTCCTATAAATTATTAGGCTTTAAATTCTTGACAAATTTTCATAAAATAAACTATTTTTTTCAAAATTACTTTATAATTTTTGAAAAATAAAAATTTAAAAATATCAGTATGCAATGCAGCAGGTAAATACAAGTAAAATTGTTGAACATGACAATCTTATTTATAACAATTTCATTATTTAATAATGAAAAAAATTAAATAATTACTAAAAGAACTAAAATTTAGAAGAAAATTTGAGTATGCAGTTTGTTCGGAAATGTATAGCTACATGTAATATGTAACCTTGTTAAATCTTATTTAAAAAAATTATCTCTACAAATAATTAATTTTTTTAATTTCTTAAAAAATATACAATAGATTATTTCTTCTAACTTTAATTATTATTTTTTAAAATAAAATTTTAGAAATATTCATGTATAATGCACCAATTAACAACTATTTTATTTTTATTTAGCAAGTAATCGACACAAGAATACAGAAATAAAAAAGTCACCAACACTCCACCTTTATTTTATTTTAAAATAGATTTTCTTCTAAAGTAGAAAGCAAAAAATCATTTGACAAGCTAAATTGTCGACACATATGTCAATCTTATGTAACTCATATAGATTATTTATAATTTAAAAAATATTAAATTATATGAAAAGAAATTAAATTAGAAAAAAAATTTGGAAATGCAATCAGCAAATATGTAATCATATTCAATCTAATTTAAAAAAGTTATGTCTTCAAATAATTAAATTTTAATCTTTTTATAAATTTTTATAGAAATATATTTTTCTCAAAATTAATTTATTATTTAAAAATAAAAATTTAAAATATATGTATTCAATGCATGGGTCAGTAACTAGTTTATTTTAAAATTAATTGAAACAAAAATATAAATATGTGAATCCTAACACTACATCTTTAAGCGAGTCTTGTTACTAGACTATCAAAAGCACACCGAACACTGGATGCTATAAAGTTTTCTGCCATTAGATCTACCTCTTTGACCATTTATATCTCTTAGATCATACTATTTCACCAACTAACCACTAAACCTTAAGGGATCACTATCATCCTAATCACACATTTCTTCATCCAAGGACCGAAAACCTGATAGTATCAATGACTTAGTGCTATTAATAGTATAATAGCCTAGTTCTTAATTTGCATAAAATATATAAATTTCTTTTTACAATGACAAATAAAGAATCATATTTCTATAGCCGTAGTTATTATTTTCGTCAAGTGGCCAGCTAAATTGTTGAGTAATGATACATTTTATACTAAAAGAGTTAAGAATAGAAAAGCTATTTGGATGTGTAATTAGTATATTTATTTATACTTCATCTTTAATTTTCTTTAAAATACATTCCTTTCCTAACTAATAAGCAAAGAATCAAACTTTATTTCTCATACTTTCTTATAAATACATGGGAAGTCATTTGAACCTTCTTGCTATTCTTTCTCCTTAACCAAAACTAATGGGTTCTTTCTCCTTAACATATGAATAGTAATTTAATGATTCAGTATGTTGAAAGCCATTTGGATATCTCTATTGTTCTTTCTCCTTAACACATGAGAAGACATTTAGCTATTTGGATCTCTCTGATGCTCTTTCTCCTTAACACATGAATATGGACTTAGCTATTTGGATCTCTTTGCTGTTCTTTCTCTTTACTACATGAATATGGATTTAGCGATTCAAGTACGTATATATTCAATTTCTTTCATTATTCTTATTACTCATGTTTTGATTTTTGTTTTTTGTTTTGGTTTTCGTCAGATTTTTTTTTTTATTTCTTGTTATAATTGAGATTTAAGACTCATTTATTCAATAAGGATAACACAATTACACGATTAACAAAAAAGAAAAACTCCTAATAATATAAGAAAATTACTCAAATATAAAATCAGGCTTAGAAGGAAGAAAATAACATTCTAATATAGTATACTTTGACACATAAAATGCATAATATATATTAGATTTCGTAAAGAGATTATCTTTTCTCGCTTTATTTTAGTGTTACTTGATATCCTTTTTTTTGTCTAATCCTCATCACCATTTACTTGTTCTATCAAATCTACAAGTCTTAAAACCCAAATGTAAACCATGAGATATTATTTTTAAAAACTACACATTTTCATGCATAAACTGTGTAGGGTTCTAAATTACATTTAATGCTTTTACATTTGAGTGTCAAGGCATCTATATTTGAGTTTTAGAAATGTTGGTTTATATAGCACACAATAGAATTTCATCTTAGGCTATCAATTTGTTTTCCATAGTTCTATTTTAAATATTGTGTGGCTATTAATGAAATTTTCGATGGATTTCATCTTCATGTTTATGCACAAATGTAAAATAAATGTTAGTTTGAAATTAATAACCTATATAACATACATTATTCTGAAGTATTATCTTTGGGATAGTGTTGTGTCCCTTGGTGCAATTTCAAAGTAAGAATTAACTGTATTAAAATTATATAATTTATGTTAAATTTTAATAAAAATCTACATTGCGAATTTATTTTGTCCAATATTCATATTAAATTCTACTAAAACTCAACGCCCTAGATTTATTCTCCAAATCGTTCATTGGCAGTGACCACAACTGTAACGACCCGGCCCACTAGCAATAATAACTCGTTGGGCCCAGACCACAGCCCAAAATGCTTAAGCCCAGTTGTTATTACTAGTGTCCATGTCTCATATAAACCCAACCACAATTCCATCCACATCCGATGTGGGACTATTGGGGGCGTCACAGACTCCCCCCGTTTAGGCCTGACGTCCTCGTCAGCCCAAACACACACACAGCAGCCCAAGATCACCAGGCGATGTGAGACTCGTCTCGCTAGCCTTGTCATCTAGACCCAGGCTCAGCCGAGACTTGCCGCACACTTCCGGCTGGTTATTGGCTCTGATACCAAATGTAACAATGCAAAAAAGTCGTAATTAATATTTATAGGATTTATGGGTCTTTCGTTTGATTTTAAAAGTGTTTCGTTGAGCGGAGATTGTTTAATGAACCGTAAATCGACAAATTGTCGATTTATCGGCAAGTCGCGGTAAATGCTCATTTCTAGGATTTTGACGAACACTACATTGACACGTGGTATTATTGTAGGCCCCAGCAGTCAAGAGTCAGCCCGTGACCCGTCCAGCGGATACCGTGACCGTCAGCCTAGAGGTGGGTTATCTTCGGTCCGCTTTTTATCAGATCGGCCCTACGGGTATTGTAATAGGCTAGACCCCTTGTTGTTTCCTATCAGTGATGTTTCGTTATTGAGTTATCATGATGATTTTATTTCCAGCAGTAGTTGTACATATCTGGACACATGCCATGCCTGATTGATTACTAGTTATGCTCTATACTTGTCTCCATTCTTCACTGCATGTTTAGAATAGGAGTTATTACTTCCATGGATGGCATGATATATTTCAGTATTTGTATATATATCCCGGTGGGGATCTTCCTTGGCTTTTGTCGATTATTGGGTCTTTAGACCGTGGTTTGAGCATCAGCATTATGATCGCCGTTGAGCCAGCTTTCAGTCACGCACACCCGCGGATTAGCTACCCGCAATGGTGTTCTTTACCGGTAGAGAGGTCACATGGACCCGTGAGCCCGTTGGGGTTATGATAGCATACTGGTTTCCAGAGCGGTATTAGCCTGAGGTCCTGGTGTCCAGTGGTGGCATTAGCCTGAGGCACTAGTGACCAACAGTGGCATGAGATTGGGTATACTTGTACTTCTAGTTTTGATGCATTACTTGTTCATCTATCATATGCTTGTTTACTTATCTAGCATGCTCAGTTGATTATCCATGTTTGTTATCTCCAGCTTTTATTTATCCGCATTTATTATTCTCAGTTTTTGTTTATCCGCTTATTATTGTATCCAGTAGGTACGACTTGCTATTTATCGGCCCGTCGTGCCCACTGGGATACATGTAGAGTGTATCTCACACCCCCTGGGTGACCATTTTTCAGGTCTAGTAGGTTTTGCGGGAACCTTGGGACGACCTGGTGAGCAGACGCGGTAGAGTTGTCCCTGGTAGAGTTGGATTGTTGTGATTTCTTGTCGTGGACTTTATGTTGGTTATTCTCCTGTTTAGTTGTTGCTATCTAGGATTGCTTTATGTTGGTTATTCTCCTGTTTAGTTGTTGCTATCTAGGATTGCTCTATGTTGGTTATTATCCTGTTTAGTTGTTGATATCTAAGATTATGAAGTTGTGAACTAAATGAATGTGATAGAGTAGATGATGGTTTAATTCCTGTTCTTGCTTGTATCTACTCTGATTATTGTACTTGTTGAGCCGAACATATATAGGGGAGACTCTGTCCGCTTTTGTACAGAGGCTTTTCTATATATGTGGCGGTCTGTTCACGCCTTGGAGTTTAAAATGTTTAACTCTGATAAAAAAGAAAAAATTTTAGACCCTTTTTCTGGACTCGGGGCGTGACAGATTAGATGGTATCAGAGACAGGTTACACGGTACCTAGGTTTGGGTTAGGATTAAACCCTAGGATGACTTGTGATGTACGTGAGAGCGCCGGGTGTTGTCTTGTGGCTAGGAGCTCAAGTGGGTTTACGCACTAATGAGCTGTTTCCTAACCTTGTTGTTGTGGCTACGAGCGGTGTTCGCACGCGCTCTGGGCCTGGTGGTGATAGTGGGTGCAGTGTTGGCCACGATCGTGACGGGTCATGGGCGTGATGTTTCAGTGGAGCCAGAGGGCTCGGATCGTTCGCAGTGGTTTGAGAGTTAGCT
This sequence comes from Tillandsia fasciculata, assembly GCA_029168755.2. Lineage (NCBI taxonomy): Eukaryota > Viridiplantae > Streptophyta > Magnoliopsida > Poales > Bromeliaceae > Tillandsia > Tillandsia fasciculata. The sequence goes on along the minus strand of CM054947.1, from coordinate 15,545,606 downwards.
CACCACTTTTGCTGGGTTAGTTCAGCAGATGGCACAGGAGCAGATGACTGCTATTTTTGCACCAGTCCCACCTCTAGTCCAGGTGCTTTGAGGTGTTGTTGAGCCTCCTGTTGCCCCACGCCACATGATATGTGACCTTTGTCACAGCCACATGATTTTCGGAACTACACCGGTGGCTGCTATTATTGCCGATTCCCCGACTAAAGCTATCGGGACGACTATGAGTTTAGCAATTCTGTTGTTGTGGAGGAAGTGATTCTGATGACACTTTATAAATACAAGCCTTTGTCGAGTTATGTTCTAAACCTGATCAGTGAAAGTAGCCCGAAATTCATGATTATTCCGATAGAAGTGGTGGTGACAGTGAGCGTGTTAGCGCTAGCATGGCTGTTGTACTGATCAATTTCGGTGGCCTATGGCCAATAGTGATCCTGATTGGGTTGGTGTTGTAGACAGGTCCCACCTCTTGCATGGATTTCGTGGACCGCCTCAGATTCTCCTATAAGTATTCAACAATTGTAGCCATTGTGGCTGCTATCTTGGTGAGGTAGTATCGGTGGTGCACTATGACTAGAGAGTATAATGTGTCGAGTGATGTTGATAGCTTGAGGATCCGATATTAATCCTAAATGGATACAAATTGTGGTTGTTTCACACAATGCGGGTGAACTTGCTTGTGGGATTATGATCAGTTGGTGTTGAGTTGTGACAGGCGTCGCTAGACCTGTGTTAGCAAGAAGTAATTAATTCAAGGTATTGGTGAATACTGGAATATAGTTCTAGATTATTGTGAGTGGCCATGATGGCACTCGTGACCACGTGGTGGTAGTAACACTCGATATTGGTTTGCAATATTGGCATACAGATTGGTGTTGTGAGGAATGTGTGATACATTCTGTTGGATTCCGGTGGGAGTCATGTCTCCAATGTGAGGTTGGTGACAGATCAAGGTATTTCACTTTTCTTTTGATAAGCGCGTTGGCTGCAGACAACGTACTATCGAAAGAGCGGATGAAATACTCTACCCTGTAAGGAAAAATATCATAATTGGGTCTTCTTGTGTACTGGCCTATATGTTAGTCTTCAAGATTGCTCTCTAGGCAACGGTGATGTAATCTGGGTGCTGATATTCTAGACTGTGTTGGATCTTGATTAGGTCTCCGATGGTATACATACGTGGAGAATAGATTGTCCTTGTCATTATTGTGGACATCCATTCTAGTTGGTGGCCTACCAGCCACGGTGATATTGCCCAGAATTTGCATCTGATGCAATAATAAGAACATTCCTGTTAAGCTATAGAGTTGGACAATGGGTCCAAACCAGATTTGTTAAGATTTTGAGGAGAGAATAATTTGTTTGCAAAGCTGAAGAAATGTGAATTCTGGCTTCGAGAGGTCTCATTTCTGGGTTATATAGCGGGTAGAGCGAGGCTCCCCGGCTAATGACCGTTGTGAGTGGAGTGCAGCTCCTCACAAGGTCGGCTAAGGCTGAGCATCAGCGACCGGCAGGAAAGCTGCAACCACTTCCTATTCCTGTGTGGAAGTGGGAGCAGATCACGATGGATTTTGTCACCGGTCTACCTCGATCCCAGCGAGGCCACGATGCTATTTGGGTTATTGTGGATCGACTCACCAAGTCGGCCCACTTCTTGCCTATTCACACGACATGGTCCCGAGACCGACTTGCACAGTTGTATATCGACGAGATAGTGCGGCTTCATGGTGTGCCGGTGTCTATCGTCTCGGATCGGGATACTCGCTTCGTGTCTCATTTTTGGCAAAGTCTCCAGCAGTCGATGGGTACCAAGTTGAATTTCAGCACTGCTTTCCACCCTCAGAGTGACGGGCAGTCTGAACGAGTTATTCAGACACTGGAGGACATGTTACGAGCATGCGTGATGGATTATGGAGACGGGTGGTTCAGATACCTACCACTGGTGGAGTTCGCCTATAACAACAGTTATCAGGCGAGCATCGGGATGGCGCCTTATGAGGCGTTGTATGGGCGTCGATGTCGATCCCCAATCTGTTGGGATGATGTCGGTGAACGCCAGATCGTCGGGCCAGATCTATTGGAGGACGCTGAAGCCAAAGTGCGAATTGCACGTCAGCGGTTATTGACCGCACAGAGCAGGCAAAAGAGTTATACTGACCGGCGCAGACGTGACCTCAAGTTTCAAGTTGGTGATCACGTGTTGTTGAAAGTATCGCCAACTAGGGGAATCAAGCGTTTTGGATTGCGAAACAAGTTGAGTCCTCATTTTGTGGGACCTTTCGAGATATTAGAGCGCATCGGTCCAGTGGCTTATCGACTAACACTTCCTCCGAGCCTTGCCCGTGTGCATAATGTCTTCCACATCTCCATGTTGCGGAAATATATATATCTGATCCTACGCATGTCATCACCCCTACCTCTGTTCAGCTTCGGGAGGATTTGAGTTACGATGAAACTCCGATGCGGATCCTTGCACGTGATGAGAAGAAGCTGCGAAACAGGACGATCCCCTATGTGAAGATACAGTGGGAGAATCACGAGGAACGCGAGGCCACGTGGGAGCGTGAGTCTGAAATGTTAGAGCGTTTTCCTCATTTATTTGAGTCGTGATTGTATTCAAGTTTCGGGGACGAAACTTTTTATAAGGGGTAGGTGATGTAATACTCGTGAAATAAATTGTAAGTTATAACAGTTGGAATATAATAATAAAATTGAGAGTTGATTCTTTTTAGAATTATTATTGTATAATAAATGGCAGTTTCTATAACAGCTATTAGATCCGAGTTTGATCTTAAAAATCCGAGATCACCAGTAGAACCGTCTCGTCAAACTGTTTAAAGAAAGTGTAATCCGATTTTCGATCTGACGGCCGGATCGCCGCGAAAACAACGAAAATGGTGTGGGGCCCACAACTTAAGTGGATGAATAGTAACCCCTGATCCAATTTCCCTCGCGATCAACGTTGGCCAATTCGTTGTCTGGAGCTCGAATTTGGTGTTCCAGGTAGTCGATTTTAACGGCTTCAACATTCTGAACGCAATGGCGCTGACGAATTTCTGTTTGACGAGCCAAAGTTCTCGAAACGCGTGCCACACTGTTTGTCGTCACTGTATTTTATGGATTTTAAATTTATAGAAGATCCATTTCGACAAACCAAAATCGCTACTCTATAGATTTCGTCGAGCCGGACGTCGTGGTGGTGTCCGTTCTCCAGTTTGACGACTCGATCGTCTCGAAAAGCGTGAAATACTCAGAAAATGGTATTATTTTGCAAAAACTTCTTATATTTTATGTACCAAACAACAAGGGAATTATTGGTGAGGGTTCTTTGTGTAAGATGAATGGTATAGGGTTGGACCTACGTTTAAGTTTGGAGAGATGAAGGGGTTATTGGCTTTTGGTTGCAAAACTACCCTAAACCAATATGCACTAACCCTAACTGAATCCTAGCCATTTTCTGTGGAAACCGCAGCCTTCCCACAACCCTTGTCACCCTTCTCTGCGATTCCCAAACCGCACGCCGCCGGCCGCCACTTTCCCTCGCCGGAAAAAAAAAAAAAGACTTTAGCCTTGTTTGCGAGTGGGTTGGGGGAGGTGTCACCTTGGGCCTTGGGATCTCTCCAATCCACATCTGAGATCACCCTCAATCACCAGAGAGCCAGTTCCCAGAGCCCTGTCGCCCAGAACCGCCGCGCGCCACCGGACCATCCTCTTCTCCTTCTCGGGTCCGATGAGGTGAGCCCCATTTCTTGATGCTTTTTCTTGCAACTTGGACCCTTGCAGTCGATTACTGACACCATGAGGGTGATCTAGGTGAAGCCCAAAAGCCTCGAGAACCCTGGTTGTCGTTGGGTGAAAATCGGATCGCCGGAACCCTAATTATTGGCCGGAATTGCACGCGCCACTTCCGGAGCTACAGCGTGGGATCCAACTTGACCAAAAACTTCTGCTGATCCCCAGAAGTTCCTCCAAGAAGTTTGGAAGACTTTGGTGCAAAGTTGAGTGCGGGGGAGCAAACCCTAATATTCAAGTTCTTGAACTTGGCCGCCCGCCGCCGCCGTCGCTTCCTCCGGTGCCGGCTAGCTTTGGTAAGCATCCTAGCACCTTAATCTTGCCTCTGGACCTTTTGCATGCAAGCCATGCAGGGTTTTCGCAAAGTTGCCATTAATGGGTTAATTAAAGCTTCTTTATGTCTTCCTCGGGTTGGGGGGTTCACAGAGGGCATCCAAGCTGCATGTCTGAGGTTCATTGCATATCCGGGGATAAAATAAAGGTGGTGCTCACATTTTTTTGAAGGGTGACCGAGTGGGTAGAGTCCTCGGCCAACTCGAGCTCCATTAAAGGAAGGTTGAGGTCATCTTGCTCCAAAAGTTTAATCTTTGAGTTTGCAACCTCCTACAGGTGAGCCCTCAAGCTTTTGGGATGTCCTCTAGATGATGCTCATCTTTATTTCTATCCAGAATTTCTGATTGTATTGATAACCAAAATCGAGCTCTTGCTTGAAGTGTGTTGGCCTTACTTGTGGGTTTGAGGGTTTTGCTGAGACTCAGAAGTGAGCCTCTGTGTAAATTCATGTCCCTGAGCACGATGATCACACTAGTAATGGAAAAGAACCATTGTTTATAATTGTGTAGCAACTTTGAGCCTTAATACACTGTAATTATGGGCCAATCTGTGTTTGGGATGCCCAATCTGAGTTCAGACTGCGAGCACGAGGTCCAGTACATCGAAATATAATTACCAGTAAAATATTGTGATTTATGATGCTTTGGACTAAAAGTTGTAAATTAATTAGTGAGGAATTACTTGTTTATTACGCAATTTTGAAAAGTCTGGGGGGCTTACTGCAATTGTAACAATGCAAAAAAGTCGTAATTAATATTTATAGGATTTATGGGTCTTTCGTTTGATTTTAAAAGTGTTTCGTTGAGCGGAGATTGTTTAATGAACCGTAAATCGACAAATTGTCGATTTATCGGCAAGTCGCGGTAAATGCTCATTTCTAGGATTTTGACGAACACTACATTGACACGTGGTATTATTGTAGGCCCCAGCAGTCAAGAGTCAGCCCGTGACCCGTCCAGCGGATACCGTGACCGTCAGCCTAGAGGTGGGTTATCTTCGGTCCGCTTTTTATCAGATCGGCCCTACGGGTATTGTAATAGGCTAGACCCCTTGTTGTTTCCTATCAGTGATGTTTCGTTATTGAGTTATCATGATGATTTTATTTCCAGCAGTAGTTGTACATATCTGGACACATGCCATGCCTGATTGATTACTAGTTATGCTCTATACTTGTCTCCATTCTTCACTGCATGTTTAGAATAGGAGTTATTACTTCCATGGATGGCATGATATATTTCAGTATTTGTATATATATCCCGGTGGGGATCTTCCTTGGCTTTTGTCGATTATTGGGTCTTTAGACCGTGGTTTGAGCATCAGCATTATGATCGCCGTTGAGCCAGCTTTCAGTCACGCACACCCGCGGATTAGCTACCCGCAATGGTGTTCTTTACCGGTAGAGAGGTCACATGGACCCGTGAGCCCGTTGGGGTTATGATAGCATACTGGTTTCCAGAGCGGTATTAGCCTGAGGTCCTGGTGTCCAGTGGTGGCATTAGCCTGAGGCACTAGTGACCAACAGTGGCATGAGATTGGGTATACTTGTACTTCTAGTTTTGATGCATTACTTGTTCATCTATCATATGCTTGTTTACTTATCTAGCATGCTCAGTTGATTATCCATGTTTGTTATCTCCAGCTTTTATTTATCCGCATTTATTATTCTCAGTTTTTGTTTATCCGCTTATTATTGTATCCAGTAGGTACGACTTGCTATTTATCGGCCCGTCGTGCCCACTGGGATACATGTAGAGTGTATCTCACACCCCCTGGGTGACCATTTTTCAGGTCTAGTAGGTTTTGCGGGAACCTTGGGACGACCTGGTGAGCAGACGCGGTAGAGTTGTCCCTGGTAGAGTTGGATTGTTGTGATTTCTTGTCGTGGACTTTATGTTGGTTATTCTCCTGTTTAGTTGTTGCTATCTAGGATTGCTTTATGTTGGTTATTCTCCTGTTTAGTTGTTGCTATCTAGGATTGCTCTATGTTGGTTATTATCCTGTTTAGTTGTTGATATCTAAGATTATGAAGTTGTGAACTAAATGAATGTGATAGAGTAGATGATGGTTTAATTCCTGTTCTTGCTTGTATCTACTCTGATTATTGTACTTGTTGAGCCGAACATATATAGGGGAGACTCTGTCCGCTTTTGTACAGAGGCTTTTCTATATATGTGGCGGTCTGTTCACGCCTTGGAGTTTAAAATGTTTAACTCTGATAAAAAAGAAAAAATTTTAGACCCTTTTTCTGGACTCGGGGCGTGACAACAACTGTGACACTCTAATAGTTTCACATCGGATGGAAATGAGATTGCTCGAGTAATAATAACTGGACTTAAATATTTTGGACCGGTAGTTTAGTCCCAACGAGTTATTATTTCTAGTGGACCGGGTCGTTATATTTGATATCAGAGCCAATCACTAGCCGGAAGTGTGTGACGAGTCTTGGCTGAGCCAGGATCTGAAAGAAAAGATGACGAACTATGTCAGGATTCTGAATGACAAGGCTAGCAAGACAAGTCTCACATCGCCTAGTGATTTTGGGCTATGTGTGTGTTTGGGTTGACGAGTACGTCAAGCCTAAACGGCAGAGTTTATGACACTCCAATAATCACATATCAGATAAGAATGAGGTTATGATTGGATTTATAAGAGACTATGAATACGAGTAATAATAACTGGGCTTAAGCATTTTGGGCCGGTGCTTTAGGCCCACCGAGTTATTATTGCTAGTGGTCCAGGTCGTTACAACACCTCCGAAATTCATAAAATTGATTTGACAATGTTGTTGTTATAATGTTTTAATTAAAATAACAAGTAAAAAATTATACTTTTGTGGCCAAACTTTCACAAAGTAACAAGTCAAGTTGTTGACACATACCAATCTTATTTAGGACAAATAAATTACTTATAATTAAAAATAAATAAATTGTTATGAAAAGAGCTTAAAATAGAAAAGAAATTTGGTTATGTAATCCGCATATCTATCTATAACTACATCAAATTAATATATAGTAATATCCAACCTTATTTAAAAAAGTTATGTCTAAAATAATTAGATTTTAATCTTTTTATAATCTTTTATAAAAAGATAATTTTCTGAAAATTAATTTATTAGTCAAAAAATAAAATTTTAAAATATTCATGTGCAATGCATGGGTCAGCAATTAGTTTATTTTAAAATTAATTGAAACAAGAATACAAATCAATGCATCCTAGCACTACATCTCTAATTTGCATTAAAATATATAAGTTCCTTTCTAAAGTTGCTAGTAATGAATCATATTTCAATAGTCGTAGTTACTTCTTTCGCTAAGTGGCCAACAAAATTATTGACATATATATGGTAATCTTACTTATAGTAATGATATTATTTATAATAAAAAAATATTTAATTAGTATATCTATCGTCAAAAGAGTTAAAAATATAAAAGAAACTTTGATGTGTAATTAGTATATCTATTTCGAGTCTTATCTTTAATTTTGTTTTAAATTATTTTCTTTTCGAAATGATAAGCAAAGAATCAAATTTCATTTCTCATACCTACTTATATATAAATATAGTGAAAGGCATTTGAACTTCTCTATTATTCTTTCATCTTAACAGGACATTGAAAGCCATTTGGATTTCTCTGCTGCTCTTTCTCCTTAGCACATGAATAAGCATTTAACTAGTTTGGATCTCTCTACTGCTCTTTCTCTTTAACACATGAATAGGAATTTAGCAATTCAGGTATGCACATATTTAATGTCTTATATTGTTCTTGTTATTTATTTATTTATTTATTTATTTCGTCAAATTCTATTATTTATGATTGTAATTGAGATTTAAGACTGATTTATTCAATAGGGATAACATAATTACACGACTAACAAAACAAAACAAAAATTCTTAATAATATAAGAAAATTATTCAAATAAATTTTTTTTTTAGAGAAAGATAGTATGCTATCCACTTCGTTTATATTTTTAAAAAATAAATTTAACTAGAAATGTGAAGCAACTAGGCTTAGAAGGAATAAAATAATATTCTAACAAAGTACACGTTAACACATGGGGTGCATAATATCTATGAGATTTTGAAAGGAGCAGATCTTTTCTTGTTTTATTTAGTTTTACTTGATGTTCTTTTTTTGCCTAATTGTCATCACTATTTACTTTGTTCTATCAAACTTACATGTCTTAAAACCCAAATGTAAACCATAAGATATGATTTTTAAAAACTATGAATTTTTGTGCACAAACTGTGTAGGGTTCTAGATTATATTTAATATTTTTCATTTGTAGGATTTGGAATAGTCCTGTATATATGTCATCTATCGAGTCCACCTATTTAATCGGTTTGGGGAATGTTCACAAACTGCTGAACTGACAAAGTCTCTCCTGAATCGTTCGAGGTGTATTTATAGCTAGTATATGAATTTCGACAAGAAATTTAAGTATACATGCAAGCACAGTGAGAGGCGCTAATATAGAGCGAGAAATGAAAACTAAACTAAACATTTACCAATACATATTACAAGTTTAGATCCCACAATCCTTTAACATAATTCATTACATTACAATTTTTTGCAAAATATGTAACGACCCGATCCACTAGCAATAATAACTTGTTGTGTCTAAACCATCGACCCAAAATGCTTAAGCCTAATTATTATTAGTGTCTATATCTCTTATATAACCAATCACAACTCCATTCCCATCCGATGTGGGACTATTGGGGTATTACAGGCTCCCCCCATTTAGGCCTGACGTCCTCGTCAGCCCAAACACACATAGCCCAAGATCACCAGGCGATGTGAGACTTATCTCGCTAGCCTTATCATTCAGACCCCTGACATAGCACGTCACCTTATCTTTCAGACTCTGGCTCAGCCGAGACTCGTCACACACTTTCGGTTGGTGATTGTCTCTGATACCAAATATAATGACTCGGCCCACTAGCAATAATAACTCGTTGGGTTCAAACCACCGACCCAAAATGCTTAAGCACTGTTATTATTATTAGTGTTTGTCTCTTATATACCCAATCCCAACCCCATTCTCATTCGATGTGTAACTATTGGGGTGTCACAAAATATAACCCTGCACGAATTCGCTCCAAAAAAAAAAAAATTAAAACCCTCTCTCACAAGTAGGGTGACCTATACCCGAGGCCACTATCTAAGGCGCAATGCCTTTGCCGCGATCTTGCACCACTGAGCTTGGTGAGGGCTCTGTAAAACAAAGGGTGAGAACTAAAAGAAGTTTCGAGTAGGTTCGGCCCCGACTTGAGTGCCTCTCCCACGAGGACTAAGTAAGGCATAAGTAGATAATAATGAAAGCAGTAGACTACTGTACTATGCAATAAAAGAATTTCTTGCGAGAATCTATTTTAGAATCTCGTGGGGAACTCAAACAACTCAATTTCAAAGGATTTAACGCAAACCCTAACTTCAAAATCCATAAAATCCACTTACCTTTTGGAGAAAGCAAGCTCCAAGGTCCTCCTATTCTTCTTCTTTTTTTTCTCCTTCTTTTTCCTTAGGCTCCCCCCTCTAAAACCCTAGTTCTAGGGTTTGATTCTAAATAGAGAGAGTGGAGAAAACAAGTGAATGAGGGAGTGGAGAAGAGAGAGTGTGCGTTGGGGTGCGTTCAGGTCGTGAGAGAAGTGGCGACGAGGAGTTTAAACCCAGTTTAGGCTAATCGATTTAATTCCCAAACAGGGCTCAACCCACTTGAACCAAACCGCCGAGGTTCGGACCTTCTTCCAAGGTCCGGACCCCGAACGGGTCCTACCTGGGTTCGCGGGGACGGTCTGAACCGGCCCACAAAGTCTGGACCTCGAAGGTTTCCTCAGGGCTTCTGTGCATGGGAGGTTTGGACTCTAAGAGCTAAAAACATCATAAATTTTTCAAAATTTTTCCAACTTCGCTCTACAGAGTCCGACTCACTTTCAATCATTCCGAAACTCCTGAAACACTTCTCGGACACTGTCTAGATCACTCCTGACTGTACTTTGTCTATTTTGGCCAAAGTCTAGTATAGTGATCCGAATTTCTTGGGTGCTACATTCTTTCCCCTTTAAAATAGTTTCGTTCACGAAACTTAAAGACATACCTTAGTTAGGTCAATCCAAAAAGGAAGGGACAACATTCTCACGTTGCATCCTCAAGTTCCCAAGTTGGCCAAAGTCTAGTATGTAATTGCTCCATCGGACTTTAACATACATAATTGTTCAATTCCATAGCCTTCTCTCATCATGAGCAATAATCTCAATCAGGAACTCCTTATATGTCAAATCCTCCTACAGATCTAACTGTTCATAATTGAGAATATGGATCTCGTCATGTATATACTTGCAGAAGGTAGATACATGAAATATGTTGTGGACTCCCGCAAGTCTCGGTGGTAGTGTGAGCCGATATGCCACGGTGCCAACCCGCTCCAAGATTTCATACGGTCCGATATACTGGGGTAGCTTCCCCAGAAGCCCGAACCGTTTAACTCCACGCATGGGCGACACTCTCATAAATACGTGGTTCCCCACGACAAATTCCAAATGTCGCCAGTGCTTATCTGCATGACTTTTTTGTCAAGCTTGCACTATTAAAAGTCGCTGGCGAGTAAGGCGGACATTTTCTCTACTTCCTACAACACATCGGGGCCTAGGACAACCCTTTCCCCAACCACGTAAGGCGAGTAAGGCGAACAACACCATCTTTATACTGGCCTGATAACTGTTATTATATGCAACTAGGCCATTGGCAAATGTGTATGCCATTTGCCTTTATAGTCCGACACACACGCTCGCAGCATGTCCTCGAGGATCTGAATCATCCTTTCTAATTGACCATCACTCTGAGGGTGAAATGCCGTACTAAAATCGAGCCGCGTGCCAAGGGCTTCGTGCAAGCTCCTCTAAAACTAGGATGCGAATCGGGGATCTCAATCCAATACAATTGATGCTGGAACTCCATGTAGCTTTACTGTCTCGCCGAGGTAGAGTTGAGTCAATTTGTTGCCCAACCAAGTAGTGTGGATCGGCAAAAGATGAGCTGATTTTGTCAAATGATCCACAATCATCCAAATTACGTCGTGGCCTCCTTGAGAGCGAGGCAACCCCACGACAAAATCCATCGCTATACTTTTCCACTTCCAAACGGGAATAGGTAAGCTTTGAAGTTTACCCATTGGAAGTCGATGCTCTGCTTTCATTTGCAAGTATATGAGACACTGTGCCACGAAGCGCCCGATATCCCTTTTCATCTTGGGCCACCAGTAATGCGACTTTAGATTTTTATACATCTTGGGGTCACCCGAATGAATACTATACAAAGACTGATATGCTTCTTGTAATACCCCTCCTTAGATATCTGCGTCGCTCGGTACGCATAGCCGGCCTCGAAACTTAATTGCACCGCCGGGATCAACACTAAATTCACCGGCACACCCACTATCTATGTCGCCCTGCACCTTTTGGAGATCTAAGTCCACAGACTGCTGATGTTTAATTTTCTCCAATAAGGTCGACCTCACGACTAGAGTGGTAAGAATCATAGGGGCATCCGGAACTACAACCTCTAAACTAAAGTTGCTGTATTTCTTCAATCAACGGCAGCTGTGTCATGATCAACATTGCGAGGTTCTCCACTGTTTTTCTGCTAAGCTCATCTACCACCACGTTGACTTTACCGAGTGGTACAGGATGATTATATTATAATCTTTTAAGAGCTCTAGCCATCTGCGCTTCCTCAGATTTAGCTATTTTTGTGTGAATAGGTATTTGAGGCTCTTATGATTTGTATACACCTCGCAACACTTGCCATAAAGATAATGTCTCCACAATTTGAGGGTGAAGACCACGGCCGCTAACTCGAGGTCATGGGTGGGATAATTCTTTTCATAACTCTTGAGCTGTCGGGAGGTATAGGCTATAACGAGACCTGGTGCGATGCATCGTTGTACACCACAAAGCTCTCCCTTGGAATGAGTAGGGCGAGAACATGAGCAGTCGTCAACCTTTCCTTCAACTTCTCGAAGCTTCGACCGCAATCGTCACTCCAAATGAATCTTTCTCATTTGTGTAGTAGGCGCGTTAGTAGAGTGGCGATCCTTGAAAACCCCTCCACAAACTGTCGATAATAGTCCACCAGGCCCAGAAAGCTACAGACCTCCATCACATTTGTTGGGCGAGGCCAATCCTTGATCGCCTCCACTTTTTTCGGGTCAACAGATACTCTATTTTTTGATATAATGTGACCTAAGAAGGCGACCTCATTAAGCCAGAAGTCACACTTTTTAGCTTTGCATAGAGCTTCTCTTCCTGAAGGATCTACAACACTGCTCTCAAATACTCCTTATGCTCCTTGTTACTATGAGAGTAGACCAAGATGTCGTCTATAAAGACTACGACAAATCGGTCCAACAATTATTTGAACACACAGTTCATTAGGTCCATAAATGTTGTCGGGGTATTGGTAAGCCTGAATGGCATGACCGTGAATTCATAATTTCCATACCGCGTGCAGAACGCAGTCTTATGGACATCCTCAGGCTTGATCTTCAACTGATGATACCCCGACTAAAGGTCGATTTTTTAGTATACCTGATACCCTTGCAACTGGCCGAATAAATCATCAATACGGGGTAGCGGGTACTTGTTTTTAATTGTGACCTTGTTCAGCGTGCGGTAATCCACGCAAAGCCGGAGAGAGCCATCCTTTTTCTTGACAAATAGCCTAGAGCTCTCCACGACGACACGCTCGGCTTAATGAAACTTCTATCCAAGAGGTCCTGCAATTGCGCCCTCAGCTCTTTCAGTTCGGGAGGTGCCATGCAATACGGAGCCTTTGAGATCGTTGATGTCCCACTAATCAAGTCGATGGCAAACTCGATCTCTCGGTCAAACGGAATTCCTGGTAACTCCGCCGGAAAGACGTCCGGTGTAACGACCCAGCCCACTAGCAATAATAACTCATTGGGCCCAAACCACAACCCAAAATGCTTAAGCCCAGTTATTATTACTAGTGTTCATGCCTCTTATATACCCAATCACAATCCCATTCCCATCCGATGTGGGACTATTGGGGTATCACATTCGAAAACTCTCGAGCAACTGGGATGTCCTCGAGTATTGGAGTCTCCCGGCGACTTTCCACTATCGTCGCCAAATAGGCCACGTACCCACCACTAAGCAGCTTCTTTGCTCGCGACGTGGACACCGTCATGACAAAGAGCGAACTCCTACACCCTCGGTAAACGAGCTTCTCTTGCCTAGGGTCTCGGAAGGTTACTACTCTACTCTCACAATCGATGGTTGCATAAAATCTAAAGAGCCAATCCATTCCTAGTATTAAATCAAACCCTTCCATTCACCTTAGAACTAATAGGTTCGCCGGCATGATCTAGTCATTAATAAGAACTGGGCACTCAAGACACCACAACGAGACACTTAAGGTATGATCAGGAACTTGAACCCAACTAGTTTGTCTAGTCTCGACCACTTTTATATCATGGGTGGACACAAAAGACTGACTTATGAATGAATGTGACACACCCGTATTAAAAAGGGCTCTACACCTGATTCTATTAAGAAGGACCATACTTGCCACAACATCCTCTAAGAGGATAGGCTTCTCAATCTGAATGAATACTATACAAAGACTGATATGCTTCGACCACGTGGTGTGGATTGGCAAGAAATGTGCCGCTTTGGTCAATCAATCCACGACCACTCATATCACATCGTAGCCCACTTGTGATCTAGTCAAGTGTGACGCCCCAACTTTTCAATGGGTCACCCATCCTAGAACTACTCTAGTTCTATCACGCTTAATTCTCTTAACATTTTGAATCTTACTACCACACAAAATATTATAGCCGGGTTAAGAGATTTAGTTATATTATATCATTTATACATAGGACTAATCCAAATTCCGGAAATGTCACATTCTTACAAGTTTTAACCTCTGATTAAAAAAAAAAAAATTAGACTGCTTTTTAAAACTCGGGACGTGACATCAAGCCTATGATGAAGTCCATCGCGATATTCTCCTACTTTCAAATGGGTACAGATAGACTCTAAAGTTTGCCTGCCGAAAGTCGATAGTTATTGCTTTCGTCTAGTGGCCAACTAAATTGTTTATATATGACAATCTTTCTTAAGGTAATGATATTATTTGTAATAATAAAAGGTTTACACTATTGTAGAAAGAGTTAAAATATATGAAAAAAATTGGATGGGCAATTAGTATATTTATTTACATATTTAATTTTCTATACAATAGGTTCCTTTCTAAAGAATCATACTTTATTTCTCACACCCTACAAATACTTAGAAAATTATTAGGATATTTTTGTAGCTTTTCCTTCTTAATACATGAGTAGATATTTAGCTATTCAGGTACATACATTTTTAATTTTTTATATTATTCTTATTACTTATCTCTTGATTTTTTTTCTCAGATTCTGTTATTTCTTACTGTAATTAAGATTTAAGACACTTATTTATTTAATAGGGATTAAGCCACTTAAATAACACAATTACACGGAAATAATAAAAGAAACTCCTAATAATATAAGAAATATTAAATCAAGCTTAGATGGAATGAAATAACATTCTAATTAATATGGTATATGTTAACATATGAAATGCATAATATCAATTTATATTTAGAAAAGAGCCGATCTTTTCTCGCTTTATTTTAGTTTTACTTGATATTCTGTTTTGCCTACTTATCATTATTATTTATTTGTTCAATCAATTTATTTTTCGTTTTCATCTCCCTGTTTATGCACAAACCTAAAATACATGTTAATTTTAAAAAATAATCTAAGTAATATATATTATTTTAAAATAGTGTTCTCACGGTAGCGTTAGCAATTTCAAAGCTAGAATTTAGTGCGATGAAATTATATAATTCATTCATATTAAATTTTATTCAAAGTATACATTGCGAATTTATTTTGTCCAAATTTTAGATTAAATTCTAACAAAATTCTACAGATTTATTTTCTAAATTTAAAAACTCTACGATTTATATTAAATTAAGGGCGGAACTTAATTTGGGAACGGACCGGGTAGCATCCACAGCCCCCAAAGTTTATAAAATTGCTTTAATAAGTTTCTTGTTATAATTTTTTTTAATTACGAAAA
The DNA here is from genome assembly GCA_029168755.2 of Tillandsia fasciculata. Taxonomy (NCBI): domain Eukaryota; kingdom Viridiplantae; phylum Streptophyta; class Magnoliopsida; order Poales; family Bromeliaceae; genus Tillandsia; species Tillandsia fasciculata. The sequence goes on along the minus strand of CM054947.1, from coordinate 15,530,350 downwards.
CTAGATATGATAAATTAACATTAATCAGGCCAAAATTATTTTTATTATTAGTTCCTTACTTATTTATACGGAGATACTTTATCAATATTTTTTTAAATTTTTTTTTAGACAAACTAAATATAAATTATAAATCTTAACTAGAATAATTGATAGGTTAAACTTCAAATTACCCCCATGTGGTATAGTTTATTTTCATTTACCTCCATATGGTTCAAAAAGTAGCATTTTGTTCTTTTGTGGTTTAACTAATTTTCACTTTGGTCCCTGTGGTTCAAAAAACTGTCCTATGGTTTAGCATATTTTTAACTTTCTCATCCTATGATTTTTTTTAAAATTTTCAATTCGCCACGTTATCTAATATAAAATTTTTAGGTGAAAAAAAATAAACTAGAAGGGGTAAAGTACAATTTTTTAAACCAGGTGAGGAGAAAATGAACTAATTAAATTCAAACCATTTTGTTATAACACATAGTATATCTTATTTACTCGAATATTTTTCTTTTTCCTCTTTGTTGACTCTTTTAAGAGAATATTCTCTTTTGTACAAAGGGGGATAAGTTGTTCCTCCCTTGGGAACAAGTTAACTGTTCGCATCCTTCCAATTTTTATTTTTTTAAAAAATTAAAATTAAAAGTTTTAAATTTTTAATTTTTATAAATTTGTAACTTTAATTTTTAATAAATTTAAAATTTTTTAAAATTTATTAATTTTAAAATTTATATAATTTTTTATATATAAATTTTAAAATTTTTAAAATTTTAATAGAAATTTTAAAATTTATATAAATTTAAAAATTAAAATTTTTGCACCCTCTTTTCATATTTTTTGAGACAATTAAAATTTAAAATTTTAAATATATAAATTGTTTAATTTTATATATTTTTAAATTTTTAATTTTAATTTTTAATAATATTAAAATTTTATAAATTTTATAAACTTTTTAATAAATTAAATTTTATGTATACAAAAGCTAAATTTAAATAATACAAATTATAATTAATTTTTTTAAAATAAATCTTTTTAAGAGCAATTTAGTTAATTAAAAAAATTTCTTTCTCTTTATTCTTCTTATTCCACTTTATCAAACCAAACATAATTTTTCTTATATCTGGTGCAGATCTAATACTCATCCAAATACAAAATTATATTAGTTCATGTTTATTTTTAAACGTATACTTATCTCTGAAATAATCAGTTATAGTTTATACCCGAACCACACGCAATCATAGAATTCATTAGTAGTTGGTCTATATTCTTCAGTTTTCTTTTTCTTTAAAATATTATTATAATTTGTCAAATTATTTCGCAATATTTAAAACCTTTCAGCTCATATATGGAATGTTTAATACTGAACAAATAATTGTATTGTGTTACGCATAAATTCTGGTATTCTGCTTCTAGATTAAATTAATAAATTATACTACAATTCAATAGTTCAAATTTATTCGTTTCACAAATTAGTTATTCTAAATTTACATTTTAGATTTTCTTTTTTATATATTTAACTAAAATTTACTGTCCGAATATATTATAATCATAAAACATAGACAAAATCTCACATTATTTTTATCTTGTAGGTTTTACTTTTATTTTACTATAAGGACCAAATTTTAAACAAGATAGTAAAATAATACTTTTTGAAAGTCATACGATGATACTTTGTTTAACTAAAACAAAAATAAAACTGTAGGTGTAACTCTGTAAATAGCAGGGCCGCAAATTGAAAGCATCCTAAATTAAAAAATAGTTAAATATAAATTTATTTTTGAACTACAGTATAGCAAAATAAAATTGCACTATATAAGGGAGTGTTTAGTTCGCGTAAATTAAAGTCGAAAATTATTTTCAGCATAAAAAAAATTTTATTTTTTCGCTTGTTTGGTTCGACATAAAAATATTTTTCCGTAAAAATATTTTTACAGATTTAGAAAAATTTTGAAGCTTTTACTTTTAGCTATATTTTCATGAAAAATGAAAACTTAAGTTGTGTAAAATTTTAAATTTTAATTTATTTTTTTTTTTTACCAAATCAAACAAATATAATTTTTTTTAAAAAAAAATAAATAAATATTGATAAAAAAAGTATTATTTTTATTTTTTCCCCTATAAAGTGGAAAAAATATATAAGTTCCTTTCTAAAGTATAAGTAAAGAATCATATTTCAATAGTTGTAGTTTCGTTAAGTGGCCAGCGAAATTATTGACATATATATGGTAATCTTACTAATTATGGTAATGATATTATTTATAATAAAAAAATGTTTAATTAGTATATCTATTGTCAAAAGAGTTAAAAATATAAAAGAAACTTTGATGTGTAATTAGTATATCAATTTCTAATCTTATCTTTAATTTTCTTTTAAATTTTTTTCTTTTCGAAATGATAAGCAAAGAATCAAATTTCATTTCTCATACCTACTTATAAATACATTGAAAGGCATTTGAACTTCTCTATTATTCTTTCATCTTAACAGGACGTTGAAAGCCATTTGGATTTCTCTACTGCTCTTTCTCCTTAGCACATGAATAAGCATTTAGCTATTTTGGATCTCTTTGCTGCTCTTTCTCTTTAACACATGAATAAGGATTTAGCAATTCAGGTATGCACATATTTAATGTCTTATATTATTCTTGTTATTTATTTATTTATTTATTTATTTATTATTATTTTTTCGTGAGATTCTATTATTTCTAGTTGTAATTGAGATTTAAAAATTTTATCAACAAGGATAACATAATTTTAAAATTAAAAATTAAAATTTTAAAATATTCGTGTACAATGCATGGATCAGCAATTAGTTTATTTTGAAATTAATTGAAACAAGAATACAAATAAATACATCCTAACACTACACCTTTAATTTGTATTAAAATATATAAGTTCCTTTCTAAAGTGGCAAGTAATGAATCATATTTCAATAGTCGTAATTACTTCTTTCGTTAAGTGGCCAGCGAAATTATTGACATATATATATATGATAATCTTACTTATGGTAATGATATTATTTATAATAAAAATGTTTAATTAGTATATCTATTGTCAAAAGAGTTAAAAATATAAAAGAAACTTTGATGTGTAATTAGTATATCTATTTCTAGTCTTATCTTTATTTTTCTTTTAAATTGTTTTCTTTTCGAAATGAGAAGCAAAGAATTAAAGTTTATTTCACATACCTACTTATAATAAATACATTGAAAGGCATTTGAACTTCTCTATTATTCTTTCATCTTAACAGGATGTTGAAAGCCATTTGGATCTCTTTGCTGCTCTTTCTCTTTAGCACATGAACAAGCATTTAGCTGTTTTGGATCTCTCTGCTGCTCTTTCTCTTTAACACATGAATAGGGATTTAGCAATTCAGGTATGCACATATTTAATGTCTTATATTATTCTTGTTTTTTTTTTTTTTTTTTTCGTCAAATTCTATTATTTATGGTTGTAATTGAGATATAAGACTGATTTATTCAATAGGGATAACATAATTACACGACTAACAAAACAAAACAAAAACTCTTAATAATATAAGAAAATTACTCAAATAAATTTTTTTTTGAGAGAAAGATAATATGCTATCCAATTCGTTTATATTTTTAAAAAATAAATTTAACTAGAAATGTAAAGCAATTAGGCTTAGAAGGAATGAAATAATATTCTAACATAGTACACGTTAACACATAGGGGGCATAATATCTATGAGATTTTGAAAGGAGCATATCTTTTCTTGTTTTATTTAGTTTTACTTGATGTTCTTTTTTTGCCTAATTGTCATCACTGTTTACTTTGTTCTATCAAACTTACATGTCTTAAAACCCAAATGTAAACCATAAGATATGATTTTTAAAAACTATGAATTTTTGTGCATAAACTGTGTAGGGTTCTAGATTATATTTAATGTTTTTCATTTGTAGGATTTTAGATAGTTCTGTATATATGTCACGTCTTGAGCCCACCTATTTGATCGGTTCGGAGAATGTGCACAAACCGCCGAACTGACAAAGTCTCTCCCGAATCGTTCGAGGTGTATTTATAGCCAGTATATGAATTTCGACAAGAAATTTAAGTATACATACAAGCATAGTGAGAGGCGATAATATAGAGAAAGAAATGAAAACTAAACTAAACATTTACCAATACATATTACAAGTTTAGATCTCACAATCCTTTAACATAATTCATTACATTACAATTCTTTGCAAAATATGTAACGACCCGATCCACTAGCAATAATAACTTGTTGGGTCTAAACCATCGACCCAAAATGCTTAAGCCCAATTATTATTATTATTGTCTATATCTCTTATATACCCAATCACAACTCCATTCCCATTCGATGTGGGACTATTGGGGTATCACAGACTCCCCCCATTTAGGCCTGACGTCCTCGTCAGCCCAAACACACACAGCCCAAGATCACCAGGCGATGTGAGACTTATCTCGCTAGCCTTGTCATTTAGGCCCCTGACATAGCACGTCACCTTATCTTTTAGACTCTGACTCAGCCGAGATTCGTCACACACTTTCGGCTGGTGATTGGCTCTGATACCAAATATAATGACTCGGCCCACTAGCAATAATAACTCGTTGGGTCCAAACCACCGACCCAAAATACTTAAGCCCTGTTATTATTATTAGTGTTTATGTCTCTTATATACCCAATCCCAACCCCATTCTCATCCGATGTGGAAATTATTTGGGTGTCACAAAATATAACCCTGTACGAGTTCGCTCCAAAAAAAAAAAAAAAAAATTAAAACCCTCTCTCACAAGTAGGGTGACCTATACCCGAGGCCACTATCTAAGGCGCAATCCCCTTGCCGCGATCTTGCGCCACTGAGCTTGGTGAGGCTCTGTAAAACAAGGGGTGAGAACTAAAAGAAGTTTCGAGTAGGTTCGGCCCCGACTTGAGTGCCTCTCCCACTAGGACTAAGTAAGCCATAAGTAGATAATAATGAAAGCAGTAGATTACTGTACTATGCAATTAAAGAATTTCTTGCGAGAATCTATTTTAGAATCTCGTGGGGAACTCAAACAACTCAATTTCAAAGGATTTAACGTAAACCCTAACTTCAAAATCCATAAAATCCACTTACCTTTTGGAGAAAGCAAGCTCCAAGGTCCTCCTATTCTTCTTTTTTTTTTCTCCTTCTTTTTCCTTAGGCTTCCCCCTCTAAAACCCTAGTTCTAGGGTTTGATTCTAAATATAGAGAGTGGAGAAAATGAGTGAAGGAGGGAGTGGAGAAGAGAAAGTGTGCGTTAGGGTGCGTTCAGGTCGTGAGAGAAGTGGCGACGAGGGGTTTAAACCCAGTTTAGGCCAACCAGTTTAATTCCCGAACAGGGCTCAACCCACCTGAACCAAACCGCCGAGGTTCGTTCCTCCAAGGTCCGGACCCCAAACGGGTCCTACCTGGGTTCGCGGGGACGGTCTGAACCGGCCCACAAGGTCTAGACCTCGAAGGTTTCCTCAAGGCTTTTGGGCATGGGAGGCCTGGACTCTAAGAGCTAAAAACATCATAAAGTTTTCAAAATTTTTCCAACTTTGCTCTACAGAGTCCGACTCACTTTCAATCATTCCGAAACTCCTGAAACACTTCTCGGACACTGTCTAGATCACTCCTGACTGTACTTTGTCCATTTTGGCCAAAGTCTAGTATAGTGATCCGAATTTCTTGGGTGCTACTTTCTTTCCCCTCTAAAAAAGTTTCGTTCGCGAAACTTAAAGACATACCTTAGTTAGGTCAATCCAAAAAGGAAGGGACAACATTCTCACGTTGCGTCCTCAAGTTCCCAGGTGGCTTCCTGTTCGATGTAATTGCTCCATCGGACTTTAACATACATAATTGTTCAATTCCATAGCCTTCTCTCATCATGAGCAATAATCTCAATCAGGAACTCCTTATATGTCAGATCCTCCTACAGATCTAACTGTTCATAATTGAGAATATGGATCTCGTCATGTATATACTTGCAGAATGTAGACACATGAAATATGTTGTGGACTCCTGCAAGTCTCGGCGGTAGTGTGAGCCGATATGCCACGGTGCCAACCCGCTCCAAGATTTCATACGGTCCAATATTGTGGGACCCCGAACCGTTTAACTCCACGCATGGGCGACACTCTCATAAATACGTGGTTCCCCACGACAAATTCCAAATGTCGCCGGTGCTTATCTACATAACTTTTTTGTCAAGCTTGCACCATTAAAAGTCGCTGGCGAGTAAGGTGGACATTTTTTTCTGCTTCCTGCAACACATCGGGGCCTAGGACAACCCTTTCCCCAACCTCGCTCCAATGGATTGGAGATCGACACCTTCTTCTTTAGAGGGCTTCGAACGACACCATCTTTATACTGGCCTGATAACTGTTATTATATGCAACTAGGCCATCGGCAAATGTGTATGCCATTTGCCTTTATAGTCCGACACACACGCTCGCAGCATGTCCTCGAGGATCTGAATCATTCTTTTTAATTGTCACGCCCCGAGTCTCAAAACAGCGGTAGAACTTTTTTTTTTTTTTTTCAGAGTTCAAACTTTAAAATTCAGGACGTGAACAGACCGCCACAAGCATAGGAAATCCTCTGTCCACACGGACAGAGTCTCCCCTATACATGCTCGGCTAGGCAAGTACAGTAATACAATCAGAGAGCAATAAAATCAACAGTTAAACCAAACCATAAACTCTACAACTAATACATCCACAACTAATACATCCAAACTCCATAAATACTCCAACTAATGAAAACTATACAGAAAGCTATGATCATAATACTGAAACAAAAATACTAGCACTGGGCCACTGTGGCCAATAGCAGGGGACAACTCTAGCGCAGACAGCTCACTGGATCGTCCCAAACTCCCAGCACCCGACTGCCCTGAAAAACAGTCACCCAGGGGGTGTGAGATACACTCTACATGTATCCCAGTGGGCACGACGGGCCGAGAAATAGCAAGTCGTACCTACCGGATACAATGATATGCGGATAGTAAAAGCAGGATATAACTAAAAGTTGAATAACAAGATACTGAACTGAAACTAAGCATGCTGAAGTGAAAGTACAGATAAAAGCAGGGGTACTCATATAAGAAGCTAATCATCCTGTAACTAATAAATCTGTAAAGCAGGATATAATCATGCGATAAACAAAGCTGGTATATAACAATACTGTAAACTGAAAGAGCTGAATAGTAATAACTGTATGTACCCAATCAGTGCTGTCATCGGTCACGAGGACCTATACCAATGCCAAAGCTGGCACGTTCGGCTGACATATAACCCGGCACCATCGGTGCACTCAGGGGCACACGTGTCGCCACTCTCGTCCACTATGTGCAGCCTGGGGCTCACGGGTCGCCACTATCGACCACTTTACCGGTAAAGAACGCATTGTGGGGGATCAGACCCACTGCGATCGTGAAATGAACAGCTAGTGCTATGGCAATCACAAGACTGATGCTCAAGCTGAACAGTCGGCAATGAGCCAGATAATCCCTATCGGGATGCTGAAAGCTGTAATAATCACCGATGCTGAATAAATGAATCTAAGCAACAGAAACTGAATATCTGAGCTGTATAGCAGAAACTGAACTCCTATTCTAACATGCAGGAGAAGAATAGGAAATGCTGATATAAAGTGAACTGGTAATCACTCTAGCTAATGTCCAATCAGGCATAGCATATGTCCAGATGTATGTCACTATACATACTAAGTGCTGAGAATGAAAGCATATAAAAAGCTCAACTGTAAGATCAAGGCAAACATAGCTGTAATGACTGAATGCTGGAATAAAAGCAAATAGAAAGGCTCAAGCATAGGTTCAGGGTTACACTAAAAATAGGGGTCCGACCTACCACGGCACCCCATAGGGCCAACCTGATAAAGCCCGGACCGAAGATAAACCCACCTCAATGATCACGGTGGCTGCTGGATGGCTCGCAAGATGGCGGCTGACTGCTGGGACCTGAATCATAAGCACAGGTCAGAAAAATAGACTCTCACACACACCCAACCCACTAGCATACTGTGTGCAGACAAGCTAAACGGGGAACTTCACTGAAGTCCCGGAATGTTCCGAAATTTTTGGAAAACCGCCGATAGATCCACTATGACCCAATCTGTGCTGAACAATAACCAACACTCGTGAAACTTCACGTGCTGCCCAAGAATGTCTAACTTAAGACATTTAGGCTCTAACACTAGACTCTGAGTAATCCTGTGCACCGGCAGTGTCATAACCACTGAAACACTCCCGGGAAGCCCATTTTGGCACCGGAAGTTGCAAACAAGAAACTAAAATCACCGGGCTCTTTAGAACAGCACCGGGAACAGCCACGTATACCTGGCATCACAAATTAATCACCGCAATTTCCTGAATTGCATGATTAACGCCGAATCGCCGTTAAACCGGCGATTTTGCCGATTTACGGTTCGGGATCCAATTCCCGCTCAACGAAAAGCATCGGACCTCCAACAAAAGGTTTAGAGACCACGTACATGCTGTCTACAGCAGCCTACTAGGCTACAATTACAAATTGACCCCTAGGGTTTTACCAAATTGCATAAAAGCATGCAATTTCATGCCTTTTTCGCTTGCATTTAATTTCAGAGTGCTATTTTAACGAACCGACACACCAACAGGTGGCCTTCGACTTGCTGGATACCGTGCTCACCATTTGGTAGCAGCACGAAACCCGAGTAAAATTTCGGGCCAACAATTTCAATACATAAAGGCTCAAAATGCTACTTTTAATATTTACACTCGACCAAACCCAAATTTAGGGTGAGCATCATGCTCAATAGGTCAAAAGGACTCAGAGGCTCACATTTGGGCAGGCCCGTGGCTACCGAAAATAGTGGGTGTAACAAGGTGGCCATAACTTGCTCTATACGGGTTCGGTTTGCTAAATACAACTAACCAAGCATTCAGCTTGGAAACAAAGATGGCCATCATGCTCAGTAGGACAGTAGAAATCGAGGGCTCACCAATAGGTGGTCTACAAATAACTAGAACAAGGCTGGAACCCATTTGGGCATTTCAACGAACACCTTATGCTCGGTTTGGCCGAGCTTCATCCAACCAGAGATCATCTCTCAAACCGGGGCAAGCACTGGTTTGGGGAGCTTCCAAAAGGTGTAAGGGACGCAACCCAACCGAGCTCCGGCCACCAAGCTCGACGTATGGCCGGAGAAGGTGACAAAAACCCACCTCAAGGTCATTAATGGTGGATTCCAATACAGGAGCTTCCCACTTCTTACAAGGGTCCAGAATGCTTCTATACGATGCAAGGAAGCTTGCGGGTGCGGTGGCCGGCGGTGAGGAGCGGCTGATGGCCGGCCGCCATTAATGGGCCAACCTTCGACCTTTAATGGCAAGTTTTTATCCGGGCCGCATGGGCTGCATGCAAAGGCACGAATAGGTCACTCTTGGCTTTGTGAAGTGATCCATGACTATCCCCGGCATCCAGGTGCAGCGGCGGCGGCGTACGGAGCAATCTCGGCCAAAGCAAAAATAGCCCAAAACTAGGGCATCAACCCGCGGCTTCTACACTAAACCACTGCAAACCAAACTTCATGGAGAGCTTCTACAGGACCAGAGGAAGGTCCCTATGCATTTATATCCGATCCCAAGACCCCTGGTGCATCACTTGCCCGAGGCGGAGCAAAAATGGACTCCGGCGGGTGCAACTCCCCCGCCGGCGATCGGGTGCATCTCGGGCGCTGGGATTCGGTAGAGGTGATATCCAGGATGTAAGGAAGGTGCACCATGGGTTTAGGTAGCAAGAAAACAAAGAACAAACGAACCTTACCTTGCCGGATCCGAGGAAGAAGAAAGTGGTCCTCCCGGCGTCACGCGGCCACGGCGGTGCACCGGACCACCACGGCCTGACTGCTGGATGCTGCAGATGACTCCAGATAGGCCTGGCCACAATTCTAGGGCTTGGGTGCTTCTCCTTCTCCTACAAACCGAAAATCAAGTTTGCTCTCCTTCTTTTCCGGCGACCAAGGGCGGCGGCCGGCGGCGCAGTAACTCGGGATGGTTAGCAGAGGGAGAGGAGAAGTCGTGGGTGGCTGCGGTTACCAGATGGGCTGCGGCTAGGGTTGCAAAGGAGCAACCTTAGATTGCTATAGGTTATTGCACAAAATGCTAGTTAGCCCTTTAACTAGCATCCTTTTGATCTAGGTCTATTGCTGTAGAGTAAAATGACAGAGAAGTCCCTCTTGTACAAGTTTGGTACACTTTGACACATAAAATATAGCATCTTTACGCAAAATACTACGATTTTTCCCATATTTCATGCTTTTCGAGACAACCAGGTTGTCAAACTGAAAAACGGACACCACCACGACGTCCGGCTCGACGAAACCTATTAGGTAGCGATTTTGGTTCGCTAAAATTCAACTCCATAATTTTTAAAATCCATCTTATACTGTAAATTATACAGTTCGACATGCTTTACGATGCTTTAGGCTCGTCAAATACAAATTTCGTCAGCGTCACTGCGCTTAGAATGATGAAGCGGTTAAAATCGACTACCTGGATCGTTAAATTCGGACTCCAGACAGTGAATCGGTCAACGTTCACTCGGCGGGGAATTAAAACAGGAGGTTACTATTCACGACTTAAGTCGTGGGCCCCACTAGCTTCATCACTGATTTCTGGACAATCTGATCGTCGGATCGAAAATCGGATTATATCATTTTCAATCGATTCGACGAGATGGTCGCACTGGCGATTTCATATTTTCGAGATCAGACTCGGATCTGAAAGGCAGACATCGTGCTCCGAAAACTGTGCAATTTGCACACCGGTATACAACCACATATGTTTATTTTGCATTTCCTTATTCATATTGACATTTTACTTCTTCAAATTAAATTTTGAATTTCTAGATTACTACATTAATTGACCATCACTCTGAGGGTGAAATGCCGTACTAAAATCGAGCCGCGTGCCAAGGGCTTCGTGCAAGCTCCTCTAAAACTGGGATGGGAATCGGGGATCTCAATCCAATACAATTGATGCCGGAACTCCATGTAGCTTTACTATCTCGCCGAGGTAGAGCTGAGTCAATTTGTTGCCCAACCAAGTAGTGTGGATCGGCAAAAGATGAGCTGATTTTGTCAAATGATTCACAATCACCCAAATTACATCATGGCCTCCTTGAGAGCGAGGCAACCCCACGACAAAATCCATCGCTATACTTTTCCACTTCCAAACGGGAATAGGTAAGCTTTGAAGTTTACCCATTGGAAGTCGATGCTCTGCTTTCATTTGCAAGTATATGAGACATTGTGCCACGAAGCGTCCGATATCCCTTTTCATCTTGGGCCACCAGTAATGCGACTTTATATTTTTATACATCTTGGGGTCACCCGAATGAATACTATACAAAGACTGATATGCTTCTTGTAATACCCCTCCTCGGATATCTGCGTCGCTCGGTATGCATAGCCGGCCTTGAAACTTAATTGCACCGCCGGGATCAACACTAAATTCACCGGCACACCCACTATCTATGTCGCCCTGCACCTTTTGGAGATCTGAGTCCACAAACTGCTGATGTTTAATTTTCTCCAATAAGGTCGACCTCACGACTAGAGTGGTAAGAATCATAGGGGCATTCGGAACTACAACCTCTAAACTAAAGTTGCCGTATTTCTTCAATCAATGGCAGCTGTGTCATGATCAACATTGCGAGGTTCTCCACTGTTTTTCTGCTAAGTGCATCTGCCACCACGTTGACTTTACCCGAGTGGTACAGGATGATTACATCATAATCTTTCAAGAGCTCTAGCCATCTGCGCTGCCTCAGATTTAGCTCTTTTTGTGTGAATAGGTATTTGAGGCTCTTATGATTTGTATACACCTCGCAACACTTGCCATAAAGATAATGCTAAATCGAAACGGTGAAAAATAGATCCAAGAATAAAAATAATATAAGAAAAGAAAAGAAAAGAGCACACCAAGTTTTACGTGGTTCGGCCACCGGCCTACATCCACGGGCGAAGACGGAGCAAAGACTTTTATTAAAGTCAAAAGAAGAATACAAAGATTATATCTCTCAAGAAAACCGAAACTCCAAATAAATCCGAAATATCAAAATTTGCGTTCACCCTAACGATTTCTAAGAATCCAATCGTATGGACGCCCTCACCTTAGAGCTTCAATTTCTTAATTAATTGCCAGCTTCATTAGCAACATATGGCTCCTCCAATACGGCCTTTCTCATCTTGTGTTGCTAAATTAATTAGAGTATGGCCTCTAATTAAAATCCCGGCTTCATTAATATGGCCGTATGTCCCAACACCAACAACACGTATTTTCCTTGGTTGACCTAAATTAATTAGCGCTTTGGCTAATTAAAAGTTGTGGCTTTATTAAAGTGGCCGGGTATGCTATATATAATATATGCCGCAAAACTAGAATCTAATTAGGATTTGTAGTCTAATTAAACTCCTAATTAAATTCAAGTTTTACCCAACAATCTAAATCTCATATTATCCTAATTAGATTAGAATTTAACTTCAATTTAGATAAATACAAATCTAAACCAAATTATAACTAATAATGTCTCCACAATTTGAGGGCGAAGACCACGGCCGCTAACTCGAGGTCATGGGTGGGATAATTCTTTTCATAACTCTTGAGTTGTTGGGAGGTATAGGCTATAACGAGACCTGGTGCGATGCATCGTTGTACACCACAAAGCCCTCCCCCGGAATGAGTAGGGCGAGAACAGGAGCAGTCGTCATCCTTTCCTTCAACTTCTCGAAGCTTCGACCGCAATCGTCACTGTAAATGAATCTTTCTCCTTTGTGTAGTAGGCGCGTTAGTGGAGTGGCGATCCTTGAAAACTCCTCCACAAACTGTCGATAATAGCCCGCCAGGTCCAGAAAGCTACAGACCTTCATCACATTTGTTGGGCGAGGCCAATCCTTGATCGCCTCCACTTTTTTGGGGTAAACAGATACTCCATTTTTCGATATAATGTGACCTAAGAAGGCGACCTCATTAAGCCAGAAGTCACACTTTTTTAGCTTTGCATAGAGCTTCTCTTCCTGAAGGATCTACAACACTGCTCTCAAATGCTCCTTATGCTCCTTGTTACTATGAGAGTAGACCAAGATGTCGTCTATAAAGACTACGACAAATCGGTCCAACAATTATTTGAACACATGGTTCATTAGATCCATAAATGTTGTCGGGGTATTGGTAAGCCTGAATGGCATGACCGTGAATTCATAATTTCCATACAGCATGTAGAACGCAGTCTTATGGACATCCTCGGGCTTGATCTTCAACTGATGATAACCCGACTAAAGGTCAATTTTTTAGTATACCTGATACCCTTGCAACTGGCCGAATAAATCATCAATACGGGGTAGCAGGTACTTGTTTTTAATTATGACCTTGTTCAGCATGCGGTAATCCACGCAAAGCCGGAGAGAGCCATCCTTTTTCTTGACAAATAGCCACAAATAGCCTAGAGCTCTCCACGGCGACACGCTCGGCTTAATGAAACTTCTATCCAAGAGGTCCTGCAATTGAGCCCTCAGCTCTTTCAGTTCGGGAGGTGCCATGCAATACGGAGCCTTTGAGATCGTTGATGTCCCACTAATCAAGTCGATGGCAAACTCGATCTCTCGGTCAAATGGAATTCCTGGTAACTCCACCGGAAAGACGTCCGGTGTAACGACCCAGCCCACTAGCAATAATAACTCATTGGGTCAAAGCCACAACCCAAAATGCTTAAGCCCAGTTATTATTACTAGTGTTCATGTCTCTTATATACCCAATCACAATCCCATTCCCATCCGATGTGGGACTATTGGGGTATCACATTCGAAAACTCTCGAGCAACTGGGATGCCCTCGAGTATTGGAGTCTCCCGGCGACTTTCCACTACCGTCGCCAAATAGGCCACGTACCCACCACTAAGCAGCTTCTTTGCTTGCGACGTGGACACCGTCATGACAAAGAGTGAACTCCTACACCCTCGGTAAATGAGCTTCTCTTGCCTTGGGTCTCGGAAGGTTACTACTCTACTCTCACAATCGATGGTTGCATAAAATCTAAAGAGCCAATCCATTCCTAGTATTAAATCAAACCCTTCCATTCACCTTAGAACTAATAGGTTCGCCGGCATGATCTAGTCATTAATAAGAACTGGGCACTCAAGACATCAAAACTAGACACTTAAGGTATGATCAGGAACTTGAACCCAACTAGTTTGTTTAGTCTCGACCACTTTTATATCATGGGTGGACACAAAAGACTGACTTATGAATGAATGTGACACACCCGTATTAAAAAGGGCTCTACACCTGATTCTATTAAGAAGGACCATACCTGCCACAACATCCTCTAAGGCAATGTTTGGTTAGGGGATAAAGGGGGAATAACCCCCTTTATTCTCCAATTTCTGCCAAACAGTGTTACAAAATGACATGGAATAAATTTTTTTTTTATCCCTGGCTTAACGGGTTATCCTGGGATAACCCGTTAAGCCTTATTCATCTCCCCCCATGGAATAGAGTTTTATCCCTGAGACAGTGAATGGGCAAGTTATAATTTATTATTTATAATTAAATTGTAATATAAAATATAAAATATAAATTATAATATAAAATATAAATTATAATATAAATATAAATTATAATATAAATTATAATATAAATTATAAATTATAATATAAAATATAAAAAATATAATATAAAATATAATTTATTATTTATATTTTTAAAAATATATAAATAAAATATAATTTATTTTTTTAACGTAAGATATAATTTGTATTTATAATTAAATTGCTTCAAATTTAATATAATAATTAAATTAATTTTTCTATAAAAAAAAACTAAGGGCAAAGTTGGTATTTTTATAAAAATTCTATTTCTTTTTCCACTATCCTCTACTATTCCATAATTTTAACCAAACATAATTTTAACTATTCCAGAGAATACCAACTTTTCAACCAAACGTAATTTAACTTTTATACTTCATTATCCCGGAATAGCAAGTTATCCCAGGTATAAAAAAATTTATACCTCTTAAATTTATCCCAGAACCAAACATTGCCTAAGAGGATAGGCTCTGAATGAATACTATACAAAGACTGATATGCTTCGACCACGTGGTGTGGGTTGGCAAGAAATGTGCCGCTTTGGTCAATCAATCCACGACCACTCATATCACATCGTAGCCCACTTGTGATTTAATTAGTCAAGTGTGACGTCCCAACTTCCCAAGGAGTCACCCATTCTAGAACTACTCTAGTTCTAGCACGCTTAATTCTCTTAATCTTTTGGATTTTACTACCACACAAAATATTATAGCCGGATTAAGAGATTTAGTCATATTATATTATTTATATATAGGATTAATTCAAATTTCGGGGATGTCACATTCTTACAAGTTTTAACCTCTGATTAAAAAAAAAAAATTAGACTGCTTTTTAAAACTCGGGGCGTGACATCAAGCCTATGATGAAGTCCATCGCGATATTCTCCTACTTTCAAATTGGTACAGATAGACTCTAAAGTTTGCCTGCTGGAAGTCGATAGTTATTGCTTTCGTTTAGTGGCCAACTAAATTGTTTAAGGTAATGATATTATTTGTAATAATAAAAGGTTTACACTATTGTAGAAAGAGTTAAAATATAAGAAAAAAATTGGATGGGCAATTAGTATATTTATTTACATCTTTAATTTTCTATACAATAGGTTCCTTTGTAAAGAATCATACTTTATTTCTCACACCCTACAAATACTTAGAAAATTATTTGGATATTTTTGTAGCTTTTTCTCCTTAATACATGAGTAGATATTTAGCTATTCAGGTACATACATATTTAATTTTTTATATTGTTCTTATTACTTATTTCTTGATATTTTTTCTCAGATTCTGTTATTTCTTACTGTAATTAAGATTTAAGACACTTATTTATTTAATAGGGATTAAGCCACTTAAATAACACAATTACACGAAAATAATAAAAGAAACTCTTAATAATATAAGAAATATTAAATCAAGCTTAGATGGAATGAAATAACATTCTAATTAATATGGTATATGTTAACATATGAAATGCATAATATCAATTTATATTTAGAAAAGAGCTGATCTTTTCTCGCTTTATTTTAGTTTTACTTGATATTCTGTTTGCCTACTTATCATTACTATTTACTTGTTTTATCAATTTATTTTTCGTTTTCATCTCTCTGTTTATGCACAAACCTAAAATACATGTTAATTTTAAAAAATAATCTAAGTAATATATATTATTTTAAAATAGTGTTCTCACGGTAGCGTTAGCAATTTCAAAGCTAGAATTTAGTGCGTTAAAATTATATAATTCATTCATATTAAATTTTATTCAAACTATACATTGCAAATTTATTTTGTCCAATTTTTAGATTAAATTCTAACAAAATTCTACATATTTATTTTCTAAATTTATATTAAATTAAGGGCGGAACTTTGGAAACTGGATCTCGTAGCGTCCACAGTCCCCAAAGTTTATAAAATTGCTTTAATAAGTTTCTTGTTATAATTTTTTTAATTACAAAAACTAGATATGATAAATTAACATTAATCAGGCCAAAATTATTTTTATTATTAGTTCCTTACTTATTTATACCGAGATACTTTTATCAATATTTTTTTAAAATTTTTTTATACAAACTAAATATAAAATTCTAAATCTTAACCAGAATAATTGATAGGTTAAACTTCAAATTACCCCCACGTGGTATAGTTTGTTTTTATTTTGCCTCCATATGGTTCAAAAAGTAGCATTTTGTTCTTTTGTGGTTTAACTAAATTTCACTTTGGTCCCTGTGGTTCAAAAAACTGTTCTATGGTTTAGCATATTTTTAACTTTATCATCCTATAAATTTTTTAAAAAAATTTCAATTCGCCACGTTATCTAATATAAAATTTTTAGGTGAAAAAAATAAACTAGAAGGGGTAAAGTACAATTTTTTAAACCAGGTGAGGAGAAAATGAACTAATTAAGGGGATAAGTTGTTCCTCCGTTGGGGACAAGTTGTTGGCATCCTTCCAATTTTTTTTTTTTTTAAAAAAATAAAATTAAAAGTTTTAAATTTTAAATTTTAATTTTTATAAATTTATAACTTTAATTTTTAATAAATTTAAAATTTTTTAAATTTATTAATTTTAAAATTTATATAAATTTTTTATATATAAATTTTTAAATTTTTAAATTTTTTATAGAAATTTTAAAATTTATATAAATTTAAAAATTAAAATTTTTACACCCTCTTTTCATATTTTTTGAGACAATTAAAATTTAAAATTTTAAATATATAAATTGTTTAATTTTATATATTTTTAAATTTTTAACTTTAATTTTTAATAATATTAAAATTTTATAAATTTTATAAACTTTTTAATAAATTAAATTTTATGTATACAAAAACTAAATTTAAATAATACAAATTATAATTAATTTTTTTAAGAGCAATTTAGTGAATTAAAAAAATTTCTTTCTTTTTATTCTTCTTATTCCACTTTATCAAACCCAACATAATTTTTTTTATATCTGATGCAGATCTAATACTCATCCAAATATAAAATTATATTAGTTCATGTTTATTTTTAAAAGTATACTTATCTCTAAAATAAACAGTTATAGTTTATACCCGAACCACACGCAATCATAGAATTCATTAGTAGTGGGTCTTTATTCTTCAGTTTTCTTTTTCTTTAAAATATTATTATAATTTGTCAAATTATTTCGCAATATTTAAGAATAAAGATATTTAAAACTTTTCAGCTCATATATGGAATGTTTAATACTGAACAAATAATTGTATTATTACGCATAAATTCAATTATGGTATTCTGCTTTTAGATTAAATTAATAAATTATACTTAAACTCAATAGTTCAAATTTATTCGTTTCACAAATTACTTATTCTAAATTTACATTTTAAATTTTCCTTTTTATATATTTAACTAAAATTTACTGTCCCAATGTATTATAATCATAAAACATAAGAAAAACCTCACTTTGTTCGTCTATGGCACATTATTTTTACTTTACCATATTGTGGTTCACATAGTTCTATTTAACTATCTTGTGGGTTTTACTTTTATTTTATTATAAGTACCTGCTTTTAAACAAGATAGTAAAATAATACTTTTTTGAACGTCATAAGATGATACTTTGTTTAACTAAAACAAAAATAAAACTGTAGGTGTAACTCTGTAAATAGCCGGGCCGCAAATTGAAAGCATCCTAAATTAAAGTTGAAAATTATTTTCAGTATAAAAAATATTTTATTTTTTCACTTGTTTGGTTCGACGTAAAAATATAATATTTTTTCAGATATAGAAAAATTTTGAAGTTTTTACTTTTAGCTATTTTTTCATGAAAAATGAAGACTTAAGTTGTGTAAAATTTTAAATTTTAATTTATTATTTTTTTTACCAAATCAAACAAATATAATTTTTTTTTTTAAAAAAATAAATAAATATTGATAAAAAAGTATTAATTTTATTTTTTTCCCTACAAATTAAATATTATAAAACGTAAAACATTAAAAAAAAAAAATTTAATTTTTTTTGAGTATAATTAAACCCCCCTAAATCACAAAGTAGTGACGTGAAATTTACCCCAAATTAATGAAAAGGGTTGTTTTAGTAGGCGAGGGGGGTCTCCGATGCTGCATTTTTTGTTTGAATGAATCATAAAAAGTGTTACGTAGATGTCCGATGATGAGTCACTGATGTTGGTGTATTTACTCTTTTCCGGTCTTATTATCATTACTTGTGGAGCTAAAGCTAAAGCTAAAAGGTAGCAGAGAGAGAGAGCATGATCATCATTAATTACTTATTATGAAAATGATTACCAAATTTATTCTTCATTCGCTCAATCAATGCTCTGCTCACCATCACCATCACCATCATACATGGATTATTCACCATTATTAATACCTACCTACCAACTACCACCATCATCCCCGCCATGACTAGTAGTTTCATTGAACGCGACTACGAGTGGGCAAAGGGTCATGTGCTTTATTGGTTGCGTGATGGGGCCTTCCATAAGATGTACGTGGAGGCATGGAAGGGAGTTGGGGCAACCGCTTTACTCCGAGAGGTGGCAGAAGAGGTCGAGTCGAATAAGAAGAGCTACAATGACTTTGACACGGTGATCAAGGTGGTGCGGCCCGCACCATTTCAGAACCCCAGGGAGATCCAGAGGGCGGTGGCGAAGCAGCTCAATCTACCTCCTTCGGTGACGGACATATTTGATAAACAAGACGAAGACGACGACTTCACAGGTGTGGAATTCAGCTCAAGAGACCTGCTTTTGGAGGTTGCAAGGCAAATCTACCGAGCTATGGAGGGTCATAGTGTGCTGCTTGTCTTTTGCAACAATATTGCGAATGGCAAATTAATTGACCCTATTGATTTGGGTATTCCTATTGTCAAGGGGAGCCGCAATGCGGTCTTGTGGACCTCTGGGATGAATATTAGCAGCGAAGCCGCGTCAGCAAGTGCGGACTACAGTCTAAAAATTGAACCAAGAAACAAAGCTGAGGCACTTGATCTTGTGTACAAGGAGGCCGGCGAGATTGCCCGTTACATTGAAGAGAGCAGCGGTGGGAGCTTGCGGACCACCCCGCAATTAGTCGTCCGCTGCTTTTGGTATTGCCTGCTGTTATGCAGGGCGTTTAACGAATCAGAACTACTCGATTATTGGCCGTTGGAAGCTGTCAAATATTTTGTGTGTGAGGGAATTTTACAAGGGGATGCGGCTTGGGAGATTGGAAGAGCACTAGCTCCGCTGATTGGACCAATAATCAAATATCAACTGCAATATTGGCAGGAATCCTTTCCCACTTTGAAGCTGATGAAAAAAAAAGAGTTGTTGCCCCCGAAAACTTTAATCATAGGGGAGAAGTTGTCATTAGAGGAGGAGGAGGAGGAGGAAGAGGAAGAGGAGAAGGAGGAGGAGGAGCCGTCATCATCATCGGAGGAGAGTTACCGTTGGATCTCAGTACGCTCTCCTCAAAATAAAAATATAGAGTCATGGGATTTCTTCAAAATATATCGCATGTCTGAAGTTTCATCCTTCTTTGGCCATTTTGAGAAAACACACCAAGTTGATCTACCAGACGGCTTCTTCGACCGTTTCAGCAACATTCGAGTGCTAGACCTTCTCGGCTGCATAGTAAGTCCTATAAATTCCTCATTCCTTCGTCGTCTTCGCAACTTGAGAATGCTTAGGCTGGAGCAATGTTCTGTTGATCCATCCTCTCTCTCGTCAGCACAAGAGGAAAAACGAGAACAACAAGAAGCAATATTTTTTGATAGCTTATTATGGGTCTTGAATTTACACAACTCAGATGCCGATACGTTTCTTCTAGCAGGCAAAGCCTTTGAGCTCATGCCTAACCTCCGGGTGCTCCATCTCACAGAACAAATCAGCACTGAATTTTTGCCAAGGAGCCTGTCAATGGCGATCAACCTCAAAGAGCTTATTCTCACCGATTGCAAGGGGTTACAATATCTAAACTTCAATCTCCCTGCAACAATTGAAACAATCAGCCTACAAAGTTGCCCATCACTTGAAGAGGTGGAGTTAGTCGACCCTAGTACAGCAGCTCCTTTGCCCAACCTCAAGTCCTTCCACCTTAGCAACTCTGAGCTGATCACCAAGCTCTCCCTACAAGGATGCCGTAAGTTGGAGAACGTAGACCTACAGGAATTAACAGTGCTCAAGGTGCTCAATCTTTCATGCACGGCAATAAAAGTGGTGGATATCACCAAACTCCCACAATTAAAGCAATTACTTCTTCTGGGATGTGTGCTACTCCATAGAGTAGTCTGTCTTTATAAAGGACCAAAACTAGATGTGTTGTACTTGGATAACTACAACAGCGGCAGTGCTTGCGACGTCGTCGATCATTGCCTTGATTCCTTTCGAAATCAAAGCTTACCTGATTTAACCAAGGGAACTAATGATGCTGATCAAAGATTATTCCGAGCTCATGTGGTCGTGAGGGATGTTAGGCTCTTCCGGTCACTTTATGCAGCCTTTCTTGATTTAAGCGGACCCTTTCCTACTTTAAGAAGAGTAAAAACCTTCTTTCATATCCACATCAAGGGTTCTTCACCTATTGATCAGAGAGGCTTTAATATTGGTACTATCACCAAATCAAATGCTACTATAACATCGGCATTATGTTATGCAGATGTTTTAAACACTATGACAGATCGTCACCGTCGACATCATCCGTCGCCACCTACTCTGCCCCTAAATAATCACATAGAGGTTGATGGAGGTGACAATTCCCGAATAGTAGAGGAATATCTATTTGAAGAAATAATGAAATTTGCTAATTCTTTATTTGTTCACGACAACACATCTAATTTTACCATGAGCATTGAATTCAGAGATCTCAAATGTCTGCGCATTGAGAGGTGCCCTAATTTGGAGCTTATCTTCTCTCGGTGGGCTGCAGCTAATTCTTTGGAGAGCATATGGCTCAGCCAACTTCCGAGGCTCAAAGCTTTAGGTAAAGAAGGAAGCATTAGGACTGTGCAACTGAAGCATATTTACTTGGAGTTTTGCGCGAGGCTAAGATATGTACTTGCCTCACAATCGGAGCTACACAACTTGGAAACAATCAACATCCGTTATTGCAACGATCTAACGACAATTTTCGACGACTACGACGATGATAAAATTAAAGATAAAAGAGGAGCTGCTCCAATGCTACTTCCGAAACTGAGGTCCATCCATTTACAGGAGCTTCCGAAGCTACAACACATATACAAGCTTAATAACATTCGTGCTCCATCGCTGGAAGAGCTCAAGATTAGGGGGTGTTTCAATCTCAGAAAACTTCCTCTTTTTAGCGAGTCAGACGCTCGTTCAATAAATGCTGTGAAGATTAGCTGCGAGAAGGATTGGTGGGATAAGCTACAATGGGATGGGTTAGAATCCAACCACCACGCTTCTCTCTTCAATCCAAAACATTGTCCTTATTATAAGAAGCCTATGAAAGCTAGATATTTATGAAGCACAGCTCTGCTCCAATGTTCATTAGCAAGGTGAACCCTCTCTCTCTCTCTCTCTCTCTCTCTCTCTTTCTTAATATAAATTATGCATTTGTGTGTACGCACACGCATGTGTTATATGTACTGATGTTTGCCAAGGTCTTCATATGCTTTTGAGAAATAAGCTAGCCATAGTGCAGCATGTCCTTTATTTCCTAATTATAGGTGTGAGCTTGTCTACGTGTGTAAAACTATTATATATGCATTTGATTCCTTGAGACTTGAGTATGTAACAGAGAAATGTCTATGTGTGTATTTGACTCTTTGATGACAAGAAGGATAGCATGTATTAAAATATTTTTCTTATCTTATTTTATACTCTCAATCACCTGTTGTTTGCTCAGTTGTGTGAACTAATTCTACTTGCATTAATTTCTATGTAACATAAGAGATAAAATTACACAAAAAATTAATTTAGTGAAGGTTGTCTAATACTTTTGCATGTTTATTTAGGTCTTCCTTTAATAGCTTGATAGATGTGAATTGAATTGGTAAAATTTATATACTTTGTGAAATTTTTTTCCTAAATCAATCTGCTTTGCTTCTAGAGAGCTCCAAATATATTAATAAATAAAACAATTTAAGTACTTTTGAAGTAAAAAATAAAAGATTTAAATATTCTTTATTTACTAAGTAATTTTTTAAAGGTCTTGCTTAAAGCATTTTTATTAGTGTAATTTTTGGGCAAAATTTGTTCAGTAATTTTTGCATTTTATGAATTTATTAGAATTGAAGTGATTTTGTTGTTCTTTTTTTTTTTATAACGAGAATGGAACGGATTTGGTATATAGGAGTGCTATTCTAACTCTAATTTTCTGGTGGAATGGAAAATCTTTCTTCACCATTTTTCAATCTAGCTTAGAAGGCTGAATTAAAAATATTGTATTCAAATAAAATTGAACCGTTTGAAAATATCCAAACTCTATTATATTTTGTATTTTACATCCAATTTTAAAATTAACTTTATTTCTAAAGTAAAATATAAGGTTATTTTTTAAATTTGATTTTGAATAAAATATTCTGATTTAAACCTAAATTAAATTTTAAATGCAATCACACTTGAATTTGATCTATGAATTTAAATTTCGAATTCAAATTAAAATGTACTTTTTAAGTTCAACTTGTTCTCAGATTTAAATTCAATTTTTTTATGCAACTTATAAATTTTAACGGTGGATTCAAACTAACAATAAAATTTACAATTTTACTTCAATAATAATGCAAAATTAATTTTCTTACTACATTTAATTTTAATTCTGAAATTTAGTTCAAATCTGAATTTGAATTAGATTTCAAATTTTTATTTAAATTTTAATTGTGTATTGCTATTTAATTTTAAGTTGCCATTTTGAATTTGAATTCAACATCAAGTTTTATGTTATGAATTTAAGTTTGTATTGGAATTTTAAATTAAAATTCTGGATTCAAATTGGAATTAGAGTCCTAATTTTATATTTGAATTAGAATTAAAAATTTAAAAGAAAATTTCACATATTCCATGTGGTTTATAGCTTTTTTCTCTTTAATATAATTAATGGTTTTATAAGTATCAAAATTTAACCACTCTATGGCTTATGTTTTTAATTTACGTTAGCACCCTTATTCTTATGGTAAAATTATTATGTGCCATGCACATATATTTGAAATATTCAGACAAGGGTGCTTATGGACCAGGTTCATGCAACAATTTCCCTCATGCAACAGTTTCCACTTCCACTGGTCCGCCATCTCTATCTCTTCATTACTCTTTAACTCTTTTTAAGTTTTTCGTCTCCCCATCTTTCATTCGGAGTTTATCCCTACAACGTGTTCGACGAAATGCCCCATCCTGTCGATCAAACCCCTCCTCCACCATACCTTCCTCCTCCTCCTCCCCCAAAACCCTAACCCTAACCCACCCTCGACCTCGACCTCGACCTCGACCTCCCCTCGCGCATCGCCGAGCTCGTCCTCCGCCACGCCCATGGCGACGACCCCCGCTCCCTCGCCCTCGCCCTCTCCAACCTCTCCCCCTCCCCTTCCCCGCCTCCCTCGCCGACGCCGTCCTCAAGCGCCTCTGGGACCACGCCCCCCGCGCCCTCCTTTTCTTCCGCTCCCTCCTCCACCTCTCCCGTCGCCATGACCACGGCCATGGACATCGCCACCTCGCTCCCTCCGCCTCCACCTTCGACCTCGCCCTCGACCTCGCCGCGCGCCTCCGCGACCGCCGCCGAGTCCACTCGCTCCTCCTCCTCCGCCGCCGCCTCCTCCCCCGCCTCGCCCCCTCCCCGCACCTTCTCCCTCCTCGCCGAGCGCCTCGTCCTCTCCGGTAAGCCCGATCGCGCCGTTCGCCTCTTCCTCTCCTCCCCCTCCTCTCTCCACACCCCCCGCACCTTCAACTCCCTCCTCGACGCCCTCTCCAAATCCCGCCGCGTCCACAAGGCCACCTCCCTCTTCAAAACCCTAAAGCACCGCTTCCCCCCCGACGCCGCCACCTACAACATCCTCGCTGAGGGTTGGTGCCGCCTCAAGCGCACCTCCCAAGCCCTAGACCTCCTCCGCGACATGGTCGCCTCCGGGGTCGCCCCCACGAAGACCACCTACAACATCCTCCTCCACGGCCTCTTCCGCGCGCGCCAAACCCGCCAAGCCCTCGACTTCTTCGCCCAGATGAAGCGGCGATCCAAAACGGACCCGGTTTGCGCCCCCGACGTGGTCTCCTACACCACCGTGCTCCACGCATTAGGGCTCAGCGGCGAAATCTCGAGGGCCCGAGAGGTGTTCGACGAAATGCCGCAACGAGGCGTCCTCCCCAACGTCGCCGCGTACAACGCCCTCATCCAGGTAATATGCAAAAAGGGTACTGTAGACGACGCCCTTGCGGTGTTCGACGAAATGCTCAGTAGAGGTTACACCCCTAATTCGACCACGTATAATGTTATTATACGAGGACTCTGCCACGCGGCGGAGTTCGACCGGGCGCTAGTGTTCGTGGACCGGATGCGACACGACGGGTGCGGGCCCAACGTGCAGACGCATAATATTATCATGCGGTGCTACTTCGATGAGGGGGAGATTGAGAAGGGGCTGGAGATGTTTGACAAAATGGGCGTGAGAGGCGCGTGCTTGCCGAATTTGGATACGTATAATGTAATTATAAGCGCGATGTTTGTGAGGAAGAGGGCCGAGGACATGGTGGTGGCTGGGAAAATGGTGAGGGAGATGGTGGAGAGAGGGTTTTTGCCACGGAGGTTTATGTTTAATAAGGTGGTTAATGGGTTGTTGGTTACGGGGAATCAGGAGTTTGCAAGGGAGTTGTTGCGGTTGCAGGATAAATGCGGACGTTTGCGGAGGGAGATCAGGATATGAGTGTGATTTGGTTTATTATGGTGAAGGGCCTATGGAGAAAGTACTGTTTGAATAGAGCTGGTTGAAAATATCTAATAAAGTACTTAATCGGTTGATAGGGATGGGTAATCAGGAGTATGCGAGTGAGTTGTTTGTGTTTAGAGGATAGTTGCAAACGTTTGCAGAGGGGAGACGAGGTTACGAATGTGGTTGGTTCACAAGGATGGAGAGATTACGGAGAAAGTGTTGTTTGAGTAAAACTATTTGAAAGAACGTTAATAAACAATGATATGTATAGGATAATTGTTGGAGCGATGTTTGTGAGGAATAGGAGGCAGGACACGGTGGTGGCTGGGAAAATAGTGAGGGGGATGGTGGAGAGGGCTTGTTGCTCTAATAAAATAAATGGTTAATGGGTTATCATTGATAGAAAATCAAGAGTTTAGGAGGGAGTTGTTGTGGTTGCAAGATAGGTGCAAACATTTGCGGAGGGAGATCAGGATATGAATATGGAAGGCTTAGTAGGATGAAGAACGTATGGATAGTGTATTGAAGAAAGTACTATTTAAGTAGAGCTATTTAAAAAGGCAATAATGCATTATTTATTAGAATCTTGTGAACAAGTTTCTGCAGCGGAAGCTTCATCAGTAGAGCTTCAGTTTTGAGTAGAAAGCTCATCCAGCTTCTTAACGACAATGGAAACATCAAATTCTTTATCCAATGTTGCTGAAAGTTGGGTAAGTACTCCAGAGTGAGTTATTGATGTTGCGGAACAAAAGCGGACCCTGTGTAGGGAGATTAGGATTTCATGTGGAATTAACATTATGGAGCAAAGTGCTGTCCTGCTCGAAGAAGCTATAATAAATAGATGCTTTGTTAGGGTCCTTTGAATAGTCACCTGTTGTAGTTTCAAATTAAAGTTTCAGTTTTGACTAAAAGTTAGATTCAGCTTCTTACCACAGCAAAAGCTTCAAATGGCTACATGGAAAAGCTTGGTCAAACAGGTATTTAACTTCTTTCGTTTTTTTTTTGGTCAATGGAACTATGATTGATTATTTTTTATTCACAAAATGATGTAAATATAGAAATAGTGACCTTTTTAAACATGTACATTTGTAAATTCCATGAGAAGCTCTAGGGGATGCAGATAAAAGCTAGAATAAGCCCATGGTTGTAAAATTTGTGTGTTTTTGACAACAAAAACATATTGGAAACAATGGTAATTTATTTGAACATAAATGTAACTGTACTGTTATTTCTTATGCTTTTTTGTTGGCTCTACTTTGGCCTTGGATTATTGATCATTAAGCTACTGAGAGAGAATGTGGTGAACTCTATCACTACCCAGACAACAATTGTTGTTTTTTTGCATTTATATTGTTGTGTGCTAATTATCTTGCTCTACAGTTTGGTGATTCAATTACCTCCATTCATTAATATCTTTTACACTGTTTAGTTTAGCACCAAATCTAAGATAGAATTCAAAGAACTCTTCACAAGAATTCTATTGAATTTACTAAATAAATTCTTCGGTTTGGAATAATTTTATACTGAATTCTCTTTTATTTTCATGTGATTATCTTTTGTTTTATTCTATGCCAAAGAAGATAAAACTATTTTAAAAGTGTTATTTCCGGAATAATTGAAGTATCATCATGTTAGAAAATAAATTTGCGCCAAATCTGACTACATATCATGAAAAATCCCATCAATCTCTTCGAATCAATTGAAATTCTATTAACTTATGGTACCAAGCAAAGATTTGCACTTTAAAAAAAACTAGAAGGCTAAATTACAATTTTGGTCCTCAAACTGTGAGGTTTCAACTTTAATTTGTTGAAAATCCCAAACAGATGCATCACACAACATGCCTGTAAATTATTTTATCATAACAAAGTGCAGGAGAGATTTTACTGCTCCTCTTGAACAAAGAATAACAATCTAGAGCAATTAAAGTCTTAATTAATAATAAGGTTCACAAGATTCTACTATAAAATAAAAAATTAAAAAAATATATATCTTTCAAAACAGTCTTCAAGTAAAACGAATCACGAGGTATAATTACTGAACACCAGAAACATCCTCAGCCAACTCGAAGCAAAGGTTTTCTCTCAAAACTTAAAAGGGCTGCTTTTCTTGATTATCGATAAAAAGTAATTAAATGAGAGAGAAAGAAAAGAAGCCCTTTATCTACTGCTTTTAGTTCCCACTGGGAAAAAGAAGAAAATCGGGACGCAATATTCATCGTTAACTCTCGATGACGATTTGGTGGATTCTAGCGGTGACGTCCAGATCCTCCGATCTCACCACGAGCTTCATCGCGACCTCCTTGGGCCCGCTAATCCCGAAAGACAGCCTTGCCAGGACTTTTGCGTTGCCGATGTAGACACCGGACAGAAGGCAAGTGTGCGACCTCGAATTGCTCGGCACCGCTTCAGTTCCCTGCGCCATTAAACCATGTTTCTAAAGTACCAGATTAAAACTTAAAATGACTTCTACGTGAAATTTAATTATTTGCAGAACTTGAGAGATCACCCTCCACATAATAACCTCATTGTTTAAAGTGTAATCCTTTATTGTCCTGCCGATACTTTTCTGGTTCCTCTTAGGGCCTACTTTACAAATCACTGTAACTACTCATTAAACCACTTTAAACTAACAGAGTCAATAAAATTAGATAATTTAAATCTTTATTTACAGAGGTGTTTTTCTGAGTCGTGTGAATGTTGTGCCTAATTTATTTTTGTAGTTAACAAGAGGTCCTGTTAGGGAGAACCATAACAGCAGCTACACGGCCGAAGTGTTACACTTGGAACAACCAAAAGACACAGTGAATTTAAGCTTACACCACTATAAATTTCCCCTAGTTGATTATTTAGTAAACATTTGATAAAATCTGCATAAAAGATTGATGAAGTCGCATGGATAATATGAATTGTATTTGAGATGTTAAATAGCAACAAACATAGAAAAGATTACTTTATCTCTATTTAGAAAACAAAAATCCCAAAATGGTAGCTAGAAGTACAATGGCATAGGCAATTGACTACATAAAAAGCCTACTGACCTCGCATGGTTGCATGCCAAGAATGTTGATGACGGCACTCACGGCCTCGGCCAGGCTCTCTCTTACGCCAAGCGCGTACTCATCGACTTGCTCGTTTTCTGGGCCCATGCTGTCCCAAGCATTCTTGAAGTTGGCCACTGGCACCTTCCGCATGTAATCTCCTGGGACGATCTCGAGGTCCTCTAGCTGGTACTCGTCTTCGACGCCTTCGTCCTCAGCTTCTCCCGTAGATTGATCAACCTGAAAGCATGAAATCATGATAGTTAAAATGATCATGCAAATGGTCTATAAATTTAGTAAATAAGTCGCTATATTTAGTGGATATGACCAACATATTACAGTAGTCTTGAATCTGGTTTAGAGATCCTTGAACTATCTCAATGTGTATGGATGGATTATGCTCATCATATAGAGAGGATGAAGCTGATCTGTAAAATAGATATTGCAAGTACCTAAGACTTGATAGAAACCAGAAGCCCTTGTTCAATTTAATTTGGCAACAATATACTACTAACTAAGCATTGGATTTAGTGGCAAGGAGGATTCAAATGACCAACCCATGCAAAATATCTTTTCACAATACATACAGTATGTAATCAGGGTAAGGTTCTCAGATCTGCTCAAGTATGAATCCCAATATTGCAAAAACAAATCATACTAAGAGAATCATGTTTAGTTATAAGTTCAGTTGCATCACAGAATAATTTGTTGCTACTGATTCGAATATGAAGACGTACGAACCCACTGATACAGAGAAATAACTACTTGTACATAAAATAATGTGAACTATGAGTAGTTTGATCCGATCGAAAGTCCATCTTATTTATAGAGGAAGCTTTAGAAGGCATAAACCCCTCAACCCCACCATAATTAGCATAAGATAAGAATATGATTATAACTGCTAAATGAAGAATCAGTTTGTGAGTTTCTCAGAGACAAGAAATAACAGCGAGGATACCTCTTTAACAATAAACTTCAATATATTAGAGAACTTCCCAGTAGCAGGAACACCTTCCGGCTTTTCAAAAGCCACGAAAGTTTGTCCAGGTGTATCGTAAGGTAAGCTTCTTAAAGGCTTTGATGCAACTTCTGCGAATTCTTCAGCTTTCGAGACAAAAACAGTTACCTAGGGAAGGGGTAAAAAAAAACTGAATTCAGAAGCAGTGCTACATAATTCGAGAGAAATACAAAATAATCTTCATGAAGAGATCATTACATTTTCGAGTAGCTGCTCGGGTATTGTATTTGTACAATTGTATTGGAATACAACATGCCCATCATAGATGTGCTTCATGGCATTAACTGCATGTTCAGTCTCAGCCTCTGTCAACTCCACTGGAGCAGATGGCTGAGAAAAAAGATAAAACAAAAAGCAGAGATTAAGCAAATAATCATATACACTTATCTAGAAATTTCTGCATGCAAATACCTCATATTTCCATATATATATATATATATATATATATATATATATATATATATATATATATATATATATATATATATTATATATATAAAATAATCCAGTAATATAACCTTACAAACTATATATATCCTATATATATATATATATATATATATATATATATATCCCTAAAATTTGAATCCTCGTATATAACCCTACAAACAGCAATTTCCTTACAATAATACATTTATCTTAAATTGGGGAGTCATCCAATTAATGGACGAAGTTGCTATTGTATTAGAAATTTTTTTTCTGAAGGGGAATATGTGCATATCTAATTTATCAGGTTATTGAAGGGCGCAGATGAGTTTACCTATTTCACATGTTGAAGAGAGTTGGTAGATGACTGGATCATATTCGATCTTAGAACTAGGAGTGTAGTGAGAACACATTTTGTTGGTTATATTCGATCTTAGAACTGGATCAGAATGTGATATAGTTTTTGAAAGAAATGATTATGTAGCTCTCCATCTCCATCTATCGTTAGTTGTATAATCGAACTTCTTAATTGTTATCGTCTGAGATTAAATCAAACCAAAGCTTGATTTGAGCACAATTGAGATTTATTCGGTCAAAGTTTGGCATTGGTGTGTAGCTGAGATTCAATTCTTTTGAGTAAAGGCTTATATCATCCCCTACCCTTTTTTGTATTCAGATTCTACTCTGTCACCTTGTGGTTAAGACGTTAATTAATTTGTTACTTCTATAATGTTGCTTTGCTTATTGACTTTATGTACTTGCCATTAAATGCTGTAGAAGTGTAATACTCGTGAATTTTAAATTAGAAATTTGAATAAAGATTTAAAATTCTTGACTCTCGGGAATTCGAGAACTCAAATTTCATAGGTTTCCATATGGAAACATTCGTCTTTATGTTCGGCAAGCTGGAAGCATCAAGAAACGTGCAAAACGGAGTTCGACGAAAGTTCGCGGTATTAGAGAATTTTCGTATGTCGACCAATTATTTAATCGAATAAGATTTTCGAAAAATGAAAATCGTCACTCAGATGGCGTCGTCGAACTGAAGACGGTGGTGCAATCGAATCTCAAATCCAATACTCGAATTTTCTGAAAAAATATTTTTCGTGAGTAATTCAGACCGGAAAACAGGTTACGATGATTTCGGAAAGTGTCATGGCAGTCACACGCGAAAATCCGTAAAAATCAGCCATTTTGGGGAGTTTAGATTATTTTTTTTGGCACGCTTTTCAAGAAAATTTGGAGTTTAAAGTTGGAATTAGGGAATTTGGATTTGAAATGTTGAGTTTGGGGATGTGGAGGGAATTTATTGAATTGTTAATAAAAGAGGGTTAGGGTTTAACTTAAGCCTAATTAAACCCTAATCTCTCTTTTGCTCCTCCTCTCAGCCGCCAGCACATGTCCCTTCTTCTTCCCCTCCTGTACGCAGCCTCCCCGTCGTCGCCGTCGAAGCCGAGGAGGAGAAGATCAAGATTTCCGATTTTCCCCCTCTAAATCCGGGTTCCCAGATCCCCGCTGCCGCTGGCTAGTGCGTGCCCCCAGCCTCCTTCTCTCTCCGGGAAAACCCCTGGACCCTTGCAGCCTTGTTGCTGCTGCTGCCTTGTTGCTGCCCCAAGTTGCATTAGTTAGTGGTGGCCGAGGGTGCTCCGCAAGCCAGTCACGAGCTTCGGCGATCCTCTAACGAGCACGGAACTCTTCTACACCAGTACATGATCGTGCCCCCTCAAGTCGCAGGTATTGTGCTTTGAAATTGTGGTTTCAACGATGCCCGCTTGGTGCTCGATAAAATGTCTTGTAGTTGATGTTGCTTTTCTGGCCAATCCGGTAGCCATCAATCTGAATTCTTTGGAGCACGGTGATTCTCTGGTCTTCATTTACGCTGTGCTCATCTCATTGGCGTGATTCGGACAACCGACGGAGTCGCTGAACCGTTGTGTACCTGTAACTTCCTCCGCGTCGCCATGTCTCGTCTTCAGTTCTTCATCGTGGCCTAGGTGCTGCTCCATCACAATTAGAGGAGCGTCTTCGACACCCTTTCGCTGTAGGGTTGACTCCTAGAACATGGAAATTGGGTAATGAACTTGAAACCCATTATTTCTTGCACTTATGGTATTAGTAGGGCTTTTCGATTGTGTGATGCTTGAACTTGTTGTTCGTGGTTCCGAAACCTCCCACGGCTGATTTGTTGCAAATCGGTCCAAATCGAGCCGAAATCGGATTGATAAGGTGCGTTTCGGTTCCGTTTTCACGAGGTTAGTTATGTTGCTGTCCGGAATAGTTTTAGAGCCTCGTTGGCTGATCTAAACGCACGATTTGATGTTCCACGTAGCGGCGTGAGTGTCGGGGATGGTCCCTATATCAAAAAGGATATCTCGGGACCCGTTCTGGCTCACTTTTGGAACTACGACTCTCATCGTCGCGCACTTTGCGTGCGGCTGTCCCAGTACTCAAAATATGGTGTTTTGGGACAGCGGATGAGATTTGGAGATGTGTGATATGTCCCGGGACACTTCGTGGGCTGAAGTGGCACCCCGGTGGGTTTACACGAAAATCGGCGGATTCCGGAAGATCGGTAAAATGCTTGTGATGCTTCGTTTGTGCCGATACATGTTGGGGTGACTTTATGTCACCAATTGGTGATGTTCTGGTGTTGTGAATGTCCTAAGGCCGTTTACACAGGGTGTGTGTGGTTTGACATCAAAATGGTGTTTGGATTATTGTAACGGTACCTTTAGGTCCCGTCGCGACAATTTTGGCGGTTGTTGTTTAGTTGTCGAACGCTTAGCGTGTGGTTGTCCCGACACCTAAAGAGGTGCGTCGCGGGACAGTGGAAGTATTTCAGTGATTCTAGTTAGTCGGTTAGATGTTGGGCTTAGTTCTATAAGCCGGTTCGTGGAACTGATGTTCTGGACACGTCGTAGTACACGTGGATGTAGTTTTAGCGTGTCGTTGGTATTGTTGACACGTAGGGTTTTGATTATGGCACTTGGTTGTATCTTCTATGTACAGGTGACCTCTTGATACATCGATCGAGTTGAGGACTCGGATACTTTAAGAGGTGGGTGCTTCATTCCGAAGTCGGTAAAGTTGTATCTTACTCGGTTTTCCTATATGATTATATTGTTCCATTACACTCGTGAGTAGTACAACCTATCTTGGCATCCTTTTATTACATGCTCGTTACTCTACATGTCGGTTGCTTGATCTATCGAATTATCATTTCGCATATATGAGTTATCGTGATTGCTTGTTGTCTTTATATTATGTATGACATGTATAGTAGATTGTGATCTAGTGGATTACCCACCTGACTATGATAGGACTTGATTGGTCGATATCTATTCCCTGTCGAGATTTGACTTTGCGGACGGCTAACTACTCCATAAGTTGTGACCTAGTTGATTGGTGATTTTCCCTGGGATTCTGACCTTATAGATCGGTTGGCTTATTCAACTCATGATTGGGTCCTTAGCATGCTTCCCATTGGATACTTGCATTATTGCTGCCCTTCTGGATATTGTGTAGTGCAACAGGTTATTCAGCCATGAGTTTATGATTCTACTAGAGAGTGTGGATCTACTAGTCTTATTGACATATCTTGAGATCACTTCTTGCTTCTCTTATCGCCTACGGGCAATGACTTGACTACTGAGTCTCGGTTGTTGGAGCCTTGAGCATATATATGTGACTATAACTTGTGATGGCACTGTAGTTCTTAGATAGGGTTCACAACCCTGAGTTTTTCAGTTTGCCGACCCAGTTGGGGGTGTTGTTTCATAGACAGGGTTCGTCACCCTGAGAGCTTCACCCCTAGATTTGCTATACACCGCGCTTAGACAGAGTTAGCGACTTTGAGTGTGGGTTGTTATGTCCCTCCGGAGTGGTACTTATTTTTGGTCTTCGTGACCTATTGGGCAAGCTTAGGCCAGGTCTATATGACAGGCCATGGTGATTGGGTATACATTGGGACTGTTATATTTCCAGTTTGATGCATATTATCCCTGTTTGAGTTGTGCTTGGCAATCTGATAGTTGTTGGACTATAGTAGCGGTATCCCTCGTTAGTGATCTATGGTGTTTCATTTGGCATTATCTCGCTACTATAGTTGGCCTTTCTGTTTCAGTTGTATGCGACTTTTGTTTACAGTAGAGGTAGTAGATTATTCTATTTCATGTTTCGTACATGCTGATATTCATGCTGCTGTAGTTGTTATCTCCATCGTAGTTATTCATGTGAGTTTTTGTTTATAGTAGCGATTGTAGATTGCTTTCCTTGCCGTATTCTTGCTTATTGATTATCATGCTACTGTAGTTGATTACCCTGATATTTTAGTATCTCTTGATTATCATTGCTATCCTTTATTGCACTCCTTTGTTGACCAGTGAGTGCGGCTCGCCTTCGTCGGCGTGCGGCACCCACTGGGAGACCCTTGTTGGTTTCTCACTACCCCCTAGATGCAGGTACCGCGGGAGGTGGTGGTCGGGACGGTTCGTGAGGACGGTACTAGTTAGTGGTGTCCTGAGGATTGATATGGTCGACTCGTCGTGAGCCAGTAGTTACCTTGAGACACAGATCTTGGTTGATGATCCAGTTTCACCTGTATTTATTTTATTTTCATTATGTCAAGATTTGTACTCCAGTTGTGTAGTTGAGCTTAGCTTTTGTTATTGGGTTTTCCTATTCTCGTGGTTTATAGATTCTTGGTGGTTGTATGATGTTTCCTATCTGTTTAGGTTGTTTGTGCTTGTGGTTGTATTGCTTGTACCCTTACGCTGTGCATGTACAGGGAGACTCTGTCCGTGTGGACAGAGAAAACTCTGTGCGTGTGGCGGGTCTGTGCACGTTCTGGGCATGGCTTTCGAAAAAAAATTTATACGTTTTTTTCGCAACTCTATTTTCAAAATGGAAGGGTTTTATCAAAAATGCTTTCCACAAAGGACCCGGGGCGTGACAAGAAGTTGAGCACACGACAATCACATGGCTTTTTAAGGAACATTATGTTTGTTGGTAGCTTGATCTTTGGGGTTCTCTTTATTTTGGAGTGGTTTAATAATTCATGTGATTATCATTCATGTGTCGCTTTTGAAGGCATTTTAGCAGTAAGTCCTAACGGCCAAGTAGCAAAATCAATCTCAGGGTGGAAAAGTCATACAATTTGAACCACAGGTTGTTAGAGCGTAATCAGGCTATACTTTATTGGATGTCGGAAGTGCTTTTTTTTTTTTCTTTATTAACTTAAATGCGAGCCAATAGCCATCAGAAGAAATGACAGATAAGTTTTAGAAAAGGTTTCTTTATTTTTCCCAACTGAATCTGTTATAATTGCTCAAACCTTCCATACTTTCTGATAGGAATATTTTGAAGTTCCCACCCCTCCTTTCCTGCTCTTTCTCTTTATCTATAGATGAATTTGAAAAGTACGTTTGGTAAAATTGCACAGAAACCTGACATTGCTGGTTTAGCGGAGTTTCTGAAGCCACTTAATGATGTGATTGTCAAAGCAACTGCGTTGACAGAAGGAAGGAGGCCTGATTATTTCAATCATCTGAAGACAGCTGCTGACAGTCTGACAGCTTTAGCATGGATCGTGTACTTGGGAAAAGATTGTGGTTAGTAAATCTCTAACTCCTATAGTTTAATTAAATTTTCTTTGTTTAGGCATCTACCCGTGCTTGATTTGGTGTGGAAGCTGTTCTTGAAGCCCTTTTTTTACGCTCCAGGGATGAGTTTACCTATTTCACATGTTGAAGAGAGTTGGCAGAGGGCTGAATTCGACAATAATAAGGTACATATTTCTTATTTTTGTAGGTTATGATTCTATAGGTTATAAAGGGAAAAATATCTCAAATGTCTGCATGACTGCATAGGCAATTAGGGATGGATATGGTTTTGTTTTGTGCCCAAATTAGTTAAACCTCCATTGTTAGAATAGGATAGGCTTAATTAATGATCTACTTGATCACCAACTTCTTAGGTTTCCTCGACCCACGCCTGTCTCTTATAATAGGTGGGTTGATTGCAGTTGGCTCACTAAACAGGACCACCATGAGATGTGCTGAAAACATAACCTCCTGAGAATATCAGTAGAGTCACCACTTAGCAAGGGCTGCAAAATTGATCAAAACTTTTTTGTCTAACCCATTATTTTCAACCTTGAAAACTTTGTGATATGAAGTCATGTCTTGGCCATGACGAATTGGTGAGATAGTGATACACAAACCCATGGAGACTTGACAAATATAATTAAGGCTATTGGTCAGCATTCTGCAAAGTATTTTAAGTTTTACTTCAATCTCTTATCTTAAAGCATCCACATGGTTGTGGGGAATGCCAACGCTGTGATTTATTTTTATTGCATTCCCCTGCTATATGGTCTAAAACCGTTACCAACTTCTAAAGTTCCTCATGTTAAGAATTTTTAATAAACCAATTTGAATCAACATATTCTCCTTTTTTTAAAAAAATGTCCTCTTGAGGGGCAATCGTTTGTCAGCTACCCTCATTTGGCTACACTTATGTTTTTGGGTTTTTGTCTTCTCTCAAGTTCTATGCCATATATGGTTTACCAAGGACTTCTTTATTCTTGTTATTCTTGCTTAGTTTGCAAACTCATCTTTAACATAAAAGAAATCAAAAGGTTGGCTACTAACTCTTGGATTTTGTAGCCTAATGAAACCCATAGATGTAGAGTTCACAGATGGCCAGCACATTCAATTGCTTAGAACTTAGGAAAATAAAATATAAAAAAATTGGAAGTGTATCCATGCTACTTCATTTCCTTTTATTGTAGTCTTCAAGAAATATTGCTCTCATGTTCTGTAAAATAAAGGGTAACGTCTCTCTCTCTCTCTTATTTTTCCAGCCACACATATGAGGAGTTAATCAAATATATATTAGAATAATTAGTGGACTTGCTGCACAGATGTAAATTTTGTCTGTGACTTATTGTTATTGCTTGACATGCTGATCTTATTTGTTCTTTTAGTGTAACTTGACATACGAAGCTTACACTGGATAAATTTCAGATAAAAACCTAATTATGTTTGGAGCTAATCTCAACACATATCTAAATTTCTAAGAATGCTCGATAGGACTTAACTTCTTTGATCCGAGATGAAGGGAAAAAAACGAAAAGTAAACCCATACTTTAGAAAATTGATCACAGCCATAAATCTGGCAACTAGCCCATAAAAGTCATGTTTTAAGAAAGTTATCTGTTAAATATATGCCTGAAAAAAAATGATATTAGTCCCATTGTATAGCCAGACATCTGCATAAGCTTACGAAAATGGTCCCATAAGATTGTCAGTTGGCAACAGTTTCACATCTGCCAAGAAAAGAAACTTGAAATTCAACGAACTTAGAGAAGAACATCTATGCTTCTCTAAAAGATACTTCTAATTACTTCAAATGTTCCCTAATTAATCGTGCATCTTCAATAGGACGTACAAGCTCTAAGCGCATAGGAAATAAAACATAACGCATTGTTTGAAAGGTATATGAATAAACTACTAAGAATACAGAGTCAACTTATACCTAAGGTAAGGAACATAAGAAACAATACCAAATGTTTTATGACTTTCAAACGCTCAGGATGTCCAATTCACTATCATATGTTTTCAAGACACCAGATAACACAGACTTTTAGACAAGCGGGTGTTTCTTCTTTCAAATTCCATACAACTTATTCTACTTAGAGTTGAGTTTATGATTTTATGAGAAGTTTAACATTTCGTTGGAGAATAACTTATAACTACTTGTATACTTGATATTGTGATTTGTCTTATCAGAACTACTCGACCTTCATTCATGATAGGTGGATTTGGTTATATGAATTTTCAAAACTCTACAAGCGATTAGTCATATATTTTCTCTTTTGTCATTAAATCCTATGTTAAGCTATGTTCTCTTCTGAAAAATTTGCGGCTGATTCTTTCCTAATCACCTCTTAACGTATTGTTTTGTGATTTCCTCATGCTTGAAAAAATTCACAAAATTTTGTTTTTTCTTCTGTTTATTGTGACTTTACAAGGATATATTTCATTATATCTTGTTGCATAATTGTTAGAAATTCTTATTTTTATGATCATCTCTGAAGGCATTGATTCATATTTGTATGTTAGTTTTTCTTTCCTTTTTACCCTAGTTGCTATCGAAGAAAAATTCAGATTGGTTCACTTTTCAAACCCTCTATCATGTCCATACATGATGTCCATCCCTACTTGACAACCGAATTGAAAAGAAAGACAACACGTTCAGAATTTTACTAGCCTTTTCAATTCCTAAATGGAAAGATAATTTATACCTTTCAACTTAGGTTCTTGTGGAGTACAGAAATAAGGATCCTGGCCATGTTGAGTGGCAAAAGCTTTAAAGGATCTCTATCTGCCCCAATTGAGGGATTATGTCAAGTGTTATTATCCTCTGGGTCTTTCTTGGGCTCCTGCCGGGGCTGCAACAACTGTTTTAGCACCTCCTCCCTCAACTTCTGCTTCTTTTGTTTCTAAAGCTTCACCCGCAAAAGCACGTGCTCCACCACCTCCTCCCCGAGCATTGCTTTTCAGCTCCGAGACACCACCATCTCAACCTAAGTTAGGCATGTCTGCAGTTTTCGAAGAGATCAGCTCAGGCAGAGCAGTTGCTATAGGTACAAGCGCATTTTTTTTTTTCTCAGAGAAAGATACATTTTACATGTATACTTCTGTGAAATTATGGTAACATATGTGTAATCTGAATATGAGATCAGATTTTACATGGGTATATATGTGGTAGATGATTTTGCAGGGATATAAATGTGAAAGATCCAAATAGTTTAAAGTTTTCATGCTGGTATGGTATGTAAGCGCAAATTTAATCTTTGCTTCGCAGGTTTGAGGAAGGTAGCTATGACATGAAGACTAAGAATCGTACTGATAGAATTGGTGTTGTTGCCACAACTGAAAAGACTTCCCGCACCGGTTCGTTTTCCTTTAATAGAGTAGGTCCCTCAAAGTTGGAACTTCAAATGGGCCACAAGTGAGTATATTTTCTTTCCTTTTAGTAAACTACTGGTATCCATCATTTCTTGCTAATTTTCTTTTCATTTGTACCTCACAATTTTTCTTATTTTTTCTAACTGATGACGTGCAACTTATTTTATGGCAGATATGCTGTTGAAAATCAAATCGGTAAGAAGAACCTGATCATTGAAGACTGATTCCAAGCAATCTGTGTATGTTTATGGTTGCAAGGATTCAGTTTTGCAAGTAAAAGGTAATGCAAATGTGTTTGATTCTAGCAAGACATTTATCTGCTTAAACGCTTTGTTTATACAAAGTGTTTAAATATTTGATTTGCTATTCTTTTGTGTATATATTTTGAAAGAAATAGAATCATCACTTTCTTTTTGCAGTGAAATGTGAACAACATTGACATTTGATCTGCTATTCTTAATGTGTATATATTTGTGAAGAACTAGATTCATTTCTCGTTTTTTTGCAGGGAAAGTGAACAACATTACTGTTGACAAATGCACAAAAACGGGAACAGTTTTTCACGGTACAAAAATTTGTATACCAGCAATCTTCTTTGCAGCCTCGGTTGTACTAATATCGGTAAAGTTCAATAATAATGATTTTATTTCATTTTCATGGCTCAGGATGTTGTAGCGGCTTGCGAGATTGTGAATTGCAATGGTGTTGAGGTTCAATGTCAGGTAATTGGCATCTCTTTTACTAGGCGAACCTCTAATTCTATAAAATTTATCAAAGTCATTTAGTTTGCGAGTCACAAGTAGCAGCATACTTGTTTGAAAAGTAGACCTGAAGTTGAAATGGAAACGCATTCACTCATTCTCATTTGGTTAAGGCTTGTAAGATGATTCTATGGTATAATTCTAGATGTCTAAGTACTGGAAACTTTCTTGATTAAAGGCGGGTATCAGTCTCAAGTCTATTTAAGTTGAACGAATGTGGATTATAATATAGGTCATTTTGAGTAAATCTAGTGCTTTCCACACTACCATGTTCTGGAAGCTTTATACCAAAACTAGCGAATTATGAAATAAGATCGCATATCAATATATAATATTTCTTACTGCGCTACAATTTGTTATTGTACTTTGTTTCGGTGTTTCTCTATTTTTTTTTCTTCCTGCGTACTTTTTCTGAATCTTTTCGATTTGGAACTTAACGAAATTGCTCCAGAATTATTCAAAACTGGTGAAAATGGCAAAACTGATAGTCAGGCTTCAATTGAAACCCAAATGAAACTTCAAGTCTTGATTAAGGAAAGAAAATCAAGAAAGATGGAAGTTGTATTTTATATACAAAATGATTCTTTCTTGAAATGCATTCGAATAAACAATAAAGTTGTGTCTATTCTTATTATTTGCTTAACATATGTGCTTCATATCTAAAGTAGCTAGTTCTGTGCTATTTGGACTCCATAGTTGGTGTTTCTGGAGTAGGTACTGATCATGTGTGATTTGGTTGAATAAAATTAAGTTGACTAGATAACAACTGTAGAATATATTCATTCTACAATACCTTTAACTTGCAGCTGTAATTACCGTTATCTTTTTCCATGGTTAATGTTATTACCTTTGTCAAATCATTACTTTATGCCATGCAGGGTACAGCACCAACAATATCAATAGATAATACGTCGGGCTGTCAATTGTACCTCAACAATGATTCATTGGGAGCATCTATAACCACCGCTAAGTCTAGTGAAATTAATATTATGGTTCCTAGTGGTGGCCCTGATGGGGACTGGGTATGGTCTTTTCCATTGCACTTGTTATAATATCTTGAAATGGCAACTGATACTTTGTTTTGAATCACATATTTAATTGCTACTTTGTAAATCTTAATATTCTCAGATTAGCCTTAAGTTCGTCTGATTCTAGATCAACCATTCAAAAGAGGAGCACTTTTGAGTCATTTTGCCCTGAAATTCAGGGTTAGGTTGCCTGATTGAAACAACTAGAAAGTTCAATAGTTTATTTCAACTTTCTAAGTTTGTGCAATGATCTGCAATCGACGAAATGCTCAGGCGAATCTGGCATATTTTCTTCTAATTTCCTTTCTTATTCTCCATTATAATCATCTGTTAGATTTTACATATATCGTCTCAATGAGGTTACTAATTGTCGAACTATTATGTGATCCGAAACTGCATCATTTCTTCAATAAATTGCCAAGTAAAAAGTAGAATATGACACGGATTTTTTGTTTTTCGAATGTTGCAGGTGGAACATGCATTACCGCAGCAATACATACACAACTACAAAGATGGCCAATTCACGACCTCTCCGGTTTCTCATTCCGGTGGGTAAACTCTTTTGTACAAATTATTCCTCTATATATTTGTTTCTTGTGTCGCATCATTTTGTGATGTTTTAGAGAGAGAGACTTCACAACACTAATTGGTTTGCGGGGTTTGTTTTCTATTAGTTTTTATTTTGGTTGTGCCCTACTTTTTGGCGGCCTTCTTTCGTAATCTCTCGATTGTTTTATTCTTCTCTTTCGCGTGTAATTTTTCTCTTTTGGTTTGTTTAGAAATACATCAATATATTATTTTACTACATATCTTTCTTGGAAATCTTTTTGTTTAGTCTAATCCCCGGGCTCGAAGTTTCTTCTACGTGTTATCGTAAAAAAGGCTATTGTTGCGCAATTTATTTGGCCTTATAAAATCCTTTGCTGTTTGAATAATAAGTGATTATTAGCATAACCCTTTCTTAGAAAATACACATTGTCTTCAAAATATCAAGTTGTTGGGATGGAGAGGTTTGAGGATGTTTGGATTTTCGCAGACTCTGAGCTCTTAATTGATATTCTAAATCACTTGGAGTTATATGGTTACTTACTATTAAGTTTGCAAGAGTTAGTTGACTTAGTTATCAAATTTACATTTGAAGTTCTTTTTACTGCTAAAGAACAAAACAGTGTGTCAGCTGTACTCGTTCTGCTATGTCTTTACCTTTCACTTAGAAAATGTTTGGTTTCTATAATCCAAACAAACTGGAATTAAGGGCTTGAATAGTGGTAAACCTATTATCCCCTTACTGGTGTCCCGACCCCCACCCCCCAGTGTCAATCCCCCCCCCCCCCCCAACAAGCCATTTCCCAAGGCAGAGTGCCTGGGAAATGGCACTTTTTCTCTTTTTTTTTTTTTTTTTTTTTTTTTTTTTTTTTTTTTTTTTTTTTTTTTTTTTTAATGCTTCTTTTGATTTTATTATTTTATTATTTTTTTAAACTAGAATTTTTAAATTTTAAAAGATATTTAAATTTTTAATTTATAAATTTTAATTTTATAAATTTTAATTTTTTAAATTTTATATTTTAATAAATCTAAAAATTTTATTTTATTTTATTTTTTGTAAAAAAATATTAATTTTAAAATTTTAAAATTTGTACTATTTTTTTATAATTTTTTTTTTAATTTATATAAATTTAAAAATTAAAATTTTTACTCCCACTTAAAATTTAAAAATTAACTTTTTTTTTTACTCCCACTTAAAATTTTTATAAAAATTAAAATTAATAAATATTAAAATTTGAATAAATTTTGAAATTTTAATTTTGAAAAAAAAAACTAAAAAGGAAAAGATATTTTGGTTTTTTTTAACACAAAAGTTAATTCTCTATTTCTCTTAATTTTTAATTATTTTCAAACATTATTTTTTTTATATCTGCTACTAACCTAAAATCCAACCAAACACAAATTTACATTGGTTCCAGATTATTCCAAAATTCTACGTGTTATCATGAAAAAGGCTATTGTTGCGCAATTTATTTAGCCTTATAAAATCCTTTGCGGTTTGAATAATAAGTGATTATTAACATAACCCTTTCTTAGAAAATACACATTGTCTTCAAAATATTAAGTTGTTGGGATGGAGAGGTTTCAGGATGTTTGGATTTTCGCATACTCTGAGCTCTTAATTGATATTCTAAATCACTTGGAGTTATATGGTTACTTACTATTAAAGTTTGCAAGAGTTAGTTGATTTAGTTATCAAATCTACATTTGAATTTCTTTTTACTGCTAGTGATCAAAAACAGTGTGTCAGCTGTACTAGTTTTGCTATGTCTTTGCTTTTCACTTTGAAAATGTTCAATTGGTATATCTAACCACAGCTACATTTAACATGTAATCTTATTCAATATTTCTTAAAAAGTAAGATCATCTTACGCTTTTCAACTGTGACTCCTTACTCTCCGTAGGGTCACCTATTTTAGAATTACTGTAGTTCTAGCATGCTTAATTTTTTTTTAACTTTTTGAATTTAATCATTGTCCAATATGTTATAGCAGGTTAAGATGTTTAGTATTATTCCGGCTACTATACTCTTATGAGTAAAATTCTTTCGTACTCATAAGTTTTCATTCCTTAGATGAAAGAATGTGAGGTTAGGATTATAGTAGTCCCTAAGATTTATACTATTTTACCAACAACCTAGTAAACCCTAGGAGGACCACTATCATCGTAACCGCATATTTCTTCATCCAAGGATAGAAAAGTTATGAATATAAAAGAGTTTATACTCATAAGAGCATAGTAACCCTACGCATTATATATATAGTATCATTAAAAATTTTAGGAGTGTCACAGGTATGCAATTAGTATTTCTGTCCATAACTATATCTAATATATCATCTTATCCAATCTAAAGCTATATATCTAATTAAGTTTTAATTTTTTTCATTAATTTTTAAGAAATAGATTATTTTTCTTAAAAGCAACCTATTAATTTTTTTAAAACATAAAATTTTAAAAATATTTGTGTGCAAAAGCATCAGTTAATGGTTTGTTTATTTTGAAATCAATGGGACCCAACTCCCAAATATATGGAACCAAAGAATCCAGAAGCCAAATATTTAAATTGTGTTAAAATAGTTCTTTTCCAAAGTAACAAGCAAAGAATAATGCTTTGTTGTTGAATGTTTTGGTTTCCTATAATGCAAATCAATTTGGGGATACGTGGCCATCTTAATTAAATAAATTTTATATGTTATAATTATGAAAGGTTTAAAGTATAAAGAAAAAAAGTTAAAAATAAAAAAGAAATTTAGATACGTAAAGTATATCTATCAGATCTGATATTTAATTTTATTAGATCTTTTTTAAAATATATCTAAATCTAAAATATAATCTTCTTTTATTTTTTTAAAAAAATTCTCTTTGAAAATAATTAGATTGATTTTAAAATTTTATAAAATAGATTATTTTCTTAAAATTAATTTATTATTTTTTAAAAAATAGAATTTTAAAAAGGTC
Organism: Tillandsia fasciculata; assembly: GCA_029168755.2. Taxonomy (NCBI): domain Eukaryota; kingdom Viridiplantae; phylum Streptophyta; class Magnoliopsida; order Poales; family Bromeliaceae; genus Tillandsia; species Tillandsia fasciculata. Next base: position 15,486,152 of record CM054947.1, on the reverse strand, counting down.
TATGAGCAACGCAGGGATTAACTAATTTATTTTGTAATTAATCAATCCGAAGCAAAGAATCTCAAACCCTAAATGTTTAAAGTACTTTAAATCATATTTTAATTGTGGGATTTTTATTTTTGTTACTGAATAAAAGTCATTTGCATGCGAGATCATAGCCTTTGTCTCAATCACAGTGTCCCAATATAAGTCATCATATCTTTTGTGGGGTTATATTAAGTTTTAGGGGAGTTTGTCCCAGCGGTCCTTGTCATTTGTCATATTAATTTGTCCCAATGGTTCTCATTAATTGTCCTGTTAGTTGTCCTGTTAGTAGTCCTGTCCTGTTAGTTGTCCCAATGGTTCTCATCAGTTATCATATTATTTTGTCCCAATTGTTCTCAGCAATTATCATGTTATTTTGTCCCAATTGTTCGTCAATTAAATTTTAGAAAAGTTCCAGTAATCCCAGTGAGCTTGTCAAAAATGAGGTAAGCAACAACCGCCCACCTCGAACAGCTCAAACTACACCCCAGGTAGTCTCCTGGTTGTCCACTGTCCTCAAATCCTGCAAATCAACGCTCCCGGTATAAATACAAATCCCAAAAAGCACAATATTTGCTGTTTTTCAAACAGCACGGAAAAAGAGGAGTTTTTCACCTCTAAAATGAGCTCCTAAAATCCCAGAAAAATTACGGTTGCGTTCCTCGCGAAGAGTAGATCAAAATCGACTCTTTAAACGCCTCGATCTGATGCTCCTACGCCAAGATAAAAATCGGAAAAGTTGACGCTGTCTAGAAATTTCCACAGCAAAAAGGGGGGTCAAAGAGGGCTCGGGAAACGTGCCAAAAGTGCGAAATGGAGCAAAGTAATCAACACGGAAATCGAAGCCTTACCTCTTAGGAACGCGCTGTCACAAGAATCGTCCAAGAATTCCTCCTGGTTAGCTCGCAGCGATTTTTCGACTGAACTGCGACGGAAAATGGGCCTAAAAAGAAAACCGTCGCAGTGCGCCGCGTCGCAGATAACTCACTAACTGTAACTCCTAAAATTCTGAGATTGTAGAGAGAGAGAGAGGAGAGAGAGAGGAATATTTTTCGTAAGGGCACATGCCCTGATTCTCTCTCTATGGCCCGCAAATCAAGGTGAGAATGAGAGGGGGGTGGGGGTTGCTATTTATAATGGGCTGGGGATCTTACAAAGGATCCGGGCAAAACAGGAAACACCGAAACGGGCCAACTAAAACGCGCCACGTGTCCACAAAACAGGAAACACCGGTGCAAGGGCCAATGAAAAACTGCCACGTGGCCACGTGGTCCACGTGTTCGGTCCGCGCTCCGGGTCTTCCGGAAGATGTCGGCCAATCCGGGTGCGCCACGTGTCACCTTCCCACGTGCCTTCTAGAAGCCGGCCAGCCAATCGGGGGCCGCCACGTGGCACGGGAGGTATTCGGTGCTCCTGGTGCACGCCAGGCCCATGGACCGCGCACCCCGCACCAGCCTGCGCCGCCCGCGCCGTGCGCCGCTGTGCCCTGCCGCGCTCCGCCGTGCTCCGCCGCCGCGCCGCCGCTCGCCGGCGGCCGGAAGTACTGTTCCGGCATGAACAGTACCCAAGTGCCGAAAAATAAAGTAAATATACCGTTTCGATCGTTTTCGCGCGCTGAGTCCAAATCCGCCGTCCGTTTCGCCAAATTCTCATCCGAAATTTTGCAAAAAGCTCCCGGAAAATTCTATTTGCTCCGATTTTCGCGCAGAGTCTATATTAAGTGTCCAATTTTGATTCTACAAGTTCTGTTTCACCGAATAAGCTCCCTACAGTCACTGTTTAATGTTGCACAGTTCCTGCGGGAGTCCGGATCATCACATCCACTGCTTTTGGTAATTCCTGCTGTTATGCAGAGCGTTTAACCGATGAGAACTACTCGATGATGATCGGCCGTCGGAAGCTGTCGTCAATTATTTTGTGTGTGAGGGAATTTTACAAGGGGATGCGGCTTGGGAGATTGGAAGAGCACTAGCTCCGCTGATTGGACCAATAATAAAAAATCAACTGCAATATTGGCAGGAATCCTTTCCCACTTGGACGTCGAGCGATTCTCAGTTGTTTACACAATATTATTGGGAGGGAACTTTTTCCACTTCGACGCTGAGTGTGTCTGAGTTGTTGCCCCCGAAAACTTTGTTGATCGACTCTATCACACAGCAAGATTGGGTAAAGTTGTCATCGTCATCGGAGGAAGAGAGTTACCGTTGGATCTCAGTATGCTCTCCTCAAAATAATAATCCAGAGCCATGGGATTTCTCCAAAGTATATGGCAGTTCAGATATGTCTAAAGTTTCATCCTTCTTTGGGCATTTTGAGAAAACACACCAAGTTGATCTACCAGACGGCTTCTTCGACCGTTTCAGTAACATTCGAGTGCTAGACCATCTCGGCTGCATAGTAAGTCCTATAAATTCCTCATTCCTTCGTCTTCGCAACTTGAGAAAGCTTAGGCTGGATCAATGTTCTGTTGATCCATCCTCTCTCTCGTCAGCACAAGAGGAAAAGCGACAACAACAAGCAATATTTTTTGATAGCTTATGGGTCTTGAGTTTACACAACTCAGATGCCGATACGTTTCTTCTAGCAGGCAAAGCCTTTGAGCTCATGCCTAACCTCCGGGTGCTCCATCTCACAGAACAAATCAACACTGAATTTTTGCCAAGGAGCCTGTCAAAGGCAATCAACCTCAAAGAGCTTATTCTCATCGATTGCAAGGGGTTACAATATGTAAACTTCAATCTCCCTGCAACAATTGAAACAATCAGCCTACGAAGTTGCGCATCACTTGAAGAGGTGGAGCTAGTCGACCCTAGTACAGCAGCTCCTTTGCCCAACCTCAAGTCCTTCCACCTTAGCCACTCTAAGCTGATCGCCAAGCTCTCCCTACAAGGATGCCGTAAGTTGGAGAACGTAGTCCTACATGAATTAACAGGGCTCAAGGTGCTCAATCTTTCATGCACGGCAATAAAAGTAGTGGATATCACCGAACTCCCACAATTGAAGGAATTATTTCTCCTCGGATGTCAGCAACTCCATAGAGTAGTCTGTCTTGAGAAAGGGCCAGGCCTAGATGTGTTGTACTTGGATAACTACAACAGCAGTAGTGCTTGCGACGTCGATCATTGCCTTGATTCCTTTCGAAATCAAAGCTTACCTGATTTAACCAAGGGAATTAGTGATGCTAATCAAATATCATTCCAAGCTCATGTGGTCGTGAGGGATGTTAGGCTCTTCCGGTCACTTCATAAAGCCTTTCCTGATTTAAGCAAAGGAAAAACCTTCTTTCATATCCACATCAAGGGTTCTTCACCTATTGATCAGAGAGGCTTTAATAGTGGTACTATCACCAAATCAAATGCTACTATAACATCGGCATTATGTTATACAGATGTTTTAAACACTATGACAGATCGTCACCGTCGACATCATCCGTCGCCACCTACTCTGCCCCTAAATAATCATATAGAGGTTGATGGAGGTGACAATTCCCGAATAGTAGAGGAATATCAATTTAGCACTATAATGGAATTTGCTAATTCTTTATTTGTTCACGACAACACATCTAATTTTACCATGAGCATTACATTTGGAGATCTCAAATGTCTGCGCATTGAGAGGTGCCCTAATTTGGAGCTTATCTTCTATTATTGGATTGTGTATTTTTCTTTGGAGAGAATATGGCTCAGCCAACTTCCGAGGCTCAAAGCTTTAGGTAAAGAAGGAAGCATTAGGACTGTGCAACTGAAGCATATTTACTTGGAGTTTTGCGCAAGGCTAGAATATGTACTTACCTCACTGTCGGAGCTACACAACTTGGAAACAATCAACATCCGTTATTGCAACGATCTAACGACAATTTTCAAAGACGACCATGATGACGACGATGCTCCAATGCTACTTCCGAAACTGAGGTCCATCCATTTACAGGAGCTTCCGAAGCTACAACACATACACAAGCTTAATAACATTCGTGCTCCATCGCTGGAAGAGCTCAAGATTAGGGGGTGTTTCAATCTCAGAAAACTTCCTCTTTTCGGCACGTCAGACGCTGATTCAATGAGAGCTGTGAAGATTAGCTGCGAGAAGGATTGGTGGGGTAAGCTACAATGGGATGGGTTAGAATCCAACCACCACGCTTCTTTCTTCAACCCCAAACATTGTCGTTATTATAAGAAGCCTATGAGAGCTAGATGGTTATAAAGCACAGCTCTGCTCCAATGTTCATAAGCAAGGTGAACCCTCTCTCTCTCTCTCTCTCTCTCTCTCTCTCTCTCTCTCTTTCTTAATATAAATTATGCATTTGTGTGTACGCACAAGCATGTCTCTATATGTACTGATGTTTGCCAAGGTCTTCATATGCTTTTGAGAAATAAGCTAGCCATAGTGCAGCATGTCCTTTATTTCCTAATTATAGGTGTGGGCTTGTCTACGTGTGTAAAACTATTAATATGCATTTAATTCCTTGAGACTTGAGTTTGTAACAGAGAAATGTCTATGTGTGTATCTGACTCTTTGATGACAAGAAGGATAGCATGTATTAAAATATTTTTCTTATCTTATTTTATACTCTCAATCATCTGTTGTTTGCTCCGTTGTATGAATTAATTCTACTTGTATTAGTTTCTATGTAAAATAACAGATAAAATTACACAAAAAATTAATTTAGTGAAGATTGTCTAATACATTTGCATGTTTATTTAGGTCTTCCTTTAATAGATTGATAGATGTTAACTGAATTGGTAAAATTTATATACTTTGTGAAATTTTATCCCTAAATCAATCTGCTTTGTGTGACGCCTCAATAGTCCCACATCGGATGTGGATGGAATTATAATTGGATTTATATGAGATATGGACATAAGTAATAATAACTGGGATTAAGTATTTTGGGCTGTTGTGTGGGCCCAACGAGTTATTATTGGTAGTGGACCGGATCGGTATACTTTCTTTCTAGAGTGCTCCAAATAAATAAAACAATTTAAGTACTTTTGAAGTAAAAAAAAAAATTAAAACATTCTTTATTGCATTCCGTAAATTGGTTGACTGTGATTTTTCTTTCCAAGCCTTACTCCTGGACTTGTTCTCGAAACAAACTGAACCTTAAAAGAGTAAATTTTGACATTTACAAAAGAAACTTATGATAGATGCTGAGTTTTGCTTTCTTTTTTTTTTTTTTTTTTTTTTTTTTTGGGCTACCGGTCCAATTTTTATGCTTATGCAGCATGATCTGAAACTGAAAATTTCATTTGTTCGTATAATATATTTATTCAAATAGTTAATTATAACGAAACGGACTTTTTGGGCCAAGCAAAAGCTGGGCCAAACATCCTCATGCTCTAATAAGCGCTTTACCATTTGAGATTTTGGGACTGTTTGGTTTCTGGAAAAAGTATAAAAATAATTAAGTATAAACATCCTCATTGAATTTGAAATAATATATTTAAAATTAGTTTTGGTCGGAACCAAAAAGATGAAAAACTGAATAAGGAGTATTTTGTGAAAAGAAAAAAAATTTAAAAATTATTCATACATTTTTGAGAAACCAAATAGCTCATAATAGCTAAAGATATGCGGCTTTTATTTTGGCATCATCTAGAGTATCTTGATCTTTTTATTTTTGTTTTTCGTTACACTCTTGTTAGCTTTTCCAACGCTGCTCACATGCGCCGTAAATCATCACTTCTTTACCATCGGGACACTGCCTGTTTAGATTTGGAATTATTTGGGAATAAGAGAGATATCGCTCTCTTATCCCCAAATACATCAGTAACTACGAAAATATCTTATTCCAATACTGCTGGTATAAGTGAGAACTAATGTTCCTATAGTAAAATTTCACTATATTTTTTTTTTCAAAATTATCTCTAGCAAACAAATAAAAATTTTATGAAATTTATACCAAACAAATACCATATACCTTTTTTCATAATAATTTTTTTTTTCAAAAAATATGATGAATAATTATTTTATTTTTTTTTGTAAAATAGAGAAAATAAAATATTAAATTAAATATTATTTTCATAAAATATAATTTAATTTTGGTTTTGATTTGAATTTTATCTCATTTTTTGTAAGGCTTTAATCTATTAATTAAAAGGAAGAAATTAAAATTTAACAAATTTTATCACATAATAAAATTTGAAGGCAAAAAGATCATTTAACCCAACTAAAACTCTTTATTCCTCTTATTTCTCATTATTATACCAAATACACCATCCCAACCACTTTTTTTACACTAGTTCTATACTTTATATTTATCCCTGAAATAGCTAGTTTTGTCTTATCCCATTAATAAACAATCAAATTAAGTCCTAATGCTATAAGAAAATTTTATTACAAATATGGACACTTTAAAAAATGTCATCATATAAACCATCATCTATTAAATTAAAATAATTTATTGAATAATATTTTTTATTATTATTTTTAATTTTTTGATATTTTAAAATATTGAAATATAAATATAAAAATAAATATATATATATATATATATATATATATATATATATATATATATATATATATAATATATATTGATGGTGTTTGATATAAATGTCTGTATATACATGATGGTTTTTTGTTTGTCGAGAATAGTCTATTTTGAATCACATTTAAGCATCATTAAATAGCGAAAAAAAATTTCTAAATATTTTTTTTTTGGATTAATTTCATATAGTTTTTCTGGAAACATATTGAATAACATATATATCTCTACAAAGTTTAATTTTTTATATTTATCTCTTCGAAAGTTCTAATTTGTTCAAATATATTTTCTGGTTTGTTATCGTTAGCTTACTGCTTATTTTTTAACGGAATATAAATAAAATATTAATTTTGTTCTTATAAATATATGACTTTAAAATTTTCAATTATTATGATTAAGTATAATATATCTGATAGGGCAAAAAAGTAAATTTAACTATATTTTTTTAACAGAATATTAATAAAATATCAATTTTATCTTTATAAATTGTCACGCCCCGAGTTAAAAAAAAAATCAGGTCTGAATTTTTTTTTTTTTTTTTTGATTAAATCAGAGTTCGCAAAACAGGCGTAACAGACCGCCACACATATAGGAAACTCTCTATTCCGCGAACAGAGACTCCCCTATATATGCACGGATATATGCACGGCTAGGCTAGTAATCAGCAACAGATATCTCAGTAACTACTCTAATCTACTCAGCAAGAATAAAGGAGAATTAATTATTACATCATTATTTTTAAATGTCTAAATCAAGGATAAGCTGGAATAAAATGCGAAAAATATAAAAATCTGCGAAGATCATCAAGCTCAATATCTACGATCATGGGGACAGCTCTATCGTGACAGGCTCACTGGATCGTCCCGCTATCTCCCCACCCGACGGACCTGGAAAATGGTCACCCAGGGGGTGTGAGATACACTGTACATGTATCCCAGTGGGCACGACGAGCCGAGGATCAGCTAATCGTACCTACTGGGTACTAAAATCTGCGGATAGTAAGAGTCAATAGGAAAAGCTGGAAAGCATAGAGGTCTACTACTAATCAGAATAAGAACTGCAGGTAAGTATACTGAAATCAATCATTAAACTGTAGATCATACATGCTTAAAATAAAAGGCAACTGAAAGGTATACTAGAACATGAAAATATAGAATCTATGCATCAATCACAAGAATACCAAGTACCCAAACAATGCCAATATTGGTCACGGGGACCTCAGGCTCATATCACTATCTGCACCTATCCCACTGACATAACCCCGCACCCATAAGTGCTATCTGGGGCTCACGGGTCCTTCCTCTAGACCACTTTACCGGTAAAGAACAATAGCCACGGGGAGCGACCCCGGCAATGTTCGTGAAGTACAGCGATGCGTGGCAGTCGTACTGATCAATCTCACGGTCTAGTGACCGAGTAGTCGGCAACATGCCGAGATCCCAACAGGGAATCATCTGTCTATCTCTATCAATCGGAATCAATCAATCGTACATATGAACAATATATCAAATAACATCTCAGTGACAGGAAACAGTAGGTATCAACTAAACATGCAAATCTATATATCAATCAATCAGGATCAATCAATCATGCATATCGACATATATCAAGAAATATCTCAATGACAGGAATCAACAGGTGTCATCTAATCATGCAAATCTAAATATCAATCAATCAGGATCAGTCAGGAATAATCAGGGAGTATGTGTATGATAATCGGCTGATCGTGACAAGAGATCTCAAACATAGGTCTAATCAGGTCAATGTCAATCAGAGGGATCATGCTATGTCAAACGAGATCAAGATATGTCAGGCTAAGTCATATAGGTAAAATCAGCAGGGCAAGTCAAGAACAGGTGTCCGACTGGACTAAAGCAACCAGAGGGCCAAAAAGCTGAGGCCCGGTTCGAAGATAACCCACCTCAATATAGGCCGGTCCAACGACTCCAACAGAAGGCTCATGGGCCGGAGTCAGACTGCAAGGACCTGCATCATGAATACTAATCAAGGACAGATAACAACATCTATACACTGTTCTTTCACATCGAAGTACGCGAAACTCGCGCCGAAAGCCGTTAAACCGACGATTTCGTCGATTTACGGGGCGATATCCGTTTTCTGCTCAACGAGAGTCCACGGAACTTTAACAAAAAGCTTAGAGGGTGCGTAAATACTGTCTAAAGACAGCCAGCAAGTTACATTTGCAACTTAATCCATAATTTTCCTTAAAATAGCATAAATACACCAATTTGAACACTGTTTTGACCCATTCTTCCAAACCAGGAATCCAAAGACAGCGCCGTAAGTTTCAGCGTGTCCGTTACGACAAGACGAAGCTCGTGCTCATCATTTGGGAGCAGCACGAGACCCGAAGAAAACTTCGGGCCATGATTTTCCTTTCTAACATAGCCAAATAGCATTTTTGTTTCTCCGGCTGCTAAAAACCTAAATCCGATGCGAGCATCGCGTCCAGTGACCCCAAATTAGCTAAAAGTACACTATCGCGGCTTCGTAAATAGCCCCAAAACCAAACCTGGGCCAAACATTACACTTAGAGGTTGAATACACTATAACTCTGCATTTTATAAGTGCCTACTGCAAACTAACTTGATCATCATGCTCAGGGTACCTCAGGAACACAGGGGCTTGCCCTATTTGCAGCCCAGAATTGTTGGATCAAAAGATCCAAGTCCCTCGCTCACTAACACGACAATATTGCTCCACACATCAATCCACACAGCCAAAATTGGATCTGAAGTGAGCGTCAAGCTCAGGGCAGTGTTTGTAACAACTTTCATATTTTGATCATGGCCAGAATCTGAACTTAGGTTCATTGGGGCATTTCATCGAACACTTAGTGGGCACAATCTATTAACAATTAACTAACTCTTTTCCCGAGCTCTTCTTCTGCAAAGAGGCAACCAGAGCCCTTATAAGATGGATGGTAAGCAAGAATGCAGGGTTTATAGGTTACCTGGGTGTCCCACCGGCGACCGGAAGCGACGACAGCGGCCGGCGGTGGAGCTCGGCCAAGCAAGATGGTGCAACTAGGAAAAATGAGATCTTTACGTTAAAAGCTTCATGCAAATTGATGGGAAGCTTCCTACAGATCCTACAAGCTCACCTGGGTCACTGGCCGACGACGGAAAGGGCCGGCGACGCGCGGCGGCGGAGCTCACCCGAGCTCGGATTGCATAACTGGTGCAACTACGGAAACACAAAACCCTACGTTATAATCCACATGAAACCTCACTAACAGCCTTACACATGTCTAAGGAACCTACCTGGGTAGCTTTCCCATTTGACGGAGCCCCGGCGATCGCCGGCGGCGGAGCTCGGCCAAGATGATGGCCGTTAATGGCGGATTTTAATCCGGTGCACTAGAGACCCTCCAACTTGGACCAGATGAGTCCTCTCGTCTCCCAGATGCTTCCTGTGGTGGTGGCCGGCGGCTTGGGTGCACGGCGGCGCCGGACGGCGAGGTTCGGCCGAAGTGCAAGATAGCCCGGTTCTAGGGCACGCTTGATCTCCGCAGATCGTTAGCCGATCAACTCCAGTCTTCATGGAGAGCTCACATTCGTCGAGAGGAAGATTTTCAATGGTTCCGATCATGATTTCAACGGTCGGAAACTCCCCGTGCCCACGATCGGTTAAAACAAGACTTTTCCGGCGGCGAGTTCACCCGCCGGCCACCGGAGGTACGGGGGCGACCCAGACTTCACAGGGAGACCCCTCTCGATGACATAAGGAGATTGAATGGGTTATTGGGCCATTAAAACGAAAGGAACGAGATGATATTACAACGCCGGAGCTAAGGGAGATGAAGGGAACCTCCGCCGGTGGCGCACGGCGGAGATAGGTGCCGGGACTCCTCTGGTTAGGCCTCTAAGACCCAGAGACAACTCCATATGTAGTGTGGAGCAATCCCCAGCCTTCCGGTTGCTTCCCTCTCCAACCTAACCCGAGATCAACCTTTCTTTTTTTTTTTTTTCTCTTCTTCTTTTCCGGCGAGGGGAGGCAGCGGTCGGCGGTGGCACAGCCGTGGAGATATTCAGAGGGAGATGAGGAGTCTAGTGGTGCGGCTGGGTGCTAAGCTTTCTGGGTTAGGGTTACAAGAGAAGAACCCTAATGCATGAATTTATATGCATATTGCATAAATGCTATTATACCCTTCCATCTCATGGTAATTAGGATCAAGTCCCTTACAAAAATGTTCACCTTACAGCTTAGTCCCTCACCACATAGTGGCACGCTTTACGGAGCACACAATTAGGATTTTCGCGCAATTTATCGCAATTTTTGCCGTATTTCATGCTTTTCGAGGCGTTCTAGTCATCAATTCGAAAAACGGACTTCGCCACGACATCCGGCACGTCGAAATCTATAAGGTAACGATTTTTGTTTTTCGAAAAAGTGCCCGGATAAATTCTCGGTCCATAACATCTGTATAAAAATACTATTTATCACGCTTCTCGAGGCTCTAGGGTCGTCAAACGGAAATTCCGTCAGCGCCATTGCGTTCAGATCGTCGAAACGGATCAAATCGACTATTTGGATCACTATGCTCGGACTCCGAACAGTGATTTGGTCAGCGTTGCATCCGCCGGAGTCCCAAAAATCAAGGTTACTGTTCATCTACAGTTACTAACTTAAGTGGCACTGTACGCGTCTACTGTTTCATTCGTCGCGGTAAATCATTCGCTTCTTCGCTGAATTCTGGAAGATTCGTCCGTCAGATCGAAAAGTGCTGAATATGAATCTCGCTCAGTTCGACGAGACGATCACAACGATCAACTCGGATCACCAAGATCATGTCCGGATTGGAAAATAGCCTTTTTGTCTAAGGAATAGTGCGACTTGCACACTGGCGATTGACTAATTAGGTCACAAAGGTCTTTTGAATTCAAAACCAGCTCAAATTTCACTTTTAATCTATTTATGAAAAATAAGATATTTCGAATTACTACATAAATATATTTTTCAAAAATTTCAACGTTAAGTATAATATCTGAAAGGATAAAAAAATAAATTTATCTCACTCACTAATCAAGATTAACTATATTTTTTAATGAATATTAATGATAGGGATATATATAAATAACTTAAAATTTTTGAAAGGATGAATATAAAAAATTAAATTTTATAAAAATATATATGTTATTCTTTGATATATTTAAATAAAATTGTATAAAATTAACCCTAATTTTTTGTATTGTATACTTTGTGGAGCATTTATGACGCAGGTGCATGCGTGGTCACGCCACGTGACGTGTTTAACGAAAATGTCAAATAAAGTGCATGAAAGAAAAGTGAAAACTAAAGTTACTTCATAGTTAAATAACACCGTTATAATTATAAAATATTAAAATAAAAAAAAATAAATTATATGAAAGTATTTGAAAGGATTTATTTATTTTTAATTTAGAATTTATATATACACTCCTTTATTATATAGTCCATGTACAACATAAATTAAGATCAATTTGAATACTCCTCAACATTGAAAAGTCCAAGCATTAATAATGCATGATAAAGTCATAACACATTGCGTACGTTGTGGACCACCACTTAAACTTTTTTTCTTTTTTCTTTTTTTTTTTTTCTTTTTTTTTTATCTGCTTTATCTAGAAGCACTTGCTCCTAATTTAAAAGCTTTTGCTTTCTCATGGAGCTGGAAAGAGATTTGGATTCTCCACAATTAATTAGTTTAATTAAAAGTGTGTTACAAATTAAGTTCCATTCAAAATATCCCCAAAGTTTAATACCACACTTTAGATTTTTAAATTAGTTCTATATATAAATAATAATATAATATGACTAAATCTATTAATTCAGCTATAACATTTTGGATTGCAGTAAGATTCAAAAAGTTAAGAAGGTTGAGCGTGCTAGAGTTAGAGTAGTTTTAGAATGGGTGACCCCCTGGAAAGTTGGGGCGTCATAGTTGGTTTCAAAGCCAATCACCAGCCGAAAATGTGAGATGAGTCTCAACTAAGCTAGGATTATATAGCGGGTAGAACGCTGCTTTCCGACTAATAACTATTGTGAGTGAAGTGTAGCTTTTCATAAGGTCGACTAAAATTAACGAGACGAGTATCACATCGCCTAGTACTTGTGAGTGTACTTAACCCGACTATAACATTTTGAGTGCTAGAAGGACCCAAGAGATTAAGAAGATTTAGCATACTAGAACTGACCCCATTGAAAGTTGGGGCGTTACATTCAAAGTCCGAAGCGAGAAACTATATATTAAATTTGTCACGTATCGTTTGGTTCGAATATAAATAATAATTTTTAGAATAAGTAGAAATAAAATTAATTTTATGTTTGGATAAAAATTAGATTATTTTCGAAAATAAGAATTTTTGGTATAAATATAGTTTTAGAATAAGCAGGAATAAGACCGGTTAATAATGAGTCATGTTGTTAATTAATAATTTAATTAATCACAAATAATTTAATAAATTAATAAATTAATTAGTTAATTATTTAATAATTAGATAATTAATTAATAAAATAATTAGATCAGTTAAAATATTAAATTAATTAAGGAGTAAATATAATAATTAAAATTATATTTATTTTAATTAAGTTTATTTTTAAATGAAAATAAATTTATTCTAGAAAAATGTGGAACAGCAATTCAAAACTCATATTAGCTTGTTTGAGAAAAAAAAGAGTGGTTGTTCCACCCTTTCAAAATCATGTTTGGGTTCAGATATAAAAGAGAGAATAAAAAATTATTCTCTTCTTTATATTCGAATCAAACACAGTCTCAATATATTTTCAACCATAGAGCAATAACTTTTGTGTAAGAGTAGTATAAACAAATCTACAACAAAATTTCACCTATTTTTTTTTTTTTTCATATTTATAGTAGAGCATTAGACAATTTCGTTTTCAAAATCTAATTTTAATTTACAGAAATATTTTTTTTTTTGATTTTCCAGACCAAAAATAAAAAATAGTTAAGACTGCTTTTAAAATTTGATTCTAATTTTAAATTTTTATTTTTATTTCATATTCAATTTTAAATTTTTTGTGAAAAATTAAAATTAAAATTAAAATTAAAAGTTTAAATTATTTTAAAATAAATTTAATAAAAACAATATTATTTGCAAATTGAAAAAGAAATTGCCTAGCAATTTTACGAAATCACTTCAGAAAAATCGTTTATACTTTTTAACCAAAATTAATTTTTCAAACTAAAATTAATTATACAGAAATCACTTTTTCAAAATCTATGCAAAAGGGCCCTAAGTTATACCAAAATTCAGTTCGTTTTCGGCTTATTTATTAACGAATTGAATATGAACTAGCTTACGAACAATAAGTTTGATTTTCAACCCTAATACTGGGTGAAAATTTAAAAAACAAATTAAAAATTTAGAATTTTAATCCAATAGTTAAAATTCATAAAATATTGATCTCTTTATATTTGAATTGGCCGAAAATTCAAATACTAGAAATGTGTAATGAATATATATATATATATATATATATATATATATATATATATATATATATATATATATATATATATATATATATATATATATATATATATATATATATATATGCATGAAAAAATCGCACTAAAAATTTTATTATAATTAATTATCTAATAATTTATAATTAAATAAAATAAAAAAATTTATAATTAGACGTTACGAAAATTTTAAAAGAAAATTAAAAAGAGAAGTCTAAAAATAATTAATTCAGAAGCGTGCGTAGTACTGTTTCACAATGTATTTTTATTCTTCGTACTCAATTAATCGAAAATACTGTCTTAAGATTCGTTCTTCTTGCGAGCACAAATATGAAAAAGACTGATAGAGAAATTTTCAAAATTCGACGAAAAGATTCGTTCTTCTTGCGAGCACAAATATGAAAAAGAATGATAGAGAAATTTTCAAAATTCGACGAAAAAAAGATTAATAAAAATAATTGAGAAAAGTAAAATATTTGTTAGAGAGAGAGTATAATGACCCGGCCCACTAGCAATAATAACTCGTTGGTTCCAAACCACAGCCCAAAATGCTTAAGCTCAGTTATTATTACTAATGTCTATATCTCATATAAACACAATTACAATTCCATCCACATCCGATGTGGGATTATTGGGGGCGTCACAGACTCCCCCCGTTTAGGCCTGACGTCCTCGTCAGCCCAAACACACACAGCAGCCCAAGATCACCAGGCGATGTGAGACTCGTCTCGCTAGCCCTGTCATCTAGACCCAGACTCGTTGGTTCCAAACCACAGCCCAAAATGCTTAAGCTCAGTTATTATTACTAATGTCTATATCTCATATAAACACAATTACAATTCCATAATGTGAGACTCGTCTCGCTAGCCCTGTCATCTAGACCCAGACTCAGCCGAGACTCACCACACACTTCCGGCTGGTTATTGGCTCCGATACCAAATATAACGACCCGGCCCACTAGCAATAATAACTCGTTGGGCCCAAACTACAGCCCAAAATGCTTAAGCTCAGTTATTATTAATAATGTCTATATCTCATATAAACACAATCACAATTCCATCCACATCCGATGTGGGATTATTGCCACATCCGATGTGGGATTATTGGGGGCGTCACAGACTCCCCCGTCATCCGATGTGGGATTATTGGGGGCGTCACAGACTCCCCCGTTTAGGCCTGACGTCCTCGTCAGCCCAAACACACACACAGCAGCCCAAGATCGCTAGTCCTGTCATCTAGACCCAGACTCAGCCGAGACTCGCCGCACACTTCCGGCTGGTTATTGGCTCTGATACCAAATGTAACGACCTGACCCACTAGCAATAATAACTCGTTGGGCCCAAACCACAGCCCAAAATGCTTAAGCCCAGTTATTATTAATAGTGTCCATGTCTCATATAAACCCAATCACAATTCCATCCACATCCGATGTGGGACTATTGGGGGCGTCACAGAGAGAGATCGCATTTTTGTGTCTTTTCTACAATGTTCTACATGTAATACATATAGGAAAGAGAAGTGGCATAAAGAAGGACGTTTCCATCTAATTAATTAAAATAATAAATAATAATAAATAAATTTAAAATATAATAATAATTTGCAGATTTTAATTTTTTTACCTACAATTTTTCACAAAATTTTAAAATTTAAAAATGAGAATTAAACTCAATAATTAAAAAAGACTAAAAAAATAAAATTATCAGGTATTTGTCCTGCATAATAGGTACGGTGTCTTTAAGAAACTTAGCCCTACTTAGTATAAGCAGTTTTTATCAGAAAGAATCAGAGTGAATAAGATTTTAAACTACGTTTTTTTTACTATAACTTCAAATACTACATAGATAGTACAAAAATTTTCGTCGCGAAACTGTGTGTTAATGGTCATGCATAGTACCTTAATATTTTTTTTTTTTTATAATAGCTTTTATGAATAGCCCACATCTCATAGTCGCAGCCATATACGAATACTCTTATATATATCATCTTCTTCAGATATATGTGTAAAATCATATCTCGCGAAAATTACCGTCTCGAATTTCATTAGGAGCTATAAGGTTTACTTCGATCAACTACTATAAAGAGCACTACTCACCATAGAAATGGGATTAGAGTTAAATCTCCTTTATATAAACTGTAAAAAGTGATATTTGGCCAATTTGACTGTTTATTTTATCATATTGAACTTTCTTCAAAAGGTCTCCGATCACAAAAGTTGGATTCTCATTATAGAAAGGTCCTTTATGAGTAAAGCCTGATCCCTTTCGATGCCTACTTAGTCCTTTTGTCAAGAAATCTGCAAGATTATATTCAGATCTGATAAAACTCAAAAAAATAGTATTATAAGAAGTTAGCCATTTAATAAACTTTTATCTCAATTTAATATGTCTATTGGCTCTTCTTTGGCCTTGGATTATTGATCATTAAGCTACTGAGAGAGAATGTGGTGAACTCTATCACTACCCAGACAACAATGGTTGTTTTTTTGCATTTATATTGTTGTGTGCTAATTATCTTGCTCGACAGTTTGGTGGTCCAATTACCTCCATTCATTAATGTCTTTTACACTGTTTAGTTTAGCACCAAATCTAAGATAGAATTCAAAGAACTCTTCACAAGAATTCTATTGAATTTACTAAATAAATTCTTCGGTTTGGAATAATTTTCTACTGAATTCTCTTTTATTTTCATGTGATTATCTTTTGTTTTATTCTATGCAAAAGAAGATATAACTATTTTAAAAGTGTTATTTCGGAATAATTGATCAAGTATCATCCTTTTAGAAAATAAATTCACCACAAATCTGACTACATATCATGAAAATTGAATAAAGTTCATTTATGTTATGAAAAATCCCATCCAATCTCTTCAAATCAATTGAAATTCTATTAACTTATGGTACCAAGCAAAGATTTGCACTTCAAAAAAAGCTAGAAGGCTAAATTACACTTTTGGTCCTCAAACTGTCAGGTTTCAACTTTAATTTGTTGAAAATCCCAAACAGATCCCTGCCAAAGTCAAATTACACAGATGTATCACACAACATGCCTGTAAATTATTTTACCATAACAAAGTACAGGAGAGATTTTACTGCTCCTCTTGAACAAAGAATAACAAACTAGAGCAATTAAAGTCTTAATAATAAGGTTCACAAGATTCTACTATAAAATAAAAATTACAAAAAAAAAAACTCTCTCAAAACAGTCTTCAAGTAAAACGAATCACGAGGTATAATTACTGAACACCAGAAACATCCTCAGCCAACTCGAAGCAAAGGTTTTTTCTCAAAACTTAAAAGGGCTGCTTTTCTTGATTATCGATAAAAAGTAATTAAATGAGAGAGAAAGAAAGGAAGCCCTTCATCTACTGCTTTTAGTTCCCACTGGAAAAAAGAAGAAATCCGGGACGCAATATTCATCGTTAACTCTCGATGACGATTTGGTGGATTCTAGCGGTGACGTCCAGATCCTCCGATCTCACCACGAGCTTCATCGCGACCTCCTTGGGCCCGCTAATCCCGAAAGACAGCCTTGCCAGGACTTTTGCGCTGCCGATGTAGACACCGGACAGAAGGCAAGTGTGCGACCTCGAATTGCTCGGCACTGCTTCAGTTCCCTGCGCCATTAAACCATGTTTCTAAAGTACCAGATTAAAACTTAAAATGACTTCTACGTGAAATTTAATTATTTGCAGAACTTGAGAGATCACCCTCCACATAATAATCTCATTGTTTAAAGTGTAATCCTTTATTGTCATGCCGATACTTTTCTGGTTCCTCTTAGGGCCTACTTTACAAATCACTGTAACTACTCATTAAACCACTTTAAACTAACAGAGTCAATAAAATTAGATAATTTAAATCTTTATTTACAGAGGTATTTTTCTGAGTCGTGTGAATGTTGTGCCTAATTTATTTTTGTAGTTAACAAGAGGTCCTGTTAGGGAGAACCATAACAGCAGCTACACGGCCGAAGTGTTACACTTGGAACAACCAAAAGACACAGTGAATTTAAGCTTACACCACTATAAATTTCCCCTAGTTGATTATTTAGTAAACATTTGATAAAATCTGCATAAAAGATTGATGAAGTCGCATGGATAATATGAATTGTATTTGAGATGTTAAATAGCAACAAACATAGAAAAGATTACTTTATCTCTATTTAGAAAACAAAAATCCCAAAATGGTAGCTAGAAGTACAATGGCATAGGCAATTGACTACATAAAAAGCCTACTGACCTCGCATGGTTGCATGCCAAGAATGTTGATGACGGCACTCACGGCCTCGGCCAGGCTCTCTCTTACGCCGAGCGCGTACTCATCGACTTGCTCGTTTTCTGGGCCCATGCTGTCCCAAGCATTTTTGAAGTTGGCCACTGGCACCTTCCGCATGTAATCTCCTGGGACGATCTCGAGGTCCTCTAGCTGGTACTCGTCTTCGACGCCTTCGTCCTCAGCTTCTCCCGTAGATTGATCAACCTGAAAGCATGAAATCATGATAGTTAAAATGATCATGCAAATGGTTTATAAATTTAGTAAATAAAAGTTGCTATATTTTGTGGATGTGACAAACGTCTATAATGTAAATAAAAAGAAATCCAAACATGTTGCTGCCCTCATATTACAGTAGTCTTGAATCTGGTTTAGAGATCCTTGAACTATCTCAATGTGTATGGATGGATTATGCTCATCATATAGAGAGGATGAAGCTGATCTGTAAAATAGATATTGCAAGTACCTAAGACTTGATAGAAACCAGAAGCCCTTGTTCAATTTAATTTGGCAACAATATTATACTCCTAACTAAGGTTGGATTAAGTGGCAAGGAGGATTCAAATGACCAACCCATGCAAAATATCTTTTCACAATACATACAGTATGTAATCAGGATCAGGTTCTCAAATCTGCTCAAGTATGAATCCCAATATTGCAAAAACAAATCATACTAAGAGAATCATGTTTAGTTATAAGTTCAGTTGCATCACAGAATAATTTGTTGCTACTGATTCGAATATGAAGACGTACGAACCCACTGATACAGAGAAATAACTACTTGTACATAAAATAATGTGAACTATGAGTAGTTTGATCTGATCGAAAGTCCATCTTATTTATAGAGGAAGCTTAAGAAGGCATAAACCCCTCAACCCCACCATAATTAGCAAGATAAGAATATGATTACAATTGCTAAATGAAGAATCAGTTCGTGAGTTTCTCAGAGACTAGATATAACAGCGAGTATACCTCTTTAACAATAAACTT
Organism: Tillandsia fasciculata; assembly: GCA_029168755.2. NCBI lineage: Eukaryota > Viridiplantae > Streptophyta > Magnoliopsida > Poales > Bromeliaceae > Tillandsia > Tillandsia fasciculata. The sequence goes on along the minus strand of CM054947.1, from coordinate 15,466,895 downwards.
CAATATATTAGAGAACTTCCCAGTAAGGAAAGCTTCTTAAAGGCTTTGATGCAACTTCTGCGAATTCTTCAGCTTCCGAGGCATCAACAAAAATAGTTACCTTAGGGAAGGGGGGGAAAAAAACTGAATTCAGAAGTAGTGCTACATAATTTGAGAGAAATACAAAATAATCTTCATGAAGAGATCATTACATTTTCGAGTAGCTGTTCGGGTATTGTATTTGTACAATTGTATTGGAATACAACATGCCCATCATAGATGTGCTTCATGGCATTAACTGCATGTTCAGTCTCAGCCTCTGTCAACTCCACTGGAGCAGATGGCTGAGAAAAAAGATAAAGCAAAAATCAGAGATTAAGCAAATAATCATATACACTTATCTAGAAATTTCTGCATGCAAATACCTTATATTTCCATATATATATATATATATATATATATATATAACCCAGTAAAATTTGAATCCTCGTATATAACCCTACAAACTGCAATTTCCTTACAATAATACATTTATCTTAAATTGGAGAGTCATCCAATTAATGGACGAAGTTGCTATTGTATTAGAAATTTTTTTTCTGAAGGGGAATATGTGCATATCTAATTTATCAGGTTATTGAAGGGCGCAGATGAGTTTACCTCTTTCACATGTTGAAGAGAGTTGGTAGATGACTGGATCATATTCGATCTTAGAACTAGGAGTGTAGTGAGAACACATTTTATTGGTTATATTCGATCTTAGAACTGGGTAAGAATGTGATATAGATTTTGAAAGAAATGATTATGTAGCTCTCCATCTCCATCTATCGTTAGTTGTATAATCGAACTTCTTAATTGCTATCGTCTGCGATTAAATCAAACCAAAGCTTGATTTGAGCACAATTGAGATTTATTCGGTCAAAGTTTGGCATTGGTGTGTAGCTGAGATTCAATTCTTTTGAGTAAAGGCTTATATCATCCCCTACCCTTTTTTGTATTCAGATTCTACTCTGTCACCTTGTGGTTAAGACGTTAATTAATTTGTTACTTCTATAATGTAGCTTTGCTTATTGGCTTGACGTACTTCCCATTAAATGTGTAGAAGTGTAAAACTCGTGAATTTTAAATTAGAAATTTGAATAAAGATTTAAAATTCTTAACTCTCGAGAATTCGAAAACTCAAATTTCATAGGTTTCCATATGAAAACATTCGTCTTTATGTTCGGCAAGCTAGAAGCATCAAAAAACGTGCAAAACGGAGTTTGACGAAAGTTTGCGGTATTAGAAAATTTTCCGTATGTCGATCAATTATTTAATCGAATAAGATTTTCAAAAAATGAAAATCGTCACTCACATGGCGTCGTCAAACTGTAGACGGTGGTGCAATCGAATCTCAAATCCAATACTCGAATTTTTTTAAAAAATATTTTTCGTGAGTAATTTTGATCGGAAAATAGGTTACGATGATTTCGGAAAGTGTCATGGCAGTCACACGTGAAAATTCGTAAAAATCAGCCATTTTGGAGAGTTTAGATTATTTTTTTTGGCACGCTTTTCAAGAAAATTTGGAGTTTAAAGTTGGAATTAGGAAATTTGGATTTGAAATGTTGAGTTTGGGGATGTGGAGGGAATTTATTGAATTGTTAATAAAAGAGGGTTAGGGTTTAACTTAAGCCTAATTAAACCCTAATCTCTCTTTTGCTCCTCCTCTCAGCCGCCAGCACATGTCCCTTCTTCTTCCCCTCCTGTACGCAGCCTCCCCGTCGTCGCCGTCGAAGCCGAGGAGGAGAAGATCAAGATTTCCGGTTTTTCCCCTCTAAATCCGGGTGCCCAGATCCCCGCTGCCGCTTCTGCCTGCCGCGCGGATCTAGCTGCAAGCGCGCACGGGCCACCGCTGCCCTATCGCACCTGCGCGCCGCGCCGACCCAAGCCCTGCAGGCCTCCTTGCCCAGGGCGCCCGCATCTGGCCTGGTCCTGCGCCTGCGCGCTGCCCGCGCTTGCGCTCATCTGGCCTAGCCCCGCGCCTGCCCCGCGCCCGATCCGGCCCAACTGCAGCCGCGCGCCGTCGCCGCTGGCTAGTGCGTGCCCCCAGCCTCCTTCTCTCTCCGGGAAAACCCCCTGGACCCTTGCAGCCTTCCCGAGCCGCAGCCATCCCTGTTGTTGCTGCTGCTGCCTTGTTGCTGCCCCAAGTTGCATTAGTGGTGGCCGAGGGTGCTCCGCAAGCCAGTCACGAGCTTCGGCGACCCTCCTCTAACGAGCACGGAACTCTTCTACACCAGTACATGATCGTGCCCCCTCAAGTCGCAGGTATTGTGCTTTGAAATTGTGGTTTCTACGATGCCCGCTTGGTGCTCGATAAAATGTCTTGTAGTTGATGTTGCTTTTCTGGCCAATCCGGTAGCCATCAATCTGAATTCTTTGGAGCACGGTGATCCTCTGCTCTTCATTTACGCTGTGCTCATCTCATTGGCGTGATTCGGACAACCGACGGAGTCGCTGAACCATTGTGTACCCGTAACTTACTCCGTGTCGCCATGTCTCGTCTTCAGTTCTTCATCATGGCCTAGGTGCTGCTCCATCACAATTAGAGGAGCGTCTTCGACACCCTTTCGCTGTAGGGTTGACTCCTAGAACATGGAAATTGGGTAATGAACTTGAAACCCATTATTTCTTGCACTTATGGTATTAGTAGGGCTTTTCGATTGTGTGATGCTTGAACTTGTTGTTCGTGGTTCCGAAACCTCCCACGGCTGATTTGTTGCAAATCGGTCCAAATCGAGCCGAAATCGGATTGATAAGGTGCGTTTCGGTTCCTTTTTCACGAGGTTAGTTATGTTGCTGTCCGGAATAGTTTTAGAGCCTCATTGGCTGATCTAAACGCACGATTTGATGTTCCACGTAGCGGCATGAGTGTCGGGGATGGTCCCTATATCAAAAAGGATATCTCGGGACCCGTTCTGGCTCACTTTTGGAACTACGACTCTCATCGTCACGCACTTTGCGTGCGGCTGTCCCAGTACTCAAAATATGGTGTTTTGGGACAGCGGATGAGATTTGGAGATGTGTGATATGTCCCGGGACACTTCGTGGGCTGAAGTGGCACCCCGGTGGGTTTACACGAAAATCGGCGGATTCCGGAAGATCGGTAAAATGCTTGTGATGCTTCGTTTGTGCCAATACATGTTGGGGTGACTTTATGTCACCAATTGGTGATGTTCTGGTGTTGTGAATGTCCTAAGGCCGTTTACACAGGGTGTGTGTGGTTTGACATCAAAATGGTGTTTGGATTATTGTAACGGTACCTTTAGGTCCCATCGCGACAATTTTGGCGGTTGTTGTTTAGTTGTCGAACGCTTAGCGTGTGGTTGTCCCGACACCTAAAGGTGCGTCGCGGGACAGTGGAAGTATTTCAGTGATTCTAGTTAGTCGGTTAGATGTTGGGCTTAGTTCTATAAGCCGGTTCGTGGAACTGATGTTCTGGACACGTCGTAGTACACGTGGATGTAGTTCAGAGAAAGATACATTTTACATCTATACTTCTATGAAATTATAGTAACATATGCGCAATCTGAATACGAGATCAGATTTTACAAGGGTATATATGTGGTAGATGATTTTGCAGGGATATAAATGTGAAAGATCCAAACAGTTTAAAGTTTTCATGCTGGTATGGTATGTAAGCGCAAATTTAATCTTGCTTCGCAGGTTTGAAGAAGGTAACTGATGACATGAAGACCAAGAATCGTATTGATAGAACTGGTGTTGTCGCCACAACTGAAAAGACTTCCCGCACCCGTTCCTTTTCCTTTAATAGAGTAGGTCCCCCAAAGTTGAAACTTCAAATGGGCCGCAAGTGAGTATATTTTCTCTTCTCTTAGTAAACTAAGGGTATCCATCATTTCTTGCTAATTATCTTTACATTTGTACCTCACAATTTTTCTTATTTTTTCTAACAGATGGCGTGCAACTTATTTTATGGCAGATGGGCTGTTGAAAATGGTAAGAAGAACCTGATCATTGAAGACTGTGATTCCAAACAATCTGTGTATGTTTATGGTTGCAAGGATTCAGTTTTGCAAGTAAAAGGTAATGCAAATGTGTTTGATTTTAGCAAGACATTTATCTGCTTAAATACAAAGTGTTTAAATATTTGATTTGCTATTCTTTTGTGTATATATTTTGAAAGAAATAGAATCATCGCTTTCTTTTTGCGGTGAAATGTGAACAACATTGCTATTGATAAATGCACAAAAACTATTGACATTTGATCTGCTATTCTTTAAATGTGTATATATTTGTGAAGAACTAGATTCATTACTTGTTTTTTTGCAGGTAAAGTGAACAACATTACTGTTGACAAATGCACAAAAATGGGAATAGTTTTCACGGTACAAAAATTTGTATACCAGCAATCTTCTTTGCAGCCTCGGTTGTACTAATATCTGTAAAGTACAATAATAATAATTTTATTTCATTTTCATGGCTCAGGATGTTGTAGCGGCTTGTGAGATTGTGAATTGCAATGGTGTTGAGGTTCAGTGTCAGGTAATTGACATTTCTTTTACTAGGCGAACCTCTAATTCTATAAAATTTATCTAGTCATTTAGTTTGCGAGTCACAAGTAGCAGCATACTTGTTTGAAAAGTAGACCTGAAGTTGAAATGGAAACGCATTCACTCATTCTCATTTGGTTAAGGCTTATAAGATGATTCTATGGTATAATTCTAGATGTCTAAGTATTGGTAACTTTCTTGATTAAAGAAGGGTATCAGTCTCGAGTCTATTTAAGTTGGACGAATGTGGATTATAATATAGGTCATTTTGACTAAATCTAGTGCTTTCCACACTACCATGTTCTGGAAGCTTTATACCAAAGCTAGCGAATTATAAAATAAGATCACATATGAATATGTAATATTTCTAAATGCACTACAATTTGTTATTGTACTTTGTTTCGGTGTTTGTCTATTTTTTTCTTCCTGCATACTTTTTCTGAATCTTTTCGGTTTGGAACTTAACGAAATTGCTCCAGAATTATTCAAAACTGGTGAAAATGACAAAACTGATACTCAGGCTTCAATTGAAACCCAAATGAAACTTAAAGTCTTGATTAAGGAAGGAGAATCAAGAAAGATGGAAGTTGTATTTTATATACAAAATGATTTTTTCTCGAAATGCATTCGAATAAACAATTAAGCTGTGTCTATTCTTATTATTTGCTTAACATATGTTTTTCATATCTAAAGTAGCTAGTTCTGTGCTATTTGGACTCCATAGTTGGAGTTTCTGGAGTAGGTACTGATCATGTATGATTTGGTTGAATAAAATTAAGTTGACTAGATAACAATTGTAGCCAATATTCATTCTACAATACCTTTAACTTGCAGCTTCATGCAATTACCGTTATCTTTTTCCATGGTTAATATTATCACCTTTGTCAAATCATTACTTTATGCCATGCAGGGTACAGCACCAACAATATCAATAGATAACACATCGGTGTGACACCTTCGGAATTTGGATTAGTTATATATATAAATGATATAATAGGACGAAATCTCTTAACCCAGCTATAGCATTTTTGGTGGTAGCAAGACCCAAAAGGTTAAGAGGGTTAAGCGTGCTAGAGTTAGAGTAGTTCTAGGATGGGTGATCCCCTAGGAAGTTGGGGCGTCACAATCGGGCTGTCAATTGTACCTGAGCAATGATTCATTGGGAGCATCTATGACCACCGCTAAGTCTAGTGAAATTAATATTATGGTTCCTAGTGGTGGCCCTGACGGGGACTGGGTATGGCCTTTTTCATTGCACTTGCTATAATATCTTGAAATGGCAACTGATACTTTGTTTTGAATCACATATTTAATTGCTACTTCGTAAATCTTAATATTCTCATATTAGCCTTAAGTTTGTCTGATTCTAGATCAACCATTCAAAAGAGGAGCACTTTTGAGTCACTTGGCCCTGAAATTCAGGGTTAGGTTGCTTGATTGAAACAACTAGAAAGTACATATAGTTTATTTCAACTTTCTAAGTTTGTGCAATGATCTGCAACCGACGAAATGCTCGGGCGAATCTGGCATATTTTCTTCTAATTTCCTTTCTTATTCTCCATTATAATCATCTGTTAGATTTTACATATATCGTCTCAATGAGGTTACTAATTGTCGAACTATTATGTGATCCGAAACTGCATCATTTCTTCAATAAATTGTCAAGTAAAAAGTAGAATATGACACACATTTTTTGTTTTTCGAATGTCGCAGGTGGAACATGCATTACCGCAGCAATACATACACAACTACAAAGATGGCCAATTCACGACCTCTCCGGTTTCTCATTCCGGTGGGTAAACTCTTTTGTACAAATTATTCCTCTATATATTTGTTTCTTGTGTCGCATCATTTTGTGATGTTTTAGAGAGAGAGACTCCACAACACTGATTGGTTTGTGGGGTTTGTTTTCTATTAGTTTTCATTTTGGTTGTGCCCTACTTTCTCTCGGCCTTCTTTCGTAATCTCTCGATTGTTTTATTCTTTTGTTTCGCGTGTAATTTTTCTCTTTTGGTTTGTTTAGAAATACATCAATATATTATTTTACTTCATATCTTTCTTGGAAATCTTTTTGTTTAGTCTAATCTCCGGGCTCGAAGTTTCTTCTACGTGTTATCGTAAAAAAGGCTATTGTTGCGCAATTTATTTGGCCTTATAAAATCCTTTGCTGTTTGAATAATAAGTGATTATTAGCATAACCCTTTCTTAGAAAATACACATTGTCTTCAAAATATCAAGTTGTTGGGATGGAGAGGTTTCAGGATGTTTGGATTTTCGCAGACTCTGAGCTCTTAATTGATATTCTAAATCACTTGGAGTTATATGGTTACTTACTATTAAAGTTTGCAAGAGTTAGTTGATTTAGTTATCAAATCTACATTTGAATTTCTTTTTACTGCTGGTGATCAAAACAGTGTGTCAGCTGTACTAGTTTTGCTATGTCTTTGCCTTTCACTTTGAAAATGTTCAATTGGTATATCTAACCACAGCTACATTTAACATGTAATCTTATTCAATCTTTCTTAAAAAGTAAGATCATCTTACACTTTTCAACTGTGACTCCTTACTCTTCAGAGGATCACCTATTTTAGAATTACTGTAGTTCTAGCATGCTTAATTTGTTTTTAACTTTTTGAATTTAATCTTCGTCCAATATGTTATAGCAGGTTAAGATGTTTAGTATTATTTCGACTACTATACTCTTATGAATAAAATCTTTTCGTACTCATAAGTTTTTATTTTTTGGATGAAGGAATGTGAGATTAGGATTATAGTAGTCCCTAAAATTTATACTATTTCACCAACAACCTAGTAAAACCTAGGGGGACCAGTATCATCCTAACTACACATTTTTTCATCCAAGGATAGAAAAGTTATGAATATAAAAAAGTTTATACTCATAAGAGCGTAGTAACCTACGCATTATATATATAGTATTATTAAAAATTCTAGGAGTGTCACAGATATGCAATTAGTATTTCTGTCCATAACTATATGTATGCAATTAACCCTTCTGTCCATAACTATATCTAATATATCATCTTATCCAATCTAAAGCTATATATCTAATTAAGTTTGTTTTCTTTTATTAATTTTAAAGAAATAGATTATTTTTCTTAAAAGTAACTTATTAATTTTTTTTAAACATAAAATTTTAAAAATATTTGTGTGCAAAAGCATCAGTTAATGGTTTGTTTATTTGGAAATCAATGGGACCCAACTCCCAAATATATGGAACCAAAGAATCCAGAAGCCAAATATTTAAATTGTGTTAAAATAGTTCTTTTCCAAAGTAACAAGCAAAGAATAATGCTTTGTGGTTGAAAGTTTTGGTTTCCTATAATGGCAAATCAATTTGGGGATACGTGCCCATCTTAATTAAATAAATTTTGTTTAAAGTATAAAGAAAAAAAAAGTTAAAAATAAAAAAGAAATTTAGATACGTAATCAGTATATCTATCCGTGTCTAGATCTGATATTTAATTTTATTAGATTTTTTTAAAATATATCTAAATCTAAAATATAATCTTCTTAAATTATTTTTAAAAAATTATCTTTGAAAATAATTAGATTGATTTTAAAATTTTATAAAATAGATTATTTTCTTAAAATTAATTTATTATTTTTTAAAAAATAGAATTTTAAAAATGTTTATGAGCAAGGATTAACTAATTTATTTTGAAATTAATCAATCCGAAGCAAAGAATCTCAAACCCTAAATGTTTAAAGTACTTTAAATCATATTTTAATTGTGGGATTTTTATTTTTGCTAAGTTACTCTTATAATGATCCGTCCTAATAATAATAATAATTCGTTAGACTCAAATCACTGATCCAAAATGCTTAAGTCTAGTTGTTGCAGTTGAATATCACCAGACGATGTGAGACTTGTCGTTCAGACTTTGGCATATCCTGTCATATTATCTCGTCATTCATATCCTGATATATTCTATCACATTGTCCTTCAAACCAAGACTCACCAAAACTCGTCACACACTTTCGACTGATGATTGGTTTGATATCAAATGTAACGACCCACCTTATTAGCAATAATATCTCTTTGGGCCTAAATTACCCAAATGTAATGACTCATCTCGCTAGTAATAATATCTCGTTGGATCTAAACTGCCAGTTCAAAATACTTAAGTCTATTTATTATTATTTATGCCCATGGTCTTTTATAAATCCAATCACAATTTCATTTTCATCTGATATAAAATTATTAGAACGTGATATTTTTACAAATAATTAGGTTTTAAACTTTTTTTTTAAATTTTTTTTTTATAGAATATATTATTTTTCTTAAAATTGTTATTTAAAAAAAAAACAAAATTTTAAAAATATTTGTGTACAATGCGCAGGTTAATAACTAATTTATTTTGAAATTGATCCATCATAGCATACTAAAGCAAAGAATCCCAACCCTGCCTCCTTAATTTGCTTTAAAAAATCAAAACCCTGCCTCTTTAATTAGCTTTAAAATTGGTTCCTTTCCAAAGCAACAAGCAAAGTATCAAACTTTAGAGCATAAGCTTCTCACTTCACCTGGCCACAAACCAAATTATTGATACATAACAATCTTTCTTAGACCCGTTTGGTATTTAAATTTATCTAATATTATTTGAGAAAATAAAGTTGGGTTATACTTTTATTTTTTTATAAAATAGAGTTCGGTATATACTTTTGTGTTTTTCGGTGGGATCGCAAAAAATATTTCATCATAATATACATAACGCTTATTACTTATAGAAACAAACAATATATTTTTCTATCGTAGTTTCTTATCTCACATAACGCAATCTCCCTGTAATTCTAAATGAAGCCTTAATACAATTATTATATTTTTTATAATTACAAAATATTTAAATTATTGAGTAAAGATTAAAAATAGGAAAAAAAATAATAGTGTAATCAGCATATTTATCTACAACTAAATCTAATATAAAATTTATGCAATTTTATTTAGAAAAATTATTCCTATAAATTATTCGACTTTAAATTCTTGATAAGTTTTTATAAAATAAACTTTTTTTTTTTTCAAAATTACTTTATAATTTTTGAAAAATAAAATTTTAAAAATATCAGTATTCAATGCATGGGTTAATGACTAGTTTACTTTCAAATTAATTGACCCAAGAATATAGAACCAGAGAATCCCCAATCTGATATATGTAAATTGGTTTAACATAAGTTTGTTTTCAAAGCAGCAGGTAAATACAAGAAGCAAAATTGTTGAACATAACAATCTTGTCTATAACAATTTCATTATTTATAATGAAAAAAATTTAAATAATTATTGAAAGAATTAGAATTTAGAAGAAAATTTGATTATGCAGTCTGTTCATAAATGTATAGCTACATTGTAACGACCCGGCCCACTAGCAATAATAACTCGTTGGGCCCAAACCACAGCCCAAAATGCTTAAGCCCAGTTATTATTACTAGTGTCCAAGTCTTATATAAACCCAATCACAAATCCATCCACATCCGATGTGGGACTAATGGGGGCGTCACAGACTCCCCCCGTTTAGGCCTGACGTCCTCGTCAGCCCAAACACACACACAAGCCCAAGATCACCAGGCGATGTGAGACTCGTCTCGCTAGCCCTGTCATCTAGACCCAGGCTCAGCCGAGACTCGCCACACACTTCCGGCTGGTTATTGGCTCTGATACCAAATGTAACGATCCGGCCCACTACCCGACTTGGACCGGGCGGGCCTACCAATTGCACAACTAAAGCCCAGACCCAACAACATCACCCAACGTCCGAACCCACTCATTGCCCACCCAATCACAAATCCATCCACATCCGATGTGGGACTAATGGGGGCGTCACAGACTCCCCCCGTTTAGGCCTGAGTCCTCGTCAGCCCAAACACACACACAAGCCCAAGATCACCAGGCGATGTGAGACTCGTCTCGCTAGCCCTGTCATCTGGACCCAGGCTCAGCCGAGACTCGCCACACACTTCCGGCTGGTTATTGGCTCTGATACCAAATGTAACGACCCGGCCCACTAGCAATAATAACTCGTTGGGCCCAAACCACAGCCCAAAATGCTTAAGCCCAGTTATTATTACTAGTGTCCAAGTCTTATATAAACCCAATCACAAATCCATCCACATCCGATGTGGGACTAATGGGGGCGTCACATACATGTAATATGTAACCTTGTTAAATCTTATTTAAAAAATTTATCTCTACAAGTAATTAATTTTTTTAATTTTTTTAAAAAATATACAATAGATTATTTCTTCTAACTTTAATTTATTATTTTTTAAAATAAAATTTTAGAAATATTTATGTATAATGCACCAATTAACAACTATTTTATTTTTATTTAGCAAGTAATCGACACAAGAATACAGAAGTAAAAAAGTCATCAACACTCCATCTTTATTTTGTTTTAAAATGGATTTTCTTCTAAAGTAGCATGCAAAAAATCATATGACAAGCTAAATTGTCAACACATGTCAATCTTATTTAAGACATATAGATTATTTATAATTTAAAAGATTTTAAATTATATGAAAAAATTTAAAATAGAAATGAAATTTGGAAATGCAATCAGCAAATATGTAATCATATTCAGTCTAATTTTAAAAAGTTATGTCTGCAAATAATTAAATTTTAATCTTTTTATAAATTTTATAAAAAAAATAATTTTCTCAAAATTAATTTATTATTTAAAAAATAAAATTTTAAAAAATATGTGTGCAATGCATGGGTCAGTAACTAGTTTATTTTGAAATTAATTGAAACAAGAATACAATTCTGTGAATCCTAACACTATATTTTTAATTTGCGAGTCTTGCTACTAGACTATCAAAAGCACCGAATACTTGATGCTATTAAGTTTTCTGTCATTAGATATATCTTTTTGACCATTTATATCTCTTAGATCATACTATTAATTTCACCAACCAACCACTAAACCTTAAGGGATCACTATCATTCTAATCACACATTCTTTTATCCGAAAACCGACAACCTGATAGCACCACTGACTTGGCGGTATTAATAGTGTAGTAGTCTAGTTCTTAATTTGCATAAAATATATAAGTTTTTTTTTACAGTGGCAAGTAAAGAATCATATTTCTATAGCCGTAGTTACTATTTTCGTCAAATGACCCTCTAAATTATTGAGTAATGATACTTTTTACACTAAAAAAAAGTTTAAACTATTGCAGAAAGAGTTAAGAATAGAGAAGCAATTTGCATGTACAATTAGTAAATTTATTTATACTTCATCTTTAATTTTTTTTTAAAATATATTCCTTTCCTAACTGATAAGCAAAGAATCAAACTTTATTTCTCATACTTTCTTATAAATACATTGGAAGTCATTTGAACCTCCTTGCTATTCTTTCTCCTTAACTAAAACTAATGGTCTCTTTCTCCTTAACATATGAATAGTAATTTAATGATTCAGTATGTTGAAAGCTATTTGGATATCTATGCTGCTCTTTCTACTTAACACATGAGTAGACATTTAGCTATTTGGATCTCTCTGATGCTCTTTCTCCTAAACACATGAATATGGATTTAGCTATTTGGATCTCTTTGCTGTTCTTTCTCTTTAACACATGAATATGGATTTAGCGATTCAGGTACGTACATATTTAATTTCTTTCATTATTCTTATTGCTCATGTTTTGATTTTTGATTTTTTTTTTTTTTTTTTTCGTCATATGTTTTTATTTCTTGCTATAATTGAGATTTAAGACTCATTTATTCAATAGAGATAACACAATTACACGATTAACAAAAGAGAAAAACTCCTAATAATAAGAAAATTACTCAACTATAAAAGCAGACTTAGAAGGAAGAAAATAACATTCTAATATAGTATGCGTTAACACATAAAATACATAATATCTATTAAATTTCGTAGAGAATAGATATTTTCTCACTTTATTTTAGTTTTACTTAGATTCTTTTTCTGCCTAATCCTCATCACCATTTACTTGTTCTATCAAACCTATAAGTCTTAAAACCCAAATGTAAACCATGAGATATTAGTTTTAAAAACTACGCATTTTCATGCATAAATTGTGTAGGGCTCTTGATTATATTTAATGCTCTTCATTTGAGTGTTAAAGTATGTAGAATTGAGTTCTTGAATTATTGGTTTATAAAGTTCACAATAGACTTTCACTAGTTAGGCTATTAATTTATTTTTTGTAGCTCTAAATTAATATTGTGTGGCTATTAATGGAATTTTCGATGAATTTCATCTCCATGTTTATGCACAAACCTAATATAAATATTAGTTTGAAACTAATAATATATCTAACATACATTTTTCTGAAGTACTATCTTTACTATAGCATTATCACTTGGCATAATTTTAAAGTAAAAATTTACCATATTAAAATTATATAATTAATATTAAATTTTAATGAAAATCTATATTGCGAATTTATTTTGTTCAATATTTATATTAAATTCTACTAAAATTCAACGTCCTAGATTTATTCTCCAAATTTAAACTCTACCATTCATTTGCAGTGACCACGACCCCCCAAGTTCATAAAATTACTTTGAATTTTTTTTTATAATATTTTAATTAAAATAGCAAGTAAAGAGTTATACTTTTGTAGCCAAACTTCTGCCAAGTGACAAGCCAAGTTATTGACGCATACCAATCTTATTTAAGACAACTAGATTATTTATAATCATAATATAATGACTCGAATGTAACGATCCGAACCGCTAGCAATAATAACTTGCTGGGCCCAAACCACAACCCAAAATATTTAAGCCCAGTCATTATTACTAGCGGATCGGATCGTTACATTTGGTATCACAGCTAATCACCAGCTGAAAGTGTGTGACGAGTCTCAACTGAACTAGCGTCTAAATGACAAGGCTAGCGAGACAAGTCGTACATTGCATGGTGATTTTGAGTTGTATGTGTGATTGGGTTGACGAGTACGTCAGGCCTAAACTGGAGGAGTATGTGACACTCAAATAATCCTACATCGAATGAGAATAAGATTGTGATTGAATATATAAGAGATTATGAACATTAGTAATAAATATAATTTTAATTATTGTATTAATTTTTAATTAATCTAATATTTTGATTAATCTAATTATCTAACTATTTGATAATTAATTAATTAATTAATTAAATTATTTATAGTTAATTAAATTATTTATTAACAATTAATTATTTTATCAATTAATATTAGGGTTATCAAGCAATAGTTAATTAAATAAGTTAAATTATTATTTGATTAATATTTTTATATTAATTAATTAGATAAAATATTATTATTTTTAAATTATAATTATTCTTATTCTTATTATTCCAATCTAATTATTCAAAAATTATTTTTTTATTTTCGAGAACAACTTAATTTTTATCCAAACACAAAATTAATTTTTTTTATACTTGTTCTTGAATTTATATACATCTCTGGAATAATATGCTATGCAAGTTAAGAGGTTAAGTACTATTATATTTTATATATGGTATTATTAAAAATTCTAAGGCGTCACATGTATGTAATTTGTATTTCTATTCATAACTATATCTAATATATTATCCTATCCGATCTAAAGCTATATATCTAATTAAGTTTTAATTTTTTTTATTAATTTTTAAGAAATAGATTATTTTTCTTAAAAGTAACTTATTAATTTTTTAAGACATAAAATTTTAAAAATATTTGTGTGCAAAAGCATCAGTTAATGATTTGTTTATTTTGAAATTAATGGACCCAACTCCCAAGTACATGAACTCCTGAAGCCAAAAATTTAAATTGTGTTAAAATAGTTCTTTCCAAAGTAACAAGCAAAGAATGATGCTTTGTGGTTGAAAGTTTTGGTTTCCTATAATGGCAAATCAATTTGGGGATACGTGCCCATCTTAATTAAGTAAATTTTATATGTTATAATTATGAAAGGTTTAAAATATAAAGAAAAAAAAAAGTTAAAAAAAAAAAAATTAGATATGTAATCAGTATATCTATCCATATCTAGATCTGATATTTAATTTTATTTGATCTTTTTAAAAATATATCTAAATCTAAAATATAATCTTATTAAATTATTTTTTAAAAAAATCTCTTTGAAATTAATTAGATTGATTTTAAAATTTTATAAAATAAATTATTTTTCTTAAAATTAATTTATTATTTTTTAAAAAATAGAATTTTAAAAATGTCTATGAAAAACGCAAGGGTTAACTAATTTATTTTGAAATTAATCAATCCAAAAATATAGAAGCAAAGAATCTCAAACCCTGCATGTTTAAAGTAATTTAAATTATATTTTAATAGTGGGATCTTTATTTTTGCTAAGCTATCTCTTGTAATGATCCATCCCAATAAAATAATTCGTTGGACCCGAATTGCTGATTCAAAATGCTTAAGTACAGTTATTGCAGTCCAATATTATCAGACGATGTGAGATTTGTCTCGCTAATCTCGTCATTCAGATCCTGACATATTCTGTCACATTGTCTCGTCATTCAGATCCTGACATATTCTGTCACATGGTCCTTCAGACCGAAATTCGTTACACACTTTCGACAGCTGATTGATTTGATACCTAGCAATAATATCTCGTTGGGTCTAAACAATCCAATTGTAATGACCCATCTCACTAACAATAATATTTTGTTACACCTAAACTACCGGTCCAAAATACTTAAGCCCGGTTATTATTATTTGTGTCAATGGTCTTTTATAAACTCAATCACTATTTCATTCCCATCCAATATAGAATTATTAGGGCGTGACATTTTTACAAATAATTAGATTTTAAACTTTTTTTAAAAAAAAAAATTATAGAATATATTATTTTTCTTAAAATTGTTATTTTTTAAAAAAACAAAATTTTAAAAATATTTGTGTGCAATGCGCAGGTTAATAACTAATTTATTTTGAAATTGATCCATCATAGCATACTAAAGCAAAGAATCCCAACCCTGCCTCTTTAATTTGCTTTAAAAAATCAAAACCCTGCCTCTTTAATTAGCTTTAAAATTGGTTCCTTTTCAAAGCAACAAGCAAAGTATCAAACTTTAGAGCATAAGCTTCTCACTTCATCTGGCCACAAACCAAATTATTGATACATAACAATCTTTCTTAGACCCATTTGGTATTTAAGTTCATCTAATATTAGTTGATAAAATAAAGTTGGGGTATGTACTTTTGCCTTTTTATAAAATAGAGTTACGCATATATTTCTGTGTTATTCAGTGAGATCGCAAAAAATATTTGATCACACTATACAAACCCATATTACGTATGAAAATAAATAAGTTATTTTTTATCGTAGTTTCTCATCTCACATAATGCAATCTTCCTGTAATTCTAAATGGAGCCTTAATACAATTATTTTATTTTTTATAATTACAAAATATTTAAACTGTTGAGTAAAGATTAAAAAAGGAAAAAAAAAATAATAGTGCAATCAGCATATCTATCTGCAACTAAATCTAATATAAAATATATGCAATCTTATTTAGAAAAATGATTCCTATAAATTATTAGACTTTAAATTCTTGATAAGTTTTTATAAAATAAACTACTTTTTTTTTCAAAATTACTTTATAATTTTTGAAAATTTAAATTTTAAAAATATCAGTATGCAATGCATGGGTTAATGAGTAATTTACTTTCAAATTAATTGACCCAAAAATATAGAATAAAAATATAGAACAGAGAATCCCCAATCTGATATCTGTAAATTGGTTTAACATAAGTTGAAACAAGAATACAAATATGTGAATCCTAACACTACATCTTTAATTTGCGAGTCTGGCTACTAGACTATCAAAAGCACCGAACACTTGATGCTATCAAGTTTTCTACCATTAGATCTACCTCTTTGGCCATTTATATATCTTAGATCATGCTATTTCACCAATCAACCACTAAACTTTAAGGGATCACTATTATCCTAATCACACATTCTTTCATCCAAAGGTCAAAAATCTAATAGTACCAATGACTTAGTGCTATTAATAGTATAGTAGCTTAGTTTTTAATTTGCATAAAATATATAAATTTTTTTTTACAGTGGCAAATAAAAAATCATATTTCTATAGCCGTAGTTACTATTTTCATCAAATGACCAGCTAAATTGTTGAGTAATAATACATTTTATACTAAAAGAGTTAAGAATAGAAAAGCTATTTCGATGTGCAATTAGTACATTTATTTATACTTCATCTTTAATTTTCTTTAAAATACATTCCTTTCCTAACTAACAAGCAAAGAATCAAACTTTATTTCTCATACTTTCTTATAAATACATTGGAAGTCATTTGAACCTCCATGCTATTCTTTCTCCTTAACATATGAATAGTAATTTAATGATTCAGTATGTTGAAAGCCATTTGGATATCTGTGCTACTCTTTCTTCTTAACATATGAGTAGACATTTAGATATTTGGATCTCTCTAATGCTCTTTCTTCTTAACACATGAATATAAATTTAGCTATTTGGATCTCTTTGTTGTTCTTTCTCTTTAACACATGAGTATGAATTTAGCGATTCAAGTACGTACATATTCAATTTCTTTTATTATTTTTATTACTCATGTTTTGATTTTTGTTTTTTTTTTTTGTTTTCATCAGATTTTTTTATTTCTTGCTATAATTGAGATTTAAGACTCATTTATTCAATAGAGATAACACAATTACACGATTAACAAAAGAGAAAAACTCCTAATAATATAAGAAAATTACTCAAATATAAAATCAGACTTAGAAGGAAGAAAATAATATTCTAATATAGTATACTTTGACACATAAAATGCATAATATATATTAGATTTCGTAAAGTGATGATCTTTTCTCGCTTTATTTTAGTGTTACTTGGTATTCTTTTTTTGTCTAATCCTCATCACCATTTACTTGTTCTATCAAATCTACAAGTCTTAAAACCCAAATGTAAACCATGAGATATTATTTTTAAAAACTACGCATTTTCATGCATAAACTGTGTAGGGTTCTAAATTACATTTAATGCTTTTACATTTGAGTGTCAAGGCATCTATATTTGAGTTTTAGAAATGTTGGTTTATATAGCACACAATAGAATTTCACCCGTTAGGCTATCAATTTGTTTTTCGTAGCTCTATTTTAAATATTGTGTGGCTATTAATGAAATTTTCGATGGATTTCATCTTCATGTTTATGCACAAATGTAAAATAAATGTTAGTTTGAAATTAATAACCTATATAACATACATTATTCTGAAGTACTATCTTTGCGATAGTGTTGTGTCCCTTGGTGCAATTTCAAAGTAAGAATTAACTGTATTAAAATTATATAATTTATATTAAATTTTAATAAAAATCTACATTGCGAATTTATTTTGTCCAATATTTATATTAAATTCTAATAAAACTCAACGCCCTAGATTTATTCTCCAAATCGTTCATTGGTAGTGACCACAACTGTGACACTCTAATAGTTTCACATCGGATGGAAATGAGATTGCTCGAGTAATAATAACTGAGCTTAAACATTTTGGACCGGTAGTTTAGTCACAACGGGTTATTATTGCTAGTGGATCGGGTCGTTATATTTGGTATCAGAGCCAATCACTAGCCGGAAGTGTGTGACGAGTCTTGTCTGAGCCAGGATCTGAAAGAAAAGATGACGAACTATGTCAGGATTCTGAATGACAAGGCTAGCAAGACAAGTCTCACATCGCCTAGTGATCTTAGGATAAAGTAATAATAACTGGGCTTAAACATTTTGGGCTGGTACTTTAGGCCCACCGAGTTATTATTGCTAGGGGGCCAGGTCGTTACAACACCTCCGAAATTCATAAAATTGATTTGACAATGTTGTTGTTATAATGTTTTAATTAAAATAACAAGTAAAAAATTATACTTTTGTGGCCAAACTTTCACAAAGTAACAAGTCAAGTTGTTGACACATACCAATCTTATTTAGGACAAATAAATTACTTATAATTAAAAAAAATTAAATTGTTATGAAAAGAGCTTAAAATAGGAAAGAAATTTGGTTATGTAATCCACATATCTATCTATAACTACATCAAATTAATATATAGTAATATCCAACCTTATTTAAAAAAGTTATGTCTAAAATAATTAGATTTTAATCTTTTTATAATTTTTTATAAAAAGATAATTTTCTGAAAATTAATTTATTAGTCAAAAAATAAAATTTTAAAATATTCATGTGCAATGCATGGGTCAGCAACTAGTTTATTTTGAAATTAATTGAAACAAGAATACAAATCAATGCATCCTAGCACTATATCTTTAATTTGCATTAAAATATATAAGTTCCTTTCTAAAGTTGCTAGTAATGAATCATATTTCAATAGTCGTAGTTACTTCTTTCGTTAAGTGGCGAACAAAATTATTGACATATATATATGGTAATCTTACTTATGGTAATGATATTATTTATAATAAAAAAATATTTAATTAGTATATCTATCGTCAAAAGAGTTAAAAATATAAAAGAAACTTTGATGTGTAATTAGTATATCTATTTCTAGTCTTATCTTTAATTTTGTTTTAAATTGTTTTCTTTTCGAAATGATAAGCAAAGAATCAAACTTCATTTCTCATACCTACTTATAAATATAGTGAAAGGTATTTGAACTTCTCTATTATTCTTTCATCTTAACAGGACGTTAAAAGTCATTTGGATTTCTCTGCTGCTCTTTCTCCTTAGCACATGAATAAGCATTTAGCTATTTTGGATCTCTCTGCTGCTCTTTCTCTTTAACACATGAATGAGGATTTAGCAATTCAGGTATGCACATATTTAATGTCTTATATTATTCTTGTTATTTATTTTTTATTTAATGAGGATTTAGCAATTCAGGATTTAGCAATTCAAATATATACATATTTAATTTTTTATATTATTCTTATTACTTATCTCTTCATTTTTTTTTTTTTTTCGGATTCTGTTATTTCTTACTTGTAATTAAGGTTTAAGACACTTATTTATTCAATAGGGATTAAGCCACTTAAATAACACAACTATACGAGAAATAAAAAAAAACTCCTAATAATATAAGAAATATTAAATCAAGCTTAGAAGAAATGAAATAACATTCTAATTAATATGGTATATGTTAACATATGGAATGCATAATATCAATTTATATTTAGAAAAGAGCCGATCTTTTCTCGCTTTATTTTAGTTTTACTTGATATTCTGTTTTGCCTACTTATCATTACTATTTATTTGTTCAATCAATTTGTTTTTCGTAGCTCTATATTAATATTTTGTGCCTACTAATGAACAAACCTAAAATACATGTTAATTTAAAAATAATAATATAACTAATATATATTATTCTAAAATAGTGTTCTCATGTGGTAACGTTAGCAATTTCAAAGCTAGAATTTAGTGTGTTCAAATTATATAATTCATTCATATTAAATTTTATTCAAACTATACATTGCGAATTTATTTTGTCCAATTTTTAGATTAAATTCTAGCAAAATTCTACGATCTAGATTTATTTTTTAAATTTAAATTCTATTGTTTATATTAAATCGCAGGCGAAACTTGGGAAACTGGACCTGGTAGCGTCCACAGCCCCCCAAAGTTTATAAAATTGCTTTAATAAGTTTCTTGTTATAATCTTTTTAATTATAAAAACTAGATATGATATATTAACATTAATTGTTATAATCTTTTTAATTGATATGTTCGTTACTTATTTATACAGGAAGATACTTTATCAATATTTTTTCTTTCTTTTATAATTTTTATACAAACTAAATATAAAATCCTAAATCTTAACCAGAATAATTGATAGGATAAACTTTAAATTACCCCCTATGGTATAGCTTATTTTTAATTTGCCTCCATATGTTTCAAAAAGTATCATTTTATTTTTTTATGGTTTAGCTAATTTTCTCTTTGGTCCTTGTGGTTTAAAAAGTTGTCCTATGGTTTAGCACGTTTATAATCTTATCATTCTGTGAATTTTTTTAAAATTTTCAATTTGCCACAGTATCTAATATAAACTTTTTAGGTGAAAAAAAAATAAACCACGAAGGGGTAAAGCACAATTTTTTAAACAACGCGAGGACAAAATGAACTAATTAAATTCAAACTTTTTTGTTATAACACATAGTATATTTGATTCATTTTTTTTTATAGCAGTAACTGTCTTATTCACTTGAATATTTTTCTTTTTCCTCTTTGTTGATTCAAGCATAGCTTAATACACAATTAAAACTTGCAAATTTATAGGGGCTGTTTTTGGGTACAAAGGGGGATAAGGGGGGAACTATAGTTCTCCCGGGTGGGAACAAGTTGTTCCCACCCTTCCAATTTTTATT
Organism: Tillandsia fasciculata; assembly: GCA_029168755.2. Lineage (NCBI taxonomy): Eukaryota > Viridiplantae > Streptophyta > Magnoliopsida > Poales > Bromeliaceae > Tillandsia > Tillandsia fasciculata. The sequence goes on along the minus strand of CM054947.1, from coordinate 15,446,052 downwards.
TTTTTAAAAACAATTAAAATTAAAATTTTTAAAATTTTAAAATTTTTAAAATTTTAAATTAAAAAAAAAATTAATTTTATAAATTTTAAAATTTGTAACTTTAATTTTTAATAAATTTAAAATTTTTTAAATTTATTAATTTTAAAATTTACATATAGAAAATTTTAAATTTGTCCAAATTTAAAAATTAAAATTTTTGCACTCTCTTTTGCATATTTTTTGAGACAATTAAAATTTAAAATTTTAAATATATAAAATTTTTATATTTTATAAATTTTTAACTTTAATTTTTAATAAATTTAAAATTTTATTTTTTAAATTTTTTTTTTACTTTTTTAAAAAATTAATTTTTTTATATACAAAAACTAAATTTAAATAATACAAATTATAATTAAAATTTTTTTAAAATAAATTTTTTAAGAGCAATTTTGTAAATTAAAAATTTTCCTTCTCTTTATTCTTCTTATTTTAATTTATCAAACGAAATATAATTTTTCTTATATTTGGTACAACACTAATACTTATCCAAATACAAAATTATATTAGTTCATGTTTGTTTCTGAACTTATATTTATTTCTGAATAGACAGTTCTAACTTATATCCAAACCAAACGCAGCCATATGGTTCATTAGTAGTGGGTCTTTATTCTTCAGTTTTTTTTTTCTTTAGAATTCTTTTTCTTTAGAACATTATTACAATTTGTCAAATTATTTCGCATTATTTAAGAATAAAAGTATTTAAAACTTTTCAGCTCATATACGGAACGTCTAATGCTGAACAAACAATTGCGTTGTTGTTACGCATAAATTCAATCTTGGTGTTCTGCTTCTAGATTAAATTAATAAATTCTACTAAAACTTAATAGTTCAAATTTATTCGTGTCACAAATTAGTTATTCTAATTTTAAATTTTAATTTTTTTTTATGTATTCAACTAAAATTGTACTGTTCAAATGTATTCTAATCATAATAAAATATAAAAAAATATTCAATTTATTTGTTTATAGTTTTGCATATTTTTAATTTTGTTATATTGTGGGTCACATAGTTACTAAATCGAAGCTGAAAATTATTTTTGGCATAAAAAATACTTTTCCTCTCATTTAGTTTGACGTTTTTACATATTTAGAAAAATTTTAAAATTTTTATTTTTTGTATTGTTTTTCACGAAAACGAAAATTAAAACCTGCATAATTTTTTTTTTTTTCATTTATTAATTTTTTATCAATCAAATAAATATATTTTTTTTTCTTTAAATAAAATAAATATCAATGAAAAGTTATTTATTTTATTTTCTTGTACAAATCAATTGTTATAAAACGTAAAAATTAAAAATTATGTTTTTTTTTTTTTTTAAAAAAAATGAGTATAATTAAACACCCCCCTAAATCACTATTTTAAGTGGTGACCCCCCAAATTTTAATGAAGAGGGTTTATATATGTAGGTGTCTGATGATGAGCTAAAGCTAAAAGGTAGCAGAGAGAGCATGATCATGATTAATTACTTAATATGAAAATGATGACCAAATTTATTCTTCATTCGCTCAATCAATGCTCTCAGTCACCATCACCATCATACATGGATTATTCACCATTAATACCTACCTACCAACTACCATCATCGCCATGACTAGTAGTTTCTATGAAGCAACTCCTACGAGGGGGCAAAGATTCTTGTGCTTTATCAGTTGCGCGATGGGTCCTCCCAGAAGATGTACGTGGAGGCATGGAAGGGAGTTGGGGCAACCGCTTTACTCCGAGAGGTGGCGGAAGAGGTCGAGTCGAAGAAGAAGAGCTACATATGACTTTGACACGGTGATCAAGGTGGTGCGGCCCGCACCATTTCAGAACCCCAGGGAGATCCAGAGGGCGGTGGCGAAGCAGCTCAATCTACCTCCTTCGGTGACGGACATATTTGACAAACAAGACGAAGACGACGACTTCAGCTGGGTGGAACTCAGCTCAAGAGATGTCGTTTCGAAGGTAACAGAGAAGATCTACCAAGCTGTGAGGGATCGTAACGTGCTGCTCGTCTTTTGCAACAATATTGCGAATGGCAAATTAATTGACCCTAATAAGTTGGGTATTCCTATTGGCAAGGGGATCCCCAATGCGGTCTTGTGGACCTCTGGGATGAATATTAGCACGGAAGCCGCGTCAGCAAGTGCGGATCTGAGACTAAGAATTAATCCATCAAACAAAGCTGAGGCACTTGATCTTGTGTACAAGGAGGCCGCCGAGATTGCCCGTTACATTGAAGAGAGCAGCGGTGGGAGCTTGCGGACCACCCCGCAATTAGTCGTCCGCTGCTTTTGGTATTGCCTGCTGTTATGCAGAGCGTTTAACCGATCAGAACTACTCGATGATGATCGGCCGTCGGAAGCTGTCGTCAATTATTTTGTGTGTGAGGGAATTTTACAAGGGGATGCGGCTTGGGAGATTGGAAGAGCACTAGCTCCGCTGATTGGACCAATAATCAAATATCAACAACTGCAATATTGGCAGGAATCCTTTCCCACTTGGACGTCGAGCGATTCTCGGTAGCTGCGATATTATTGGGAGAAAACTTTTTCCACTTCGACGCTGAGTGTGTCTGAGTTGTTGCCTCCAAAACTTTATTCATAGATTCCATCACACAAGAAGATTGGATAAAATCGACATTGCCATCAGAGGAGGAGAGTTACCGTTGGATCTCAGTACGCACTCCTCAAAATAATAATCCAGAGTCATGGGATTTCTCCAAAGTATATGGCAGTTCAGATATGTCTAAAGTTTCATCCTTCTTTGGGCATTTTGAGAAAACACAAGAAGTTGATATACCAGACGGCTTCTTCGACCGTTTCAGCAACATTCGAGTGCTAGACCTTCTCGGCTGCATAGTAAGTCCTATAAATTCCTCATTCCTTCGTCTTCTTCGCAACTTGAGAATGCTTAGGCTGGAGCAATGTTCTGTTGATCCATCCTCTCTCTCGTCAGCACAAGAGGAAAAACGACAACAACAACAAGCAATATTTTTTGATAGCTTATTATGGGTCTTGAATTTATACAACTCAGATGCCGATACCTTTCTTCTAGCAGGCAAAGCCTTTGAGCTCATGCCTAACCTCCGGGTGCTCCATCTCACAGAACAAATCAACACTGAATTTTTGCCAAGGAGCCTGTCAATGGCGATCAACCTCAAAGAGCTTATTCTCACCGATTGCAAGGGGTTACAATATCTAAACTTCAATCTCCCTGCAACAATTGAAACAATCAGCCTACAAAGTTGCCCATCACTTGAAGAGGTGGAGTTAGTCGACCCTACTAGTACAGCAGCTCCTTTGCCCAACCTCAAGTCCTTCCACCTTAGCCACTCTAAGCTGATCGCCAAGCTCTCCCTACAAGGATGCCGTAAGTTGGAGAACGTAGACCTACAGGAATTAACAGTGCTCAAGGTGCTCAATCTTTCATGCACGGCAATAAAAGTGGTGGATATCACCAAACTCCCACAATTGAAGCAATTATTTCTCCTCGGATGTCAGCAACTCCATAGAGTAGTCGGTCTTGTAAAGGACCAAAACTAGATGAGATGTGTGTACTTGGATAACTACAACAGCAGCAATGCTTGCGACGTCGATCATTGCCTTGATTCCTTTCGAAATCAAAGCTTACCTGATTTAACCAAGGGAACTAATGATGCTGATCAAAGATTATTCCGAGCTCATGTGGTCGTGAGGGATGTTAGGATCTTCCGGACAATTGATGATGCCTTTCCTGATTTAAGCGAAGTAAAAACCTTCTTTCATATCCACATCAAGGGTTCTTCACCTATTGATCAGAGAGGCTTTAATATTGGTACTATCACCAAATCAAATGCTACTATAACATCGGCATTATGTTATGCAGATGTTTTAAACACTATGACAGATCGTCACCGTCGACATCATCCGTCGCCACCTACTCTGCCCCTAAATAATCACATAGAGGTTGATGGAGGTGACAATTCCCGAATAGTAGAGGAAGATGAATTTAGAGCAATAATGAAATTTGCTAATTCTTTATTTGTTCACGACAACACATCTAATTTTACCATGTACGTTGAATTCACAGATCTCAAATGTCTGCGCATTGAGAGGTGCCCTAATTTGGAGCTTATTTTCTATAGTTGGATTGAGAATTTTTCTTTGGAGAGCATATGGCTCAGCCAACTTCCGAGGCTCAAAGCTTTATGTAAAGAAGGAAGCATTAGGACTGTGCAACTGAAGCATATTTACTTGGAGTTTTGCGCAAGGCTAGAATATGTACTTCCCTCACTGTCGGAGCTACACAACTTGGAAACAATCAACATCCGTTATTGCAACGATCTAACGACCATTTTCAAATTTGATGATGATAATGAAGATGAAAGAGGAGCTGCCCCAATGCTACTTCCGAAACTGAGGTCCATCCATTTACAGGAGCTTCCGAAGCTACAACACATATACAAGCTTAATAACATTCGTGCTCCATCGCTGGAAGAGCTCAAGATTAGGGGGTGTTTCAATCTCAGAAAACTTCCTCTTTTCGGCACGTCGGACGCTGATTCAATGAGAGCCGTGAAGATTAGCTGCGAGAAGGATTGGTGGGATAAGCTACAATGGGATGAGTCAGAAAAATCCAACCACCACGCTTCTCTCTTCAACCCCAAACATTGTCCTTATTATAAGAAGCCTATGAAAGCTAGATGGTTATGAAGCACAGCTCTGCTCCAATGTTCATATGCAAGGTGAACCCTCTCTCTCTCTCTCTCTCTCTTAATATAAATTATGCATTTGTGTGTACGCACACGCATGTGTCTATATGTACTGATGTTTGCCAAGGTCTTCATATGCGTTTGAGAAATAAGCTAGCCATAGTGCAGCATGTCCTTTATTTCCTAATTATAGGTGTGAGCTTGTCTACGTGTGTAAAACTATTATATATGCATTTGATTCCTTGAGACTTGAGTGTGTAACAGAGAAATGTCTATGTGTGTATTTGACTCTTTGATGACAACAAGGATAGCATGTATTAAAATATTTTTCTTATCTTATTTTATACTCTCAATCACCTGTTGTTTGCTCAGTTGTGTGAACTAATTCTACTTGCATTAATTTCTATGTAAAATAAGAGATAAAATTACACAAAAAAATTAATTTAGTGAAGGTTGTCTAATACTTTTGCATGTTTATTTAGGTCTTCTTTTAATAGCTTGATAGATGTGAACTGAATTGGTAAAATTTATATACTTTGTGAAATTTTATCCCTAAATCAATATTCTTTGCTTATAGAGAGCACCAAATAAATAAAACAATTTTAGTACTTTTGAAGTAAAAAATAAAAGTTTTAAATATTCTTTATTTACTAAGTAATTTTTTAATGGTTTTGCTTAAAGCATTTTTTATTAGTGTAATTTTTGGGCAAAACTTGTTTAGTAATTATTTTTGACATTTTATGAATTTCTTAGAATTGATGTGATTTTGTTGTTCTTTTTTTTATAACGAGAATGGAACAGATGACTCCGCTTATTGGTGTTTGGTATATAGGAGTGCTATTCTAACTCTAATTTTCTGGTGGAATGGAAAATCTTTCTTCACGCTTTTTCCAATCTAGCTTAGAAGGCCAAATTTAAAATATTGTATTCAAATAGAATGGGAACTAGTTTGAAAATATCCAAACTCTATTATATTTTGTATTGTACATTTAATTTTAAAATTAACTTAAATTCTAAAATATATATTGAATATAAGTTTTTTTTTTTTATTTTGATTTTGAATAAAATATTTTGATTTAAACCTAAATTAATTTTAAATGCAATCACACTTGAATTAGATCTATGAATTTAAAATTTGAGTTCAAATTAATGAACTTTTTAAGTTCAACTTGTGCTCAGATTTAAATTCAAATTTTTATGCAACTTATAAATTTTAACGGTGGATTCAAACTGCTAACAATAAAATTTACAATTTTACTTCGATAATAATGCAAAATTAATTTTCTTACTACATTTAATTTTAATTCTGAAATTTGGTTCAGATGTGAATTTGAATTATATTTCAATTTTTATTTAAGCTTGAATTAGATCTACGAATTTAAAATTTGAGTTCAAATTAATGAACTTTTTAAGTTCAACTTGTGCTCAGATTTAAAATCAAATTTTTATGCAACTTATAAATTTTAACGGTGGATTCAAACTGCTAACAATTTTTTTAAAAATTTTACTTCAATAATAATGCAAAATTAATTTACTACATTTAATTTTAATTTTGAAATTTGGTTCAGATATGAATTTGAATTAGATTTCAAGTTTTATTTAAATTTAATTTGCGTATTGCTATTTAATTTTAAGTTGCTTCAACATCAAGTTTTATGTTATGAATTTAAGTTTGCATTGGAATTTTAAATTAAAATTCTGGATTCAAATTGGAATTAGAGTCCTAATTTTATGTTTGAATTAGAATTAAAAATGTAAAGGAAAGTTTCACATACCCCCATGTGGTTTATAGCTTTTTCTGTTTAATATAATTAATGTGGTTTTATAAATATATTTTTAATTTATGTTAGCACCCTTATTCCTATGGTAAAATTATTATGTGCCAGTGCCATGCACATACATTGGAAATATCCCCATTGAGATTGATAAAAAAAATACATGGAATCTGTTATAGGTCTTAATTATGATTATTTTTTTAAAAAAAAATTATTGATTTACGGTGCATGAACGCATAGATACACCGGGTTCATCCAATTGCTTCATACTTAGTCCAATTCTCGCTCCGTCTTTCTTACTCCAACTACTTTCCAAATCTAATTAAAGAAAAGAAGAAAAGATATAATAAAGATTGGTCCCAACTCTAAATAATTAAATTAACAAAATAATTTAACTTCAAATTTTAAAAAAATAAACAAAGAAATTATAGAAAATCTAAGAATCAATATAATGTGTTAATATCTTGTAGGATGCTTGTTGTAATAAAATTCAAAATTTCAAAATTTTCAATATTTTTTTTTATTATTAATTTTAAATTTATTTATTAAATTTATTTTTATTTATTATTATTTAATTCTTAATAATTTTTTAATTAATTTTTGAATGTTTTTTATACTCAATGTGGGCTATTAATTGCTATCTTTATGGTGTTGTGAACGTTGGGCAGCGTTCACCTTATACCTATATATATATATATATATATATATTATATATATATATATATATATATATATATATATATATATATATATAGTGTTGTGTACATATTTACTAAACACACACTCATACACATACACAAGAAGAAGAAAAAAAAAAAACCTTTGAGATATTTGATTTATATTTTAATTTTATTTTTTTATATTCTTTTACTATCGGGTGTTGAAATAAATTTCGTCAAACCTCTTTCGCGGTCGTGCTCGTATGAAAGGGAGTTCCGGTCGTATCTTGGGGTGGTGTTACCGATTAATCCCTACGATGGGCGAAAATACGCCTTAGAGCAGTGACTCACACGCTTCCGGATGAATTTTATTCGACTTCATTCTTCAATAATTTTTTAGAATTACCTTAGTGTTTGAACTGTGCGTTATTGCAATTCTATTTATTCATAATTTTGTTAGATAATTTAATCACAATAAAATTTAGTACGATTTATTTTTTTAACAATGCTTTGACCTTTATTTTTTTAATCACAATAATGTAGGTTTATTAATAGTAAAATAATAAAAATATAATTAAATAGAGAAAAGAGTATGCACACTCTCTTATGAGTACTATATTTTTTACAAAAAAACAAAAATTTGCGTACAAAATAATTTTGTTATTTAATGGTAGTAAGATTGACACCTAAATAGTTTTTTTTTTTTTTTTTTGGATTTTTTTGGCTGAGTTTTGGCATATGAAAGAGATTACTAGTAGCTATCTGACGCGGTGGACCGAGTCCATGCAAGATTCTTTAGGCAAGGGTGCTTATGGACCGGGTTCATGCAACAATTATCACTTCCTCTGGTCCACCATCTCTGTCACTTTCTTACTCTTTATAACTCTTTTAAGTTTGTTTGTCTCTCCTCATTCTCGATCTATATACAACGTGTTCGACGAAATGCCCCAAAACCCTTCTCCTCCCCCCAAAACCTGAAATTTAGCTCAAATCTGAATTTGAATTAAATTTCAAATTTTTATTTAAATTTTAATTGTGTATAGCTATTTAATTTTTAGTTTCATTTCGAATTTGTGATTAAGATCAAATTTAATGTTATGAATTTAAGATTGTATTCGAATTTTAAATTAAAATTTTGGATTCAAATTGAAATTCAAGTCCTAATTTTATGCTTGAATTAGAATTAAAAAAATGTTTAAAAAAATTCGCATACCCTCAGTGGTTTACAGTTTTTTTTTTTAACTGTATCATTTAACTACTTTATAGTTTTTGTTTTTATTTTTTGTTAGTACTCTTATTCCGTCGTTAAAACTTAAAACCATTCTATGCTTTGCACGTACATTAAAAATATCCTACAGAGATTGATAATTAAGAAATGCATAGAATCTATTAGGATTAAAAAAAATAACGATTTACGAAGAGGTACGAAAACAAAACAGGACATTTTAATGAAAAAGATAACAGAGTGGAGGAGATAAGGAAAGTGCTAAGAAAAAACAAAAATATTAATGTCATGCATAAAAATTATTTTATTAATAAAATAAAAAAAATAAAAAGAATTTATATATGATATAAAATTAGATTTATAAAAAAAATAAAATAGATGACTCGAAATCAAATAATATCAAAAGAAAAAAAAATGCTGGAGAAATAAAACAGTATCAAATCGACGATTTTACGATGATCCAGTTCTTAAAGAGAATTTCAACCAAACAAAAAAAAATCTAATCTTTAATTAAAAATTTCGAAGGAATAAAATTATTCGATTTATGCATCTCCTCTTGCACTATATTGACTCTAAAAATTATTTATACTCTTAAAAAGAAGAAAAATATAAATTTCAAAACTAAATATCAACCGTTCATTTTTCCTATTTCTTCGCGATCACAACAATTGAAATTAAATTTATTTTTTATTTTTTTTTTGAATTTGATTAGACGTAGATAAATCATAATATTCTGTAGGATGAAGAGATATTCTGCGTCTCTTTAATTTTTCAAATTTATAAACCATGCATAGAATAAAGAAATGAGTTATATTATTTAGATTTTTCAAATTTATAATTTACGCGATGAAAAAATATAAATAATAAGTGTTGAAAATTTAAATAATGATATGAAAATAGAGAGAGGAATACAAATAATAAGTAAAGAAAAAAAAAAAAAAAAGTGCACTCTTTCTCTCTCATGAGCACTAATTTTTAACATTTCTATTCATAAAAATTTTTTTGCATTCAGAATAATTTTACTACTCATTGCACCTAGATTTTATTTTATTATTATTATTTTTTGAGATAGGCGGATGAGAGATATTACTAGCTATCTATTGTTGACGTGGTGGACCGTAAGAGTGGACCGGGTCCATGCAACAATTTCGACCTTAACTAATCCACCATCTCCTCCCTCACAATCGGAATTTGTCTCCCTCTCGTTCTCAATCTCTACACTAAATACTAAATGCTCCTCCCTGTCGATTAAAAAACCCTCTCCTCCTCCTCCTCCACCATCTCCCTCCTCCTCCTCCTTCTCCCCCAAACCCTAACCCTCGACCTCGACCTGACCTCGCGCATCGCCGAGCTCGTCCTCCGCCACCCCCATGGCGACGACCCCCGCTCCCTCGCCCTCGCGCTCTCCAACCTCTCCCCCCTACCCTTCCCCGCCTCCCTCGCCGACGCCGTCCTCAAGCGACTCTGGGACCACGCCCCCCGTGCCCTCCTCTTCTTCCGGCCGCTCCTCCTCCACCTCCCCCGTTGCCATGGCCACGCCATGGACATGGCCACCTCGCTCCCTCCGCCTCCACCTTCGACCTCGCCCTCGACCTCGCCGCGCGCCTCCGCGACCGCCGACGAGTCCACTCCCTCCTCCTCCGCCGCCGCCGCCTCCTCCCCCGCCTCGCCCCCTCTCCCCGCACCTTCTCCCTCCTCGCCGAGCGCCTCGTCCTCAGTCATCCAAATAGTGAAAACGAAGTCTAACAGTAATCTGGTAAAAATTTTAATGGGCAAAATTTTCGGTGACAAAAAAAAATTCAAAACTAAAAATTTAAAATAAATTATTAATAATTAATTTTAACTGTGTATATTCGTCAGATTTTAGTATAATAAGATATTTTGAAAAGCTCCAATTAATCGTGTCATATCAAAATAAGACTATAGTTAATTAAGTAATTTTTGAAGGACTTATATAGTCCGCAGATTGAGCAATATTGAATCCCTAAGATAGTTATCGGATGTGGAATAGATGCCATATTTGGTTCGGCATTAGTTTGATATTTTTGTGATCAGCAGTGATATATGATTGGGTACATCTAATTTCAGTTATGATGATGTATAATTATAGTTGATTATATATCGTTCAGTATATATTTATATCAGTTCATATATCTGCTTTTCATATATGCTTTATATTGCTTTTATACCTATTTTACTGTCTCTCACCCACTAAGATACATTCAGTTGTATCTTATATTTTTGGGTGACTATTTTGTAAGTCAGTCAGATGATGAGTGTTGGGATGATCGATGTTGTAAGGATATCGTACCGTTCCGTGACAGCGGCTCATTCTAAATCTATTAACAATTCATTTACATTATGATTAATTATGGCTTTAGTAGTTGTTTGAATTATTTGAATGTTTAAATGGTTATGCTTATGTTTATTTAGTAAACTCTGAATGCAAATGATGATTATTTGTACATGTCTAGCCGAGCGTATATAGAAAAGATTTCGTCTGTTTAGATCAGAAATCTTTTATGTACGTGACCGATCTAGTCGCGTCCTGGAGTTATATTTCGAACTCTAATATATATATATATATATATATATATATATATATATATATATATATATATATATATAATTGACCGTTTTTGAAAATTCGAATGTGACAAACAAGCAAAAAATTATATGACGAGCTAAGTTGGTGACACATAACATTCTTATTTAAGACATATAAATTATTTATAATTAAAAAAAATAAATTGATATGGAAAGAACTTAAAATAGAAAAGAAATTTGGTTACCTAAACTGTATATCTATTTATAACTACATCAAATATATAATAATATCCAATTTTATTTATAAAAAGTTATATCTTTAAATAATTAAATTTTAACCTTTTTATAATTTTGTAGTGCATCGAATTTTTAATATATATATAGTGTAAATATATATATATATATATATATATATATATATATATATATATATATATATATATATATATATATATATATATATATAAGATACTATTATTATTTGATGTAGACAAATAAAAGATAATTTCAAATTGATTTGTGGTGAGGTTGGAATGAAAAAAAAAAAAAAAAAGATATTTAAAATTTTCTATGAATATAATTTATATTTTGGCTGAAAATTTACAGTGATAAAAAAGTATAAAATTTTAAAAAATTGTAGGTACTATTTTTTTTATGCCATATTTAAAATTTCGTATCTTTTAACCATCCAAATAGTGAAAACGAATTCTAACAGTAATCTGGTAAAAATTTTAATGGGCAAAATTTTCGGTGACAACAAAAATTCAAAACTAAAATTTTAAAATAAATTATTAATAATTAATTTTAATTGTGTATATTCGTCAAATTTGAATATAATCAGATATTTTGGAAAGCTCTAATTAATCGTGTCATATCAAAATAAGACTATAATTAATTAAGTAATGTTTGATGGACTTATTGATAATTGTGTCTTATTGGTTGGCAGCCGGGGCATTATCCTCATTCTTCTGTATTCTTCCTCTTGCATGATTGATTATTGGTTGACAGCTGGCAAGCATTATCCCCATTCTTCTTTATTCTCCCTGAGAGAGAGAAAGAAAGAGAGTAGTAATCGAGATAAGAAAGAGCCGGAGAGCCCGCAGTAGCGCGCGAGGTGATCGAAGAAGTCAAGCGTTGGCGCGTACGCGTGTGATTTTTCGGCATGGTGATTTTAAAGTTGATTTTAATTAACTTTTTAATTATTTAAAACTTTTGAGATGATATTTTTATAATAGATTAAAGATTGAGAATGTTTTTAATGAATTTAAAATTTAGAAATTATTTTTTTGACTTTAATTCCAAGGGTTATTGACTGTCGGTCTTTGGGGGTGCGAGGTTACCGCTGAGCGTGCCATCGTTTTGCTTTCCGCTTTGATTATCGATTCAAGTGGATTTAGTGTTCGTTTTATTTGTGTTTTATATTTTAGAAGATAATTTTGTATGAATTATTATTGTCCGTAATAGTGGATAGTTTAGTTTTATTTTATACTTTGATTTATATTTAATTGCAAATTTTTTAATTTTTTTATATGTTGGTATTGGACGCTTCTTGCGTAGGGTGCGTTCTCGCACACGCGTCGGGTTCTCGCACACGGGTCGGATTTGGTAGTGCGTCCGGAGGATTCCACCGTAGGTTCTGGCGTGACAAATTTTTTATAAAATATATTTTTTTTTCAAAATTAATTTATTATTAAAAAAATAAAATTTTAAATTATTCGTGTGCAATGCATAGATAGGGATGTAGAACATGCCGAGCAACTCTAGGGCCGCTCAGCCCGGCTCGGCACGACTTCGGGCTGGGCTACAGCACGGCACGGGTGTACATGTCCTGGCCCAGCCCAACTCGACATTGCCGGTCGTGTTGGGCCTCTCCTTTGAGGCCCAACGATCCGGCCAGGCCTAGGAGAGGCCCGAGGCTCGACATGGTACGACCCGCTTGGGCCGTGCCAATTAGGCTAGCACGGCTCGAACCCCAGCCTTTGTCCTTGGTGTCTGAACTCCTGGGGAGAAGTGCTCTTGTCCCTTCTCTCCATGAGCACTCCCAAGGTTTGCCAGATCTTGGGAGGAGAGGTTTTAGTCAAATGGATCAAAATTCTATTTCAATTTTATTTTTTTTTAAAAAAAATAAAAATTTATAGATATATTTTTTTAAAAAAATAAATATTTTTTAATTTATAATTATTTTTATAAATTTTAAAAACAATTATTAAAATATAAATTTAAATAGAAATAATTTATTATTTATATTTTTAAATTGTATATATATATTTTAAAAAAAATTAAAAATAAAAATTTTAAAGGGTTCGCTCGAAGCACGACCTAGTCTGGCCCGTGCCTTTCGGGCTGGAGGCTTGGTAGCTCTGCCTGACACGGCCCGGCCTAGATTTGATGGCGGCCCGAAAAATGTAAGCCGTTGTAACGACCTGGCCCACTAGCAATAATAATTCGTTAGGCTCAAATCACAGCCCAAAATGTTTAAACCTAGTTATTATTACTAGCGTCCATGTCTCACAATTCACTTATGGGGTGTCACAGACTCCTTCCATTTCTCGTTTAGGCCTGACGTTCTTGTCAGTCCAAACACACACACACACACAACCCAAGATCACCAAGCGATGTGAGATTTGTCTCGCTAGCTCTGTCATTTAGACCCAAGCTCAGGCGAGACTCATACATACTTCCGGCTGGTTATTGGCTCTGATACCAAATGTAACGATCCGACCCACTAGCAATAATAACTCGTTGGGCCCACACCACAGCCCAAAATGCTTAAACCCAGTTATTATTATTAGTGTATATATCTCTTATATATCCAAACACAACTACATTCTCATCCGACGTGTGATTATTGGGATGCCACATACTCCACCCGTTTAGGTCTGACGTTCTCGTCAGCCCAAATACACACACAACCCAAGATCACCTGTCGATGTAAGACTTGTCTCGCTAGTATTGTCATTTAGACCTCTGACATAGTCCGTCACCATGTCTTTCAGACCCTGGCTTTCAGACCCTGGCTCAGCCGAGACTCGTCACACACTTTCGGTTGGTGACTGTCTCTGATACCAACTGCAACGATCCGACCCACTAGCAATAATAATGTGTTGGGCTCAAACCACAGCCTAAAATGCTTAAGCCAGTTATTATTACTAGTGTCCATGTCTCACAATTCTCTTATAAGGTGTCACAGACTTCTACCGAAATAATAAATCCAATAGTCCCACATCGGTTGGGAATGGGGTTGTGATTGAGTTGATAAAAGACATGAACACTAGTAATAATGACTGAGCTTAAGAATTTTGAGCTGTGGTTTGGGTCCAACGAGTTATTATTGCTAGTGGGCCGGGTCGTTACATTTGGTATCAGAGCCAATCACCAGCCGAAAGTGTGTGGCGAGTCTCGGTTGAGCCAGGTTCTGAAAGATAAGATGACGGACTATGTCAGGGTCTGAATGATGAGGCTAGCGAGACAAGTCTCACATCCCCTGGTGATCTTGTGTTGTGTGTGTGTTTGGGCTGATGAGGACGTCAGGCTTAAACGAGAGGAGTCTGTAACGCCCTAATAGTCCCACATCGGTTGTGATTGGGTTTATAAGAAATATGGACACTAGTAATAATAACCGGGCTTAAACATTTGGGCTGTGGTTTGGGTCCAACAAGTTATTATTACTAGTGGGCCGGATCGTTATACTGTGACGCCCCGCTTCCCAAAGGGTGACCTATTCTAGAACTACTCTAGCTCTAGCACGCTTAACCCTCTAAACCTCTTGAGTCTAGCCACCACCCAACATGCTATAGCCGGGTTAAGAAGTTTAGCCCTATTATATCTCATATATAGGACTATTACAAATCCAAGAGTGTCACATTCTTCCCCCCTTTAAGCCCTGACGTCCTCGTCAAGCTTAAGAACACTCACAAGTACTAGGCGATGTGAGACTTGTCTCGCTAGTCTTGGTCGACCTTGTGGGGAGCTACACTCCACCCACAACGATCATTAGCCAGAAAGTCATACTCTATCTACTATATAACCCTAGCTCAACCGAGACTCATCGCACACTTCCAGCTGGTGATTGGCTCTGATACCAACTGTAACGACTCAACCACTAACAATAATAACTCGTTGGGCTCAAATCACAGCCCAAAATGCTTCAATTATTATTACTAGTGTCCATGTCTCTTATATATCCAAACACAACCACATTCTCATCCGATGTGAGACTATTGGGGTGTAACATAACCTGGCTCTGATACCAAATTTACCGATCCAGGCCACTAACAATAATAATTTGTTGGGCCCAAACCACAACCCAAAATGCTTAAGCCCAGTTATTATTACTAGTGTCCATGTCTCTTATATATCCAAATACGACCACATTCTCATCCGATGTGAGACTATTGGGGTGTCACATAACCTGGCTCTGATACCAAATTTACCGACCCAGGCCACTAACAATAATAATTTGTTGGGCCCAAACCACAACCCAAAATGCTTAAGCCCAGTTATTATTACTAGTGTCCATGTCTCTTATATATCCAAATACGACCACGTTCTCATCCGGTGTGGGACTATTGGGGCGTCATAATTCTCGCTGACCAGAGTCGATCTTGTGGGGAGCTACACTCAACCCACAATGATCATTAGCCGGGAAGCCACACTCTACCCGCTATATAACCTTGGCTCAGCCGAGACTCATCTCACACTTCCGGCTGGTAATTGGTTCTGATACCAATTGTGACGCCCCGTTTCCTAGGGGGTCATCCATCCTAAAACTACTCTATCTCTAGTACGATTAACCCTCTTAACCTCTTGGGTCTAGCCACCACCCAAAATGCTATAGCCGGGTTAAGAAGTTTAGCTCTATTATATCTCATATATAGGACTATTCTAAATCCAATAGTCCTATATAGAGATATGGGCACTAGTAATAATAATTGGGTTTAAGCATTTTGGGCTGTGGTTTGAGCCCAATGAGTTTTTATTGTTAGTGGGACGGGTCGTTACATTTGGTATCGGAGTCAGTCACCAGCCGGAAGTGTGTGACAAGTCTCGGTTGA
This sequence comes from Tillandsia fasciculata, assembly GCA_029168755.2. Lineage (NCBI taxonomy): Eukaryota > Viridiplantae > Streptophyta > Magnoliopsida > Poales > Bromeliaceae > Tillandsia > Tillandsia fasciculata. Next base: position 15,430,081 of record CM054947.1, on the reverse strand, counting down.
GCCAGAGTCTGAAAGACACGATGACGGACTATGTTAGGGGTCTGAATGACAAGACTAGAGAGAGAAGTCTCACATCACCTGGTGATCTTGGGTTGTGTGTGTGTGTGTGTGTGTGTGTGTTTGGGCTGACGAGGACGTCAGGCCTAAACGGGGGAAGTCTGTGACGCTTCAATAACCCCACATCGGATAGGAATGTGGTTGTGTTTGGGTATATAAGAGATATTGACACTAGTAATAATAACTAGTCTTAAGTATTTTGGGTTGTGTTTTGGGCCCAACGAGTTAGTATTGTTAGTGGGCCGAGTCGTTACAGCCGTGGTCGTTACAATCGTGCTGGCACGGCCCACATCACACCCATATGCATGCATGGGTCAGCAACTAATTTATTTCGAAATTAATTAACAAGAATACAAATCAATGCATTTTAATACTACATCTTTTATTTGCACTGAAATATACAAGTTCCTTTCTAAAGTGACAGGTAAAGAATTATATTTCTGCAGCCGTAGTTAAGTTACATTTTTCCTCAAGTGTCCAGCTAAATTGTTGTTGACATTTTGTAATCTTACTTATGGTAATAATATTATTTATACTAAAAAAAAAATTTGATTTAAACTATTTTCAAAAAAGTAATAAATAGAAAAGAAATTTGCATGTGCAATTAGTATATCTGTTTATAGTTTCATCTTTAATTTTATTTAAAATCGTTCCTTTTTCAAAATAGTAAACAAAGAATCAAACATTATTTCTTATATCTGTTTATAAATACATTGAAAATCATTTGAACCTCTCTGTTATTCTTTTTTCTTAACAGGACGTTGAAAGTTATTTGGATCTCTCTGCTGCTCTTTTTTCTTAACACATGAATATGGATTTAGCTATTTGGATCTCTCTGCTAGCTATTTTTTCTCTTTAACGCATGAATATGGATTTGAGGATTCAGGTGCGTACATATTTAATTTTTTATATTATTCTTATTAGTTATGCTTTGATTTTTGTTTTTTTTTTTTGTTTTTACTTTCGTCAAATTTTGTTATTTCTTTCTGTAATTGTTGGGGTTTAAGATTCATTTATTAAATAGAGATAACACAATTACACAACTAACAAAAAAAAGAAACTCCTAATAATATAAGGAAATTACTCATATATTAAATCAAGCTTAGAAGGAAGGAAAAAACATTCTAATATAATGTACACCAACACATGAAATGCATAATATCTATTAGATTTCGTAAAGAGTCGATCTTTCCTCGCTTTATTTTAGCTTTACTCGATATTCTCTCTCTCTCTTCTTCTTTCTTTTTTCTTTTCTTTTTTTTTTTTTTTTTTTTTTTTTTTTTTTTTTGGCCTAATCCTCATCACCATTTACTTGATCTATCAAACCTATCCGACTTAAAACCCAAATATAAACCATAAGATATTATTTTTAAAAACTAGGCATTTTCATCAATTGTGTCTAATGCAAGCGGCAAAAGACTTGATGGTTGATACTCGAGACCCGAGTTCGAAGCTTAGTTGTTTCATATTTCCAGCTAAGTTTATTTCAAAAATAAATGAAGCGGTAACATGCTACCTTACTCTCAAAAAAAAAAAACTAGGCATTTTCATGCATAAATAATTGTGTAGGTTCTAGATTACATTTAATGCTTTTACATTTGAGTGTTAAGACATCTATATTTGAGTTCTAGAAATATTGATTTATAAAGCACACAATAATTTTTCACCAATTAGGTTATTAATTTGTTTTTTGTAGTGCCATATAAATATGGGTTAATGATAAATATATCGAATAGCAGATATATTTCTACAAAATTAAATTTTTCATATTTATCCCTTCAAAAATTTTAAGTTGTTTATATAACCTCTAATTTATTATCGTTAATTTATTATTTATCTTTTAATAAAATACATATGAAATATCATTTTTGTCCTTTCAAATATATTTCTTCAAAAATTTTAAATGTTAAAATAATATAAAAATATCTAAAAATATAAAAAAATAAATTTATCTCACTAACTAATCAAGATTAAGTATTTAACCTAAGTATTTAACCTATTGTTAACTTTATTTTTCTAACGAACATTGACAGTAGGAACATATATGAATAATTTAGGACTTTTGAATGAGTAAATATGAAAAATTGGACTTTTAAAAATATATCTGTTATTCTATATGTTTACATAGAGCTGTATAATATTAATCCTATAAATATTGTGTGGCTATTAATAGAATTTTCGATGGATTTCATTTATGAACAAATCTAAAATAAATGTTAGTTTGAAGATAATAATCTATCTAATTAGAGTCTGGCTGGCATACTTTTATAAGCACGAATATTTCTGTGCTTATAAGTTTTCAATATTGGAATTTTCAAATCGATGATCGGCTCCGTTAGATTTTCTCTAAAATATTTGAAATATATAGAAAATAAATTTTGTAATTTTTCGATATCATTTGTCTAGTGATTAAAATGACTCAAAATCAACGGCTGAAAATAAAAATCTCACAAAATATGATGATATCACATTAAAATTTTAGTTCAAAGATGTTGATTTTTTTTATATAGTACGGAGAATTTTCTATCAAAATTTCAAGCGATTTGAGTATTTTTACACCGTTAAATTTACAAACGACTAACTATGACTATTAAAATGGTTGATTTTGAGTCATTTTGATCATTAGATAAATGATATAGAGAAATCGTGAAATTTATTTTTTATATATTTCAAATATTCTAGATCAAATTTAACGAAGTCGATTATCGGTTCGAAAATTCCAATATCGAAAAAAACTTATAAGCACGAGTCCGGCTAGAATACTATCGATAACACCAAACAATTAGTGCTATCAAGTTTTCAGTCGTTGGATGAAAAAATATGCGGTTAGGATTATAGTGGTCCCCTAAGATTTTTACTATTCAACCAACCACCTAGTAAACCCTAGGGCTGTGTTTGTTTGGGGTACAAGGGGGGATATCCCCCCCCTTGTACCCAAACATAATGGAATGGGGGGGGGGGGATTCCTATCCCCCCTTTTCCCACCTTGTTCGGTACAACCCCGAACAAGGTGGGATTCCTATCCCCCCCTGGTACAAAAAAAAAAAAAAAATCCTCTCTTTACCCTCAGCTCTCTCTCTCTCTCACTTCCATTATAAAAAAAAATCCTCTCTTTTCCCACTAAGTTGTATTTTTAAAATTATTACTTTTAATTATTTAATGTTAGTTTTATTAAATTTTGTATTGAATTTTAAACATAATATCTTTTTACACAATGCTAATATTATAATTATTTTAAAATAATACATATTTTATAAATTTTGAGTAAATTTGATGATGATGTTGATGATGATGATTTTTGTATTTAATTAACTATTATTTTAAAACTAATTTTTAATAATTATGTATTTTTTTTATATTAAATAAATAATATAAACTCTTTATTATCGTAGTCGCCGTCGCCTTTCGGCCTTCCTGTAGCATTATCGTCGCCGCCGGCAAAAAAACCTCGTCCCTGTACCGCATCATCGTTCACAATGCAAAATAAATAATTAATATTCATTTTATAAAATTAAAAAAATTAACTGTAATTTTATCATTAATTGACACTAGTTATTACTTGTTTAAAACATTATATATTACCAGTGGGATTTTTTGTAATGTTACAATAACATTAAACCATTATTAAATTTAGATAATTATCACTGAATTTATATACAATTATATTTTTTAATTAATAGATAAGTACAATAAATATTAAATAGTACAAAATTAATATTAAAACAAATTAATTTGCAGTACATTTAATACTATTTAACACAAAAAATTGATTTTTTTTTAATTATATATCTTACAAGAAATATTTATTATTATTTTTATATCAAATTAATAATTTTTTACATCACAGAAATTAACACTAATTTAATATATTATCTAATTAATTAAATCATATTTATAACAAATAACATAAATAAAAAGTTATAATACATTATTTATTTACCAACTTTTACCCATACATAATAATGTCAAAGGGCATTTTCGTCTTTTTACTCAAAAGTCAACTATTTATCCCTCTTATTCTTCATTCCCAACCAAACACTATTTTTCTTATACTGGTACAAACATATATCCCAACCAAACACTATTTTTACTTTATCCTACCTTATACTCAATTTTATACTTGTACCTGGTACTACTAATTCCCACTAATTCCCGAACCAAACGCTACCTAGGGGATCACTATAATCCCAACCGCATATTTTTTCATCCAACGGTTAAAAATTTGATAGCACCAATGACTTGGTGCTATCGATAGTATTCTAGCCTAATTCTATAAGAACAGTATCTTCGTTCTTATAATAGCACCACAAGTCTAACTCATCTAATTATATATATTATTATTATTATTCTAAAGTACTGTCCTCGCCATAATGTTGTGTTATTGGGAGCAATTTCAAGGCGATAATTTAAGCGTTAAAGTTATATAATTCATTCATATATATTAAATTTTATTAAATCTCTATATTGCAAATTTATTTTGCCCAATTTTCATATATATTAAATTTTGTTAAAACTCTATATTGCGAATTTATTTAGCCCAATTTTTAAATTAAATTTTAGTAAAACTGTACGATATAGAGTTATTTTTCAAACTTAAACTCTACGGCTCATTTTAAATCAGGGATGAAACTCAGGGAACCAGTAGTGTCCACAGCCTCCCAAAGTTCAAAAAATTACTTTATAAAGTTTTGTGTTATAAACTTTTAATTATAGAAGCTAGATATGATATATTAACATTAAACAGCTCAAGATTGTTTCCATTATTAGTTTGTTACTTATACAGGAGATTATCAATATTTCTTCTTTTTTTGAAATTTTTATACAAACTATAATAATTAAGGCTGTGTTTGCTTTGGGGTTAGGATGGGGGATAAGGAGGATATTCCCCTTATCCTCCAAATGCATCTGGAATAACAAGAATATTTTATTCTGGTATTTCTGGTATAACAAGAATTACTGTTCCAACATCAATTATTCACTATATTTTTACTTTCCTATTCTACCCCTAGCACACTACCCGAGGCACACCATATTATCTATTATTGGTTACCCACAAAATTAGAGCAAATAAAATATAAAATTAAATATTATTTTAATAAATTTGATTTTGATTTTGATTTTGATTTTGATTTTGATTTTATCTTATTTTTTGTAAAACTTTAATTTATTAATTAAAATAAAGAAATTAGAATTTAACAAATACAAAATTAGAGTAAATAAAATATAAAATTAAATATTATTTTAATAAAATATAATTTGATTTTGCTTTTGCTTTTAATTTTGATTTTATCTTATTTTTTGTCGAGCTTTAATCTATTAATTAAAATAAAAAAATTAGATTTTAACAACTTTTATCACATAACAAAATTTGAGGGCAAAAAAGTTATTTAACCCAACTAAACCTCTTTACTCCTCTTATTCCTAATTTTCATACCAAACATAAAATTTTTTATCACTGTAATCATTCCAAACGTTTTTTTATACTAATTTCGTATTTTATACTTATCTCTAGTATAACAAAATCTCTTATTCCTGTAACCATTCCAAATATTTTTTTATACTAAATTCGTACTATATACTTATCTCTGGTATAACTAAAATAGTCTTATCCCGTTACCATGATCTGGTTTAGCTTATTTTTATTTTGCTCTTCTGGTGTTCAAAAAAATTGCATTTTATTCTCTTGCGGTTTAGCTTATTTATATTTTTGCTCTTTAAATGTCTAATGAAATATGGAATAACACTCTTTAAGAAAATAATTGTTATCTAGTTAATTACTTTCTTGCCACTAAAATAGAGTCAACAAAAAATATACTGATTTTAATTACAAAATTATGGAAACATAATTTTATACACAACCAATTTAAAACTTAAAGATTTATTAGGGTTCATTAGTAGTGAGTCTTTATTCTTGGGTTTTTTTTTTTTCTTTAGCACAATATTACAATTTGTCGAATTATTTCATATTATTTAAGAATAAAGGTATTTAAAATCTTTCAACTCAATATTTGGAATGCCTAATGTTGAACAAATTATTGCATTGTTACTCATAATTTCAATCTTGGTGTTTTGCTTCCGGATTAAATTCTACTAAAATTCAGTGATTCAGATTTATTTATTTCACAAATTAGTTATTCTAAATTTAAATTTTAAATTTATTCTATGTATTCTACTAAAATTTTATTGTCTAAATTTATTCTATTTATAAAGCATAGGAAAAAAAACCTTCATTTTGTCCACACAATTGTTTCGCATATTTTTTTTTACTTTGCCACATTATGATTCACATAGTTATACTTATTAATGTTTTACTTTTGTTATACTGTAAGGACCTGGTTTTAAATAAGATAGTAAAATAATGCTTTTTGAAAATCATAAAATAATACTTTGTTTAACTAAAACAAAAATAAAACTATAGGTGTAACTTTGTAAATCGCAGGGTGGCAAAGTGAAAGCATCTTAAATTATAGAATAGTTAAATATAAATTTATTTTTAAACAATTATATAATTCATTCATATTAAATTTTATTCAAATTATACATTGTGAATTTATTTTGTCCAATTTTTAGATTAAATTCTAGCAAAATTTTACGATCTATATTTATTTTTTAAATTTAAATTTTACTGTTTATATTAAATCGAGGGTGAAACTTGGAAAACTGGACCTGGTAGCGTCCACAGCCCCCCCCAAAGTTTATAAAATTGCTTTAATAAATTTTTTATTATAATCTTTTTAATTATAAAAACTAGATATGATATATTAACATTAATCAGATCAAGATTATTTTTATTATTAGTTCGTTACTTATTTATACGGAAGATACTTTATCAATACTTTTTAAAAAATCTTTTTTATACAAACTAAATATAAAATCCTAAATCTTAATAGGATAAACTTCAAATTAACCCATGTGGTATAGCTTATTTTTATTTTGCCTCCATATGTTTCAAAAGTAGCATTTTGTTCTTTTCACTTTGGTCCCTGTGGTTTAGCTAATTTTCATTTTGGTCCATGTGGATCAAAAAGCTGTCTTATGATTTAGCACATTTTTTAACTTTATCATCCTGCGATTTTTTTTTAAAATTTTTTAATTCGCCACATTATCTAATATAAAGTTATTATTTTAAAATTTTTAATTCACATTATCTAATATAAAAATTTTAGGTGAAAAAAAAAATACAATTTTTTAGACCAGGTGAGGACAAAATGAAGTAATTAAATTCAAACTTTCTTGTTATCTATCTATACATACATTATTTGATGGTTTGTCATTAAATCACAGTCCAATCAAAAATGCCACATAAACTGTAAACTAAGTTTAAAATATATATCTAAAATAAAATTTTGTAGGGCTATAAATTATTTAAATATTTTATATTATATATATTATATTATATTTACTTTACAATATTAATTATCAAATATTTTATTAATTATTTAATATTATATATGGTGTATAAAATATTGGTATGCATCAGATGTAAGCAAAAATTTCTTCTCTTTTTTAAAATTATGAGTGAATCCTATTCAACATTCTCTAAACAAATATATATATTTGTATATACACCACATTCTTAAAATTCTTTAATAGAAATTTTAAAATTAATTCATTAAATATAATTGAAATTATTAAATTTCGTAGATCATATATATTTAATTAAAATTTAATATTAAATTATTAATCATTTAATATAAATTATAGTGTATGAAGTATTAATATATACTAAGTGTATATAATAATTTCTTTTCTTAAATTTGAAATAAGTTTTCCAACTTTAATTTTTTAAAAAATTATTAAGTTAATTTTTTTTCTACAAAATAACTATTAAAACTAAAAATTTCATTGAATTTTAAAATAAAATTATTAATATAATTTAACTTTAAAAGTTAAAAAAATATTAGTAAAAAGATGAATATAAGACTACTTTATAATTTTTTTTATATTTCTTTAATTATAATATTTTAATTTTAAATTTTAATTATTTTAAATATTATTTACTCGTAGCGTAGCGTAGCGCATGTTCTATACTAGTAACACATAATATATTTGATTCATTTCTTATAGCAGTTACTGTCTTATTCACTCTAATATTTTTCTTTTTCCTCTTTGTTGACTTTTTTAAACTAGAAAATTTGAAAACATAATTTAATACACAACACGCAACACGATTAAAACTTACAGATTTATAGGGTTCATTAGTAGTAGGTAAACTTATTCTTTAGTTTTCTTTTTCTTTAGAACATTATTATAATTTTGTCAAATTATTTCGCATTATTTAAAAATAAAAGTATTTAAAAATTTTCAGCTCATATATGGAATGTCTAATGCTGGACAAATAATTACATTGTTAGGCATAAATTCTATTCTGGCTTTCTGTTTTTGGATTAAATTAATAAATTCTACTAAAATTTAATAGTTCAAATTTATTCGTTTCACAAATTAGTTATTCTAAATTTAAATTTTAGATTTTTTTAATATATTCAACTAAAATTTTACTATCCAAATGTATTATAATCATAAAATATAGAAAAAACTTCAATTTGTCCGCCTATAGTTTTGCACATTTTTGATTCATATAGTTGCTAAATCCAAAAAGAAAATTATTTTCGGCATCAAAAATACTTTTTCTCTCATTTGATTCAACGTTTTTACATATTTAGAAAAATTTTAAAGTTTTTACTTTTTGTTGTTTTTCGACGAAAACAAAATTAAAAACTGCATAATATTTTTTTTTGTTTATTATCTTTTTTTATCAAATCAAATAAATATATATTTTTTTTCTTTCAATAAAATAAATAACAATAAAAAGTTATTTATTTTATTTTTTTCTACAAATCAATTATTATAGAACGTAAAAAATTAAAAATTATGTTTTTTTAAAAAAAAAATGAGTATAATTAAACACCCTCGTAAATCACTATTTTAAGTGGTGACATGAAATTGACCCCAAATTTTAATGAAGAGGGTTTATATATATATATATATATATATATATATATATATATATATATATATATATATATGTGTGTGTGTGTGTCTGATGATGGTGACTTTCACTGATGGTGGTGTATTTACTCTATCCAGTCTTTGTCTCGTCGATTTCATTACTTGTGGAGCTAAAGCTAAAAGCTAAAAGGTAGCAGGAGGGAGCATCATGATTAATTACTTATTATAAAAATGATGACCAAATTTATTCTTCATTCGCTCAATCAATGCTCTGCTCACCATCACCATCACCATCATACATGGATTATTCACCATTATTAATACCTACCTACCAACTGCCACCATCATCCCCGCCATGACTAGTAGTTTCTATGAAGTCGACTCCTACGAGAGGACAAAGAGTGCTGTGTTTGGAAAGTTGTCCACTGGGTCGAATCTGTACGTGGAGGCATGGATGGGAGTTGGGGCAACCGCTTTACTCCGAGAGGTGGCGGAAGAGTTCGAGTCGAAGTATAAGAACATGTTTGACCCGGTGATCAAGGTGGTGCGGCCCGCACCATTTCAGAACCCCAGGGAGATCCAGAGGGCGGTGGCGAAGGAGCTCAATCTACCTCCTTCGGTGACGGACATATTTGACAAACAAGACGAAGACGACTTCAACAATGCTCGTCTTTTGCAACAATATTGCGGATGTCAAATTAATTGACCCTAATGTGTTGGGTATTCCTATCGAAAGTCAGTGGACCACCATTCCGGTCTTGTTGTGGACATCTGGGATGAATATTAGCAGCGAAGCCGCGTCAGCAAGTGCGTTTTGGAGACACAGGATTAAACCATCAAACAAAGCCGAGGCACTTGATCTTGTGTACAAGGAGGCCGACGAGATTGCCCGTTACATTGAAGAAAGCAGCGGTAGGAGCTTGCGGACCACCCCGCAATTAGTCGTCCGCTGCTTTTGGTATTGCCTGCTGTTATGCAGAGCATTTAACCAATCAAAACTACTCGATTATTGGCCACTGGAAGCTGTCGTCAATTATTTTGTGTGTGAGGGAATTTTACAAGGGGATGCGGCTTGGGAGATTGGAAGAGCACTAGCTCCGCTGATTGGACCAATAATCAAATATCAACTGGAATATTGGAGGAAACCCTTTTTCACTTTGAAGCTGATGGAAAAAAAAGAGTTGTTGTCCCCGAAAACTTTAATCATAGGGGAGAAGTTGTCATTAGAGGAGGAGGAGCCATCATCGAAGGAGGAGGAGGAGCCATCATCGGAGGAGCCGCGATTGGAGGAGGAGGAGAGTTACCATTGGATCTCAGTACGCTCTCCTCAAAATAAAAATATAGAGTCACAGGATTTCTTCAAAATATATCGCAATTCAGATATGTCTAAAGTTTCATCCTTCTTTGGCCATTTTGAGAAAACACACCAAGTTGATCTACCAGACGGCTTCTTCGACCGTTTCAGTAACATTCGAGTGCTAGACCTTCTCGGCTGCATAGTAAGTCCTATAAATTCCTCATTCCTTCGTCTTCGCAACTTGAGAATGCTTAGGTTGGAGCAATGTTCTGTTGATCCATCCTCTCTCTCGTCACCACAAGAGGAAGAACGACAACAACAAGAAGCAATATTTTTTGATAATTTATTATGGGTCTTGAATTTATACAACTCAGATGCCGATACGTTTCTTCTAGCAGGCAAAGCCTTTGAGCTCATGCCTAACCTCCGGGTGCTCCATCTCACAGAGCACATCAACATCGAATTTTTGCTAAGGAGTTTGTCAAAGGCAATCAACCTCAAAGAGCTTATTCTCACTGATTGCAAGGGGTTACAATATCTAAACTTCAATCTCCCTGCAACAATTGAAACAATCAGCCTACAAAGTTGCGCATCACTTGAAGAGGTGGAGCTAGCAGCTCCTTTGCCCAACCTCAAGTCCTTCCACCTTAGCAACTCTGAGCTGATCGCCAAGCTCTCCCTACAAGGATGCCGTAAGTTGGAGAACGTAGACCTACAGGAATTAACAGGGCTCAAGGTGCTCAATCTTTCATGCACGGCAATAAAAGTGGTGGATATCACCGAATTCCCACAATTGAAGGAATTATTTCTCCTCGGATGTCAGCAACTCCATGGAGTAGTGTCTCTTTTTAAAGGACCAGGCCTAGAAGTGTTGTACTTGGATAACTACAACAGCGGCAATGCTTGCGACGTCGATCATTGCCTTGATTCCTTTCGAAATCAAAGCTTACCTGATTTAACCAAGGGAACTAATGATGCTGATCAAAGATTATTCCGAGCTCATGTGGGAAATCAAAGCTTATCTTATTTAACCAAGGGAACTAATGATGCTGATCAAAGATTATTCCGAGCTCATGTGGGAAATCAAAGCTTATCTTATTTAACCAAGGGAACTAATGATGCTGATCAAATATTATTCCGAGCTCTTGTGGGAAATCAAAGCTTATCTTATTTAACCAAGGGAACTAATGATGCTGATCAAAGATCATTCCGAGCTCATTTGGTCGTGAGGGATGTTAGGCTCTTCCGGTCACTTCATAAAGCCTTTCCTGATTTAAGGGAAGTAAAAACCTTCTTTCATATCCACATGAAGGGTTCTTCACCTATTGAGAGAGGCATTAATATTGGTACTATCACCAAATCAAATGCTACTATAACATCGGCATTATGTTATGCAGATGTTTTAAACACTATGACAGATCGTCACCGTCGACATCATCCGTCGCCACCTACTCTGCCCCTAAATAATCACATAGAGGTTGATGGAGGTGACAAAGATTCCCGAATAGTAGAGGAATATCAATTTAGATATATAATGGAATTTGGTAATTCTTTATTTGTTCACGACAACACATCTAATTTTACCATGAGAATTAGATTTGGAGATCTCAAATGTCTGCGCATTGAGAGGTGCCCTAATTTGGAGCTTATCTTCTCTTCGTTGGGTGGAGCTAATTCTTTGGAGAGCATATGGCTCAGCCAACTTCCGAGGCTCAAAGCTCTATATAAAGAAGGAAGCATTAGGACTGTGCAACTGAAGCATATTTACTTGGAGTTTTGCGCAAGGCTAGAATATGTGCTTCCCCCAGGGTCAAGGCTACAAAACTTGGAAACAATCAACATCCGTTATTGCAACGATCTAACGACAATTTTCGGCGAAGACGACAATGAAGACGACAATGAAGACGAGGACGATGATAAAATTAAAGATAAAAGAGGAGCTAGTCCAAAGCAACTCCCAAACTTGAAGTCCATTCATTTACAGGAGCTTCCGAAGCTACAACACATATACAAGTTAAACATTTGTGCTCCTTCACTGAAAGAGCTCAAGATTAGGGGGTGTTTCAATCTCAGAAAACTTCCTCTTTTCGGCACGTCGGACGCTCATTCAATGAGAGCCGTGAAAATTAGCTGCGAGAAGGATTGGTGGGATAAGCTACAATGGGATGGGTTAGAATCCAACCACCACGCTTCTCTCTTCAATCCAAAACATTGTCCTTATTATAAGAAGCCTATGAAAGCTAGATGGTTATGAAGCACAGCTCTGCTCCAATGTTCATATGCAAGGTGATCACACACTCTCTCTCTCTCTCTCTCTCTCTCTCAATATAAATTATGCATTTGTGTGTACGCACACGCATGTGTTATATGTACTGATATTTGCCAAGGTCTTCATATGCTTTTGAGAAATAAGCTAGCCATAGTGCAGCATGTCCTTTATTTCCTAATTATAGGTGTGAGCTTGTCTACGTGTGTGAAACTATTATATATGCATTTGATTCCTTGAGACTTGAATATGTAACAGAGAATTGTCTATGTGTGTATTTGACTATTTGATTACAACAAGGATATATAGCATGTATTAATTCATTTTTCGTATCTTATTTTATACTCTCAATCATCTGTTGTTTGCTCAGTTGTGTAAACTAATTTCACTTGCATTAATTTCTATGTAAAATAAGAGATAAAATTACACAAAAAAATTAATTTAGTGAAGGTTGTCTAATACTTTTGCATGTTTATTTAAGTCTTCTTTTAATAGCTTGATAGATGTGAATTGAATTGGTAAAATTTACATACTTTGCGAAAAAAATTTTCTAAATCAATCTGCTTTGCTTCTAGAGAGCTCCAAATATATTAATAAATTAAACAATTTAAGTACTTTTGAAGTAAAAAATAAAAGATTTAAATATTCTTTATTTACTAAGTAATTTTTTAAAGGTCTTGCTTAAAGCATTTTTTATTAGTGTAATTTTTGGGCAAAACTTGTTTAGTAATTATTTTTGACATTTTATGAATTTCTTAGAATTGATGTGATTTTGTTGTTCTTTTTTTTTTTTTTTTTTTTTTTTTTTTTTTTTTTAACGAGAATGGAACGGATGACTCTGCTTATTGGTGTTTGGTATATAAGAGTGCTATTCTAACTCTAATTTTTTGGTGGAATAGAAAATCTTCCTTCACGCTTTTTCCAATCTAGCTTAGAAGGCCAAATTTAAAATATTGTATTCAAATAGAATGGGAACTAGTTTGAAAATATCCAAACTCTATTATATTTTGTATTGTACATTTAATTTTAAAATTAACTTAAATTCTAAAATATATATTGAATATAAGTTTATTTTTTTTTTATTTTGATTTTGAATAAAATATTTTGATTTAAACCTAAATTAATTTTAAATGTAATCACACTTGAATTTGATCTATGAATTTAAAATTTGAGTTCAATTTAAAATGTACTTTTTAAGTTCAACATGTGCTCAGCTTTAAATTCAAATTTTTATGCAACTTATAAATTTTAACGGTGGATTCAAACTGCTAACAATAAAATTTTTAATTTTACTTCGATAATAATGCAAAATTAATTTTCTTAGTACATTTATTTTAATTCTGGAATTTGGTTCGGATGTGAATTTGAATTAGATTTCAATTTTTATTTAAATTTTAATTGTGTATTGCTATTTAATTTTAAGTTGCCATTTTGAATTTGAATTCAACATCAAGTTTTATGTTATGAATTTAAGTTTGTATTGGAATTTTAAATTAAAATTCTGGATTCAAATTAGAATTAAAGTCCTAATTTTATGTTTGAATTATAATTAAAAATGTAAAGGAAAGTTTTACATATCCCATGTGATTTATAGCTTTTTCTCTTTAATATAATTAATGTGGTTTTATTAGTATCAAAATTTAACCACTCTATGGCTAATATTTTTAATTTATGTTATCACCCTTATTCCTATGGTAAAATTATTATGTGTCAGTGCCATGCACATACATTGGAAATATTGGAAATATGTAAGAACTTGAATTTTTGTAAATAAATAAATAAATGAAATTGATTTGAGTCAAGTTGAATCTGGATCATATATGGCTCAAATAGCAATAGGGCCCCCTTTCTGCAGTATAATTTACACAATTAGTGGGCCAGAAATATCACTTTTCAATCCGAGCCTGATCTCGAAGATCGGAGACCACGACTGCGACCGTCACGTCGAACCGAGTGAAAACCATATGCAACTTGTTCAGATCTGACGGTCGGATCTCCCAGAAATCAGCGTTGAAGCTGGCGGGGCCCGCGACTTAAGTCGCGGGTACAAGTGAACAGTAAACCCCGATTTCGAGTCCTCTTCGCGCCAACGTTGGCCAAATTACTATCTGGACTCCTAACATAGTGATTCGAGTAGTCAATTCTAGCTATTTTCGATGTTCTGAACGCAATGGCGCTGACGGAATTTCCGTTTGACGACCCTGGAGTCTCGAAAAGCGTGAAAACTGTATCTTTGCACAGTTTTTATGGACCGAAGGTTTATCCGGGCACTTTTTCGAAAAACGAAGATCGCTACCTGATAGGTTTCGTCGAGCCGGACGTCCTGGCGAAGTCCGTTTTTCGATCTGACGCTCGGATTTTCTCGAAAAGCGAAAAGTGCGCCGAAAAATGCAACTTTTACACATAAACCCCTATATAAGTTGCCTCGGTTTGCGTGCCACTGCTTGTGGAAGGACCTAAGTGTGAGAGTAGGGTTGCTGTGGGGGACTAGGACCTAAATATCAAAGGTTGGTGGACCTTGGTGCAAATTGTCCTAACCCAACACAAACCGAAATCAACTCCACCTCTCTCTCCGCATTGTAACCGTAGCTCGACCCTCTATCCCACGTCTCCACGTCTGTCACCTTATCCTCTTCGCGCACACCCCGCAAACTGAACCGGAGCGGCATCCTCCACGTCGCGAAGAAGGAGAAGTTATAAACTTCTTTTGAATTCGGGGGCTCGGAGAGTGAACACTCGGGAAGAGTTCTGGGCGATCAAGGTTGGTCCTGAGGGTTCCTCGGGGTGGCCGCAACCGAGCTGCAGTGATCCTAACCCGAGACATCGCCGCCGTGCGCCGCCGCAGCATCTTCTCATTTTCTCACTTTTCCGGCGAGGTGAGTTCTTGGGATATTTTCTTCTTTTTGGTATTTGGGCATGTCCATGTTCCTCCTGACACCGAGACGACCCTCCGGGTGCAGGCCGGGCCATCGCCGCCGTCCCGATCGCCGGCGGGAGCCAACCTTGGTCGGAAATTATCGTTTTGGACCGACCGCGTGCTCCGCCGTTATTCGGCCATCAAGATCAAGATCAACACCGTTGATCTTCCTCCTTTCGACGACTGCAACCTCCCCACAAAGTCCTGTCGCGATCAGAGCAAGATCGGAGCCGCGCGGGGAAGCCCTAGAAACCGGTATTTTCCGTTTTGCCCGACCGCCGCCGTCCGGCGCCGCCGCGGCCTCCCGTCGCCGGCCAACCTCACCGGGAGACTCCTGGCACCCGTGGGACTCTATTGATCCAAGTTGCTCCGGCCGGAACCCAGCCGGCCGGAATCCGCCATTAGAGCTCCTCCGAGCTTCGCCGGAGCTTCGTAGCGCCGCCTCGCCGGCGTTCCTCAGTCGCCGGGAACCTCCAGGTAGGCTCCTTTGACTCTCTAGAGTCTTTCCATCGTGTTGCATGGCACCCCTAACGTCGGGTTGGTCACCTCTGTAGTTGCACCCGCATCATCTTCAAGCTCGGACTCCGGCGATCCCCGCCGCTTCGGGCACCGGCCAACCGCACAGGTAGGGTCCTAGCAACATTCTAATAACCTCCACGATTGTATTTTTGGCCTAGAACCCCCTCTGTGATGGCTCTCCAATCTTACACCCGAGAGCACCACTTCGGGCTCCTCTCCGGCCGCCGCCGCCTCCGGCCGCCGGGGCTCGACCCCACATGGACCCGAAAAGCTTCTGGGACCCAGTACTAACTGGTGCTCACCACTGGTGCAGGTCCGGGCCAGAGTTGATCCAAGTAGAAGCCAAACCGAGCCTTGGCTTGGAGCACCACCTTGCTCCGGCGACTCTCCGGCCGGCCTCCGACGCGCGCAAGGTGAGCATTGCACTCCTCTGTCCTTACTTAGCCTCATGCTCCAGCTAGATCTCAAAAATATCGAGTATATGTTAAGTTTCAACATAATGACACATTGAACCCTAATACATCATGGGCCAACTTTTAAATTGGGCCCCGTACCAGCCCAACCTTGTGAGCACGGGAACCGTCTCGACATAACGGACACGCTGAAACTTACGGCGTTGTCGTCGGATTCCCGGATTTTAAGAACGAGCCGAAACAATCAAAGTAACTTAAGATTTCATGCAATTTAAGAAACATTATGGACCAACTTGCAGATTAGACACACATGCTGACCTTAGACAGTGTTTACGCACCACCTGGCCATTTTGTTAGGGTTTCGATGGTCCCCGTTGACCAGGAATCAGATATTGATCGATAAAATGACCGATTTGACCCGTTTAAACTTTCCGTTAGTATAACGACGTCGGGAAAGGGTTGTGTGAGTCTATTACTGATTATATCTCTTTGTACAGGGCCCAGTTGTTCAGCACCAGTCTCCCAGTAGCTGCGCGGGAGTTCGAGGATCTGCCGTCAACCAGGTGGGTTATCTTCGAACCGGGCCTCAGCTTTTTGGCACTCTGGTTGCTTTAGTCCAGTCGGACCCCTGTTTTTGATTCCCTGCTGATTATATGACTTATCTTGATTCATCGTTATTTCCCTGATCGACTTTGACTTGATTAGACCTGTGATTGAGACTTCTTGTTCATGATCAGCCGACTATCATACACATACTCCCTGATTATTCCTGACTAATCCTGTTTGATTGATATATATAGATTTGCATGATTAGATGACACCTGTTGATCCCTATTATTGAGATGTCATTAGAGATGTTGTTGAGATGCATGATTGACTGATCCTGATTGATAGACATTATTCGATATACATGATTAATTGATCCTGATTGATAGACACTATTCGATATGCATGATTGATTCTGATGGATAGATATAGACAGATGATTCCCTGTTGGGATTTCGGCGTGTGTCGACTACTCGGTCATTAGACCGTGAGATTGATCATTATGACTTGCCATGCACTGCTGTACTTCACGAACATGGCCGGGGTAGCTCCCCGTGGAGATTGTTCTTTACCGGTAAAGTGGTCTGGTGATAGACCCGTGAGCCTTCGACAAGGTTATGTCAGCCGAAAAGGGTGCCGAAAAGTGGCATTGCCTGAGGTCCCGCGAGACCAATATGGCACATAATTGGGTATTTGGATTCGACCTTTGATGCATTATTTTTATTCTTACTGTCGCTCAGTTGTTCCCAGCACTATTTTTATGTAGACATGCTTCCAGCACTTGTAGTTCTTGATACATGATCCTTGTAGTTGATTTCGATCTCCAGCATGCACGCTCTACATTTACATGATTGGTGATCACTGATGTACCTTGATTCTAGCATTATGTACATACTGTTCTTCATATGGATTACCTGCCTATATTAGTTGTATCTGTGGCTTATTGTTGGTTACCAGTAGATCTTATTGTTATTCCAGCTTTTCCTATTTGATCTTTACTATCCGCAGATTTTAGTACCCAGTAGGTACGATTAGCTGATCCTCGGCTCGTCGTGCCCACTGGGATACATGTACAGTGTATCTCACACCCCCTGGGTGACCATTTTCCAGGTCCGTCGGGTGGGGAGATAGCGGGACGATCCAGTGAGCAGATTACGATAGAGCTGTCCCCATGAGCATATCCATATTGATGACCTCTGCAGACCTTTACATTTTCCGCATTTTATTCCAGTTCTATTTGATTTAGACATTTAAATATGATGTAATAATTGATTCTGATTCATTCTTACTGAGTAGAGTAGTAGTAGTTTTACTGAGATATCTGTTGCTGATTACTAGCCTAGCCGTGCATGTATAGGGGAGTCTCTGTTCGCGGAATAGAGGATTTCCTATATGTGTGGCGGTCTGTTACGCCCGCTTTGCAAACTCTGATTTATTCAAAAAAAAAAAAAAAAAAAAAAAATTTCAGACCTGATTTTTAAACTCGGGGCGTGACAAAATATCCCATTGAGATTGATAAAAAAAAAAAAGCATGGAATCTGTTAGGGCTTAATTATGATTGTTTTTTAAAAAATTGTTATTGATTTACGGTGCATGAACGAATAGATACACCGGGTTCATCCAATTGCTTCCTACTTCATTAGTCCCATTCTTGCTCCCTCTTTCTTATTCCAGTACTTCCCAAATCTAATTAAAGAAAAGAAGAAAAAGATATAATAAAGATTGATCCCAACTCTAAATAATTAAATTAACAAAATAATATAGAAAATCTAAGAACACAATGTGTTAATATCTTGCCGGATGCTTTGATTTTCTTTTCAATTTTGTTAAATTTATTATACAGTATTATTAAAATACTCATGATGCCCAAATAAATGCTTAATGGATGTAAACGAGAAAATAATGAACTGGATTGAAAAAAGATAAGATAATAAGAAAGATGATGTATTTATAACGATAATTATGTGAAAGAAATTTAAAAAAATACATCCAAAACACAAACTGATATATTCAGTTAGAAAGAAAAAGAATTGTATACAATGGGTTGGATTCTGATTAGACCTGAAAAGGTTTAGATTGGGAAGAAAAAAAATAGTATGTTTAAAAGAGATGCAAAGAGAGAGAATAGGAGAGAGAGTCTTGAGGCCTAGGTAAAAAAAAAAATTAGAAAAAATACAATAAAATAGGTTTAATAATAATAAAATAATAAAAATATAATTAAACAGAAAAAAAAAAAATATACACACTCTCTTATGAGTACTATAATTTTTGAAAATTGCTAGATGTACACCCCGATTGGGGTGTACATCTTACACCCACCATATTCTGGGGTGGGGTGAATTCATCTCGTCTCATTAATGAGACGAGTAGAAGAATACTCACTTCATGATGGGGTGGGTGTAGAATGTACATCTCAATCGGGTACAGGTAGCACTTCTCATAATTTTTACATAAAAAAATTTGTACACAAAATAATTTTGTTACTTTGATGGTTGTAAGATTGACACCTAAATAGTGTTTTTTTTTTTTTTTTTTTTTTTTTTTGTGATTTTTTGGCTGAGTTTTGGCACATGAAAGAGATTACTAGTAGCTATCTGACGCAGTGGACCGAGTCCATGCAAGATTCTTTAGGCAAGGGTGCTAATGGACCGGGTTCATGCAACAATTTTCACTTCCACTGGTCCACCATCTCTGTCACACTTTCTTACTCTTTAAGACTCTTTTAAGTTTGTTTGTCTCTCCTCATTCTCGATCAACGTGTTCGACGAAATGCCCCAAAACCCTTCTCCTCCCCCCAAAACCTGAAATTTAGCTCAAATCTGAATTTGAATTAGATTTCAAATTTTTATTTAAATTTTAATTGTGTATGGCTATTTAATTTTTAGTTTCATTTTGAATTTGTATTCAAGATCAAATTTAATGTTATGAATTTAAGTTTGTATTCGAATTTTAAATTAAAATTTTGGATTCAAATTGGAATTCAAGTCCTAATTTTATGCTTGAATTAGAATTAAAAAAATTTAAAAAAAATTCGCATACCCTCAGTGGTTTACAGTTTTTTTTTAACTGTATCATTTAACTACTTTATAGTTTTTGTTTTTATTTTTTGTTAGTACTCTTATTCCGTCGTTAAAACTTAAAACCATCCTATGCTTTGCACGTATATTAAAAATATCCTACAGAGATTGATAATTAAGAAATACATAGAAAAAAATAATGATTTACGAAGAGGTACGAAAACAAAACAGGACATTTTAATGAAAAAGATAACAGAGTGGAGGAGATAAGGAAAGTGCTAAGAAAAAACAAAAATATTAATGTCATGCGTAAAAATTATTTTATTAATTAACCATCCCTAGTGCAAGTGGCAAAGGGCTTGGTGGTTGATGTCCGAGACCTGGGTTCAAAGCCTAGTTGCTTCACATGTGTTCAAATAGGGTATATCCCTGTTTAATCAAAAAAAATTATTTTATTAATAAAATAAAAAAATATTAAAAAAAAATTATATATGATATAAAATTAGATTTATGAAAAAAATAAAATAGACCACTCGAAAATCAAATAATATAAAAAAAAAAAAATTGCCGGAGAGAATAAAGCAGTATCAAATCGACGATTTTACGATGGTCGAGTTCTTAAAGAGAATTTCAACAAAAAAAAATCTAATCTTTAATTAAAAATTTCGAAGGAATAAAATTATTCGATTTAGGCGTCTCCTTTTGCACTATATTGACTCTAAAAATTATTTGTACTCTTAAAAAGAAGAAAAATATAAATTTTAAAACTAAATCCCACCCGTTCATTTTTCCTATCTCTTCGCGATCACAACAGTTGAAATTAAATTTATTTTTTATTTTTTTTTAGAATTTGATTAGACATAGATAAATCATAATATTCTAGGATGAAGAGATATTCTGCGTCTCTTTAATTTTTTAAATTTATAAACTACGCATAGAAGGAAGAAAAAAGTTATATCATTTTAATTTTTCAAATTTATAACTTACGCGATGTAAAAATATAAATAATAAGTGTAGAAAATTTAGGTGATGATATGAAAATAGAAAAAGAAATACAAATAATAAGTGTAAAAAAAAAAAATCCACTCTTTCTCTCACATGGGCACTATTTTTTAACATTTCTATTCATAAAAAAAAATTTGCATTCAGAAAAATTTTGCTACTCATTGCACCTAGATTTTATTTTATTATTATTATTTGTTGAGATAGGCGGACGAGAGATATTACTAGCTATCTATTGTTGACGTGGTGGACCGTAAGCGTGGACCGGGTCCATGCAACAATTTCGATCTTAACTAATCCACCATCTCCTCTCTCACATTCGGAGTTTGTCTCTCTGTCGTCCTCAATCTCTACACGAAATGCTCCTCCCTGTCGATAAAACCCCCGCTCCTCCTCCTCCTCCACCATCTGCCTCCTCCTCCTCCTTCTCCCCCAAAACCCTAACCCTCGACCTCGACCTCGACCTCGACCTGACCTCGCGCATCGCCGAGCTCGTCCTCCGCCACCCCCATGGCGACGACCCCCGCTCCCTCGCCCTCGCGCTCTCCAACCTCTCCCCCCTCCCCTTCCCCGCCTCCCTCGCCGACGCCGTCCTCAAGCGACTCTGGGACCACGCCCCCCGTGCCCTCCTCTTCTTCCGCTCCCTCCTCCACCTCCCCCGTTGCCATGGCCACGCCCATGGACATGGCC
Organism: Tillandsia fasciculata; assembly: GCA_029168755.2. Lineage (NCBI taxonomy): Eukaryota > Viridiplantae > Streptophyta > Magnoliopsida > Poales > Bromeliaceae > Tillandsia > Tillandsia fasciculata. Next base: position 15,408,408 of record CM054947.1, on the reverse strand, counting down.
ACCTCGCTCCCTCCTCCTCCACCTTCGACCTCGCCCTCGACCTCGCCGCGCGCCTCCGCGACCGCCGACGAGTCCAGTCCCTCCTCCTCCTCCGCCGCCGCCTCCTCCCCCGCCTCGCCCCCTCCCCCCGAACCTTCTCCCTCCTCGCCGAGCGCCTCGTCCTCTCCGGTAAGCCCGATCGCGCCATTCGCCTCTTCCTCTCCTCGCCCTCCTCTCTCCACACCCCCCGCACCTTCAACTCCCTCCTCGACGCCCTCTCCAAGTCCCGCCGCATCCACAAGGCTACCTCCCTCTTCAAAACCCTAAAGCAACGCTTTCCCCCCGACGCCGCCACTTACAACATCCTCGCTGAGGGTTGGTGCCGCCTCAAGCGCACCTCCCAAGCCCTAGACCTCCTCCGCGACATGGTCGCCTCTGGAGTCGCCCCCACGAAGACCACCTACAACATCCTCCTCCACGGCCTCTTCCGCACGCGCCAAACCCGCCAAGCCCTCGACTTCTTCGCCCAGATGAAGCGGCGATCCAAAACGGACCCGGTTTGTGCCCCCGACGTGGTCTCCTACACCACCGTGCTCCACGGATTAGGGCTCAGCGGCGAAATCTCGAGCGCCCGAGAGGTGTTCGACGAAATGCCGCAGCGAGGCGTCCTCCCCAACGTCGCTGCGTACAACGCCCTCATCCAGGTAATATGCAAAAAGAGCACCGTCGATGACGCCCTCGCGGTGTTCGACGAAATGCTCAGTAGAGGTTACACTCCGAATTCCACCACGTATAATGTTATTATACGGGGGCTCTGCCACGCTGCGGAGTTCGACCGGGCGCTCGTGTTCGTCGACCGGATGCAGTGCGACGGCTGCGGGCCCAATGTGCAGACGCATAATATTATCATGCGGTGCTACTTCGAGGAGGGGGAGATTGAGAAGGGGCTGGAGATGTTTGATAAAATGGGTGTGAGAGGCGCTTGCTTGCCGAATTTGGATACGTATAATGTAATTATAAGTGCGATGTTTGTTAGGAAGAGGGGGGAGGACATGGTGGTGGCCGGGAAAATGGTGAGGGAGATGGTGGAGAGAGGGTTTTTGCCGCGGAGGTTTATGTTTAATAAAGTGGTTAATGGGTTGTTGGTTACGGGGAATTAGGAGTTTGCGAGGGAGTTGTTGCAGTTGCAGGATAAATGCGGACGTTTGCGGAGGGAGATCAGGATATGAGTGTGATTTGATTTATTAGGGCGAAGGGCATATGGAGAAAGTACTGTTTGAATAGAGCTGCTTGAAAATGTCTAATAAAGTACTTAATTGATTGATAGGGGTGGGTAATCAAGAGTATGCGAGCGAGTTGTTTGTGGTTAGAGGATAGTTGCAAAACGTTTGCAAAGGGGAGATGAGGTTACGACTGTGGTTGGTTTACAAGGATGGAGAGCTTACGGAGAAAGTGCTGCTTGAATAAAGTTATTTGAAAGAACCTTAATAAACAAGGATTTGTATAGTATACTTGTTGGAGCGATGTTTGTGAAGAATATGGGGCAGGACATGGTGGTGGCTGGGAAAATGGTGGGGGAGACGGTGGTGAGGCTTGTTGCTGAGGAGGTTTATACTTAATGAGATGGTTAATGGGTTATCAGTGATAGGAAATCAAGAGTTAGCGATGGAATTGTTATGGTCGCAGGATAGGTGCGGACGTGTGTGCAGGACGATCAGTATATGAATGTGGTAGGTTTGTTAGGGTGGTGAACGTATGGAGAGTGTATTGAAGGAAGTACTAGAGCTCTTTAAAAAGGCAATAATGAATTATTTATTAGAATCCTGTGAACAAGTTTTTGCAGCGGAAGCGTCGTTAGTGGAGCTTCAATTTTGAGTAGAAAACTCATCCAGCTTCATACAAGAATAGAAACATCAAATTCTTTATTCAATGATGCTGAAATTTGGCTAAGTATTCCAGAGTGAGTTATTGATGTTGGCGGGATAAAAGCGGACCCCTGTGTAGGGAGATTATGATTTGATTTGGAATTAAAATTATGGAGCAAATGCTGTTCTGCTATAGTAGTTCCTTCAATAATAGATGTTTTGTTAGGGTCCTTCCAATAGTCAACTATAATAGTTCCAAATTAAAGTTTCAGTGAAGTTTCAGTTTTGACTAGAAGTTGATTCAGCTTCTTGCCACAGCAAAAGCTTTAAATGACTACATGGTAAAGCCTGACCAAAAAGGTATTTAACTTCTTTCTTTCTTTTTTTGGTCAAGGGAACTTCTTACTTTCTCCTTCGATTATTGATCTTTAATTATTGATCTTTAAGCTACGGAGAGAGAATGTGCTGAACTTTATCGCTACCCAGACAACAATTGGGGTTTTTTTTTTTTTGCATTTATATTGCTCGACAATTTGTGTGCTAATTATCTTGCTCTACGGTAGATGATTCAATTACCTCCGTGCATTAATATCCTTTAGACTGTTTAGTTTAGCGCCAAATCTAAGATAGAATTCAAAGAACTGTTGACAGGAATTCAGTTGAACTTAGTAAATTCTTCGGTTTGGGATAAATTTAATTTGAATTCTATTTTATTTAGTTGCTTGATTAAAGATTTAAAAATCACTTCCATGTGATTAATTTTTGTTTTGTTCTATGCGAAAGAAGATATAACTATTCTAAACGGGGTATTTTGGAATAATTAATAAAGTATCATCAATAGAAATTAATTTCTTACCTTGAAGCATCCGTATAGTCGTGGGGAATGTCAATGCTGTGATTTATTTTTACTGCTCTCCCCTGTTATACGGTCTAAACTTACCGTTACCTACTTCTAATGTCCTTCATGTTAAGAATCTTTAATAAACCAATTTGAATCTACGTATTCTTCTTCTTTTTTTTTTTAATCTCCTCTTGAGGGATTTTGGCAATCTTTTGTCAGCTACCCTCATTTGGCTACACTCATGTTTTTGGGTTTTTGTCTTCACTCGAGTTGTATGCCATATATGGTTTACCAGATGGATTTCTTTATTCTTGTTGTTGTTGCTAAGTTTGCAGACTCATCTTTAACATAAAAGAAATCAAAAGATTAGCAACTACCTGCTGGATTTTGTGGCCTAGTGAAACACATAGATGTAGAGTTCACAGATGGCCAGCACATTCAATTGCTTAGAACTTTGGAAAATAAAATATAAAAAAATTGTTAGTGTATCCATGCTACTTCATTTCCTTTTATTATAGTTTTCATAAAATATTGCTCTCATGTTCTGTAAAATAGAAGGTAACGTCTCTATCTCTCTCTCTCATTTTTCTTGTCATATATATGAGGAGTTAATCAAATATATATTAGAATAATTAGTGGACTTGTTGCACAGATGTAAATTGTCTGACAATTGTTGTTCATGTTGCATCATTGTTGTAAAGTGGATATCTAGGGTATCGAATAGTGTTTCAGCATTCAAAAAAGAGATTTAGATGGAAAGGAATTATATGAAGAAAAGGTCAAAGAGAAAAGAAAAGAGATGATTGTATTGGAGTCCCGTATATAAATAGAACCCTGAGATATATATTTTATGTAAAAGCATATAGGAAGCTAAAAAGTTGCACGTTGTGGGGGGCTTACCCCTGCAAATAAGAAGTTTTGAGCGTAGATAACATTTCCATCTTGGGTGCAAATCAACAAATCGAAACTTCTTTGTGAACTAAATAAACTTAGCCCTTTGAGATTTAGTGAATATTTGCCTTGCATCAATCATGCTCAGTTATGACCTATGGATGCTCATGTGATATTGCTTCCTTTAGTGTAACTTGACATACGAAGCTTACACCTGATAGATTTCAGATAAAAAACTAATTATGTTTGGAGCTAATCTCAACACATATCTAAATTTCTATGAATGCTTGATAGGACTTAACTTCTTTGATCCGAGATAAAGGAAAAAAGAAGAAAAGTGAACCTGTACTTTAGAAAATTGATAACAGTCATAAATCTTGCAACTAGCCCATAAAAGTCACGTTTTAAGAGAAAGGAAGAGATGAGATATAAGAAAGTTATCTGATAAATATTTGCTTGAAAAATGATATTAGTCCCCATTGTATAGCCAGACATCTGCATAAACTTAAAAAAAGGGTCCTATAAGATTGTCGGTTGGCAACAGTTTCATATCTGCCTAGAAAAGAAACATGAAATTCAACGAACTTAGAGAAGAACATCTATGTTTCTCTAAAAGATACTTCTAATTACGTCAAATGTTTCCTAATTAATCGTGCATCTTCAATAGGCCGTACAAGCTCTAGGGGCTGGAAATAAAACAAAGCCCATTGTTTGAAAGGTATATGAATAAACTACTAAGAATACCGACACAACCTATACCTGAAGAAGGAACATAAAAACCAATGCCAAATGTTTTATGACTTTCAAACACTTAGGATGCCCAATTCACTGTCATATGTTTCCAAGACACCAAATTACAGAGACTTTCAGATGAGCCGGTGTTTCTTCTTTCAAATTCCATACACCTTATTCTACTTAGAGTTAAGTTTCTGATTTTATGAGAAGTTTAACATTTCGTTGGACAATAACTTATAACTACTTGTATACGTGATTTTGTGATTTGTCTTCTCAGAACTACTCGCCCTTCATTCATGATAGTATGAGTTTTGATAACTCTACAAGCGATAGTCATATATTTTCTCTTTTGTCACTAAATCCTATGTGAAACTATATACCCTTTAGAAAAATTTGCAGCTGATTCTTTCCTAATCACTTCTGACCATATCATTTTTCTGATTTCCTCATGCTTGAAAAAATTCACAAAATTTTGCTTTCTCTTCTATTTATTGTGACTCTACAAGGATATATTTCTTTATATCTGGTTGCATAGTTGTTAGAAATTCTTATTTTTATTTTCATCTCCGAAGGCATTGATTTATCTTTGTATATTAGTTTTTATTTCCTTTTCACCTTAGTTGCTATTGAAGAAAAATTCAGATTGATTCAGTCTCCAAACCCTCTGCCATGTCCATACATGATGTCCATCCCTACTTGACAATTGAATTGAAAAGAATGACAATATGATCAAAATTTTGCTAGCTTTTCAAATCCTAAATACATGGTTAATTTATACCTTTCAAATCAGGTTCTTGTGGAGTACAGAAATAAGGATCCCGACCATGTCGAGTGGGCAAAAGCTTTAAAGTATCTCTATCTGCCCAGATTGAGGGACTATGTTAAGCGTTATTATCAAGGATTTAAGTATCCATCAGCACGGTTCGTATCCACCGTGTCGTATCGTGCCAACAAGATACCGGCACGATACAGCTCCCGTGCCAGTGGCACAGTTGAAAACCCTCTTTTTTTTTAAATTATTAAATAATTTTCTTAATAAGTTCAAAAGATTTGATAAAGATATATAATAAGTAATTGAAAAATTTTGTTGTTAAAAAAAATAAATATGTCATGCCATTATGTGTCGGCACGCATGTATTTTTTTATTACCGGCACTCATCTACACAACTCGGCACACATCGTGCCATACTGTGTCGGCAAGTTTTCGTCACGACCCCGTGCCACGGCACTTCAATCCTTGGTTATTATCCTTTGGGTCTTTCTTGGGCTTCTGGCAGGGCCGCAACAACTATTTCAGCACTTCCCTCAAATTCTGCTTCTTCTGTTTATAAAGCTCCACTGGCAAAAGCACCTACTCCCACCTCCTCCCCCAACATTGCTTTTCAGCTCCGAGACACCACCATCTCAACCTAAGTCAGGCATGTATGCAGTTTTCAAGGAGATCAGCTCAGGCAAAGCAGTTACTGCAGGTACAAGCACATTTTTCCTTTTTCAGAGAAAGATACATTTTACATGTATACTTCTATGAAATTATAGTAACATATGCGCAATCTGAATATTAGATCAGATTTTACAGGGGTATGTGGTAGATGATTTTGCCCGGATATAAATGTGAAAGATCCAGGCAGCTTAAAGTTTTCATGCTGGTATGGTATGTAATCGCAAATTGAATCTTGCTTCACAGGTTTGAAGAAGGTAACTGATGGCATGAAGACCAAGAATCGTACTGATAGAACTGGTGTTGTCGCCATAACTGAAAAGACTTCCCGCACCGGTTCCTTTTCTTTTAATAGAGTAGGTCCCTAAAGTTGGAATTTCAAATGGGCTGCAAGTGAGTATATTTTCTGTTCTCTTAGTAAACTAAGGGTATCCATTATTTCTTGCTAATTATCTTTTCATTTGTACCTTACAATTTTTCTTATTTTTTCTAATTGATGATGTGCAACTTATTTTATGGCAGATGGGCTGTTGAAAATCAAATCGGTAAGAAGAACCTGATCATTGAAGACTGATTCCAAGCAATCTGTGTATGTTTGGTTGCAAGGATTCAGTTTTGCAAGTAAAAGGTAATGCAAATGTGTTTAATTCTAGCAAGACATTTATCTGCTTAAACACTTTGTTTATACAAAGTGTATAAATATTCGATTTGCTATTCTTTTGTGTATATATTTTGAAAGAAATAGAATCATCGCTTTCTTTTTGTAGTGAAATGTGAACAACATTGCAATTGACAAATGCACAAAAACTATTGACATTTGATCTGCTATTCTTATGCTTATATATTGGTGAAGAACTAGATTCATTACTTGTTTTTTTGCAGGGAAAGTGAACAACATTACTGTTGACAAATGCACAAAAAAGGGAATAGTTTTCACGGTACAAAAATTTGAATACCAGCAATCTTCTTCGCAGCCTCGGTTGTACTAATATTGGTAAAGTACAATAATTATGATTTTATTTCGTTTTCATGGCTCAGGATGTTGTAGCGGCTTGCGAGATTGTGAATTGCAATGGTGTTGAGGTTCAGTGTCAGGTAATTGTCATTTCTTTTTATTTCGTTTTCATGGCTCAGGATGTTGTAGCGGCTTGCGAGATTGTGAATTGCAATGGTGTTGAGGTTCAGTGTCAGGTAATTGTCATTTCTTTTACTAGGTAAACCTCTAGTACTATAAAAATCATCAGGTCATTTAGTTTGTGAGTCACAAGTAGCAGCATACATGTTTGAAAAGTAGACCTGAAGTTGAAATAGAAATGCATTCACTCTTTCTCAATATGGTTAAGGCTTATAAGATGATTTTATGGTATAATTCTGGATGTCTAAGTACTGGTAAGTGGTAACTTTCTTGATTAAAGGAGGGTATCAGTCTCTAGTCTAGTTCGGACGGACGGATATGGATTATAATATAGATCATTTTGATTAATCTAGTGCTTTCCACACTACCATGTTCTAGAAGTTTCATACCAAAACTAGCGAATTATAAAATAAGATCGCATATCAATATATAATATTTCTAAATACACTACAATTTGTTATTTTACTTTGTTTCGGTGTTTTTTTATTTCCTTATCCTGCATATGTTTTCCTGAATCTTTTCTGTTTGAACTTAACGAAATTGCTCCAGAATTTATCCAAAACTGGTGAAAATGCCAAAACTGATACTCAGGCTTCAATCGAAACCCTAGTGAAACTTCAAGTGTTGATTAAGGCAAGAGAATCAAGAAAAAAAGTTTTATTTTATATACAAAATGATTCTTTATTGAAATGCATTTGAATAAACAATAAAGTTGTGTCTATTCTTATTATTTTCTTAACATAAGTGCTTCATAACTAAAGTAGCTAGTTCTATGCTATTTGGACTCTATAGTTGGAGATTTTGGAGTAGGTACTGATCATGTATGATTTGGTTGAATCAAATTAAGTTGACTAGATAACAATTGTAGCATGTATTCATTCTACAATTCCTTTAACTTGCAGCTTCAAGTAATTACCGTTATCATTTTCCATGGTTAATATTATCACCTTTGTCAAATTATTACTTTATGCCATGCAGGGTACAGCACGAACAATATCAATAGATAATACGTCGGGCTGTCAATTGTACCTCAACAATGATTCATTGGGAGCATCTATAACCACCGCTAAGTCTAGTGAAATTAATATTATGGTTCCTAGTGGTGGCCCTGACGGGGGACTGGGTATGGCCTTTTCCATTGCACTTGTTATAATATCTTGAAATGACAACTGCGTCGTTTTGAATCACATATTTTAAAGGTTCCTTCACATATTTAATTGCTGCTTCGTAAATCTTAATTTTCTAAGATTAGCCTTAAGTTTGTCTTATTTTAAATCACATCGATCACAAAGTTCGTCCCCCTTTTTATTTTAATCACATTTGTAAATTATTACAAAGGAGGTCAGGCTGGCAATCTTCTGAATACATGAGTAAATGTGAAGAAATTTTTGCCAGATTGATCTGCAATTTCAAACAGTAGATAGTTCTAAGCAAGCAACCGGGAAATACCTTCTTAGGCCCATTTCTCTGTTTAGTGTGATTAGAAGATTTGTTTGAGCTTTGGTTACATTACTATCATCAATCCTTCGATCTTTTCTATTGTTATCTGAGTTTTGGTAGAATCCTCTTTCAAATATCATATTGCAGTATGATAGTTCCTCATAAATTCATGCGGGTAGCTTTAGTTATCTTTACTGTTTCTTTGATCACTTGTACTGCTTATTAATTATTTTGGAATTTTCTTCTCTTTGTAGATTTAGGAATATCCTTCGTGGTGAAGCATCATATGCCCAATAACTCAGGATTAACTACCTTTTATCTAGTTACTCACTTTTTTCATCATCAATGATTTTTCATATAGTTTTTTTTTTCATATTGTTTGGTATTTAGAACTTTCTCGTATTTTTACGCCATAGCTCAAATTCAAATTCAAAATATTAGATCTTATCCATTTATGTAATGGTTGTCAAAATTTTATCAAACAGTAATTGAGATTACAGATCTATTGTCAAAGAGATTAATCTTATCAGATGAGAAAAAAGTTGTTCGAAGCACAGGTGAGTTTGTTTGGTCAAACTCATCAAAAAAAGATATGGATACGATCTTTTTTGTAGTATGTACAAGTAGAATGAATATTTGTTAGTGAAATTACATATCACTATGCAAAGTTAAAATAAACTTGGTGAGTATTTCAGTTTCAGTTTAAATAAACTAGGAAAACTACATATCAGAACTGGAAGTTACATATGATAACCCATATTTAATCACATGAAAGCTAAATTTCTCATATTCCCTGAAATTGATCAACCATTCAAAAGAGGAGCACTTTTGAGTCATTTGGCCCTGAAATTCAGGGTTAGGTTGCCTGATTGAAATAACTTAAATGTTACTGAAGTTTGTTTCGACTTTCGAAGTTTGTGCAATGATCTACAATTGACGAAATGTTCAAGGGAATCTGGAATATTTTCCCCTAATTTCTTTTCTTATTCTCCAGTATTATCATCTGTTTACAATTATTGTCTCAATTTGTTTACTCCTCGTTGATCTACTATGTGATCCCCAACTGCATCATTTCTTCAATAAATTGTAAAAAGTAAAAAAGTAGAATATGGCACGGAATTTTTTTCCCCTCGAATGTCGCAGGTGGAACATGCATTACCGCAGCAATACATACACAACTACAAAGATGGCCAGTTCACGACCTCTCCGGTTTCTCATTCCGGTGGGTAAACTCTTTTGTACCAATTCTTCCTTTATATATTTGTTTCTTGTGTCGCTTCATTTTGTGATGTTTTAGAGAGCGAGACTCCACAGCACTGATTGGTTTGCGGGGTTTGTTTTCTTTAAGTTTTTATTTTGGTTGTGCCCTACTTTTTCACGGCCTTCTTTTGTATTCTTACAATTGTTTTATTCTTCTGTTTCGCGTGTTGTTTTATTCTTCTGTGTTATCGTGAAAAAAAACTATTTGTTGCATTGCGCAATTTTTCATTTTTTAACCGCAATTTATTTGGCCTTATAAAATCCTTTGCAGTTTGAATAATAAGTGATTATTAACATAACCCTTAGAAAATACACATTGTCTTGAAAATATCAAGTTGTTGGGATGGAGAGGTTTCAGGATGTTTGGATTTTCGCAGACTCTGAGCTCTTAATTGATATTCTAAATCACTTGGAGTTATATGTTTACTTATTATTAAGTTTGCAAGAGTTAGTTGACTTAGTTATCAAATTTACATTTTAAGTTCTTTTTACTGCTAAAGAACAAAACAATGTGTCAGCTGTACTCGTTCTGCTATGTCTTTGCCTTTCAATTAGAAAATATTCAATTGGTATATCTTAACATAGCTACATTTAACATGTAATCTTATTCAATCTTTCTTAAAAAGTAAGATCATCTTACACTTTCCAACTGTGACTCCTTACTCTCCAGAGGGTCACCTATTTTAAAATTACTGTAGTTCTAGCATGCTTAATTTTTTTAACTTTTTGAATTTAATTATCGTCCAATATGTTATAGCACAATATGTTATAGCGGGTTAAGATGTTTAGTATTATTATATTATATATATAGTATTATTAAAAATTCTAAGAGTGTCAGGTAATTAGTACTAGTTAAAGAACCCGCGCTTCGCGGCGGTCGAATAAATTAATATTTATAATTAATAATTATTAAGTAATAAATAATAAATTATTTAATATATTATAAAGTTTTCAAATTTATAAGTTAGAGAAAAAAAAAGAGCACAAAAGTACAATTAATACATATAACAGTTGTTTACTGATTCAGTTTTGATAACTCAGAAAATGTGTCTCTAGGCGAGAAAAAAACAAATGAAAAAGAGGCAGAATAGTTCCACTGGAAACATAACCTGCAAATTAATTTGGAGTGACATGAAAATTTACTGTTGAAGTTTGTGAATTTACATTCAAGCAGATAATTCACATTGATGTCACAAACAAATGAGAACTTATCATGAGATAACAAATGCATCGATTCAAATAGATTCATCAAAAGGTTCAGGAAGATATCAAATTTGGCAAACATGAAGCTCACTACAGAGGCAACAGCTAACCTAGAAGCATGCTAATATATCATGCATCGTCTCAAGTGTTGCCGCACAAAATTAACAATATAAAAAGAGCCAAAAGAGATGCGGAAAAGGGAAAAGAGCCGAATAATTTAGCTTTGCTCCTCACCGTCGGCAGCGTCCCTTTCTTCTGCAGCAGCAGCCATCAATTCGTCAAACTTCTCCGTCTTTCCCAGCAATATCTCAATCTGCAAATTAGTCCCAAATTTAGTACAAATTAGTCCCAAATTTAGTGAAAAATAGTTATGTAATCAGATCTAACCATCTTCTCTTACAATACCATCATGCTCATCAGAGGAATAAGGGTCCAATGCAACATCAGTGTAAATAGCCTATGATAGCAGAAAAGTTTAGTTAGGAAATTATATTTTGGAGTCGAGAACCATACGCAAAGAGCACCACATGGCTCACAATGTCAGGGTACTTGTCCTTGAGTAGGCGAATTGCTGGAGGGACCAAGTATTAGCTCAATGCTATCAGAGAACTTCGCAATATCCCGAAAAATCAAAACGCAAGTAAAAACAATTATCACAAATAGTTCAGATCTACACGATTTGGTCGGAAACAAAGTGATAACATGCTAGAACTACACTTCAAGTATCAAAAGAGTTCTGAAATTACCAAATTTTAATATACTAATTAGCATCCGGTAGCTAAGAGTCATAACATTTTCTGAGTAGTAGGTGTAATGGCAAATGTGGTCATTAGAGTAGTAGTAGTACAAAAATGACCCCAGCTATGGTATTGATCACCATTGTGTGTGTTCCTTTCAGCTGAAAAACAAAATCTTGTTGGCAAGTGGTGAGGATATTTCAGAAGGACTATTTCTGTACATGTCAGTGAATCGTAGAGGTATTAACTGTTCATTTGTGGAGGAAGAGATGCAGAGCAGGTTTGGATCCTAGCAATCATGCCAAAATTCTCTGCATGGTATGATTCTGTTGATAAACTCATGATCTAAAAGCTAAAAATCTATGCTACTCGAATCTGCATTTCAGATTAAGCATACTAAATCGAAAAATTCTCACTCCTGCATAAATGGTTCCACACATTGTAGGCGTTGCATACATTATAGGTCATTCATCACACAGCAGAGACACCTCAAGGAGGAGAAATAAGTTTTGCTACAAATGAATTGCGACTTGCTATCATACCTGTGATGAAGCTTTTGCCTTCTACACAATCAGCTAACATTTTCTGAGTAGTAGGTGTAATGGCAAATGTGGTCATTAGAGTAGTAGTAGTACAGAAATGACTCCAGCTATGCTATTAATCACCATTGTGTGTGTTCCTTTCAGCTGAAAACAAAATGAGCAGTTAACATAAATGCATTAAGTATTTCTGACACCTTAAAACTGTATTTAACACTTTAGCGTAAACTGTATGAAACTCTTCATCTCCACACATCAAAGTGTTTAATTGGTTGAAAGAATCTAACTGAACCAAGTAGTCAGCACCACTCAATTATTGATTCACCCAAGCATTTCCATATCTGTATAATCTGATAAGGCAACGAAGTCAAATATCAAGACCACATCCTATGATTCGGTAATTTACAGTTTCATTCTGATGAGTCCTGCATTACTGGATAATAAGATGATCCATGGTTAACCACTGAAACCTGACCTACAGCAAGATTGAAGGATAGGGCACAGTTGTATACAGAAGTGAGTAGTAGGTTAGAACTCTGTAGCAGGTTACTGGCCACCAGCACAGGGATAGAGCACACTTCTGTAGAAGTGAGTAGCAGGTGATGATGGCAACCAACCTCAAGTGAGTAGCAGGTGACGACGGCGACCGACCTCATCATCACCAGCCACCAGCACTCGTATAGAAGTGAGCAGCAGGTGACGACGGCGACCAATCCCATCATCACCGGCCACCAACACTTCCGGATGGTAAGCAACATAAATTTCACTGGATGGTAAGCAACATCAATTCTCAACACCATCTGCAAACTCCCTGATGCAATTAACTACTATTATCCCTCTATAATGAGAATGACAAAGAATAAGATGTTAAGCTGTGAAGCCGAAGGGAAGCATCTTGCTGTGCTGCAATCTGTATAATTATAATACCAAATTAACTGGATAAAGCGAAGAAGATCTGACGACTACAAAAAAAAATAAAGGTAATGAATGTACAGAGACACTCTTATCTATATATAGGCCATTTTAAAATAAATCCCTCACTTCCTTTTCTTTTTCAAATGGCATTGCATCAACTTTTATCTGGAGAGAGGGGGAGATAAAGAGAAGGAGAGAGAGTAGTAGGTATATACCTTGTGAGCGGCGGAGTTGGTGAGAACGGTCCGCGGCGGAGTTGGTGAGAACATGGCACAGAGAGTCATGGATATGGCGCAGAAAAGAAATACAATATTGTACATTTGTAGACAAAATTAATGCAAAGATACAGTGGCGCACACGCCTGTATCTACATTAATGCAAAACTCTGCTTGCATTAATGCAAAGATGCAATTTGCTAATTAACATTGGAGGAATAACTAACTGCCTGATAAAACAAAAAGGGCTGTCTTCACAATTATACTGAAAAATTTTAGACATTTCATAAACAACATCCGACCTCGTAAGCTATTGAGAACCAAGAATTGCTATACACATGGGTCGATGTGCACACTGATAGTGGGTTCTTCAAGTACTATTGAGATAAGTATAATAAATGAGGGGGCAAGCACCAAGCATGCAGTCACTGTCTTTCCAGAATCTCTTGAATATACTACAGTAATCCAATTTATTATTCAAGGATTATATGTAAATATGCACACACAAAAACACACACGTCCCCCCCCCCCCCCCCCCCCACACACACACACAGAGCATTGCACAGTATGCATACACTGAATAATGAAGGAAACTGTATGCAGCTGTACAGATCCTGCTTTAATGTATGAAAGAAACTGTATGCAAAATCATCTCTTTGTGTACTCCCTGTAAGATCTGGAATTTCATACTTTTTTGAAAATATAGTGTCTAATAGGGTGCATATTGAAGTTGGGTATCTAATTTACCAACCCCAATTTGAGCATTGCACAGTATGCATACACTGAATAATGAAAGAAACTGTATGCAGCTGTACATATCCTGCTTTAATGTATGAATGAATTGCTATTCTCAACTTATTCCTGGGTTTTATTCCTATTCCCTTGTTCATGTTTATTTCTAAGATGATCCATGGTTAACCACTGAAACCTGACCTACAGCAAGGTTCCTTTTTTTCTGGGAATTAATTAGTTTCCTACTTCGAAGTGATGATAATGGAACATGGGATGACACCTTAAATCAGGCTATAGTTCATGATTGCTGCGACTGTACATTAACTTTGAGTCACTAATTTGACAGTTAAGATGTATAGAAGATAATCTATAGTGGCTTTCACAGAAGTGCAAAATCTAGCAATTTTTAAAATTTGATGGCTTTCAATGCCTTGGCATAAAGCTTTTAACACTTTGAAGATATACTCAGGACCCATTCAGCAAGTTTAACAAAAGTTGTTCCTAATTTCTAAGAAAGTCTGCTTAGGACCTTTAACTAATAAGAAACTAATAACAAACTGAAATCTGGTTAGAGGCCAAATTTTCAGTTAAATTCTTCAGTAGCAAAACTTTTAGCATCATCGAATGAACTAACCATGTGAATATATTACTGTTTCGTTCATCATCCGACTAAACCAAGACGAAGAATTAAAGAGAAAATAATGACACTTAAAGCTAAATATTTATGTCTTATGTAGGCAAGTATACACCAGATAAGTTCATCAAAGAGTTATATTAGTCAACTTGCCTTCTATTAGGGGAACAGGTAACTTCGGACTCCTGTAAATAGTAGTTTTGTGATCAAATCTGACCGAATGAGTGCAAGTATGTCCTACTCAAATTGGCTGCTCAAACATGAAATAAATACTATTTGTGATCATGAATGCTCCTATAGAGAAACCAATTTAAGCAAAACTACAATTCTGGTCACTATGCAAACTACTTTGTTCTCACTATTAATTCCTGAACAAAGTAGTTTGCTTCAGTCGGTGAGAACAAAGTAGTTTGCATCTTACATAGCAAAGGAATAGAAATTGTCGATCTCTAAATTTATGAAGTATCTCATGGACAGCTTGCAATTATTTCTGTGACATATCAGTCTAATAGTACTTTACAACACACTCGATCGCCGTATAATTGCAATTGCAGGGAAGAAAATGAAACAGTATCGAGTTGCACCTGATTTCTTCTTGACACAACCAATGTATAATCCCTGGATTTCCACTGTCTGCTGGATGTAAGAAGCTGGAGGAACATGTAAAGAGTCAATGGGAGAGGTAAAAAATAAAAAAATTAAAGTAGAATTGGCAAATAAGAGCAGAAACCCATACTCATTGAACTCTGTTAGATTAAGAAGACCATCACCATCCACATCAAAGCTAAGAAAAGATGATCGGAATTTTAACTCAAAGATTTAATTTTGCTACATCATAGATTAATTTCAAATTAAAACATAAACGAATGCGGACTCTAACAGAGCAAAGCATTAATGACACAGTAAAAAAAACAAACAAACAAACAAAAAAAAGGGGGAAATTTTAATTAATCTAAGGGATCTAACACTGACCGTGGAATGAATGGGCCCAACTGGGGGGCTCGGACTCGGCGAAGGAGATGAACCCGTCGCGGTTCTTGTCGTGGAGCTCCAAATCCCGCAGCGTCCGATGCATCACCTCGCGCTGCGCCTGGGCGAGGTTCCACTCCGTGAGCTCCTCCGCGGTGACGGCCCCGTCCGCGGGCGCCACGTCGACCTTGGGGAAGAGCTCCTCAATGCGGCGCGTCACGTTGAAGCGATCCTCATCGTTGATGTAGTCCTCGGCGTCCATGAACTCCTCCCACTCGGGCTGCGACTCCATCCCCTGCGCCGCATCTCCCCCTCCTCCGCCTCCGCCATGGGTTAAGTTGTAGTGCGCGCGCTCCCACTCCCGATCCTCGCGGCGGCGCTCGATGCCGGCGATGATCGGATCGAACGGGACCTGGTGTTCTCCTCCTCCTCCTCCTCCTCCTCCTCCTCCGCCGCCGCCGCCGCGGGGAGCCAATGAGGAGCGGAGCTTGAGGCAGCGGTGGGGGCGGAGTTGGTGGTGGGTGGGGTAGAAGGAGAGGAGGAGGAGGACGAAAAGAGGGAGTTGGTGAGTAAATCCGGAGTTGGTGAGTAAATCCGCTGAGGGAGAGAGAGAGAGGGAGAGAGGTCTTGTCTCGTGTACGGAAAAATCTGTCGTGAAGGAACGGGTCAGCGGCATTTGCGAGGCTTCCAAGCTTCCCAAACTTGGAGAAAAGCAAAAAAAAAAAAAAAACGCGGAGAGCTAAAGTCGGAGAACGGGAGCTTGACACGTAAGCTCTCTAAAACTCCCGATTCATGTTTCTTATTGATATCTGTTCATAACTATATCTAATATATCATCTTATCCAATCTAAAGCTATATATCCAATTAAGTTTTATTTTTTTATTTAATTTTTAAGAAATAGATTATTTTTCTTAAAAGTAACTTATTAATTTTTTTAAAACATAAAATTTTAAAAATATTTGTTTGCAAAAGCATCAGTTAATGGTTTGTTTATTTTGAAATCAATGGACCCAACTCCCAAGTATATGAACTCCTGAAGCCAAATATTTAGATTGTGTTAAGATAGTTCTTTCCCAAAGTAACAAGCAAAGAATGATGCTTTGGTTTCCTATAATGGCAAATCAATTTGGGTATACGTGCCCATCTTAATTAAATAAATTTTATATGTTATAATTAGGAAAGTTTTAAAGTATAAAGGAAAAAGTTAAAAATAAAAAAGAAATTTAGATACGTAATCAGTATATCTATCTATATCTAGAGCTGATATTTAATTTTATTAGATTTTTTTAAAATATATCTAAATCTAAAATATAATCTTCTTAAATTATTTTTTAAAAAAATTCTCTTTGAAAATAATTAGATTGATTTTAAAATTTTATAAAATAAATTATTTTTCTTAAAATTAATTTATTATTTTTTAAAAAATAGAATTTTAAAAATGTTTATGAGCAACGCAATGGTTAACTAATTTATTTTGAAATTAATCAATCCAAGAGTATAAAAGCAAAGAATCTCAAACCCTGCATGTTTAAAGTAATTTAAATTATATTTTAATAGTGGGATTTTTATTTTTGCTAAGCTATCTCTTGTATCGATCCATCCCAATAAAATAATAATAATTCGTTGGATCCGAATCACTGGTTCAAAATGCCTAAGTCCAGTTATTGCAGCCCAATATTACCCGACGATGTGAAATTTGTTTTGCTAATCTCGTCATTCAGACTCTGGCATATTCTGTGACATTGTCTCGTCATTCAGATCAGATCCTGACATATTCTGTCACATGGTCCTTCGAGACTCGTCACATATTTTCGACTACTGATTGGTTTGATACCAAATATAATAATTCACTAGCAATAATATCTCGTTGGGCCTAAACAACTCAAATGTAATGACCCATCTTACTAGCAATAATATTTCGTTACACCTAAACTATCGGTCCAAAATACTTAAGCCCGGTTATTATTATTTCTGTCAATGGTCTTTTATAAACTCAATCCGATATAGAATTATTAGGGCGTGACATTTTTACAAATAATTAGGTTTTAAACTTTTTTTTAATTTTTTTTTTTTTTATAGAATATATTATTTTTCTTAAAATTGTTATTTTTTTAAATAACAAAATTTTAAAAATATTTGTGTACAATGCGCAGGTTAATAACTAATTTATTTTGAAATTGATCCATCATAGCATACTAAAGCAAAGAATCCCAACCCTGCCTCTTTAATTTGCTTTAAAAAATCAAAACCCTGCCTCTTTAATTAGCTTTAAAATTGGTTCCTTTTCAAAGCAACAAGCAAAGTATCAAACTTTAGAGCATAAGCTTCTCACTTCATCTGGCCACAAACCAAATTATTGATACATAACAATCTTCCTTAGACCCGTTTGGTATTTAAGTTTATCTAATATTATTTGATAAAATAAAGTTGGGGTATACTAGCTTTTGTTTTTTTATAAAATAGAGTTAGGTATATACTTCTGTGTTTTTCGGTGAGATCGCAGAAAATATTTCATCACACTATACAAAACCCATATTACGTATGAAAATAAATAAGTTATTTTTTATCGTAGTTTCTCATCTCACATAACGCAATCTTTCTGTAATTCTAAATGGAGCCTTAATACAATTATTATATTTTTTATAATTACAAAATATTTAAACTATTGAGTAAAGATTAAAAATAGAAAAAATAATAATGGTGCAATCAGCATATCTATCTGCAACTAAATCTAATATAAAATTTATGCAATCTTATTTAGAAAAATTATTCCTATAAATTATTAGGCTTTAAATTCTTGATAAGTTTTTATAAAATAAACTATTTTTTTCTCAAAATTACTTTATAATTTTTGAAAAATAAAATTTTAAAAATATTAGTATGCAATGCAGTAGGTAAATACAAGAAGCAAAATTGTTGAACATGGCAATCTTATTTATAACAATTTCATTACTTATAATGAAAAAAATTTAAATAATTATTAAAAGAATTAAAATTTAGAAGAAAATTTGAGTATGCAGTTTGTTCGTAAATGTATAGCTACAAGTAATATGTAACCTTGTTAAATCTTATTTAAAAAAATTATCTCTACAAATAATTAGTTTTTTTAATTTTTTAAAAAATTATACAATAGATTATTTCTTCTAACTTTAATTTATTATTTTTTAAAATAAAATTTTAAAAATATTCAGGTACAATGCACCAATTAACAATTACTTTATTTAGCAAGTAAATGGCACAAGAATACAGAAGTAAAAAAGTCACCAACACTCCACCTTTATTTTGTTTTAAAATGGATTTTCTTCTAAAGTAGCAAGCAAAAGATCATATGACAAGCTAAATTGTCGATACATGTCAATCTTATTTAAGACATATAGATTATTTATAATTTAAAAGATTTTAAATTATATGAAAAGAACTTAGAATAGAAAAGAAATTAGAAAATGAAATCATCAAAATTAATTTATTATTTAAAAGATTTTAATATTTTTATAAATTTTTATAGGAAAATATTTTTCTCAAAATTAATTTATTATTTAAAAAATAAAAATTTAAAAAATATGTGTGCAATGCATGGGTCAGCAACTAGTTTATTTTGAAATTAGTTGAAACAAGAATACAAATATGTGAATCCTAACACTACATCTTTAATTTGCGAGTCTAGCTACTAGACTATCAAAAGCACCGAACACTTGATGCTATCAAGTTTTCTGCCATTAGATCTACCTCTTTGGCCATTTATATCTCTTAGATCATGCTATTTCACCAACCAACCACTAAACCTTAAGGGATCACTATCATCCTAATCACACATTCTTTCATCCAAGGGCCAAAAATCTGATAGTACCAATGACTTAGTGTTATTAATAGTATAGTAGTCTAGTTCTTAATTTGCATAAAATATATAAGTTTTTTTTTACAGTGGCAAGTAAAGAATCATATTTCTATTGCCGTAGTTACTATTTTCGTCAAGTGGCCATCTAAATTGTTGAGTAATGATACTTTTTATACTAAAAAAATGTTTAAACTATTGCAGAAAGAGTTAAGAATAGGAAAGCAATTTGGATGTGCAATTAGTACATTTATTTATACTTCATCTTCAATTTTCTTTAAAATACATTCCTTTCCTAACTTATAAGCAAAGAATCAAACTTTATTTCTCATACTTTCTTATAAATACATTGGAAGTCATTTGAACCTCCTTGCTATTCTTTCTCCCTAACTAAAACTAATGGGATCTTTCTTCTTAATGTATGAATAGCAATTAAACGATTCAGTATGTTGAAAGCCATTTGGATATCTCTGTTGCTCTTTCTCCTTAACACATGAGTAGTAGACATTTAGCTATTTGGATCTCTCAGATGCTCTTTCTCCTAAACACATGAATATGGATTTAGCTATTTGGATCTCTTTGCTGTTCTTTCTCTTTAACACATGAATATGGATTTAGCGATTCAGGTACGTACATATTTAATTTCTTTCATTATTCTTATTGCTAATGTTTTGATTTTTGATTTTTTTTTTTTTTTCGTCATATGTTTTTATTTCTTGCTATAATTGAGATTTAAGACTCATTTATTCAATAGAGATAACACAATTACACGATTAACAAAAGAGAAAAACTCCTAATAATAAGAAAATTACTCAACTATAAAATCAAACTTAGAAGGAAGAAAATAACATTCTAATTAATATAGCATACATTAACACGTAAAATACATAATATCTAAGAGAGTAGATATTTTCTCACTTTATTTTAATTTTACTTAGATTCTTTTTCTGCCTAATCCTCATCACCATTTACTTGTTCTATCAAACCTATAAGTCTTAAAACCCAAATGTAAACCATGAGATATTAGTTTTAAAAACTACGCATTTTCATGCATAAATTGTGTAGGGTTCTAGATTATATTTAATGCTCTTCATTTGAGTGTTAAAGTATTTAGAATTGAGTTCTTGAATTATTGGTTTATAAAGCTCACAATAGACTTTCACTAGTTAGGCTATTAATTTATTTTTTGTAGCTCTAAATTAATATTGTGTGACTATTAATGGAATTTTCGATGAATTTCATCTCCATGTTTATGCACAAACCTAATATAAATATTAGTTTGAAACTAATAATATATCTAACATACATTTTTCTTAAGTACTATCTTTACTATAGCGTTGTCACTTGGCATAATTTCAAAGTAAAAATTTACCATATTAAAATTATATAATTAATATTAAATTTTAATGAAAAACTATATTGCGAATTTATTTTGTTCAATATTTATATTAAATTCTACTAAAATTCAACGTCCTAGATTTATTCTCCAAATTTAAACTCTACCATTCATTCGCAGTGACCACGACCCACCCCCCAGTTCATAAAATTACTTTGAATTTTTTTTTATAATATTTTAATTAAAATAGCATGTAAAGAGTTATACTTTTGTAGCCAAACTTCTGCCAAGTGACAAGCCAAGTTATTGACGCATACCAATCTTATTTAAGACAACTAGATTATTTATAATCATAATATAATGACTCGAATGTAACGATCCGAACCGCTAGCAATAATAACTTGCTGGGCCCAAACCACAACCCAAAATGTTTAAGCCCAGTCATTATTACTAGCGGATCGGATCGTTACATTTGGTATCACAGCTAATCACCAGCTGAAAGTGTGTGACGAGTCTCAACTGAACTAGCGTCTAAATGACAAGGCTAGCGAGACAAGTCGTACATTGCATGGTGATTTTGAGTTGTATGTGTGATTGGGTTGACGAGTACGTCAGGCCTAAACTGGAGGAGTATGTGACACTCAAATAATCCTACATCGAATGAGAATAAGATTGTGATTGAATATATAAGAGATTATGAACATTAGTAATAAATATAATTTTAATTATTGTATTAATTTTTAATTAATCTAATATTTTGATTAATCTAATTATCTAACTATTTGATAATTAATTAATTAATTAAATTATTTATTAACAATTAATTATTTTGTCAATTAATATTAGGGTTATCAAGCAATAGTTAATTAAATAAGTTAAATTATTATTTGATTAATATTTTTATATTAATTAATTAGATAAAATATTATTATTTTTAAATTATAATTATTCTTATTCTTATTATTCCAATCTAATTATTCAAAAATTATTTTTTTTATTTTCAGGAACAACTTAATTTTTATCCAAACACAAAATTAATTTTTTTTATACTTGTTCTTGAATTTATATACATCTCTGGAATAATATGCTATGCAAGTTAAGAGGTTAAGTACTATTATATTTTATATATGGTATTATTAAAAATTCTAAGGCGTCACATGTATGTAATTTGTATTTCTATTCATAACTATATCTAATATATTATCCTATCCGATCTAAAGCTATATATCTAATTAAGTTTTAATTTTTTTTATTAATTTTTAAGAAATAGATTATTTTTCTTAAAAGTAACTTATTAATTTTTTAAGACATAAAATTTTAAAAATATTTGTGTGCAAAAGCATCAGTTAATGATTTGTTTATTTTGAAATTAATGGACCCAACTCCCAAGTACATGAACTCCTGAAGCCAAAAATTTAAATTGTGTTAAAATAGTTCTTTCCCAAAGTAACAAGCAAAGAATGATGCTTGTGTGGTTGAAAGTTTTGGTTTCCTATAATGGCAAATCAATTTGGGGATACGTGCCCATCTTAATTAAGTAAATTTTATATGTTATAATTATGAAAGGTTTAAAATATAAAGAAAAAAAAAGTAAAAAAAAAAAAAAAAATTAGATATGTAATCAGTATATCTATCCATATCTAGATCTGATATTTAATTTTATTTGATCTTTTTAAAAATATATCTAAATCTAAAATATAATCTTATTAAATTATTTTTTTAAAAAAATCTCTTTGAAATTAATTAGATTGATTTTAAAATTTTATAAAATAAATTATTTTTCTTAAAATTAATTTATTATTTTTTAAAAAATAGAATTTTAAAAATGTCTATGAAAAACGCAAGGTTAACTAATTTATTTTGAAATTAATCAATCCAAAAATATAGAAGCAAAGAATCTCAAACCCTGCATGTTTAAAGTAATTTAAATTATATTTTAATGGTGGTATCTTTATTTTTGCTAAGCTATCTCTTGTAACGATCCATCCCAATAAAATAATTCGTTGGACCCTAATCACTGATTCAAAATACTTAAGTTATCAGACGATGTGAGATTTGTCTCGCTAATCTCATCATTCAGATCCTGACATATTCTGTCACATTGTCTCGTCATTCAGATCCTGACATATTCTGTCACATGGTCCTTCAGACCGAAATTCGTCACACACTTTCGACAGCTGATTGGTTTGATACCTAGCAATAATATCTCGTTGGGCCTAAACAACCCAATTGTAATGACCCATCTCACTAACAATAATATTTTGTTACACCTAAACTACCGGTCCAAAATACTTAAGCCCGGTTATTATTATTTGTGTCAATGGTCTTTTATAAACTCAATCACTATTTCATTCCCATCCGATATAGAATTATTAGGGCGTGACATTTTTACAAATAATTAGATTTTAAACTTTTAAAAAAAAAAAATTATAGAATATATTATTTTTCTTAAAATTGTTATTTTTTTAAAAAACAAAATTTTAAAAATATTTGTGTGCAATGCGCAGGTTAATAACTAATTTATTTTGAAATTGATCCATCATAGCATACTAAAGCAAAGAATCCCAACCCTGCCTCTTTAATTTGCTTTAAAAAATCAAAACCCTGCCTCTTTAATTAGCTTTAAAATTGGTTCCTTTTCAAAGCAACAAGCAAAGTATCAAACTTTAGAGCATAAGCTTCTCACTTCATCTGGCCACAAACCAAATTATTGATACATAACAATCTTTCTTAGACCCGTTTGGTATTTAAGTTTATCTAATATTATTTGATAAAATAAAGTTGGGGTATGTACTTTTGCCTTTTTATAAAATAGAGTTAGGTATATACTTCTGTGTTTTTCGGTGAGATCGTAAAAATTATTTCATCACAATATACGAAACGCATATTACGTATGAAAACAAACATGTTATTTTTCTATCGTAGTTTCTCATCTCACATAACGCAATATCCCTGCAATTCTAAATGAAGCCTTAATACAATTATTATATTTTTTATAATTACAAAATATTTAAACTATTGAGTAAAGATTAAAAATAGAAAAAAACAAATAATGGTGCAATCAGCATATCTATCTGCAACTAAATCTAATATAAAATATATGCAATCTTATTTAGAAAAATTATTCCTATAAATTATTAGGCTTTAAATTCTTGTTAAGTTTTTATAAAATAAACTACTTTTTTTTTTCAAAATTACTTTATAATTTTTGAAAAATTAAATTTTAAAAATATCAATATGCAATGCATGGGTTAATGAGTAATTTACTTTCAAATTAATTGACCCAAGAATATAGAACCAGAGAATCTCCAATCTGATATCTTTAAATTGGTTTAACATAAGTTCGTTTTCAAAGCAGCAGGTAAATACAAGAAGCAAAATTGTTGAACATTACAATCTTGCTTATAACAATTTCATTATTTATAATGAAAAAATTTAAATAATTATTGAAAGAATTAAAATTTAGAAGAAAATTTAAGTATGCAGTCTGTTCGTAAATGTATAGCTACATGTAATATGTAACCTTGTTAAATCTTATTTAAAAAAATTATCTCTACAAATAATTAATTTTTTTAATTTTTTAAAAAATATACAATAGATTATTTCTTCTAACTTTAATTTATTATTTTTTAAAATAAAATTTTAGAAATATTCATGTATAATGCACCAATTAACAACTATTTTATTTTTATTTAGCAAGTAATCGACACAAGAATACAGAAATAAAAAAGTCACCAACACTCCACCTTTATTTTATTTTAAAATGGATTTTCTTCTAAAGTAGCAAGCAAAAAATCATATGACAAGCTAAATTGTCGACACATATGTCAATCTTATGTAAGACATATAGATTATTTATAATTTAAAAAATTATATGAAAAGAAATTAAAATAGAAAAGAAATTTGAAAATGCAATCAACAAATATGTAATCATATTCAATCTAATTTAAAAAAGTTATGTCTGCAAATAATTAAATTTTAATCTTTTTATAAATTTTTATAGAAAAATATTTTTCTCAAAATTAATTTATTATTTAAAAATAAAAATTTAAAATATATGTGTGCAATGCATGGGTCAGCAACTAGTTTATTTTGAAATTAGTTGAAACAAGAATACAAATATGTGAATCCTAACACTACATCTTTAATTTGCGAGTCTTGCTACTAGACTATCAAAAGCACTGAACACTTAATGCTATCAAATTTTCTGCCATTAGATTTACCTCTTTGACCATTTATATCTCTTAGATCATGCTATTTCACCAACCAACTACTAAACTTAAGAGATCACTATCATCCTAATCACACATTCTATCATCCAAAGGCCGAAAATCTGATAGTACCAATGACTTAGTGCTATTAATAGTATAGTAGCTTAGTTTTTAATTTGCATAAAATATATAAATTTCTTTTTACAGTGGCAAATAAAAAATTATATTTTTATAGCCGTAGTTACTATTTTCGTCAAGTGGCAAGCTAAATTGTTGAGTAATGATACATTTTATACTAAAAGAGTTAAGAATAGAAAAACTATTTCGATGTGCAATTAGTACATTTATTTATACTTCATCTTTAATTTTCTTTAAAATACATTCCTTTCCTAACTAATAAGCAAAGAATCAAACTTTATTTCTCATACTTTCTTATAAATACATTGGAAGTCATTTGAACCTCCTTGCTATTCTTTCTCCTTAACTAATACTAATGGGCTCTTTCTCCTTAACATATGAATAGTAATTTAATGATTCAGTATGTTGAAAGCCATTTGGATATCTCTGCTACTCTTTCTCCTTAACACATGAGTAGGCATTTAGCTATTTGGATCTCTCTGATGCTCTTTCTCCTTAACACATGAATATGGATTTAGCTATTTGGATCTCTTTGTTGTTCTTTCTCTTTAACACATGAGTATGAATTTAGCGATTCAGGTACGTACATATTCAATTTCTTTTATTATTTTTATTACTCATGTTTTGATTTTTGTTTTTTTTTTTTGTTTTCATCAGATTTTTTTATTTCTTGCTATAATTGAGATTTAAGACTCATTTATTCAATAAGGATAACACAATTACACGATTAACAAAAGAGAAAAACTCCTAATAATATAAGAAAATTACTCAAATATAAAATCAGACTTAGAAGGAAGAAAATAACATTCTAATATAGTATACTTTGACACATAAAATGCATAATATATATTAGATTTCGTAAAGTGATGATCTTTTCTCGCTTTATTTTAGTGTTACTTGATATTCTTTTTTTTGTCTAATCCTCATCACCATTTACTTGTTCTATCAAATCTACAAGTCTTAAAACCCAAATGTAAACCATGAGATATTATTTTTAGCATTTTCATGCATAAACTGTGTAGGGTTCTAGATTACATTTAATGCTTTTACATTTGAGTGTCAAGGCATCTATATTTGAGTTTTAGAAATGTTGGTTTATATAGCACACAATAGAATTTCACCCGTTAGGCTATCAATTTGTTTTTCGTAGCTCTATTTTAAATATTGTGTGGCTATTAATGAAATTTTCGATGGATTTTATCTTCATGTTTATGCACAAATGTAAAATAAATGTTAGTTTGAAATTAATAACCTATATAACATACATTATTCTGAAGTACTATCTTTGCGATAGTGTTGTGTCACTTGGTGCAATTTCAAAGTAAGAATTAACTGTATTAAAATTATATAATTTATATTAAATTTTAATAAAAATCTACATTGCGAATTTATTTTGTCCAATATTCATATTAAATTCTAATAAAACTCAACGCCCTAGATTTATTCTCCAAATCGTTCATTGGCAGTGACCACAACTGTGACACTCTAATAGTTTCACATCGGATGGAAATGAGATTGCTCGAGTAATAATAACTGGGCTTAAATATTTTGGACTGGTAGTTTAGTCCCAACGAGTTATTATTGCTAGTGGATCGAGTCGTTATATTTGGTATCAGAGCCAATCACTAGCCGGAAGTGTGTGACGAGTCTTGGCTGAGCCAAGATCTGAAAGAAAAGATGACGAACTATGTCAGGATTCTGAATGACAAGGCTAGCAAGACAAGTCTCACATCGCCTAGTGATTTTGGACTATGTGTGTGTTTGGGTTGACGAGTACGTCAAGCCTAAACGGCAGAGTTTATGATACTCCAATAATCACATATCAGATAAAATGAGGTTATAATTGGATTTATAAGAGACTATGGATACGAGTAATAATAATTGGGCTTAAGCATTTTGGGCCGGTGCTTTAGGCCCACCGAGTTATTATTCCTAGTGGGACAGGTCGTTACAACACCTCCGAAATTCATAAAATTGATTTGACAATGTTGTTGTTATAATGTTTTAATTAAAATAACAAGTAAAAAATTATACTTTTGTGGCCAAACTTTCACAAAGTAACAAGCTAAGTTGTTGACACATACCAATCTTATTTACGACAAATAAATTACTTATAATTAAAAAAAATTAAATTGTTATGAAAAGAGCTTAAAATAGGAAAGAAATTTGGTTATGTAATCCACATATCTATCTATAACTACATCAAATTAATATATAAGTAATATCCAACCTTATTTAAAAAAGTTATGTCTAAAATAATTAGATTTTAATCTTTTTATAATTTTTTATAAAAAGATATGTTAGCAACGAGCGCACAAACTAAACAAAATCAATCGGCGATCACGACAGAAAAGTAGAACCAAAATTGCACGACAGAAAATAACACACAGATTTACGTGAAAAACCCTTTGCAGGGAAAAAACCACGGGCGAAAGAGGAGAGGTTTCACTATGAAGAAAAGAGGGAATACAAGAGTTCGTGATGATACAATCGCTCGATCTCATTCTAGGGCAAAAAAAGAGAACTTAGGGTTTTTCCTTAGCGGATCGGATCCGTACCGCGAAGCCGTCGGCGAAGCCCTTCCCTAGCGGCCCGAGCCCTTCGCTTCCACCACAGACATCCACAAAATTTCCTGTCGCACCGCGAAGCCGTCGGCGAACCTGAATCATAATATCGAAGCGATTCTGATTTCGAGTCACATCTAACAAGATAATTTTCTGAAAATTAATTTATTAGTCAAAAAATAAAATTTTAAAATATTCATGTGCAATGCATGGGTCAGCAACTAGTTTATTTTGAAATTAATTGAAACAATAATACAAATCAATGCATCCTAGCACTACATCTTTAATTTGCATTAAAATATATAAGTTCCTTTCTAAAGTTGCTAGTAATGAATCATATTTCAATAGTCGTAGTTACTTCTTTCGTTAAGTGGCGAACAAAATTATTGACATATATATATGATAATCTTACTTATGGTAATAATATTATTTATAGTAAAAAAATGTTTAATTAGTATATCTATCGTCAAAAGAGTTAAAAATATAAAAGAAACTTTGATGTGTAATTAGTATATCTATTTCTAGTCTTATCTTTAATTTTGTTTTAAATTGTTTTCTTTTCGAAATGATAAGCAAAGAATCAAACTTCATTTCTCATACCTACTTATAAATATAGTGAAAGGTATTTGAACTTCTCTATTATTCTTTCATCTTAACAGAACGTTGAAAGCCATTTGAATTTCTCTGCTGCTCTTTCTCCTTAGCATATGAATAAACATTTAGCTATTTTGGATCTCTCTGCTGCTCTTTCTCTTTAACACATGAATGAGGATTTAGCAATTCAGGTATGCACATATTTAATGTCTTATATTATTCTTGTTATTTATTTTTTATTTAATGAGGATTTAGCAATTCAGGATTTAGCAATTCAAGTATATACATATTTAATTTTTTATATTATTCTTATTACTTATCTCTTCATTTTTTTTTTTTTTCGGATTATGTTATTTCTTACTTGTAATTAAGGTTTAAGACACTTATTTATTCAATAGGGATTAAGCCACTTAAATAACACAACTACACGAGAAATTAAAAAAGAACTCCTAATAATATAAGAAATATTAAATCAATTTGTGTTACTTGATATTCTGTTTTGCCTACTTATCATTACTATTTATTTGTTCTATCAATTTGTTTTTCGTAGCTCTATATTAATATTTTGTGTCTACTAATGAACAAACCTAAAATACATGTTAATTTAAAAATAATAATATAACTAATATATATTATTCTAAAATAGTGTTCTCATGTGGTAACAATAGCAATTTCAAAGCTAGAATTTAGTGTGTTCAAATTATATAATTCATTCATATTAAATTTTATTCAAACTATACATTGCGAATTTATTTTGTCCAATTTTTAGATTAAATTCTAGCAAAATTCTACGATCTAGATTTATTTTTTAAATTTAAATTCTACTGTTTATATTAAATCGCAGGCGAAACTTGAAAAACTGGACCTGGTAGCGTCCACAGTCCCCCAAAGTTTATAAAATTGCTTTAATAAGTTTCTTGTTATAATTTTTTAAATTATAAAAACTAGATATGATATATTAACATTAATCAGGCCAAGATTATTTTCATTATTTGTTCGTTACTTATTTATACAGGAGATACTTTATCAATATATTTTTTTTTTTTTTTTATAATTTTTATACAAACTAAATATAAAATCCTAAATCTTAACCAGAATAATTAATAGGATAAACTTTAAATTACCCCCTATGGTATAGCTTATTTTTAATTTGCCTCCGTATGTTTCAAAAAGTATCATTTTATTTTTTTGTGGTTTAGCTAATTTTCTCTTTGGTCCTTGAGGTTTAAAAAGCTGTCCTATGGTTTAGCATGATTATAATCTTATCAATCTGTGAATTTTTTTAAAATTTTCAATTTGCCACAGTATCTAATATAAACTTTTTAGGTGAAAAAAAAATAAACCACCAAGGGGTAAAGCACAATTTTTTAAACAGCGCGAGGACAAAATGAACTAATTAAATTCAAACTTTTTTGTTATAACACATAGTATATTTGATTTACTTTTTTTATAGCAGCAAATGTCTTATTCACTTGAATATTTTTCTTTTTCCTCTTTGTTGATTCAAGCATAGCTTAATACACAATTAAAACTTGCAAATTTATAAGGGCTGTTTTTGGGTACAAAGGGGGATAAGGGGGGAACTATAGTTCTCCCGGGTGGGAACAAGTTGTTCCCACCGTCCAATTTTTATTTTTTAAAAAATAATTAAAATTAAAATTTTTAAAATTTTAAAATTTTTAAAATTTTAAAATTTTTAAAATTTTAAAATTTATAAAATTTTAAATTAAAAAAAATTAAATTTTATAAATTTTAAAATTTATAACTTTAATTATTAATAAATTTAAAATTTTTTAAATTTATTAATTTTAAAATTTACATATAGAAAATTTTAAATTTGTCCAAATTTAAAAATTAAAATTTTTGCACTCTCTTTTGCATATTTTTTGAGACAATTAAAATTTAAAATTTTAAATATATAAAATTTTTACATCTTATAAATTTTTAAATTTTATAAATTTTTAACTTTAATTTTTAATAAATTTAAAAAAAAAATTAAATTTTTTTTTATTTTTTTAATAAATTTATTTTTTTATATACAAAAACTAAATTTAAATAATACAAATTATAATTAAATTTTTTTAAAATAAATTTTTTAAGAGCAATTTTGTCAATTAAAATTTTTCCTTCTCTTTATTCTTCTTATTTTAATTTATCAAACGAAATATAATTTTTCTTATATTTGGTACAACACTAATACTTATCCAAATACAAAATTATATTAGTTCTAACTTATATCCAAACCAAATGCAGCCATATGGTTCATTAGTAGTGGATCTTTATTCTTCAGTTTTTTTTTTTTTTCTTTAGAACATTATTACAATTTGTCAAATTATTTCACATTATTTAAGAATAAAAGTATTTAAAACTTTTCAGCTCATTTACGGAATGTTTAATGCTGAATAAATAATTGCATTGTTACGCATAAATTCAATCTTGGCGTTCTGCTTCTAGATTAAATTAATAAATTCTACCAAAACTTAATAGTTCAAATTTATTCGTGTCACAAATTAATTATTCTAGATTTAAATTTTAAATTTTTTTTATATATTCAACTAAAATTTTACTGTTCCAATGTATTCTAATCATAATAAAATATAGAAAAATCTTCAATTTATCTGTGTATAGTTTTGCACATTTTTAATTTTGTCAAATTGTGGTACACATAGTTACTAAATCGAAGCTGAAAATTATTTTTGGCATAAAAAATACTTTTCTTCTCATTTAGTTGGACGTTTTTACATATTTAGAAAAAATTTTAAATATTTATTTTTTTTATTGTTTTTCAACAAAAGCGAAAATTAAAACCTGCATAAATTTTTGTTTTTTCATTTATTAATTTTTTTATCAAATCAAATAAATATATTTTTTTTTCTTTAAATAAAATAAATATCAATGAAAAGTTGTTTATTTTATTTTCTTGTACAAATCAATTGTTATAAAACGTAAAAAATTAAAAATTATGTTTTTTTTTTAAAAAAAAAAAATGAGTATAATTAAACACCCCCCTAAATCACTATTTTAAGTGGTGACCCCCCAAATTTTAATGAAGAGGGTTTATATATGTAGGTGTCTGATGATGAGCTAAAAGCTAAAAGGTAGCAGAGAGAGCATGATCATGATTAATTACTTAATATGAAAATGATGACCAAATTTATTCTTCATTCGCTCAATCAATGCTCTCAGTACCATCACCATCATACATGGATTATTCACCATTATTAATACCTACCTACCAACTACCATCATCCCCGCCATGACTAGTAGTTTCTATGAACGCGACTACGAGGGGGCAAAGATTCTTGTGCTTTATCAGTTGCGCGATGGGTCCTCCCAGAAGATGTACGTGGAGGCATGGAAGGGAGTTGGGGCAACCGCTTTACTCCGAGAGGTGGCGGAAGAGGTCGAGTCGAATAAGAAGAGCTACAAATTTGACATGGTGATCAAGGTGTTGCGGCCCCCACCATTTCAGAACCCCAGGGAGATCCAGAGGGCGGTGGCGAAGCAGCTCAATCTACCTCCTTCGGTGACGGACATATTTGACAAACAAGACGAAGACGACGACTTCAAGTGGTGGGTGGAATTCAGCTCAAGAGATGTCGTTGAGGAGGTAGCAGAGAAGATCCACCAAGCTGTGGAGGGTCGTAGAGTGCTGCTCGTCTTTTGCAACAATATTGCGGGAGGCAAATTAATTGACCCTAATAAGTTGGGTATTCCTATCGGAAGACGGTGGATCCCCAATGCGGTCTTGTGGACATCTGGGATGAATATTAGCAGCGAAGCCGCGTCAGCAAGTGCGGATCTGAGACTAAGGATTAATCCATCAAACAAAGCTCAGGCACTTGATCTTGTGTACAAGGAGGCCGCCGAGATTGCCCGTTACATTGAAGAGTGCAGTGGTGAGAGCTTGCGGACCACCCCGCAATTAGTCGTCCGCTGCTTTTGGTATTGCCTGCTGTTATGCAGAGCGTTTAATCGATCAAAACTACTCGATTATTGGCCACTGGAAGCTGTCGTCAATTATTATGTGTGTGAGGGAATTTTACAAGGGGATGCGGCTTGGGAGATTGGAAGAGCACTAGCTCCGCTGATTGGACCAATAATCAAATATCAACTGCAATATTGGCAGGAATCCTTTCCCACTTGGACGTCGAGCGATTCTCAGTTGTTTACACAATTATATTGGGGGGGAACTTTATCCACTTCGACGCTGAGTGTGTCTGAGTTGTTGCCTCCGAAAACTTTATTCATAGATTCCATCACACAAGAAGATTGGATAAAATCGACATTGCCATCAGAGGAGGACAGTTACCATTGGATCTCAGTACGCTCTCCTCAAAATAAAAATATACAGTCACGGGATTTCTTCAAAATATATCGCATGTCTCAAGTTTCATCCTTCTTTGGGCATTTTGAGAAAACACACCAAGTTGATCTACCAGACGGCTTCTTCGACCGTTTCAGCAACATTCGAGTGCTAGACCTTCTCGGCTGCAGAGTAAGTCCTATAAATTCCTCATTCCTTCGTCGTCTTCGCAACTTGAGAATGCTTAGGCTGGAGCAATGTTCTGTTGATCCATCCTCTCTCTCGTCAGCACAAGAGGAAAAACGACAACAACAACAAGCAATATTTTTTGATAGCTTATTATGGGTCTTGAAATTACACAACTCAGATGCCGATACGTTTCTTCTAGCAGGCAAAGCCTTTGAGCTCATGCCTAACCTCCGGGTGCTCCATCTCACAGAACAAATCAACACTGAATTTTTGCCAAGGAGCCTGTCAATGGCGATCAACCTCAAAGAGCTTATTCTCACCGATTGCAAGGGGTTACAATATCTAAACTTCAATCTCCCTGCAACAATTGAAACAATCAGCCTACAAAGTTGCCCATCACTTGAAGAGGTGGAGCTAGTCGACCCTAGTACAGCAGCTCCTTTGCCCAACCTCAAGTCCTTCCACCTTAGCCACTCTAAGCTGATCGCCAAGCTCTCCCTACAAGGATGCCGTAAGTTGGAGAACGTAGACCTACAGGAATTAACAGTGCTCAAGGTGCTCAATCTTTCATGCACGGCAATAAAAGTGGTGGATATCACCAAACTCCCACAATTAAAGCAATTACTTCTTCTGGGATGTGTGCTACTCCATAAGTAGTCGGTCTTGGTCTTTATGAAGGACCAAAACTAGATGTGTTGTACTTGGATAACTACAACAGCAGCAGTGCTTGCGACGTCGATCATTGCCTTGATTCCTTTCGAAATCAAAGCTTACCTGATTTAACCAAGGGAACTAATGATGCTGATCAAAGATTATTCCGAGCTCATGTGGTCGTGAGGGATGTTAGGATCTTCTGGACAATTTATGATGCCTTTCCTAATTCAAGAAGAGTAAAAACCTTCTTTCATATCCACATCAAGGGTTCTTCACCTATTGATCAGAGAGGCTTTAATATTGGTACTATCACCAAATCAAATGCTACTATAACATCGGCATTATGTTATGCAGATGTTTTAAACACTATGACAGATCGTCACCGTCGACATCATCCGTCGCCACCTACTCTGCCCCTAAATAATCACATAGAGGTTGATGGAGGTGACAATTCCCGAATAGTAAAGGAATATATATTTAGATGTATAATGGAAATTGCTAATTCTTTATTTGTTCACAACAGCACATCTAATTTTACCGAGGCCGTTGAATTCAGATATCTCAAATGTCTGCGCATTGAGAGGTGCCCTGATTTGGAGTTTTTCTTCCATAGTTGGAGTGAGACTTTTTCTTTGGAGAGCATATGGCTCAGCCAACTTCCGAGGCTCAAAGCTTTAGGTAAAGAAGGAAGCATTAGGACTGTGCAACTGAAGCATATTTACTTGGAGTTTTGCGCAAGGCTAGAATATGTACTTACCTCACTGTCGGAGCTACACAACTTGGAAACAATCAACATCCGTTATTGCAACGATCTAACGACAATTTTCAAATTTGATGATGATAATGAAGATAAAAGAGGAGCTGCCCCAATGCTACTTCCGAAACTGAGGTCCATCCATTTACAGGAGCTTCCGAAGCTACAACACATATGCAAGCAAAACATTCGTGCTCCATCGTTGAAAGAGATCAAGATTAGGGGGTGTTTCAATCTCAGAAAACTTCCTCTTTTCGGCACGTCAGACGCGATGATTAGCTGCGAGAAGGATTGGTGGGATAAGCTACAATGGGATGGGTCAGAAATATCCAACCACCACGCTTCTCTCTTCATCCCCAAACATTGTCGTTATTATAAGAAGCCTATGAAAGCTAGATATTTATGAAGCACAGCTCTGCTCCAATGTTCATTAGCAAGGTGAACCCTCTCTCTCTCTCTCTCTCTCTCTCTCTCTCTCTTTCTTAATATAAATTATGCATTTGTGTGTACGCACACGCATGTGTTATATGTACTGATGTTTGCCAAGGTCTTCATATGCTTTTGAGAAATAAGCTAGCCATAGTGCAGCATGTCCTTTATTTCCTAATTATAGGTGTGAGCTTGTCTACGTGTGTAAAACTATTAATATGCATTTGATTCCTTGAGACTTGAGAGTGTGTAACAGAGAAATGTTTATGTGTGCATTTGACTCTTTGATGACAAGAAGGATAGCATGTATTAAAATATTTTTCTTATCTTATTTTATACTCTCAATCACCTGTTGTTTGCTCAGTTGTGTGAACTAATTCTACTTGCATTAATTTCTATGTAAAATAAGAGATAAAATTACACAAAAAAATTAATTTAGTGAAGGTTGTCTAATACTTTTGCATGTTTATTTAGGTCTTCCTTTAATAGCTTGATAGATGTGAACTGAATTGGTAAAATTTATATACTTTGTGAAATTTTATTCCTAAATCAATCTGCTTTGCTTCTAGAGAGCTCCAAATAAATAAATAAATAAAACAATTTAAGTACTTTTGAAGTAAAAAAAAAAATTTAAACATTCTTTATTGCATCTCGTAAATTGGTTGACTACGATTTTTCTTCACTGTAATGTACATCAAAGTCTTTTTATTTACTAAGTAATTTGTTAAAGGTCTTGCTTAAAGCATTTATTTATCATTATTAGCATAATTTTTGGGCAAAACTTATTTAGTAATTTTGGCATTTTATAAATTTATTAGAATTGAAGTGATTTTGTTGTTTTTTTTTATAATGAGAATCGAAACGGATGACTCCGCTTATTGGTGTTTAGTGCACAAGAGTTCTATTCTAATTCTGATTTTCTGGCGGAATGAAAAATTTTCCTTCACCCATTTTCAAATCTAGCTTAGAAGGCCAAATTGAAAATATTGTATTCAAATGGAATCGAAACTGGTTCGAAAATATCCAAATTTCATTATATTTTATATTTTACATCTAATTTTAAAATTAACTTTATTTCTAAAGTAAAATATAAGGTTATTTTTTAAATTTGATTTTGAATAAAATATTCTGATTTAAACCTAAATTAAATTTTAAATGCAATCACACTTGAATTTGATCTATGAATTTAAATTTTGAATTCAAATTAAAATGTACTTTTTAAGTTCAACTTGTGCTCAGATTTAAATTCATTTTTTTTTGCAACTTATAAATTTTAACGGTGGATTCAAACTAACAATAAAATTTACAATTTTACTTCAATAATAATGCAAAATTAATTTTCTTACTACATTTAATTTTAATTCTGAAATTTAGTTCAAATCTGAATTTGAATTAGATTTCAAATTTTTATTTAAATTTTAATTGTGTATTGCTATTTAATTTGAATTCAACATCAAATTTTATGTTATGAATTTAAGTTTGTATTGGAATTTTAAATTAAAATTTTGGATTCGAATTGGAATTCAAGTCCTAATTTTATATTTGAATTAGAATTAAAAATTTAAAAGAAAATTTCACATATTCCTGTGGTTTACAGTTTTTTTTCTTTAATATTATATGATTTTAACTGTATTATTTAATTATTATATGATTTTTATTTTTGTTTTTCATTAGCACATTTATTTCTCCGTTTAAACCATCATGTGCTGTGCTGTATACGTATATTGAAAATATCCTATAAGAAATGCATCAATCTGATAGGGCTTAATTATTATTATTTTTTGAAGAATTTCTTCTTTCCTAAATCTAAATGAAAGTTTTTTTTTAAAAAAAAAAATAATTTTTCATAAAATATTTATTTCTCGCCCAAAAAAAAAAAAAAAACGTTTTCTTAACTAACCAAATACGAAAATAGAAACCCAAGAGAGGAAAGTAAACTTTGCGTTCCATTGCTGATGTGGCGGACCAAGTCTAGGCAAGTCGTGTTAGATGCACTAATCTTATTTTGTTGCTCGTGCCATCCTCCATTGGTATACGAGAGTATTTATTGTTGACGTGGTGGACCATGTCCATGCAAGTTCTTCAGGGAGCGGTGCTCCGGAAAAGTAAGAAAGGACCAGGTCCATGAAACAATTTCGACCATCACGAATCCACCATCTTTCTCTCATCTACTCGGAGTTTATCCCTACAACGTGTTCGACGAAATGCCCCATCCTGTCGATCAAACCCCTCCTCCACCATATCCTTCCTCCTCCTCCTCCTCCTCCTCCCCCAAAACCCTAACCCTAGACGCCACCCTCGACCTCGACCTCGACCTCCCCTCGCGCATCGCCGAGCTCGTCCTCCGCCATCCCCATGGCGACGACCCCCGCTCCCTCGCCCTCGCCCTCTCCAACCTCTCCCCCCTCCCCTTCCCCGCCTCCCTCGCCGACGCCGTCCTCAAGCGCCTCTGGGACCACGCCCCCCGCGCCCTCCTTTTCTTCCGCTTCCTCCTCCACCTCTCCCGTCGCCATGACCACGGCCATGGACATCGCCACCTCGCTCCCTCCGCCTCCACCTTCGACCTCGCCCTCGACCTCGCCGCGCGCCTCCGCGACCGCGGCCGAGTCCACTCCCTCCTCCTCCTCCGCCGCCGCCTCCTCCCCCGCCTCGCCCCCTCCCTCCGCACCTTCTCCCTCCTCGCCGAGCGCCTCGTCCTCTCCGGTAAGCCCGATCGCGCCGTTCGCCTCTTCCTCTCCTCCCCCTCCTCTCTCCACACCCCCCGCACCTTCAAATCCCTCCTCGACGCCCTCTCCAAATCCCGCCGTGTCCACAAGGCCACCTCCCTCTTCAAAACCCTAAAGCACCGCTTCCCCCCCGACGCCATCACCTACAACATTCTCGCCGAGGGCTGGTGCCGCCTCAAGCGCACCTCCCAAGCCCTAGACCTCCTCCGCGACATGGTCGCCTCCGGGTCGCCCCCACGAAGACCACCTACAACATCCTCCTCCACGGCCTCTTCCGCGCGCGCCAAACCCGCCAAGCCCTCGACTTCTTCGCCCAGATGAAGCGGCGATCCAAAACGGACCCGGTTTGCGCCCCCGACGTGGTCTCCTACACCACCGTGCTCCACGCATTAGGGCTCAGCGGCGAAATCTCGAGGGCCCGAGAGGTGTTCGACGAAATGCCGCAACGAGGCGTCCTCCCCAACGTCGCCGCGTACAACGCCCTCATCCAGGTAATATGCAAAAAGGGTACTGTAGACGACGCCCTTGCGGTGTTCGACGAAATGCTCAGTAGAGGTTACACCCCTAATTCGACCACGTATAATGTTATTATACGAGGACTCTGCCACGCGGCGGAGTTCGACCGGGCGCTAGTGTTCGTGGACCGGATGCGACACGACGGGTGCGGGCCCAACGTGCAGACGCATAATATTATCATGCGGTGCTACTTCGAGGAGGGGGAGATTGAGAAGGGGCTGGAGATTTTTGACAAAATGGGCGTGAGAGGCGCGTGCTTGCCGAATTTGGATACGTATAATGTAATTATAAGCGCGATGTTTGTGAGGAAGAGGGCCGAGGACATGGTGGTGGCTGGGAAAATGGTGAGGGAGATGGTGGAGAGAGGGTTTTTGCCACGGAGGTTTATGTTTAATAAGGTGGTTAATGGGTTGTTGGTTACGGGGAATCAGGAGTTTGCAAGGGAGTTGTTGCGGTTGCAGGATAAATGCGGACGTTTGCGGAGGGAGATCAGGATATGAGTGTGATTTGGTTTATTATGGTGAAGGGCCTATGGAGAAAGTACTGTTTGAATAGAGCTGGTTGAAAATATCTAATAAAGTACTTAATCGGTTGATAGGGATGGGTAATCAGGAGTATGCGAGTGAGTTGTTTGTGTTTAGAGGATAGTTGCAAACGTTTGCAGAGGGGAGACGAGGTTACGAATGTGGTTGGTTTACAAGGATGGAGAGCTTACGGAGAAAGTGTTGTTTGAGTAAAACTATTTGAAAGAACGTTAATAAACAATGATATGTATAGGATAATTGTTGGAGCGATGTTTGTGAGGAATAGGAGGCAGGACATGGTGGTGGCTGGGAAAATGGTGAGGTGGATGGTGGAGAGGGCTTGTTGCTGAGGAGCTTTATGCTTAATAAAATAAATGGTTAATGGGTTATCATTGATAGAAAATCAAGAGTTTAGGAGGGAGTTGTTGTGGTTGCAAGATAGGTGCAAACATTTGCGGAGGGAGATCAGGATATGAATATGGAAGGCTTAGTAGGATGAAGAACGTATGGAAAGTGTATTGAAGAAAGTACTATTTAAGTAAAGCTATTTAAAAAGGCAATAATGCATTATTTATTAGAATCTTGTGAACAAGTTTCTGCAGCGGAAGCTTCATCAGTAGAGCTTCAGTTTTGAGTAGAAAGCTCATCCAGCTACTTAACGACAATGGAAACATCAAATTCTTTATCCAATGTTGCTGAAAGTTGGGTAAGTACTCCAGAGTGAGTTATTGATGTTGCAGAACAAAAGCGGATCCCTGTGTAGGGAGATTAGGATTTCATGTGGAATTAACATTATGGAGCAAAGTGCTGTCCTGATCGAAGAAGCTATAATAAATAGATGCTTTGTTAGGGTCCTTTGAATAGTCACCTGTTGTAGTTTCAAATTGAAGTTTCAGTTTTGACTAAAAGTTAGATTCTGCTTCTTACCACAGCAAAAGCTTCAAATGGCTACATGGAAAAGCTTGGTCAAACAGGTATTTAACTTCTTTCGTTTTTTTTGTGGTCAATGAAACTATGATTGATTATTTTTTATTCACAAAATGATGTAAATATAGAAATAGTGACCTTTTTAAACATGTACATTTGTAAATTCCATGAGAAGCTCGAGGGGATGCAGATAAAAGCTAGAATAAGCCCATGGTTGTAAAATTTTCGTGTTTTTGACAACAAAAACATATTGGAGGAACAATGGTAATTTATTTGAACATAAATGTAACTGTACTGTTATTTCTTATGCTTTTTTGTTGGCTCTACTTTGGCCTTGGATTATTGATCATTAAGCTACTGAGAGAGAATGTGGTGAACTCTATCACTACCCAGACAACAATTGTTGTTTTTTTGCATTTATATTGCTGGACAATTTGTATGCTAATTATCTTGCACTACAGTTGGTGATTCAATTACCTCCGTTCATTAATATCTTTTACACTGTTTAGTTTAGCACCAATTTAAGATCGAATTCAAAGAACTCTTGACAAAAATTCTGTTGAATTTACTAATAAATTCTTCGATTTGGAATAATTTTATACTGAATTCTCTTTTATTTTCATGTGGTTATCTTTTGTTTTATTCTATGCAAATGAAAATATAACTATTTTAAGTGTTATTTCGGAATAATTGATCAAGTATCATCATTTTAGAAAATAAACTAACGCCAAATCTGACTATAAAGTTCATTTATGTTATGAAAAATCCCATCAAATCTCTTCGAATCAATTGAAATTCTATTAACTTATGGTACCAAGCAAAGATTTGCACTTCAAAAAAAAAACTAGAAGGCTAAATTACACTTTTGGTCCTCAAACTTAGGGGTGGCAATCCAGCTCGTTGTTCGTTAGCCAGCTCGTGTTCGGCTCGAAATGAGCTCGAGATCGAATCGCTCGTTTAGTAAACGAGCCGAACACGAGCCGAATTTTTCAGCTCGTTTAATAAACAAGCCGAACACGAGCTGGGGTCAGCTCGCTCGTGTTCGGCTCAATAATAACTCGAATATATATATATATATATATATATATATATATATATATATATATATATATATATATATATATATATATATCTATTTAGATTTTAGGCTATCAATTTTTTATAAATTTTAATTATTAGATTAAAGTTTTAATTTTTTAATTTTCTTTCAACTTTCCACCTAATAGTAGGAATGAAAATTAAACTTGTTGTTCGCGAGCCAGCTCGTGTTCAGCTCGTTAATAAATGAGCCGAACACGAGCCGAAATTTTCAGCTTGATATTAAACGAGCCAGCTTGTTCGGCTCGTTTATTAAACGAGCCGGACACGAGCGACAGCTCGCTTTTGGTCTACTCAAACTGTGAGGTTTCAACTTTAATTTGTTGAAAATCCCAAACAGGCTCCTAACAAAGTCAGAATACACTGATGCATCACGCAACATGCCTATAAATTATTTTATCATAACAAAGTGCAGGAGAGATTTTACTGCTCCTCTTGAACAAAGAATAACAATCTAGAGCAATTAAAGTCTTAATAATAAGGTTCACAAGATTCTACTATAAAATAAAGATTAAAAAAAAAAAAAAAAAAAAATCTTTCAAAACTGTCTTCGAGTAAAATGAATCACGAGGTATAATTATTGAACACCAGAAACATCCTCAGCCAACTCGAAGCAAAGGTTTTCTCTCAAAACTTAAAAGGGCTGCTTTTCTTGATTATCGATAAAAAGTAATTAAATGAGAGAGAAAGAAAAGAAGCCCTTTATCTACTGCTTTTAGTTCCCACTGGGAAAAAGAAGAAAATCGGGACGCAATATTCATCGTTAACTCTCGATGACAATTTGGTGGATTCTAGCGGTGACGTCCGGATCCTCCGATCTCACCACGAGCTTCATCGCGACCTCCTTGGGCCCGCTAATCCCGAAAGACAGCCTTGCCAGGACTTTTGCGTTGCCGATGTAGACACCGGACAGAAGGCAAGTGTGCGACCTCGAATTGCTCGGCACCGCTTCAGTTCCCTGCGCCATTAAACCATGTTTCTAAAGTACCAGATTAAAACTTAAAATGACTTCTACGTGAAATTTAATTATTTGCAGAACTTGAGAGATCACCCTCCACATAATAACCTCATTGTTTAAAGTGTAATCCTTTATTGTCCTGCCGATACTTTTATGGTTCCTCTTAGGGCCTACTTTACAAATCACTGTAACTACTCATTAAACCACTTTAAACTAACAGAGTCAATAAAATTAGATAATTTAAATCTTTATTTACAGAGGTGTTTTTCTGAGTCGTGTGAATGTTGTGCCTAATTTATTTTTGTAGTTAACAAGAGGTCCTGTTAGGGAGAACCATAACAGCAGCTACACGGCCGAAGTGTTACACTTGGAACAACCAAAAGACACAGTGAATTTAAGCTTACACCACTATAAATTTCCCCTAGTTGATTATTTAGTAAACATTTGATAAAATCTGCATAAAAGATTGATGAAGTCGCATGGATAATATGAATTGTATTTGAGATGTTAAATAGCAACAAACATAGAAAAGATTACTTTATCTCTATTTAGAAAACAAAAATCCCAAAATGGTAGCTAGAAGTACAATGGCATAGGCAATTGACTACATAAAAAGCCTACTGACCTCGCATGGTTGCATGCCAAGAATGTTGATGACGGCACTCACGGCCTCGGCCAGGCTCTCTCTTACGCCAAGCGCGTACTCATCGACTTGCTCGTTTTCTGGGCCCATGCTGTCCCAAGCATTCTTGAAGTTGGCCACTGGCACCTTCCGCATGTAATCTCCTGGGACGATCTCGAGGTCCTCTAGCTGGTACTCGTCTTCGACGCCTTCGTCCTCAGCTTCTCCCGTAGATTGATCAACCTGAAAGCACGAAATCATGATACTTAAAATGATCATGCAAATGGTTTATAAATTTAGTAAATAAAAGTTGCTATATTTTGTGGATATGACCAACGTCTATAATGTAAATAAAAAGAAATCCAAACATGTTGCTGCCCTCATATTACAGTAGTCTTGAATCTGGTTTAGAGATCCTTGAACTATCTCAATGTGTATGGATGGATTATGCTCATCATATAGAGAGGATGAAGCTGATCTGTAAAATAGATATTGCAAGTACCTAAGACTTGATAGAAACCAGAAGCCCTTGTTCAATTTAATTTGGCAACAATATACTATTAACTAAGCGTTGGATTAAGTGGCAAGGAGGATTCAAATGACCAACCCATGCAAAATATCTTTTCACAATACATACAGTATGTAATCAGGGTCAAGTTCTCAGATCTGCTCAAGTATGAATCCCAATATTGCAAAAACAAATCATACTAAGAGAATCATGTTTAGTATGAAGACGTACGAACCCACTGATACAGAGAAATAATTACTTCTACGTAAAATAATGTGAACTATGAGTAGTTTGATCCGATCGAAAGTCCATCTTATTTATAGAGGAAGCTTTAGAAGGCATAAACCCCTCAACCCCACCATAATTAGCATAAGATAAGAATATGATTATAACTGCTAAATGAAGAATCAGTTCGTGATGCAACTTCTGTGAATTCTTCAGCTTCCGAGGCATCAACAAAAATAGTTACCTTAGGGAAGGGGGAAAAAAAAACTGAATTCAGAAGCAGTGCTACTTAATTCTTGAGAAATACAAAATAATCTTCATGAAGAGATCATTACATTTTCGAGTAGCTGCTCGGGTATTGTATTTGTACAATTGTATTGGAATACAACATGCCCATCATAGATGTGCTTCATGGCATTAACTGCATGTTCAGTCTCAGCCTCTGTCAACTCCACTGGAGCAGATGATTGAGAAAAATGATAAAACAAAAAACAGAGATTAAGCAAATAATCATATACACTTATCTAGAAATTTCTGCATGCAAATACATCATATTTCCATATATATATATATATATATATATATATATATATATATATATATATATATATATATATAACACAGTAAAATTTGAATCCTCGTATATAACCCTACAAACTGCAATTTCCTTACAATAATACATTTATCTTAAATTGGGGAGTCATCCAATTAATGGACGAAGTTGCTATTGTATTAGAAATTTTTTTTCTGAAGGGGAATATGTGCATATCTAATTTATCAGGTTATTGAAGGGCGCAGATGAGTTTACCTATTTCACATGTTGAAGAGAGTTGGTAGATGACGGGATCATATTCGATCTTAGAACTAGGAGTGTAGTGAGAACACATTTTGTTGGTTATATTCGATCTTAGAACTGGATCAGAATGTGATATAGTTTTTGAAAGAAATGATTATGTAGCTCTCCATCTCCATCTATCGTTAGTTGTATAATCGAACTTCTTAATTGTTATCGTCTGAGATTAAATCAAACCAAAGCTTGATTTGAGCACAATTGAGATTTATTCGGTCAAAGTTTGGCATTGGTGTGTAGCTGAGATTCAATTCTTTTGAGTAAAGGCTTATATCATCCCCTACCCTTGTTTGTATTCAGATTCTACTCTGTCACCTTGTGGTTAAGACGTTAATTAATTTGTTACTTCTATAATGTTGCTTTGCTTATTGACTTTATGTACTTGCCATTAAATGCTGTAGAAGTGTAATACTCGTGAATTTTAAATTAGAAATTTGAATAAAGATTTAAAATTCTTGACTCTCAAAAATTCGAGAACTCAAATTTCATAGGTTTCCATATGGAAACATTCGTCTTTATATTCGGCAAGCTGGAAGTATCAAGAAACGTGCAAAACGGAGTTTGACGAAAGTTTACGGTATTAGAGAATTTTTCGTATGTCGACCAATTATTTAATCGAATAAGATTTTCAAAAAATGAAAATCGTCACTCACATGGCGTCGTCGAACTGTAGACGGTGGTGCAATCGAATCTCAAATCCAATACTCGAATTTTCTGAAAAAATATTTTTCGTGAGTAATTCAGACCGGAAAATAGGTTACGATGATTTCGGAAAGTGTCATGGCAGTCACACGCGAAAATCCGTAAAAATCAGCCATTTTGGGGAGTTTAGATTATTTTTTTTGGCACGCTTTTCAAGAAAATTTGGAGTTTAAAGTTGGAATTAGGGAATTTGGATTTGAAATGTTGAGTTTGGGGATGTGGAGGGAATTTATTGAATTGTTAATAAAAGAGGGTTAGGGTTTAACTTAAGCCTAATTAAACCCTAATCTCTCTTTTGCTCCTCCTCTCAGCCGCCAGCACATGTCCCTTCTTCTTCCCCTCCTGTACGCAGCCTCCCCGTCGTCGCCGTCGAAGCCGAGGAGGAGAAGATCAAGATTTCCAGTTTTTCCCCTCTAAATCCGGGTGCCCAGATCCCCGCTGCCGCTGGCTAGTGCGTGCCCCCAGCCTCCTTCTCTCTCCGGGAAAACCCCCTGGACCCTTGCAGCCTTCCCGAGCGGCAGCCATCCCTGTTGTTGCTGCTGCTGCCTTGTTGCTGCCCCAAGTTGCATTAGTTAGTGGTGGCCGAGGGTGCTCCGCAAGCCAGTCACGAGCTTCGGCGACCCTCCTCTAAC
This sequence comes from Tillandsia fasciculata, assembly GCA_029168755.2. Taxonomy (NCBI): domain Eukaryota; kingdom Viridiplantae; phylum Streptophyta; class Magnoliopsida; order Poales; family Bromeliaceae; genus Tillandsia; species Tillandsia fasciculata. Next base: position 15,363,584 of record CM054947.1, on the reverse strand, counting down.
GAGCACGGAACTCTTCTACACCAGTACATGATCGTGCCCCCTCAAGTCGCAGGTATTGTGCTTTGAAATTGTGGTTTCAACGATGCCCGCTTGGTGCTCGATAAAATGTCTTGTAGTTGATGTTGCTTTTCTGGCCAATCCGGTAGCCATCAATCTGAATTCTTTGGAGCACGGTGATCCTCTGGTCTTCATTTACGCTGTGCTCATCTCATTGGCGTGATTCGGACAACCGACGGAGTCGCTGAACCGTTGTGTACCCGTAACTTCCTCCGTGTCGCCATGTCTCGTCTTCAGTTCTTCATCGTGGCCTAGGTGCTGCTCCATCACAATTAGAGGAGCGTCTTCGACACCCTTTCGCTGTAGGGTTGACTCCTAGAACATGGAAATTGGGTAATGAACTTGAAACCCATTATTTCTTGCACTTATGGTATTAGTAGGGCTTTTCGATTGTGTGATGCTTGAACTTGTTGTTCGTGGTTCCGAAACCTCCCACGGCTGATTTGTTGCAAATCGGTCCAAATCGAGCCGAAATCGGATTGATAAGGTGCGTTTCGGTTCCGTTTTCACGAGGTTAGTTATGTTGCTGTCCGGAATAGTTTTAGAGCCTCGTTGGCTGATCTAAACGCACGATTTGATGTTCCACGTAGCGGCGTGAGTGTCGGGGATGGTCCCTATATCAAAAAGGATATCTCGGGACCCGTTCTGGCTCACTTTTGGAACTACGACTCTCATCGTCGCGCACTTTGCGTGCGGCTGTCCCAGTACTCAAAATATGGTGTTTTGGGACAGCGGATGAGATTTGGAGATGTGTGATATGTCCCGGGACACTTCGTGGGCTGAAGTGGCACCCCGGTGGGTTTACACGAAAATCGGCGGATTCCGGAAGATCGGTAAAATGCTTGTGATGCTTCGTTTGTGCCGATACATGTTGGGGTGACTTTATGTCACCAATTGGTGATGTTCTGGTGTTGTGAATGTCCTAAGGCCGTTTACACAGGGTGTGTGTGGTTTGACATCAAAATGGTGTTTGGATTATTGTAACGGTACCTTTAGGTCCCGTCGCGACAATTTTGGCGGTTGTTGTTTAGTTGTCGAACGCTTAGCGTGTGGTTGTCCCGACACCTAAAGAGGTGCGTCGCGGGACAGTGGAAGTATTTCAGTGATTCTAGTTAGTCGGTTAGATGTTGGGCTTAGTTCTATAAGCCGGTTCGTGGAACTGATGTTCTGGACACGTCGTAGTACACGTGGATGTAGTTTTAGCGTGTCGTTGGTATTGTTGACACGTAGGGTTTTGATTATGGCACTTGGTTGTATCTTCTATGTACAGGTGACCTCTTGATACATCGATCGAGTTGAGGACTCGGATACTTTAAGAGGTGGGTGCTTCATTCCGAAGTCGGTAAAGTTGTATCTTACTCGGTTTTCCTATATGATTATATTGTTCCATTACACTCGTGAGTAGTACAACCTATCTTGGCATCCTTTTATTACATGCTCGTTACTCTACATGTCGGTTGCTTGATCTATCGAATTATCATTTCGCATATATGAGTTATCGTGATTGCTTGTTGTCTTTATATTATGTATGACATGTATAGTAGATTGTGATCTAGTGGATTACCCACCTGACTATGATAGGACTTGATTGGTCTGTATCTATTCCCTGCCGAGATTTGACTTTGCGGACGGCTAACTACTCAATAAGTTGTGACCTAGTTGATTGGTGATTTTCCCTGGGATTCTGACCTTATAGATCGGTTGGCTTATTCAACTCATGATTGGGTCCTTAGCATGCTTCCCATTGGATACTTGCATTATTGCTGCCCTTCTGGATATTGTGTAGTGCAACAGGTTATTCAGCCATGAGTTTATGATTCTACTAGAGAGTGTGGATCTACTAGTCTTATTGACATATCTTGAGATCACTTCTTGCTTCTCTTATCGCCTACGGGCAATGACTTGACTACTGAGTCTCGGTTGTTGGAGCCTTGAGCATATATATGTGACTATAGCTTGTGATGGCACTGTAGTTCTTAGACAGGGTTCACAACCCTGAGTTTTTCAGTTTGCCGACCCAGTTGGGGGTGTTGTTTCATAGACAGGGTTCGTCACCCTGAGAGCTTCACCCCTAGATTTGCTATACACCGCGCTTAGACAGAGTTAGCGACTTTGAGTGTGGGTTGTTATGTCCCTCCGGAGTGGTACTTATTTTTGGTCTTCGTGACCTATTGGGCAAGCTTAGGCCAGGTCTATATGACAGGCCATGGTGATTGGGTATACATTGGGACTGTTATATTTCCAGTTTGATGCATATTATCCCTGTTTGAGTTGTGCTTGGCAATCTGATAGTTGTTGGACTATAGTAGCGGTATCCCTCGTTAGTGATCTATGGTGTTTCATTTGGCATTATCTCGCTACTATAGTTGGCCTTTCTGTTTCAGTTGTATGCGACTTTTGTTTACAGTAGAGGTAGTAGATTATTCTATTTCATGTTTCGTACATGCTGATATTCATGCTGCTGTAGTTGTTATCTCCATCGTAGTTATTCATGTGAGTTTTTGTTTATAGTAGCGATTGTAGATTGCTTTCCTTGCCGTATTCTTGCTTATTGATTATCATGCTACTGTAGTTGATTACCCTGATATTTTAGTATCTCTTGATTATCATTGCTATCCTTTATTGCACTCCTTTGTTGACCAGTGAGTGCGGCTCGCCTTCGTCGGCGTGCGGCACCCACTGGGAGACCCTTGTTGGTTTCTCACTACCCCCTAGATGCAGGTACCGCGGGAGGTGGTGGTCGGGACGGTTCGTGAGGACGGTACTAGTTAGTGGTGTCCTGAGGATTGATATGGTCGACTCGTCGTGAGCCAGTAGTTACCTTGAGACACAGATCTTGGTTGATGATCCAGTTTCACCTGTATTTATTTTATTTTCATTATGTCAAGATTTGTACTCCAGTTGTGTAGTTGAGCTTAGCTTTTGTTATTGGGTTTTCCTATTCTCGTGGTTTATAGATTCTTGGTGGTTGTATGATGTTTCCTATCTGTTTAGGTTGTTTGTGCTTGTGGTTGTATTGCTTGTACCCTTACGCTGTGCATGTACAGGGAGACTCTGTCCGTGTGGACAGAGAAAACTCTGTGCGTGTGGCGGGTCTGTGCACGTTCTGGGCATGGCTTTCGAAAAAAAATTTATACGTTTTTTTCGCAACTCTATTTTCAAAATGGAAGGGTTTTATCAAAAATGCTTTCCACAAAGGACCCGGGGCGTGACAAGAAGTTGAGCACACGACAATCACATGGCTTTTTAAAGAACATTATGTTTGTTGGTAGCTTGATCTTTGGGGTTCTCTTTATTTTGGAGTGGTTTAATAATTCATGTGATTATCATTCATGTGTTGCTTTTGAAGGCATTTTAGCAGTAAGTCCTAACGGCCAAGTAGCAAAATCAATCTCAGGGCGGAAAAGTCATACAATTTGAACCACAGGTTGTTAGAGCGTAATCAGGCTATACTTTATTGGATGTCGGAAGTGCTCTTTTTTTTTTTCTTTATTAACTTAAATGCGAGCCAATAGCCATCAGAAGAAATGGCAGATAAGTTTTAGAAAAGGTTTCTTTATTTTTCCCAACTGAATCTGTTATATTTGCTCAAACCTTCCATACTTTCTGATAGGAATATTTTGAAGTTCCCACCCATCTCTTCCTGCTCTTTCTCTTTATCCATAGATGAATCTGAAAAGTACGTTTGGTAAAATTGCACAGAAACCCGACATTGCTGGTTTAGCGGAGTTTCTGAAGCCACTTAATGATGTGATTGTCAAAGCAACTGCGTTGACAGAAGGAAGGAGGCCTGATTATTTCAATCATCTGAAGACAGCTGCTGACAGGCTGACAGCTTTAGCATGGATCGTGTACTTAGGAAAAGATTGTGGTTAGTGAATCTCTTAACTCCTATAGATTAATTAAATTTTCTTTGTTTAGGCATCTACCCGTGCTTGATTTGGTGTGGAAGCTGTTCTTGAAGCCCTTTTTTTACGCTCCAGGGATGAGTTTACCTATTTCACATGTTGAAGAGAGTTGGCAGAGGGCTGAATTCGACAATAATAAGGTACATATTTATTATTTTTGTAGGTTATGATTCTATAGGTTATAAAGAGAAAAATATCTCAAATGTCTGCATTACTGCATAGGCAATTAAGGATGGATATGGTTTTGTTTTGTGCCCAAATTAGTTAAACCTCCATTGTTGGAATAGGATAGGCTTAATTAATGATCTACTTGATCACCAACTTCTTAGGTTTCCTCGACCCACGCCTGTCTCTTATAATAGGTTGGTTGATTGCAGTTGGCTCACTAAACAGGACCACCATGAGATGTGCTGAAAACATAACCTCCTGAGAATATCAGTAGAGTCACCACTTAGCAAGGGTTGCAAAATTGATCAAAACTTTTTTGTCTAACCCATTATTTTCAACCTTGAAAACTTTGTGATATGAAGTCATGTCTTGGCCGTGACGAATTGGTGAGATAGTGATACACAAACCTATGGAGACTTGACAAATATAATTAAGGCTATTGGTCAGCATTCTGCAAAGTATTTTAAGTTTTACTTCAATCTCTTATCTTAAAGCATCCACATGGTCGTGGGGAATGCCAACGCTGTGATTTATTTTTATTGCATTCCCCTGCTATATGGTCTAAAACCGTTACCAACTTCTAAAGTTCCTCATGTTAAGAATTTTTAATAAACCAATTTGAATCAACATACTCTCCTTTTTTTAAAAAAATGTCCTCTTGAGGGGCAATCGTTTGTCAGCTACCCTCATTTGGCTACACTTATATTTTTGGGTTTTTGTCTTCTCTCAAGTTCTATGCCATATATGGTTTACCAAGGACTTCTTTATTCTTGTTATTCTTGCTTAGTTTGCAAACTCATCTTTAACATAAAAGAAATCAAAAGGTTGGCTACTAACTCTTGGATTTTGTAGCCTAATGAAACCCATAGATGTAGAGTTCACAGATGGCCAGCACATTCAATTGCTTAGAACTTAGGAAAATAAAATATAAAAAAATTGGAAGTGTATCCATGCTACTTCATTTCCTTTTATTGTAGTCTTCAAGAAATATTGCTCTCATGTTCTGTAAAATAAAGGGTAACGTCTCTCTCTCTCTCTCTCTCTCTCTCTCTCTCTCTCTTATTTTTCCAGCCACACATATGAGGAGTTAATCAAATATATATTAGAATAATTAGTGGACTTGTTGCACAGATGTAAATTGTCTGACAGTTGTTGCTCATGTGATCTTATTGGTTCTTTTAGTATAACTTGACATACAAAGCTTACACCGGATAAATTTCAGATAAAAAACTAATTATGTTTGGAGCTAATCTCAACACATATCTAAATTTCTAAGAATGCTCGATAGGACTTCTTTGATCCGAGATAAAGGGAAAAAAACAACAAGTAAATCCATACTTTAGAAAATTAATCACAGCCATAAATCTGGCAACTAGTCCATAAATGTTACGTTTTAAGAAAGTTATCTTTTAAATATATGCCTGAAAAAAATGATATTAGTCCCATTGTATAGCCAGACATCTGCATAAACTTACGAAAATGGTCCCATAAGATTGTCAGTTGGCAACAGTTTCACATCTGCCAAGAAAAGAAACTTGAAATTCAACGAACTTAGAGAAGAACATCTATGCTTCTCTAAAAGATACTTCTAATTACTTCAAATGTTCCCTAATTAATCGTGCATCTTCAATAGGACGTACAAGCTCTAGGCGCACTAGAAATAAAACAGAACGCATTGTTTGAAAGGTATATGAATAAACTACTAAGAATACAGAGTCAACTTATACCTGAAGTACGGGACATAAGAAACAATGCCAAATGTTTTATGACTTTCAAACGCTCAGGATGTCCAATTCACTATCATATGTTTTCAAGACACCAGATAACAGAGTCTTTCAGATGGGTGGGTGTTTCTTCTTTCAAATTCCATACACCTTATTCTACTTAGAGTTAAGTTTCTGATTTTATGAAAAGTTTAACATTTCATTGGAGAATAACTTATAACTACTTGTATACTTGATATTGTGATTTGTCTTATCAGAACTACTCGACCTTCATTCATGATAGGTAGATTTGGCTATATGAATTTTCAAAACTCTACAGGCAATTAGTCATATATTTTCTCTTTTGTCATTAAATCCTATGTTAAGCTATATACTCTTCTGAAAAATTTGCGGCTGATTCTTTCCTAATCACCTCTTACCGTATTGTTTTGTGATTTCATCGTGCTTGAAAAAATTCACAAAATTTTGTTTTCTCTTCTGTTTATTGTGACTTTACAAGGATATATTTCATTATATCTGGTTGCATAATTGTTAGAAATTCTTATTTTTATTATCATCTCCGAAGGCATTGATTCATCTTTGTATGTTAGTTTTTCTTTCCTTTTCACCCTAGTTGCTATCGAAGAAAAATTCAGATTGGTTCACTTTCCAAACCCTCTATCATGTCCATACATGATGTCCATCCCCACTTGACAACCAAATTGAAAAGAAAGACAACATGTTCAGAATTTTACTAGCCTTTTCAATTCCTAAATGGAAGGATAATTTATACCTTTCAACTCAGGTTCTTGTGGAATACAGAAATAAGGATCCCAACCATGTTGAGTGGGCAAAAGCTTTAAAGGATCTCTATCTGCCCGGATTGAGGGACTATGTCAAGTGTTATTATCCTCTAGGTCTTTCTTGGGCTCCTGCTGGGGCTGCAACAACTGTTTCAGCACCTCCTCTCTCAACTTCTACTTCTTCTGTTTCTAAAGCTCCACCCGCAAAAGCACCTGCTCCACCACCTCCTCCCCCAACATCGCTTTTCAGCTCCGAGACACCACCATCTCAACCTAAGTCAGGCATGTCTGCAGTTTTCAAAGAGATCAGCTCAGGCAAAGCAGTTACTTCAGGTACAAGCGCATTTTTCCTTTTTCAGAGAAAGATACATTTTACATCTATACTTCTATGAAATTATAGTAACATATGCGCAATCTGAATATGAGATCAGATTTTACAGGGGTATATATGTGGTAGATGATTTTGCAAGGATATAAATGTGAAAGATCCAAACAGTTTAAAGTTTTCATGCTGGTATGGTATGTAAGCGCAAATTTAATCTTGCTTCGCAGGTTTGAAGAAGGTAACTGATGACATGAAGACCAAGAATCGTATTGATAGAACTGGTGTTGTCGCCACAACTGAAAAGACTTCCCGTACCCGTTCCTTTTCCTTTAATAGAGTAGGTCGCCCAAAGTTGGAACTTCAAATGGGCCGCAAGTGAGTATATTTTCTCTTCTCTTAGTAAACTAAGGGTATCCATCATTTCTTGCTAATTATCTTTACATTTGTACCTCACAATTTTTCTTATTTTTTCTAACTGATGGCGTGCAACTTATTTTATGGCAGATGGGCTGTTGAAAATGGTAAGAAGAACCTGATCATTGAAGACTGTGATTCCAAGCAATCTGTGTATGTTTATGGTTGCAAGGATTCAGTTTTGCAAGTAAAAGGTAATGCAAATGTGTTTGATTTTAGCAAGACATTTATCTGCTTAAATACAAAGTGTTTAAATATTTGATTTGCTATTCTTTTGTGTATATATTTTGAAAGAAATAGAATCATCGCTTTCTTTTTGCGGTGAAATGTGAACAACATTGCTATTGATAAATGCACAAAAACTATTGACATTTGATCTGCTATTCTTTAATGTGTATATATTTGTGAAGAACTAGATTCATTACTTGTTTTTTTGCAGGTAAAGTGAACAACATTACTGTTGACAAATGCACAAAAACGGGAATAGTTTTCACGGTACAAAAATTTGTATACCAGCAATCTTCTTTGCAGCCTCGGTTGTACTAATATCGGTAAAGTACAATAATAATAATTTTATTTCATTTTCATGGCTCAGGATGTTGTAGCGGCTTGCGAGATTGTGAATTGCAATGGTGTTGAGGTTCAATGTCAGGTAATTGGCATCTCTTTTACTAGGCGAGCCTCTAATTCTATAAAATTTATCAAAGTCATTTAGTTTGCGAGTCACAAGTATCAGCATACTTGTTTGAAAAGTAGACCTGAAGTTGAAATGGAAACGCATTCACTCATTCTCATTTGGTTAAGGCTTATAAGATGATTCTATGGTATAATTCTAGATGTCTAAGTACTGGTAACTTTCTTGATTAAAGAAGGGTATCAGTCTCGAGTCTATTTAAGTTGGACGAATGTGGATTATAATATAGGTCATTTTGACTAAGTCTAGTGCTTTCCACACTACCATGTTCTGGAAGCTTTATACCAAAACTAGCGAATTATGAAATAAGATCGCATATGAATATATAATATTTCTTACTGCACTACAATTTGTTATTGTACTTTGTTTCGGTGTTTCTCTATTTTTTTCTTCCTGCATACTTTTTCTGAATCTTTTCGGTTTGGAACTTAACGAAATTGCTCCAGAATTATTCAAAACTGGTGAAAATGGCAAAACTGATACTCAGGCTTCAATTGAAACCCAAATGAAACTTCAAGTCTTGATTAAGGAAGGAGAATCAAGAAAGATGGAAGTTGTATTTTATATACAAAATGATTCTTTCTTGAAATGCATTCGAATAAACAATTAAGTTGTGTCTATTCTTATTATTTGCTTAACATATGTGCTTCATATCTAAAGTAGCTAGTTCTGTGCTATTTGGACTCCATAGTTGGAGTTTCTGGAGTAGGTACTGATCATGTGTGATTTGGTTGAATAAAATTAAGTTGACTAGATAACAACTGTAGCCAATATTCATTCCACAATACCTTTAACTTGCTGCTTCATGCAATTACCGTTATCTTTTTCCACGGTTAATATTATCACCTTTGTCAAATCATTACTTTATGCCATGCAGGGTACAGCACCAACAATATCAATAGATAACACATCGGTGTGACACCTTCATATTAATGATATAATAGGACGAAATCTCTTAACCCAGCTATAGCATTTTTGATAGTAGCAAGACCCAAAAGCTTAAGAGGGTTAAGCGTGCTAGAGTTAGAGTAGTTCTAGGATGGGTGATCCCCTAGGAAGTTTGGGCGTCACAATCGGGTTGTCAATTGTACCTGAGCAATGATTCATTGGGAGCATCTATGACCACCGCTAAGTCTAGTGAAATTAATATTATGGTTCCTAGTGGTGGCCCTGACGGGGACTGGGTGTGGCCTTTTTCATTGCACTTGCTATAATATCTTGAAATGGCAACTGATACTTTGTTTTGAATCACATATTTAATTGCTACTTCGTAAATCTTAATATTCTCATATTAGCCTTAAGTTTGTCTGATTCTAGATCAACCATTCAAAAGAGGAGCACTTTTGAGTCACTTGGCCCTGAAATTCAGGGTTAGGTTGCTTGATTGAAACAAATAGAAAGTACATATAGTTTATTTCAACTTTCTAAGTTTGTGCAATGATCTGCAACCGACGAAATGCTTGGGCGTATCTTCTAATTTCCTTTCTTATTCTCCATTATAATAATCTATTAGATTTTACATATATCGTCTCAATGAGGTTACTAATTGTCGAACTATTATGTGATCCGAAACTGCATCATTTCTTCAATAAATTGTCAAGTAAAAAGTAGAATATGACACACATTTTTTGTTTTTCGAATGTCGCAGGTGGAACATGCATTACCGCAGCAATACATACACAACTACAAAGATGGCCAATTCACGACCTCTTCGGTTTCTCATTCCGGTGGGTAAACTCTTTTGTACAAATTATTCCTCTATATATTTGTTTCTCGTGTCGCATCATTTTGTGATGTTTTAGAGAGAGAGACTCCACAACACTGATTGGTTTGTGGGGTTTGTTTTCTATTAGTTTTCATTTTGGTTGTGTCCTATTTTCTCTCAGCCTTCTTTCGTAATCTCTCGATTGTTTTATTCTTTTGTTTCGCGTGTAATTTTTCTCTTTTGGTTTGTGTAGAAATACATCAATATATTATTTTACTAAATATCTTTCTTGGAAATCTTTTTATTTAGTCTAATCCCTGGGCTCAAAGTTTATTCTACGTGTTATCGTGAAAAAGGCTATTGTTGCGCAATTTATTTGGCCTATAAAATCCTTTGTGGTTTGAATAATAAGTGATTATTAACATAACCCTTTCTTAGAAAATACACATTGTCTTCAAAATATTAAGTTGTTGGGATGGAGAGGTTTCAGGATGTTTGGATTTTCGCATACTCTGAGCTCTTAATTGATATACTAAATCACTTGGGAGTTATATGGTTACTTACTATTAAAGTTTGCAAGAGTTAGTTGATTTAGTTATCAAATCTACATTTGAATTTCTTTTTACTGCTGGTGATCAAAACAGTGTGTCAGCTGTACTAGTTTTGCTATGTCATTGCCTTTCACTTTGAAAATGTTCAATTTGTATATCTAACCACAGCTACATTTAACATGTAATCTTATTCAATTTTTCTTAAAAGGTAAGATCATCTTTTACTTTTCAACTGTGACTCCTTACTCTTACTCTTCAGAGGATCACCTATTTTAGAATTACTGTAGTTCTAGCATGTAACAATCCGGCTTACTAGCAATAATAACTTATTGGGTCTAAATTACAGTCCAAAATATTTAAATTCAGTTATTATTATTAGTGTCCATGTTCTCTTATATATCCAAATACATCCACATTCGCATGCGTTGTGAGATTATTGAAGGCGTCACATAGCATGCTTAATTTTTTAAATTTTTTGAATTTAATCATCGTCCAATATATTATAGCAGGTTAAGATGTTTAGTATTATTATATTATATATATAGTATTATTAAAAATTGTAGGGCTCTTATAGATATGCAATTAGTATTTTTGTCCATAACTATATCTAATGTATTATCTTATCCAATCTAAAGCTATATATCTAATTAAGTTTTAAATTTTTTTATTAATTTTTAAGAAATAGATTATTTTTTTTAAAAGTAACTTTTTAATTTTTTAAAACATAAAATTTTAAAAATATTTGTGTGCAAAAGCATCAGTTAATGGTTTGTTTATTTTGAAATCAATGGACCCAACTCCCAAGTATATGGAACCAAAGAATCCAGAAGCCAAATAGGTAAATTGTGTTAAAATAGTTCATTTCCAAAGTAACAAGTAAAGAATAATGCTTTGTGGTTGAAAGTTTTGGTTTCCTATAATGGCAAATCAATTTGGGGATACGTGCCCATCTTAATTAAATAAATTTTATATGTTATAATTATAAAAGGTTTAAAGTATAAAGAAAAAAAAAGTTAAAAATAAAAAAGAAATTTAGATAACTAATCAGTATATCTATCCATATCTAGATCTGATATTTAATTTTATTAGATCTTTTTTAAATATATCTAAATCTAAAATATAATTTTCTTAAATTACTTTTTTAAAAAATTTTCTTTGAAAACAATTAGATTGATTTCAAAATTTTATAAAATAGATTATTTTTCTTAAAATTAATTTATTATTTTTTAAAAAATAGAATTTAAAAAATGTCTATGAGCATCGCAAGAGTTAACTAATTTATTTTGAAATTAATCAATCGGAAGCAAAGAATCTCAAACCCTAAAGTACTTTAAATCATATTTTAATTGTGGGATTTTTATTTTTGCTAAGTTATCTCTTATAATGATTCGTCCTAATAACAATAATAATTCGCTAGACTCAAATCACTGGTCCAAAATACTTAAGTCCAGTTATTGCAGCCCAATATCACCCGACGATGTGAGATTTGTCTCGTTAATCTCATCGTTCAGACTTTGGCATATTCTGTCATATTGTCTCGTCATTCATATTCTGACATATCCTGTCACATTGTCCTTCAAACTAAGACTCGTCACACACTTTCGACTGCTGATTGGTTTGATATCAAAGCAATAATATCTCTTTGGGACTGCTGATTGGTTTGATATCAAAGCAATAATATCTCTTTGGGCCTAAATTTTCCAAATGAAATGACTCATCTCGCTAGTAATAATATCTCGTTAGACCTAAACTACCGGTTCAAAATATTTAAGTCTATTTATTATTATTTGTGTCCATGGTCTTTTATAAATCCAATCATAATTTCATTTCCATCTGATATAAAATTATTAGAACGTGATATTTTTACAAATAATTAGGTTTTAGACTTTTTTTTTTAATTTTTTTTATAGAATATATTATTTTTCTTAAAATTGTTATTTTTTTAAAAAATAAAATTTTAAAAATATTTCTGTGCAATGCGCAGGTTAATAACTAATTTATTTTGAAATTTATCCATCATAGCATACTAAAGCAAAGAAGCCCAACCCTGCCTCTTTAATTTGCTTTAAAAAAATCAAAACCCTGCCTCTTTAATTAGCTTTAAAATTGGTTCCTTTTCAAAGCAACAAGCAAAGTATCAAACTTTAGAGCATAAGCTTCTCTCTAACTCTCTTTGAAATTAATTAGATTGATTTTAAAATTTTATAAAATAAATTATTTTTCTTAAAATTAATTTATTATTTTTTAAAAAATAGAATTTTAAAAATGTCTATGAAGAACGCAAGGGTTAACTAATTTATTTTGAAATTAATCAATCCAAAAATATACAAGCAAAGAATCTCAAACCCTGCATGTTTAAAGTAATTTAAATCATATTTTAATAGTGGGATCTTTATTTTTGCTAAGCTATCTCTTGTAACGATCCATCCCAGTAAAATAATTCGTTGGACCCGAATCACTGATTCAAAATGCTTAAGTACAGTTATTGCAGTCTAATATTATCAGACGATGTGAGATTTGTCTCGCTAATCTCGTCATTCAGACCCTGGCATATTCTGTCACATTGTCTCGTCATTCAGATCCTGACATATTTTGTCACATGGTCCTTCAGACCGAAATTCATCACACACTTTCGACAACTAATTGGTTTGATACCTAGCAATAATATCTCGTTGGGCCTAAACAACCCAATTGTAATGACCCATCTCACTAACAATAATATTTTGTTACACCTAAACTACCGGTCCAAAATACTTAAGCCCGGTTATTATTATTTGTGTCAATGGTCTTTTATAAACTCAATCACTATTTCATTCCCATCCGATATAGAATTATTAGGGCGTGACATTTTTACAAATAATTAGATTTTAAATTTTTTTTTTTTTAAAAAAAATTATAGAATATATTATTTTTCTTAAAATTGCTATTTTTTAAAAAAACAAAATTTTAAAAATATTTGTGTGCAATGCGCAGGTTAATAACTAATTTATTTTGAAATTGATCCATCATAGCATACTAAAGCAAAGAATCCCAACCCTGCCTCTTTAATTTGCTTTAAAAAATCAAAACCCTGCCTCTTTAATTAGTTTTAAATTTGGTTCCTTTCAAAGCAACAAGCAAAGTATCAAACTTTAGAGCATAAGCTTCTCACTTCATCTGGCCACAAACCAAATTATTGATACATAACAATCTTTCTTACACCCATTTGGTATTTAAGTTCATCTAATATTAGTTGATAAAATAAAGTTGGGGTATGTACTTTTGCCTTTTTATAAAATACAGTTAGGCATATATTTCTGTGTTTTTCGGTGAGATCGCAAAAAATATTTTATCACACTATACGAAACCCATATTACGTATGAAAATAAATAAGTTATTTTTTTTATCATACTTTCTCATCTCACAAAACGTAATCTTCATCCAATTCTAAATGAAGCTTTAATACAATTATTATATTTTTTATAATTACAAAATATTTAAACTATTGAATAAAGATTAAAAATAGGAAAAAAAATAATAGTGTAATAGATTATTTCTTCTAACTTTAATTTATTATTTTTTAAAATAAAATTTAGAAATATTCATGTATAATGCACCAATTAACAACTATTTTATTTTTATTTAGCAAGTAATCGACACAAGAATACAGTAATAAAAAAGTCACCAACACTCCACCTTTATTTTATTTTAAAATAGATTTTCTTCTAAAGTAGCAAGCAACAAATCATATGACAAGCTAAATTGTGGACACATATGTCAATCTTATGTAAGACATATAGATTATTTATAATTTAAAAAATTATATGAAAAGAAATTAAAATAGAAAAGAAATTTGAAAATGCAATCAGCAAATATGTAATCATATTCAATCTAATTTAAAAAAGTTATGTCTGCAAATAATTAAATTTTAATCTTTTTATAAATTTTTATAGAAAAATATTTTTCTCAAAATTAATTTATTATTTTAAAATAAAAATTTAAAATATATGTGTGCAATGCATGGGTCAGCAACTAGTTTATTTTGAAATTAGTTGAAACAAGAATACAAATATGTGAATCCTAACACTACATCTTTAATTTGCAAGTCTAGCTACTAGACTATCAAAAGCACTGAACACTTAATGCTATCAAATTTTCTGCCATTAGATTTACCTCTTTACCATTTATATCTCTTAGATCATGCTATTTCACCAACCAACTACTAAACCTTAATAAAGGATCACTATCATCCTAATCACACATTCTTTCATCCAAAGGTCGAAAATCTGATAGTATCAATGACTTAGTGCTATTAATAGTATAGTAGCTTAGTTTTTAATTTGCATAAAATATATAAGTTTTTTTTTACAGTGGCAAATAAAAAATCATATTTCTATAGCCGTAGTTATCATTTTCGTCAAGTGGCCAGCTAAATTTTTGAGTAATGATACATTTTATACTAAAAGAGTTAAGAATAAAAAAGCTATTTCGATGTGCAATTAGTATATTTATTTATACTTCATCTTTAATTTTCTTTAAAATGCATTCCTTTCCTAACTAACAAGCAAAGAATCAAACTTTACTTCTCATACTTTCTTATAAATACACTGGAAGTCATTTGAACCTCCTTGCTATTCTTTCTCCTTAACTAATACTAATGGGCTCTTTCTCCTTAACATATGAATAGTAATTTAATGATTCAGTATGTTGAAAGCCATTTGGTTATCTCTGCTACTCTTTCTCCTTAACACATGAGTAGGCATTTAGCTATTTGGATCTCTCTGATGCTCTTTCTCCTTAACACATGAATATGGATTTATCTATTTGGATCTCTTTGTTGTTCTTTCTCTTTAACACATGAGTATGGATTTAGTGATTCAGGTATGTACATATTCAATTTCTTTTATTATTTTTATTACTCATGTTTTGATTTTTGTTTTTATTTTTGTTTTCATCAGATTTTTTTTTCTTGCTATAATTGAGATTTAAGACTCATTTATTCAATAAGGATAACACAATTACATGATTAACAAAAGAGAAAAACTCCTAATAATATAAGAAAATTATTCAAATATAAAATCAGACTTAGAAGGAAGAAAATAATATTCTAATATAGTATATTTTGACACATAAAATACATAATATATATTAGATTTCGTAAAGTGATGATCTTTTCTCGCTTTATTTTAGTGTTACTTGATATTCTTTTTTTGTCTAATCCTCATCACCATTTACTTGTTCTATCAAATCTACGAGTCTTAAAACCCAAATGTAAACCATGAGATATTATTTTTAAAAACTACGCATTTTCATGCATAAACTGTGTAGGGTTCTAAATTACATTTAATGCTTTTACATTTGAGTGTCAAGGCATCTATATTTGAGTTTTAGAAATGTTGGTTTATATAGCACACAATAGAATTTCACACGTTAGGCTATCAATTTGTGTGGCTATTAATGAAATTTTCGATGGATTTCATCTTCATGTTTATGCACAAATGTAAAATAAATGTTAGTTTGAAATTAATAACCTATATAACATACATTATTCTGAAGTACTATCTTTGCGATAGTGTTGTGTCAC
This sequence comes from Tillandsia fasciculata, assembly GCA_029168755.2. Classification (NCBI taxonomy): domain Eukaryota; kingdom Viridiplantae; phylum Streptophyta; class Magnoliopsida; order Poales; family Bromeliaceae; genus Tillandsia; species Tillandsia fasciculata. Next base: position 15,347,693 of record CM054947.1, on the reverse strand, counting down.
TTTGTGTAATTTCAAAGTAAGAATTAACTGTATTAAAATTATATAATTTATATTAAATTTTAATAAAAATCTACATTTCAAATTTATTTTGTCCAACATTCATATTAAATTCTAATAAAACTCAACGTCCTGGATTTATTCTCCAAATCGTTCATTGGCAGTGACCACAACTGTGACACTCTAATAGTTTTACATCGGATGAAAATGAGATTGCTCGAGTAATAATAACTGGGCTTAAATATTTTGGACCGGTAGTTTAGTCCCAACGAGTTATTATTGCTAGTGGACCGAGTCATTATATTTGGTATCAGAGTCAATCACTAACCGGAAGTGTGTGACGAGTCTTGGCTGAGCCAGAATCTGAAAGAAAAGATGACGAACTATGTCAGGATTCTGAATAACAAGGCTAGCAAGACAAGTCTCACATCGCCTAGTGATCTTAGGCTATGTGTGTGTTTGGCTTGACGAGTACGTCAAGTCTAAACGGCAGAGTTTATGACACTCCAATAATCACATATCAAATAAGAATGAGGTTATGATTGGATTTATAAGAGACTATGGATACGAGTAATAATAACTGGGCTTAAGCATTTTGGGCCGGTGCTTTAGGCCCACCGAGTTATTATTGCTAGTAGGCCAGATCGTTACAACACCTCCGAAATTCATAAAATTGATTTGACAATGTTGTTGTTATAATGTTTTAATTAAAATAACAAGTAAAAAATTATACTTTTGTGGCCAAACTTTCACAAAGTAACAAGCTAAGTTGTTGACACATACCAATCTTATTTAGGACAAATAAATTACTTATAATTAAAAAAAATTAAATTGTTATAAAAAGAGCTTAAAATAGGAAAGAAGTTTGGTTATGTAATCCACGTATCTATCTATAACTACATCAAATTAATATATAGTAATATCCAACCTTATTTAAAAAAGTTATGTCTAAAATAATTAGATTTTAATCTTTTTATAATTTTTTTATAAAAAAGATAATTTTCTGAAAATTAATTTATTAGTCAAAAAATAAAATTTTAAAATATTCATGTGCAACTAGTTTATTTTGAAAATGGGTCAGCAACTAGTTTATTTTGAAATTAATTGAAACAAGAATACAAATCAATGCATCCTAGCACTACATCTTTAATTTGCATTAAAATATATAAGTTCCTTTCTAAAGTTGCTAGTAATGAATCATATTTCAATAGTCGTAGTTACTTCTTTCGTTAAGTGGCGAACAAAATTATTGACATATATATATGGTAATCTTACTTATGGTAATGATATTATTTATAATAAAAAAATGTTTAATTAGTATATCTATCGTCAAAAGAGTTAAAAATATAAAAGAAACTTTGATGTGTAATTAGTATATCTATTTCTAGTCTTATCTTTAATTTTGTTTTAAATTGTTCTCTTTTCGAAATGATAAGCAAAGAATCAAACTTCATTTCTCATACCTACTTATAAATATAGTGAAAGGCATTTGAACTTCTCTATTATTCTTTCATCTTAACAGGACGTTGAAAGCCATTTAGATTTCTCTGGTGCTCTTTCTCCTTAGCACATGAATAAGCATTTAGCTATTTTGGATCTCTCTGCTGCTCTTTCTCTTTAACACATGAATGAAGATTTAGCAATTCAGGTATGCACATATTTAATGTCTTATATTATTCTTGTTATTTATTTTTATTTAATAAGGATTTAGCAATTCAAATATATACATATTTAATTTTTTATATTATTCTTATTACTCATCTCTTCATTTTTTTTTTTTTTCGGATTCTGTTATTTCTTACTTGTAATTAAGGTTTAAGACACTTATTTATTCAATACGGATTAAGCCACTTAAATAACACAACTATACGAGAAATAAAAAAGGAACTCCTAATAATATAAGAAATATTAAATCAAGCTTAGAAGGAATGAAATAACATTCTAATTAATATGGTATATGTTAATATATGGAATGCATAATATCAATTTATATTTAGAAAAGAGCAGATCTTTTCTTGCTTTATTTTAATTAGTTTTACTTGATATTCTGTTTTGCCTACTTATCATTATTATTTATTTGTTCAATCAATTTGTTTTTCGTAGCTCTATATTAATATTTTGTGCCTACTAATGAACAAACCTAAAATACATGTTAATTTAAAAATAATAATATAACTAATATATATTATTCTAAAATAGTGTTCTCACGGTGGTAACGTTAGCAATTTCAAAGCTAGAATTTAGTGTGTTCAAATTATATAATTTATTCATATTAAATTTTATTCAAACTATGTAGTAACCGTGACTTTAAAATCTGAAATTTAAGTTTAAATACTTGTCTGGAGTATTAAATAGTTAAATTGAACTGTTAGTGGTGCAATAGTGGCCCTAAAATATCGACTTTTGATCGGGGCCTAATCTCGAAAATCCGAGATAACCGTTGCGACCGTCTCGTCGGAACATGAAAGATCCATATTCATATGTCTTCGATCCGACGGTCGGATCTTCCAGAAAATAGCAGAAAAGCGGGCGGGTCCCACAACTTAAATGAATAGTATAGTGAATAGTAACCCTTGATTTTCGATTTCCTCGCGATTGATCGTCGACCAATCTATTGTCTGCGATCCGAACCTAGCAACATAAGTAGTCAATCTTAGCTATTTTTGACGTTCTGAGCGCAGTGGCGCTGACGAAATTTACATCTGGCGAGCCTAAAGCCTCGTAAAGCGTGCCGAACTGTATAATTTACAGTATAAGATGGAAATTAAAATTTTTGGAGTTGAGTTTTAGCGAACCAAAATCGCTAATAGGTTTCGTCGAGCCGGACGTCGTGGTGGTGTCCGTTTTTTAGTTTGATAACCAGCCGGAAGTATGCGGCGAGTCTCGGCTCTGAGCGCAGTGGCGCTGACGAAATTTGCATCTGGCGAGCCTAAAGCCTCGTAAAGCGTGCCGAACTGTATAATTTACAGTATAAGATGGAAATTAAAATTTTTGGAGTTGAGTTTTAGCGAACCAAAATCGCTAATAGGTTTCGTCGAGCCGGACGTCGTGGTGGTGTCCGTTTTTCAGTTTGATAACCAGCCGGAAGTGTGCGGCGAGTCTCGGCTGAGTCTGAGTCTCGGCTGAGTCTGGGTCTAGATGACAGGACTAGCGAGATGAGTCTCATATCGCTTTTTCTGGTGATATCTTGGGCTGCTGTGTGTGTGTTTGGGCTGACGTGATCACCAGGTGATCTTGGGCTGCTGTGTGTGTGTTTGGGCTGACGAGGACGTCAGGCCTAAAACGGGGGGAGTCTGTAACGCCCCCAATAGTCCCACATCGGATGTGGATGTAACGACCCGGCCCACTAGCAATAATAATTCGTTGGGCCCACACCACAGCCCAAAATACTTAAGCCCAGTTATTATTACTAGTGCCCATGTCTCATATAAACCCAATCACACCCAGCCCACTAGCAATAATAATTCGTTGGGCCCACACCACAGCCCAAAATGCTTAAGCCCAGTTATTATTACTAGTGCCCATGTCTCATATAAACCCAATCACAATTCCATCCACATCCGATGTGGGACTATTGGGGGCGTTACAAACTATACATTGCGAATTTATTTTGTCCAGTTTTTAGATTAAATTCTAGCAAAATTCTACGATCTAGATTTATTTTTTAAATTTAAATTCTATTGTTTATATTAAATCGCAGGCGAAACTCGGGAAACTGGACCTTGTAGCGTCCACAGCCCCCCAAAGTTTATAAAATTATTTTAATAAGTTTCTTGTTATAATTTTTTTATTTACCCCCCAAAGTTTATAAAATTGTAATAAGTTTCGTGTTATAATCTTTTTAATAAAAACTAGATATGATATATTAACATTAATCAAGTACACAGAAGATACTTTATCAATATTTTTTCTTTCTTTTATAATTTTTATACAAACTAAATATAAAATCCTAAATCTTAACCAGAATAATTGATAGGATAAACTTTAAATTAACCCCTATGGTATATCTTATTTTTAATTTGCCTCCATATGTTTCAAAAAGTATCATTTTATTTTTTTGTAGTTTAGCTAATTTTCTCTTTGGTCCTCGTGATTTAAAAAGTTGTCCTATGATTTACCACTTTTATAATCTTATCATTCTGGGAAATTTTTAAAAATTTTCAATTTGCCACAGTATCTAATAGAAAATTTTTAGGTGAAAAAAAAATAAACCACGAAGGGGTAAAGCACAATTTTTTAAACAACGCGAGGACAAAATAACTAATTAAATTCAAATTATTTTGTTATAACACATAGTATGTTTGATTCATTTCTTATAGCACTAACTGTCTTATTCACTTGAATATTTTTTTTTTTCCTCTTTGTTGACTCTTTTAAACTAGAAAGTTTGAAAACATAACTTAATACACAACACGATTAAAACTTGCAATCTTTTTAAATTTATTAATTTTAAAACTTATACAAATTTTTTATATAGAAATTTTAAAATTTATACAAATTTAAAAATTAAAATTTTTGCACTCTCTTTTGCATATTTTTTGAGACAATTAAAATTTAAAATTTTAACTATATAAAATTTTTACATTTTATAAATTTTTAAATTTTTAACTTTAATTTTTAATAAATTTATAAATTTATAAATTTTTTAATAAATTAATTTTTTTATATATAAAAACTAAATTTAAATAATATAAATTATAATTAAATTTCTTTTAAATAAAATTTTTTAAGAGCAATTTAGTCAATTAAAAAAATTTCTTTCTCTTTATTTTTTTTATTCTACTTTATCAAACCAAACATAATTTTTCTTAACTTTATCAAACTAAACATAATTTTTCTTATATTTGGTACAACTCTAATACTCATCCAAATATAAAATTACATTAGTTCCTGTTTATTTTTGAACTTATATTTATTTCTGGAATAAGTAATTCTAGCTTATATCCGATCTAGCTTATATCCGAACCAAACGTAACTATAGAGTTCATTAGTAGTGGGTCTTTATTCTTCTGTTTTTTTTTTCTTTAAAACATTATTATAATTTGTCAAATTATTTCGCATTATTTAAGAATAAAAGTATTTAAAATCTTTTAGCTCATATATGGAATGTTTAATGCTGAACAAATAATTATATTGTTACGCATAAATTCAATTATGGTATTCTACTTTTAGATTAAATTAATAAATTATATTAAAACTCAATAGTTCAAATTTATTCGTCTCACAAATTAGTTATTCTAAATTTAAATTTTAAATTTTTTTTATGTATTCAACTAAAAACTTATCCGTCTATAGTTTTGCACATTTTTTATTTTGTCATATTGTGGTTCACATAGTTACTAAATTGAAGCTTAAAATTATTTTCGGCATCAAAAATACTTTTCCTTTCGTTTGGTTCGACGTTTTTATAAATTTAGAAAAATTTTAAAGTTTTTAGTTTTTGTTGTTTTTCGGCGAAAACGAAAACTAAAATTGCTTTTTTTTTTCGTTTATTATTATTTTTATTAAATTAATCAAATAAATATATTTTTTTCTTTCAATAAAAAAAAAATATCAATAAAAAGTTATTTATTTTATTTTTTTCCTACAAATCAATCGTTATAAAACGTAAAAGAAAAATAAAAACTATTTATTTAAATAAAAATTGAGTATAATTAAACCCCCCTAAATCACAAAGTAGTGACATGAAATTACTCCAAATTAATGAAAAGGGGGTCTCCGATGCTGCATTTTTTTGTTTGAATGAATCATAAAAGTGTTACGTAGATGACCGATGATGAGTCATAAAAGTGTTACCTAGATGACCGATGATGAGTCACTGATGTTGGTGTATTTACTCTTTAATTTCCAGGCTTATTATCATTACTTGTGGAGCTAAAGCTAAAGCTAAAAGGTAGCAGAGAGAGCATGATCATGATTAATTACTTATTATGAAAATGATGACCAAATTTATTCTTCATTCGCTCAATCAATGCTCTGCTCACCATCACCATCATACATGGATTATTCACCATTATTAATACCTGTACCTTCCAACTACCACCATCATCCCCGCCATGACTAGTAGTAGTTTCTATGAAGTCGACTCCTACGAGAGGACAAAGGATGATGTGCTTAGAAGGTTGCGCGATGGGTCCTCCCAGAAGATGTACGTGGAGGCATGGAAGGGAGTTGGGGCAACCGCTTTACTCCGAGAGGTGGCGGAAGAGGTCAAAGTCAACGAGTGGGATGTCGACAAGTTTGACTTTGACACGGTGATCAAGGTGGTGCGGCCCGCACCATTTCAGAACCCCAGGGAGATCCAGAGGGCGGTGGCGAAGCAGCTCAATCTACCTCCTTCGGTGACGGACATATTGGACAAAGAAGACGAAGAAGACGACTTCAGGAGCTGGGTGGAATTCAGCTCAAGAGATGTCGTTTCGGAGGTAACAGAGCATATCTACCGAGCTGTGAGGGATCGTAACGTGCTGCTCGTCTTTTGCAACAATATTGCGGGTGGCAAATTAATTGACCCTAATGAGTTGGGTATTCCTATCGGAAATCGGTGGGTCCCCAATGCGGTCTTGTGGACCTCTGGGATGAATATTAGCAGCGAAGCCGCGTCAGCGAGTGCGGATATGAGACTAAGGATTGAACCAAGAAGCAAAGCTGCGGCACTTGATCTTGTGTACAAGGAGGCCGCCGAGATTGTTCGTTACATTGAAGAGAGCAGCGGTGGGAGCTTGCGGACCACCCCGCAATTAGTCCTCCGCTGCTTTTGGTATTGCCTGCTGTTATGCAGAGCGTTTAACCGATCAGAACTACTCGATGATGATCGGCCGTCGGAAGCTGTCGTCAATTATTTTGTGTGTGAGGGAATTTTACAAGGGGATGCGGCTTGGGAGATTGGAAGAGCACTAGCTCCGCTGATTGGACCAATAATCAAATATCAACTGCAATATTGGCAGGAATCCTTTTCCACTTGGATGCCGCTGTTGGTAGCAAAAGAGTTGTTGCCCCCGAAAACTTTAATCATAGGGGAGAAGTTGTCATTAGAGGAGCCGCGATCGAAGGAGGAGGAGAGTTACCATTGGATCTCAGTACGCTCTCCTCAAAATAAAAATATAGAGTCATGGGATTTCTTCAAAATATATCGCATGTCTGAAGTTTCATCCTTCTTTGGGCATTTTGAGAAAACACACCAAGTTGATCTACCAGACGGCTTCTTCGACCGTTTCAGCAACATTCGAGTGCTAGACCTTCTCGGCTGCATAGTAAGTCCTATAAATTCCTCATTCCTTCGTCTTCTTCGCAACTTGAGAATGCTTAGGCTGGAGCAATGTTCTGTTGATCCATCCTCTCTCTCGTCACCACAAGAGGAAAAACGACAACAACAACAACAAGCAATATTTTTTGATAGCTTATTATGGGTCTTGAAATTACACAACTCAGATGCCGATACGTTTCTTCTAGCAGGCAAAGCCTTTGAGCTCATGCCTAACCTCCGAGTGCTCCATCTCACAGAACAAATCAACACTGAATTTTTGCCAAGGAGCCTGTCAATGGCGATCAACCTCAAAGAGCTTATTCTCACCGATTGCAAGGGGTTACAATATCTAAACTTCATTCTCCCTGCAACAATTGAAACAATCAGCCTACAAAGTTGCCCATCACTTGAAGAGGTGGAGTTAGTCGACCCTAGTACAGCAGCTCCTTTGCCCAACCTCAAGTCCTTCCACCTTAGCAACTCTGAGCTGATCTCCAAGCTCTCCCTACAAGGATGCCGTAAGTTGGAGAACGTAGACCTACAGGAATTAACAGGGCTCAAGGTGCTCAATCTTTCATGCACGGCAATAGAAGTGGTGGATATCACCAAACTCCCACAATTAAAGCAATTATTTCTCCTCGGATGTCAGCAACTCCTTAGAGTAGTCTGTCTTGGTAAAGGACCAAAACTAGATGTGTTGCACTTGGATAACTACAACAGCAGCAGTGCTTGCGACGTCGTCGATCATTGTCTTGATTCCTTTCGAAATCAAAGCTTATCTGATTTAACCAAGGGAACTAATGATGCTGATCAAAGATTATTCCAAGCTCATGTGGTCGTGAGGGATGCTAGGATCTTCTGGACAATTTATGATGCCTTTCGTGATTTAAGGGCAGTAAAAACCTTCTTTCATATCCACATCAAGGGTTCTTCAACTATTGATCAGAGAGGCTTTAATAGTGGTACTATCACCAAATCAAATGCTACTATAACATCGGCATTATGTTATGCAGATGTTTTAAACACTATGACAGATCGTCACCGTCGACATCATCCGTCGCCACCTACTCTGCCCCTAAATAATCACATAGAGGTTGATGGAGGTGACTATTCCCGAATAGTAGAGGAATATCCATTTAGATATATAATGGAATTGGCTAATTCTTTATTTGTTCACAACAGCACATCTAATTTTACCATGAGCATTAGATTTGGAGATCTCAAATGTCTGCGCATTGAGAGGTGCCCTAATTTGGAGCTTATCCTCTCTCCTAATTTGGACCTTATCTTCTCTGAGTGGGCTTCAGCTAATTCTTTAGAGAGCATATGGCTCAGCCAACTTCCGAGGCTCAAAGCTTTAGGTAAAGAAGGAAGCATTAGGACTGTGCGACTGAAGCATATTTACTTGGAGTTTTGCGCAAGGCTAGAATATGTACTTACCTCACTGTCGGAGCTACACAACTTGGAAACAATCAACATCCGTTATTGCAACGATCTAACGACAATTTTCAAAGACGACGACGACGACGACGATGCTCCAATGCTACTTCCGAAACTGAGGTCCATCCATTTACAGGAGCTTCCGAAGCTACAACACATATACAAGTTAAACATTTGTGCTCCATCGCTAAAAGAGCTCAAGATTAGGGGGTGTTTCAATCTCAGAAAACTTCCTCTTTTCGGCACGTCGGACGCTGATTCAATGAGAGCCGTGAAGATTAGCTGCGAGAAGGATTGGTGGGATAAGCTACAATGGGATGGGTTAGAATCCAACCACCACGCTTCTCTCTTCAACCCCAAACATTGTCCTTATTATAAGAAGCCTATGAAAGCTAGATATTTATGAAGCACAGCTCTGCTCCAATGTTCATATGCAAGGTGATCACCATCTCTCTCTCTCGAACTCTCTCTCTCTTTTTCTTAATATAAATTATGCATTTGTGTGTACGCACACGCATGTGTCTATATGTACTGATGTTTGCCAAGGTCTTCATATGCGTTTGAGAAATAAGCTAGCCATAGTGCAGCATGTCCTTTATTTCCTAATTATAGGTGTGAGCTTGTGTACGTGTGTAAAACTATTAATATGCATTTGATTCCTTGAGATTGAGTGTGTAACAGAGAAATGTTTACGTGTGCATTTGACTCTTTGATGACAAGAAGGATAGCATGTATTAAAATATTTTTCTTATCTTATTTTATACTCTCAATCACCTGTTGTTTGCTCAGTTGTGTGAATCAATTCTACTTGCATTAATTTCTATGTAAAATAAGAGATAAAATTACACAAAAAATTTAATTTAGTGAAGGTTGTCTAATACTTTTGCATGTTTATTTAGGTCTTCCTTTAATAGCTTGATAGATGTGAACCGAATTGCTAAAATTTATATACTTTGTGAAATTTTATTCCTAAATCACTCTGCTTTGCTTCTGAAGAGCTCCAAATAAATAATAAATAAAATAATTTAAGTACTTTTGAAGTAAAAAAAAAAATTAAACATTCTTTATTGCATCTTGTAAATTGGTTGACTATGATTTTTCTTCACTGTAATGTACATCAAAGCCTTTTGGGCTTCGTTTGGTTGAGGTATAGGAGAGAATTAGTAGTATCAATGATAAGTATAATTTTTGGAATAAGCTGGAATTATTGTAAATTTGTGTTTGGTTGGATTTTAGGTTAGTACCCGATATAAGAAAAATAGTGTTTGGAAGTAATTGAAGAATAAGAGGAATAGAGAATTGACTTTTGTGTTAAAAGACTAAAATGCCCTTTCCTTTTTAGTTTTTTTTTAAATTTAAAATTTTAAAATTTGTTCAAATTTTAATTTTTATTAATTTTAATTTTTATAAAAATGTTAAGTGAGAGTAAAAAAATGTTAATTTTAAAATTTTAAGTAGGACTAAAAATTTTAATTTTTAAATTTATAAAAATTTAAAAAAATTTATAAAAAAATTATATAAATTTTAAAACTTAAAAATTAATAATTTATTTTTTACAAAAATAAAATAAAATAAATTTTTTAGATTTATTAAAAAATAAAATTAAAAAAATTAAAATTTATAACATAAAAAATTTAAAATTTAAATATCTTTTAAAATTTAAAAATTAGAATTTTAAAAAAAAAAATTACCTCAAAGAACGAAAAAAAAAAAAAAAAAAAAGACTGCCTTGGGAAGGGGCATCATCTATGCCCGTTCCCAAGGCTTATTCGGTCTTGTTCGGGGGGAGGAGCGGAACGCCAATCCTGCCCCTATTCCGGGTTGTCCCGGGTTTATCCGGGACAACCCGTTAAATAGGAGAATTCCCTCTTGTTCCTCCCCTTATTCCAATTTTGTTTGGGTACAAAGAGGGGATATTCCCTCTTTGTATCCAAACCAAACGCCTCATTGGAGAACAAGATTGGAACAAGATCTTATTCCTGGCCTTGTTCTCGAAACAAATAGAACCTTATAAGATTGCATTTGGTTCGGGTATAAAAAAAAATTAGTTATTTCTGGGATAGGTATAAGTTTAGGTATAAGCAGGAATTAAAGTAATTTTGTATTTGGTTGAGTATAGGAGTTGTACCGGAAATAAAAAAAATTGTGTTTGGTAAATTAAAGAGAAATAAAAAAAATAGAGGAAATTAAAATTTATAAAAAAACAAAGAAAAAATTAAAATTTTATAAATTTAAATACCTTATAATTTAAAAAATTTTAATTAAAAAAAAAAAAAGCCACAGGTGGAACAGTTGTTCCACCTCTGGGGTGGAACAACTGTTCCACCCTTATACCGGATAACCTGATATGGAAAGAAACAATTGTTCCGTCCATCCAAAAACACGTCTGGGTATACAAAAGAAACTTACGATAGATGCTGAGTTTTGCTTTCTTTTTTCTTTCTCCTTTTTTTTTAAGGGCTACTGCAGAAGCTCCAATTTTTATGCTTATGCAGCATGCTCTGAAACTACGATTTTCATTTGTTCGTATAATATATTTATTCAAATAGTTAATTATAACGAAATGGACTTTTTGGGCCAAGCAAAAGCTGGGCCAAACATCCTCATGCACTAATAAGCGCTTTACAATTTGAGATTTTAGGACTGTTTGGTTTCTCGAAAAAATATAAAAATAATTAAGTATAAACGTCTCATTGAATTTGAAATAATATATTTAAAATTTGTTTTGCTCGGAATCAAAAAGATGGAAAACTGAATAAGGAGTATTTTGTGAAAAAAAAAATTTAAAAAAAATTATTCATACTTTTTTGAGAAACCAAATAGCTCCTAATAGTCAAAGATATGCAGCTTTCATTTTGTCCCGAGTATCTTGATCTTTTTATTTTTGTTTTTCGGTACACTCTTGTTAGCTTTTCCATTGAAACAATCACACGCTGCTCACATGCGTCGTAAATCGTCACTTCTTTACCATCGGGGACAGTGCCCTGTTTGGATTTGAAATTATTTGGAGATAAAGGAGGATTTCCCTTCCTTATCCTTCCACACACATCAGAAATTACGGGAATATTTTATTTCAATACTGCTGGTATAAGTGCGAACTAATGTTTCTATAGTAAAATTTCACTATATTTTTCTTTTCAAAATTATCTCTAGCAAACAAATAAAAATTTAAATTGTATATATTAGTAGTGAAGTAATATGAAATTTATACCAAATAAATAGCATATACCTTTTTTCATGATAATTATTTTTTCAAAAAATATGATAAATAATTTTTTTTTAAAATAGAGCAAATTAAATGTTAAATTAAATATTATTTTTATAAAATATAATTTGATTTTGGTTTTGATTTGAATTTTATCTCTTTTTTGTAAGGCTTTAATCTATTAATTAAAAGGAAGAAATTAAAATTTAACAAGTTTATCACATAATAAAATTTAACAAGTCTTATCACTTTCAATTTACTGCATTGTTATATACCAGCTCTGTATATAGCATGATCAGTTCAGTATATCATATTTGCCAGTTATAGCATGATCAGTTACAGTCATGAGTACCCTACTTTCCTTTCTGTTTATTGCTTAGCATGCTTATTATTCAGCATCCAGTTATTCAGCTTTGTTATACCTGCTTTCGTTATCCGCTTATTATTGTATACAGTAGGTACGACTTGCTATTTCTTGGACGGTCGTGCCCACTGGGATATATGTATAGTGTATCTCACACCCCCTGGGTGTATCTCACACCCCCTGGGTGATCATTTTTCAGGTCAGTCGGATGCTGAGAGATCGGGACGATCTAGTGAGCTGTCACGGTAGAGTTGATCCTGATATCGACCATAGTTTTCCAGTCTTTTATATTTTCAATGTATTTTGGAGTTATTATGGATATTGTGTTGTATATCGTGATGATGTTCAGTTGTAGTAGTTTATGTTCGTTATTGTTTATATCGCCTCTGATTCAGTATTGTATTTGTATAGCCGAGCATGTATAGAAAAGACTCTGTCCAAGTGGACAGAGGGTTCTCTGCGCATGTGGCGGTCTGTCCACGTCACGAGTTTCAATGTGTACTCTGATGTTTTTTTTAAAAAAAAAAAATGTTACTGCTGTTTTGAAACTCGGGGCGTGACAGTATCAGAAACTCTTTCCGTTAAGACCTAACGTTCTCGTTATCCCAAACACACACAACCTAAGATTATCAGGCGATATGTGACTTGTTTCGCTAGCATTGCCATTCTGCCATAACCTATCACTTGGTCATTCAGATTTTGGTTCAGTCGAAATTCGTCACATACTTCCGGCTGATGATTGACTCTGATACCAAATGTAACAATCCGGCCCACTAACAATAATAACTCGTTGGATCCAAACTATCGGTCCAAAATATTTAAACCAAATTATTATTACTAGTATCTATAATCTCTTGTATACCAAATCACAATTTCATAATTCTATTTCCATTCGATATAAAATTATTGGGGTGTCACAGTCATGTACAACAGCATGCCTAAAACATAGAAGGCCAAACTAATCTTATGGGGGTTCCATAATGGTAAAAAAAAAAATAGCAGATATATATGAATTAATACACAACCACGTCCCATTCTCGTTCTCATCCGATGTGAAATTATTGGGATATCAGACCCATCTTAATTAGGCATTAACGTTCTCGTTAATCCAATCACAGGTGTCACTGACTCACTCCATTTTCATCCGATTACACACAATTACACACACAGTCCAATATTACCAAGTAATGTGAGACCCGTCTAACACTTCCAACCGGTGATTGAACCGACTTTGATACCATCTATAACAAACTGATTCGCTAATAATAATAACTCGTTGGATCTAAACCATTAGTTCAAAATGTTTAAATTCAATTATTAATATGGTCCATAATAATAATAACAAAAGGGCAATGCTACATGTACACCCGAAAGAGATAGTACATCTTATACCCATCCATTTAAGGGCGGTGAAGTGACTCCTCACTTCACAAATTGTGAAGTGACCTCTCATCACATCCCATCCATTGGATTGATGAGGTGTGGGATGTATACCCCACAAGAAATATACAACTAATATTTTTCATAATAAAAATGATAATTGCACATCGAAATTACGCCTTAAAAATTTCTTTTTATTTTATATTGTGTGAGAAATTGATTAATGTTGCAAGTTTTACATAAGGGGCAATTTCTTACGTACCCCTAAAAATTTTCCTGTTTTCATATTTATCCCTCTTAGAAGGCTAATATTAAAACTACTCTTCTTACGTTCCAACTTCTTTCCAAAATACCCCTGAAGTTAAACTCTGTTAGTGTACCGTTTGGAACTGCCGTTATCTGTGTGTAATTACTATTTTGCCCTTTCAAATATACCCTAAACCCTAAACCCTAAAACCCTAAACCCCTAAACCCTAAAACCCTAAACCCTAAACCCTAAAACCCTAAAAAACCCTAAAACCCTAAACCCTAAACCCTAGAACCCTAAAAAACCCTAAACCCTAAACCCTAAAACACTAAAAAATCCTAAACCCTAAACCCTAAACCCGGACAAAATAGGTATATCTGATAGTTTTCAACTCCGATTATTATTTAACTCTAGTTTAATTCTAGTTAACTTAACAAAAGGAAACGGTAGGGGTATTTTTAATAACGGTGAAACGTATGAGGGGTATATTCGAAGGAGAAAAATAAGAGGGGTAAATTAGATATTTCTTCATATTTCAAGGGTACACAGGCAATTATCCCTTTACATAAAATAAGAATTTCTTTTTTCTTTATATTATAATTCTTTTCGTGTGCAATAATAATTCGTTAGGTCTAAACCACCACCTCAAAATACTTAAACGCAATTATTATTATTAGAATCTATAATTTTTTATATATAATATCACATGTGGAACTATTTGGTGTTTCTTATATACTAAATCACAATTTCGTTTCCATCTGATATCAGACTATCACAACTTTGTCCCTGTCCCTATTCCTGTTCTCATGCGATGTAAAATTATTAGAGTGTCACATACTCTTTTTAACTCTTTTTGTTTAAGTGTTGACATCCTTGTCAGTCCATTCACGGGTGTCATAAACTCACCTCGTTTTTATCCGATGTGAAATTATTGGGGTCTTACAGATTCTTCTTGTTTAAGCTCTAACGTCCTTGTCAGCCCAACTAAATATACAAATCAAGATTATCAAGTGATATGCGGCCCGTCTAACACGTCCGGCCGATAAACAAACACTGATACTAAATATAATAATCTGATCCGCTAGTAATAATAACTTGTTAGATCTAAACTATCGGTCCAAAATATTTAAATCTAGTTATTACTATTATAATTCATAAATTTTTATAAACCAAATTACAATTTTCTTTTTATCCGATGTGAAATTATTGAAATGCCATACTTTATATAATACAAAAAATCTTCTTGTAAATACCCCTTTTTTTACTTTTCCTCCTGACTTTAAAAAATCTATATTTTATCTTTTTCAAATATCAGAAAATATTTTTAAGAGATTACGGTGTTAATGAAGAGGGTGAAATGATCATATTGCCCTTACTTATTTTATAAAGAAAAAAAATTAATGTTTAATATATTTATATTATTTTAAAAGTATTTTTGATATAAATAATAAAAAATTGACGGAATATTGACAGAACTCTAACGGAGGGGTCAAAATGCATCAACTTAATTTTTTTTAAAATAAAATATACATTTTTAAAAGTAAGAAAAAAAATAAAAAATAAATAAATATTTATAAATTTTTTTTTATATATAATTTAGCTTATAAAAAATTGGTGAAGTTTTGTGATATTACACAACAGAATCACCCGTGAAAATGGGATGTGCTCGGACCGTTATCAAACGCAGAGCGCGTGGACGTGCGTTCTAGAGGTGCTCCCTTTTTAGTAGGGAAATGCTTTAGATCACGCAAAGTTGATTCATGAGTTATATTCGGAGTAGGAATGTTAATGGTTACGAATATCTAAAATTTTATTCGAATTCGAATTCGAATGAAATAAATTTATTTGATATTAAATGAATATGAATTCGGATATAAATATAAAAAATACAAATCAGACGGATTTGAATTTGGATTTGGATATAGATTTTAATTGTATTCGATCCGAATCCGATCCGAACCCGAATTGATTTTATGTTATATAATATATATGTATATAAATGTTTGATATCATATCTAAATTTATATTTTAAAAATTTAAATTTAATATAATATATTTTGAAATATTGTAAAGAGAAAAAAAAATAATTGTTTCAAGTTTGGATTTTCGGTTCGGGTTCGGATTCGGATTTTGAATTTTTAGTCAGATTCGAATTTAGATATGAATTTTTTAAATCCGTCAGATTCGGGTTCGGATTCAAATTCGAATTTTTAAAAATCTGCTCCAAATCCGACCCGTTGACATCCCTAATTCTGAGTATGTCTCATGCACTTTTATAAGCACAAGGGCTTTTTTTGAAATTGGCTCCCTAAAAATTTTTATTTTCAAAAATAGCCCCACAAATTTTATAATTGCATAATTGGCCCTATTGGTGCCACTGGGCGCCACGTGTGCGCCAGACGGGCGCTGAGGTGGAGTAGTTGAACACGCGCTTGGAGAGCGCGTGTCTAAACACGCCCTTTAACACGCGCTCTTAGAGCGCATGTTTAGACACGCGCTCACAGATCGCGTGTTTAATTTTTTTTTAATTTTTTCTTTATTTTTTTTATAAATTTAATTATTTCTCAAACAAACCGATTTATTTATTTTTTAAAAATAAATAAGTCAAAAAATATCTACCTAGAAAAAATAAATTTCACAATCTAATTTTTATTTTTTTATTTATTAAATATTTATATATTATTTTATATATTTTTATATTTTTAAATTATCTCAAATAAATAGATTTTTTTATTATTATTTTCTTACCGTACAAAAAAAATTATTTTTATCTTTTGACCGGAAAAAAAAAATCGCCAAAACATAAAAATAAATTTCTTTTTGCGGTATGAAAAAAAAAAAAAAAAAATAAAATATCTATTTGTTTTAAAAAATTTAAAAATATAGAAAATATATAAAATAATATATAAATATTTAATAAATAAAACTATTTTTTTCTTTCACCAAAGGATAAAAATAAATTTTTTTTTGCAGTACGGAAAAAATAAAATAAAATATCCGTTTGTTTTCGAACACAAACGGATATTTTATTTTTGGCGAAAAAAAAGGATATTTCGCGAAAAAAAAAATTTCGCCAAAAGATAAAAATAAATTTCTTTTTGCGGTATGAAAAAAAAAATAAATAAAATATCCGTTTGTTTAAAAAAATTTAAAAATATAGAAAATATATAAAATAATATATAAATATTTAATAAATAAAAATATTTCTTTTTTCACCAAAAAAATAAAAATAAATTTCTTTTTGCAGTACAAAAAAAAAATTTAAAATATCCGTGTATTTTCTGAAAAAAAAAATAATATATAAATATTTAATAAATAAAAACATTTTGTTTTCACCAAAGAATAAAAATAAATTTCTTTTTGCAGTACGAAAAAAATAAAATAAAATATCCGTTTGTTTTCTGAAATAAAATAAACGGATATTTTATTTTATTTTTTTCGTACTGCAAAAAAAAATTTATTTTTATCCTTTGGTGAAAAAAAAATATTTTTATTTATTAAATATTTATGTATTATTTTATATATTTTCTATATTTTTAAATTTTTTAAAACAAACGGATATTTTATTTTATTTTATTTTTATACCGTAAAAAGAAATTTATTTTTATCCTTTTGGCGAAATTTTTTTTTTCCCGTCAAAAGATAAAAATAAATTTTTTTTTGCGGTAAGAAAATAATAATAAAAAAATTCATTTATTTGAGATAATTTAAAAATATAAAAATATATAAAATAATATATAAATATTTAATAAATAAAAAAATAAAAATTAGAATGTGAAATTTATTTTTTCTAGGTAGATATTTTTTGACTTATTTTTTTTAAAAAAAAAATAAATCCGTTTGTTTGAGAAATAATCAAATTTATAAAAAAAATAAAAAAAAATTTAAACACGCGCTCTGTGGCGTGTCTAAACACGCGGTCTTCAAGCGCGTGTTCAACTACTCCACCTCAGCGCCCTCTCGGCGCACACGTGGCGCCCAGTGGCACCAATAGGACCAATTCTGTAATTATAAAATTTATGGAGTTATTTTTGAAAATAAAAATTTTTAAGGGGCCAATTTCAATAAAAGCCCTAAGCACAAATATTTTTATATTTTAAAATTATTTTTTATAATAAAATATTTAATTCGATGATCGACTTAATTAGATATAATCTAAGCTCTTAGAATCTCAGATAGTTAATTCATGAATTATTCGTAAATTATTAGAAATCAAAATTATAATGTCGTATTCGAATTTTTTAAAAAAATCAAAATAAAACTTGAAATTTTGGAATAGTTTTGATAATTCGCGAATAATTCGACGGACGCATTATTCGATAAAATAATCGGATAATTTTTTAGAATAATTTTAATAATTAGCGAATAATTCGAAGGATACAAATAATTTACAAATAATTCGGCTAAAAATTCAGACAAAATATTTAGATAAAATTTTTATTTCTCCAACTTTCCTTTTTCTCTCAAATTTTTTTTTTCGCTCATCATTTATTTTATTTTGTATCTCTCTATTTTTATATTATTAAAAATTATAACTATTTATACTAATAGCATAAATCTAGAAAAAAAAATTATTTAATAGCTAAATTATTTATTCCAAATTTTTAATTGGTGAACATATAATTTTCGTATAAATCACGTATTCGAATGGCGAACTGATCTTTTAAGCCAAAATTTTCAACGAATTTAAAAGTTGAGATATAAATTTTATTTATATTATATTCATACCGAATTTTTACTGAATTCGAATTAACTAACTATAATTAGAGCTATCCAAAATTTAAATTTTATAATTTTTTAATATTATTTATTAAGATGAATAAAATTAAAAAATTATAAAATTTGATTTATAAATAGTTGGAACATTATAGCCATGTCTACAAAATGTACAAAAACACTCTAATTAATTTTATCTAGTTGACAAACAACATTTTATCAATTAATTTAATACCTCTCCTTCTTTAATTGATATTACCAATTACACAACTTTGAGACCAGACTCAACTCATCTCGACGTTAGATTTATTGTTGTACCTCTATCCGTTAGGTCTATTGTGAATCGCAGTCCCACTCAATTTATCAATTTTTTGGACAGGGACGAAGCCAGAACTTTAATTTTAGAGGGGCCAAAAATATATTAAGCAAAATATATTAATTTTTACAAAGTATTAATAAATAAATTATATATAAATAATTTTTTGTTCATTAGCCTTCTAGTTTTTAATATATTTTTTTTAAAAAATAAAGTATAATTATTTTTATTATGAAAATAATAATAATATAGAGATCTATATATAAAAAATTATGTCAAAAAATTAAATATTAAGATCTAATATAATTTACAAATCAAATATTACGATGAATTAAAAAATTAAATATTAAGATTTAATATAATTTGTAAATCAAGTATTACGATACCTTGAAGTCAATTAAATTTATATCTCGTAATCCACAAGGTAATATTATTTTTTAAAAAAAAATTTATTTTGATCCCTAAATTTACCTATTTTAAAATTTTTAATAGCGTCGTAATAAACTTTTACTTAATTTTAAAAATATTGGGAGGCCATAGCCACTTTAAGCCTCCACATAGAAAAAAAATCATTTTGACCCCTAAAATTTACACTATCTTAATTTTTTTAATAACTTCATAAGTCTATGTAATTTTAAAAATATTGGGGGGGGGGGGGGGCATGGCCACTTTGGGCCTCCGCATAGCTTCGTCCCTACTTTTGGACCTATTATTACGGGACAAAAAGTTTGACCTATTTTTAATCCATAAATAAATAGCCAACAATGTTCCTCCCTGTTAGGATTTGATTAGATTTGTAACTGAATTCTAGTTGGATTAAGATTAATATTTAAATCTTAAAGAGATAAGTTTGTTAAGATTTAAATATTAATTAGAATAAAAATCTATTTAGACTAGGATTTGGATAGCTTTTGATGTAAGCTATAAATATAGCACATGTGTTATTATTTTAATGTGGTGTTGAGGATATACCCACGATGGTGGTAATACCCATGGAGGTGGTGGGGGCTAGGATTTAGCCACACCATGTAGTGGTATCTACCGCTGGTAACACCCAAGGAGGTGGTGGGGGCTAGGATTTAGCCACATCCATAGTCTTCTAGGTTTATAGAAGACGAGAGAAGGGAGTCTTCTAGGTTTATAGAAGACGAGAGGTTTATAGAAGACGAGAGAAGGGAGTCTTCTAGGTTTATAGAAGACGAGAGAAGGGTGAGAGAGATTCAGGAGGAGGGCTCGGGTTGAAACTACTCTATTGCAGAAGAAAAGAGGAGTCGGTGTAATTCTTTTCTTGGTTAATGAATCTTATTTCACCCGCATATTTTTGTTTCGGTTTTCGTCTCTTTGTGGTTGTGCTAATTCCAGTTATGTTGAGAGGACGGATTTTTTGGTAAAAATTCGATTTGACGTTTCCGCTGCGGAATCCCAACACTAGGCGGTACCGGTGTGGATTGCGGTACCGGAGCGGGTTGCGGATTCAGAGAATCTGGTACCGGGGCGAGTACCGGATTTTTCCAACAATTGGTATCGGAGCTAAAGGTTGGCGATCCTCAGGAGATATCGACATCAGAGCACTGGATTACCGATCATCACAGGAGGCGATCACAATTTGATCTCACTAGGCGTGTTGGACTCGAAGGTATGTAATTTTTCGGCTTCAGGTGGAGCTAGAGTGTCCAAAAGCGAGATCGGAGATGCAGTCGCTCAAGGTGGAGCGGAGGAGAGCTCGATGTAGCGATTGAAGATTACAAATCAAATCAAGGTGGAGATTGTTAGGATTTGATTAGATTTGTAACTGAATTCTAGTTGGATTAAGATTAATATTTAAATCTTAAAGAGATAAGTTTGTTAAGATTTAAATATTAATTAGAATAAAAATCTATTTAGACTAGGATTTGGATAGCTTTTGATGTAAGCTATAAATATAGCACATGTGTTATTATTTTAATGTGGTGTTGAGGATATACCCACGATGGTGGTAATACCCAGGAGGTGGTGGGGGCTAGGATTTAGCCACACCCATGTAGTGGTATCTACCGTGGTAACACCCAAGGAGGTGGTGGGGGCTAGGATTTAGCCACATCCATAGTCTTCTAGGTTTATAGAAGACGAGAGAAGGGAGTCTTCTAGGTTTATAGAAGACGAGAGGTTTATAGAAGACGAGAGAAGGGAGTCTTCTAGGTTTATAGAAGACGAGAGAAGGGTGAGAGAGATTCAGGAGGAGGGCTCGGGTTGAAGCTACTCTATTGCAGAAGAAAAGAGGAGTCGGTGTAATTCTTTTCTTGGTTAATGAATCTTATTTCACCCGCATATTTTTGTTTCGGTTTTCGTCTCTTTGTGGTTGTGCTAATTCCAGTTATGTTGAGAGGACGGATTTTTTGGTAAAAATTCGATTTGACGTTTCCGCTGCGGAATCCTAACACTAGGCGGTACCGGTGTGGATTGCGGTACCGGAGCGGGTTGCGGATTCAGAGAATCTGGTACCGGGGCAAGTACCGGATTTTTCCAACACTCCCAATACCTCCACCGTGTAGAAATCGAACCCATACCACTGGCTACCTGCACCGTGTAGAAATCGAACCCATACCACTGGCTCTGATACCACTTGTTGAATCGTTGGTGCCAACCATTAATCCCAAAAGCTCGAGCTACTAAAAATACGCAACTAATTCACTTAAAGCGTACAGACACAGTGTCCACGCTATTCCATCTATATCTAAAATTAGATTATAGGGACACATTTTTGGGACACATTATAATAATGTGTCTCTATACAACCTAGCGACTGCACATATAGTGACACTAATAATAAGTGTCGGTATTTTTATCAACGGCACTTTTTTTAGATTTTAGAAATACTTAAAAGTGTCACTATAGCATAATTTTATTGTAGTGTTAGGTCTTTTATTAGACCTTTTGTAATTTATTGTGCTCACCGAACTCAACTTATTAATTTCATGTGCCTATTTTTATGGAGCAGAAAGTTAAACCTATTTTTAAACCATAAATAAATAACCAACAAGCTCAGGCGGATAGAAAAGGAACAATTACATCACTTCAAGTGAACAATGTTTGAATAAAAAAATAATAAAAATATATATATAATAATAAAAAAAAAAAACAAATAAATAATAATAATAATAGCAATAAATATATATCCCAAATTCCAACGCCCGAATCCGACTCCAATTAAAAACTCCTCATCCGTCAATTATCTCAAACACAGTGATCCAAATCTTCAACCATATTTTAAATATCTCTCAACCGACTTTCAAACTCATTCGTTAATCACAAACATACGTCCTCAAATTTAAATGTAACAGATTTAATCTTGAAATTTAAAATTTGAAATTTAAATACAAACACACTTCCTCAAATTTAAATTTTGAAATTTAAAATTTGAAATTTAAATACAAACATACTTCTTTAAATTCAAAATGTAATATACTCAATTCTGAAATTTAAAACTTAAAATACGAACTTACTTCCTCATGACATATCTTTTCAATTTCAATTTTGAAATTTGAAATTTAAATTTGAACATATTCAACTTTAAAATTTGAATTTTAAAATTTGAACATATCTTTTCAATTTTGAAATTTGAAATTTAAATTTAACATATTCAACTTTAAAATTTGAATTTTAAAATGTGAACATATCTTTTCAATTTTGAAATTTGAAATTTAAATTTGAACATATTCAACTTTAAAATTTGAATTTTAAAATTTGAACATATCTTTTCAATTTTGAAATTTGAAATTTAAATTTGAACATATTCAACTTTAAAATTTGAATTTTAAAATTTGAACATATCTTTTCAATTTGAATTTGAAATTTAAATTTGAACATATTCAACTTTAAAATTTGAATTTTAAAATTTGAACATATCTTTTCAATTTGAAATTTGAAATTTAAATTTGAACATATTCAACTTTAAAATTTGAATTTTAAAATTTGAACATTCTTTTCAATTTTGAAATTTGAAATTTAAATTTGAACATATTCAACTTTAAATTTGAATTTTAAAACTTGAACATATCTTTTCAATTTTGAAATTTGAAATTTAAATTTGAACATATTCAACTTTAAAATTTGAATTTTAAAATTTGAACATATCTTTTCAATTTTGAAATTTGAAATTTAAATTTGAACATATTCAACTTTAAAATTTGAATTTTAAAATTTGAACATATCTTTTCAATTTTGAAATTTGAAATTTAAATTTGAACATATTCAACTTTAAAATTTGAATTTTAAAATTTGAACATATCTTTCAATTTTGAAATTTGAAATTTAAATTTGAACATATTCAACTTTAAAATTTGAATTTTAAAATTTGAACATATCTTTTCAATTTTGAAATTTGAAATTTAAATTTGAACATATTCAACTTTAAAATTTGAATTTTAAAATTTGAACATATCTTCTCAATTTTGAAATCTGAAATTTAAATTTGAACATATTCAACTTTAAAATTTGAATTTTAAAATTTGAACATATCTTTTCAATTTTGAAATTCGAACATATTCAATTTGAATTTGAACATATCTTTTCAATTTTGAAGTTTGAATTTTAAAATTCGAACGAGTTTCCCACGTATTTTTCTCAACGATCGTTCCTCAACGAAACCACACTTTCTCGCTAACCCCTCAACAAACCCAACGAGTCCCACACGATATTTATCTGCCCCTCCCCCACTATAAAAAGGAGGGATCTTCCTTTGCCCGGAGAGAACTTTTTCCATATTTTTCCACCACAAAAAAAGAACGTCCGATATTGTCCTATATTCCACTACAAAAAGAAAAAAAACCCGTCCCTCATCCTCAACCTCCTCCGGTCAACCTCCTCCGGTCAACTTCCTCAACCTCCTCCGGTCAACTTCCTCAACCTCCTCCGGTCAACTTCTTCGACTCTTTCGGTCAATAGCCTCAACCTCCTCCGGTCAACTTTCTCAACTTCCTCCGGTCAACTCCTGCGGTCAACTTCCTCGGCACCCGCGTATTTCTCAGGTAAATAAAAAATAATAATAATAATAATAAAAAAGAAAAAAAAAATTAATTTTCTTTGAAAACCGGTTTGGGACCTCTTCGGACGCCCCTTACTTCAGGTTGAAAAGAAAAGAGAAGAAAATAAAAGAAAAAAAAAAAATTAATTAATTAATTTTCTTTGAAAACCGGTTTGGGACCTCTTCGGACGCCCCTTACTTCAGGTTGAAAAGAAAAGAGAAGAAAATAAAAGAAAATAAAAAAAAATTAATTAATTTTCTTTGAAAACCGGTTTGGACCTCTTCGGACGCCCCTTACTTCAGGTTGAAAAGAAAAGGAAAAAAAAAGAAAAGAGAAAAAAAAAGAAGAAGGAAAAGAGGGAAAAAAATATATTTTCTTTGAAAACCGGTTTGGGACCTCTTCGGACGCCCCTTAATTCAGGTTGAAAGAAAAGGAAAAAAAAAAGAAAAGAGAAAAAAAAAGAAAGAAGGAAAAGAGGGAAAAAAATATATTTTCTTTGAAAACCGGTTTGGGACCTCTTCGGACGCCCCTTACTTCAAAAAAAAGAAAAGAGAAAAAAAAAAGAAAGAAGGAAAAGAGGGAAAAAAATATATATTTTCTTTGAAAACCGGTTTGGGACCTCTTCGGACGCCCCTTACTTCAGGTTGAAAAGAAAAGAAAAAAAAAAAAGAAAAGAGAAAAAAAAAGAAAGCGCCCCTTACTTCAGGTTGAAAAGAAAAGGAAAAAAAAAAAAAAAAAAAGAGAAAAAAAAAGAAAGAAGGAAAAAGGAAAAAAAATATATTTTCTTTGAAAACCGGTTTGGGACCTCTTCGGACGCCCCTTACTTCAGGTTGAAAAGAAAAGGAAAAAAAAAAAAAAAGAAAAAAAAAAGAAAGAAGGAAAGAGGGAAAAAATATATTTTCTTTGAAACCGGTTTGGGACCTCTTCGGACGCCCCTTACTTCAGGTTGAAAAGAAAAGAGAAGAAAATAAAAGAAAATAAAAAAATTAATTTTCTTTGAAAACCGGTTTGGGACCTCTTCGGACGCCCCTTACTTCAGGTTGAAAAAAAAAAAAAAAAAAAAAAAAAAAAAAACTTACTTCAGGTTGAAAAGAAAAGAAAAAAAAAACTTACTTCAGGTTGAAAAGAAAAGAAAAAAAACGAAGAAAAGAAAAAGAAAAAAAAGAAAGTCAAAAGAAAAAATATAATAAAAAAAAAAGGGAAAAGAAAAAAAGAAAGTCAACAAAGACCCAAACCGATTCGGATGATTTCTTCGGACATCCGAACTTAGGCTAAGTCAAAGTGGATTCTGATCCCAAGTCCTTCAGATTCCAAGTCAAATAAAATAAAATAAAATAGACCTCTTCGAATCCCAAATAATTTCTTTGACGGACCTCAAATAATTTCTTCTTCGGATTCCCGATAATTTCAAAAATAGAAACTTTCTCGGATCCCAAATATTTTTTTAAAAAAAAAGGGTCCCACATCAAAATAAAATAACGGTATTTTCTCCTGACCCCAAAACAAAAATTAGTGGATTCATTCGGATCCCAAGTCAAATTATAAAATAAAAGGGATGGAATCCCGAAAAAAAAAAAAAAAGGAATTTATTCAGATCATACCATCAAAATAAAATAACGGAGCTCCGAAACCCAAGATAAAATAAGGGATTTTCTGCGAATCCCAAGATAAATTAGAAAATTGTCTTCGGATGCAAAATAAAATAAAATAAAAGGGATATCTTGAATCAAGAAAGAATTCAAATGAGTCCTAATCAACTGGGAGTCTAAGTCCGACTCAAAAAGGACTAATCATTCCAACCATATACGGATCTCAAATCCGATCCACATACGGATCTCAAATCCAACCCACATATGACATAAGCCCGATCCACATACGGATCTCAAATCCAACCCACATATGACATAAGCCCGATCCACATACGGATCTCAAATCCAACCCACATATGACATAGGCCCAATCCATATAGGGGTCTTAAATCCAGTCCATCCACAAATAAAATCCAAAACCTATTCGAGTCCATTCGAGTCCACAAATAAAACCCAAAAATCCAAACCTATTCGATCCACAAATAAAACCCAAAATCCAAATAAAACCCAAAACCTATTCGATCCACAAATAAAATCCAAAACCTATTCGAGTCCATTCGAGTCCACAAATAAAACCCAAAAATCCAAACCTATTCGATCCACAAATAAAACCCAAAATCCAAAATCTATTTGAGTCCACAAATAAAATCCAAAAATCGAAAACCTATTCGATCCACAAATAAAATCCAAAATCCAAAACCTATTCGAGTCCATAAATAAAATTCAAAACCTATTCGATCCACAAATAAAACCCAAAAAAACTCAAGACTCATTCAATCTCATCGCCTTAACACATATAATTAAGGTAAAACTATATCGAAACCGACTAGATTCTAAAATCATATACTTAGAATTTAGTCAAATCAAATTTGATCGGGCTCTAACACATATACTTAGAGTTCATCCAAATCAACCCAACTAACCCTAATACATATACTTAGGGTGTAGTTAACCTTTTACTCTAGCACATATATCTAGGGTAGAAACCAAATCAACTCAACTAATCCTAATACATATACTTAGGGTTAGTCAATCTCTCATTCTAGCACATATAACTAGAGTGAAAAACATATCAAACTCGGCCAATCCTAATACATATAGGACTTAGCCACCTCCTACTTTCGAGTAGCATCAAATCCGACCCACCTCAATACATATCCTTGGGGTTTGGTCATGTCTCCACTTTGGAACATACGCCAAATATGGAATCAAATATAATTGGACTCTAATACATATACTTAGAGCCAATTGAACCCAATTAAACTCTAACACATATAATTAGAGTTTAATATCGACTAGTCCTCAACACATATAAGCAGGATCAAGTCAATTTCAAACCCAGCTAAATCCTAACATATATACTTAGGATTTGTCTAATCGTTAGGATACGATTTATTCTATCCTCCCATAAAGGTCTCTTAATCGAAGGTGCCCCAATCACAAGGGGGTAATTAACAATAGATGCTTGCGTCTATTGGAAGTCATGGATCCACAATACCTGATACCCACACATATCTACATCCACATACAAATAATAATCTGAATCGTGAATACCATCCCACGGGGAAACCACGAAGGTGAACCGTGCGGGGTGAGTCATTCGGGATCGCAGACAAAATGGCACGCCCGGTGGGACATGACTTCTCCTTCCATCTTCGAGACCTTTAGCAAAAAATAAATAAATAAATAACATGAAAGATGAACTCCTAACCTTCTACTTTCATCTCAGGCGAATGGCTCCAACATCGAAGAACATTGCCACTACACCGACCAACTCGATGATACTGGAGGCTGGTTCGCGAGTTTGCCTGCCCGCATCTGTTTTAACTTTTGGGGCGGCTGGCGCCTCGATCCAATTTGGCACTATCCCAGAAGCCGTCCGAACCGCGGTTATGGCTCAAACTTCTGTTGCAGCAGGGGGCATGATTACCCCCACCCAAGATGTACATGACGTGGTCATCCCTCGCCTCTCATCTCAAGGAAGGCGACCCAATGTAGTGATCCCTAACCCGCCTCGTCGACCTGTAAGTGAACGACTTACCTACCCGTCTGCATCCGAGAGGATGGTATCCGAAGGAAGGCTCATATTCCCGAGGGACTCAACGCATAAGGCGTCAGTATTCGATAGGCTGACGTTTTCTAATGACAAAGCAATTGCTATTCCTCCCACCCAAACCTCTTTTAAGAAGAGCAATCGCCATCGATCCAAGGCTATTGGGGGCAAGAACTATATTCAACAACCCCATATGATTCACTGCGCTCTTCCAACCCACAACTCCTTTACTCCTTTAGGATTTGTGAAGAAGAACGCGACCACTGCTATTTTACGGCCAATGCAAAAAATTGGTCAACCAGGAAGATCAAACGAAAGTCAATTTCAGAATGAGAATGTTTCTAAAAGAATTTATGAGGCTTATAAAGCCATTAAAGGACGAACCAGAAAATCAGGAGCTCAAAAACAACCATCATTATCTTATAACAAAGTATGGATACAAAAGGAATCTGTTCGGATAACTAAGAATCCGCAGGAACAGAACAAGACAGAAGGTATGATTGTTCACACTGTTCGAATGGTTGGACACCAGGAACTCGACCAACCTGACGAGCAAGAGACATTAAACCAGATGCTTACTAGAGCTGCCGCTCGTAGAGGAAAAGGAGTGGCACGACCAAGTGAACAAAGGCCATCCAACCCTCAAAGGTTACCCACAGACATATCGTTACCCGACGAACCACATGATACGGACGATGAGGAAGAACCCGTTTTCATTACCCATGATCCAAAAGATGACATAATCGCAGCTTTGAAAAGACAAGTCGGGGAAAAAGATAGAGATATAGTTAGTCTCTATAAAAAGATGGATGACGTGATGGGACTATTACTAAGTGTACAGTCGAATTTGGAAAATCAACGACGCCAAGCTACTACGCAACCAGATAAGGCACGCCCGAATGTATCAATAAACGAACAACACACAACTCATAATACACTACAGCCAACACCACAAGCTGATGCTGAACAATCGGCATTGGCAGAAGCACAAAGTCACCAAGGCGATCCCGTACTGACAAAGGAGGAAATTCAGGAGTTAATATCCTCCCAAGTTAGGCAAACAATCAATGAGGCGGCTCCAAAACAAAGAAGCAGGGGGCATCCATATCCTACAGAATATGATAATATCCCCTTTCCTGATGGATATATCGTCCCTAAATTCAAAACATTTTATGGGATAGGTAACCCTGACCAACACCTGGCACATTTCAGAGCCTCGTGTGGAAATACCGGGGGCAATGGCCCGCTCCTCTTACGTCAATTTCCTCAAAGCCTTTCAGGAGTGGCATTCGAATGGTACTACTCACTCGAAGACGAATCCGTTAAAACATGGAATGATATGGAGGAAGCTTTTAGAGCTAAATTCGCCATGGTTAGCGACAAGATTACCATAGCTGACCTGGTGGCCACCAAAAGAAGAAAAGACGAATCAATGTTGGACTATATTACACGCTGGCGGAACCTGAGTATCAGATGCGAACAACCTATCGAGCAGACCCAAGCTGTTGGATTGCTCATGGGTAATGTTGATAATTGGATGGCTCCATTTTTATGTACGACCCAATGTACGACATTTCAGGAGCTGATCTTGAATGTTTCTAGATTGGAGAGAACAGATCCGCATGCTTTGATGAACCTCCAAACTCATAAACCCAAACGAGAAGAGGGTAAGAGAGTCGAAATAAAAGCCGAACATTGTAAGGCAGCACGTACCAATGTAAGAGAGAAAGGAAAAAATGCCATGATCACCACAGCAGAGCAAGTTCCCCCGAAACTTGTATTAGGGGGAAATAACTTCAGAAGGCCCACTTTTGAAGAAAGGAAAAATAAAATTTATCCCTTTAAAAAAGAGAAAGTGAAGAAAATATTTACAGACGCTTTAAAAAGCGGTCTTCAATTACCAGAACCAAGAAAATCAGAAGATGTTGGGAAAACAAACGACCCGAATTATTGCTTATATCATCGAATGATTAGTCATCCAATTGAAGACTGTTGGGTATTCAAGGATTGGGTAGAAAAGCAATACAAAACTGGCATGATTACCCTTTCCCAGACAGTACTTACCGACCCACCAGCCGAAAGTACAAACTGCGTGAGTATAAAAGATAAAGACAAAGGAGAAAGGGATGCACCACCCCCCGAAATATGGGATATTTTCTTATCAAGGAAGACTAGCAAAATGTTAAAGTACTTGAGGGCAGCTCCCGGAGTCACCTGGAAAAATTCATTACACCCAGAAATTCAAACTCCACCTCCTAAGAAAATAACCAGTCCCTTTATTCCAAGAAAACAAAAATTTATGAAGCCTGCTCAACCCGTGCATGAGAAACGAAACGCTGGAAAATACATAGAGGAGCAAGCACAAAGTGAAAGACCATCAACGACAATACAAGATTTTATATTAAAGGCGCTGGACGACGCCAAAAATAAAAAGAAGCCTCATGAGATTCAAGGCCCGTCTAATAAAACGAAAGAATCGGGTGGGATGGAATCACACCTGCTTGGGGTCGAGTGTGAACTAAAGGGCCTCCAAGTAGAAGGCTCGAAAAAACCTCAAGTTGAAACCTGCTTTATGATTGATGACGATATTCAAGAAGAACACGACGACTCCTTTCAAATCCAGTTAAAGTCAGGAAAAGTGTTACCGGAAAGGCAAGCTCCTCCACAAAAAGACAAAGATAAGGAGATACAAATAAACGAAGAAGTTCCAACCTCTTCAAATCAACCAAGGATGACTAAAAGTGAATACAATATCCTTGCGCACCTAAGAAAGGTGCCCGCTTTGTTGAGCGTGTATGATGCACTTCTCATGTCAAAGGAACTCCGAGACGTATTAATTTATGCTTTGCAAAATCCACAACCTTTCCAAGCATTCTTCGCAGAAGCAAATATGAAAGAGGCACTATACCTTATTCGTACGGCTAATACCACCTTTACCGATAAAGATTTATTGTTGGGAACAACTCATCATAACAGGCCGTTGTATGTAACCGGAATTTGTGATGGGGATAAAATTAACCGCATTTTGGTCGATCCAGGGTCCTCAGTCAACATTCTAACCCTCAGAACCCTAAAAAGCTTAGCGATGGATATAAGTCATCTATCATCTGAACAAATCCTAATTCAAGGGTTTAATCAACATAGCCAAAAGGCGTTAGGGTCGATCATACTCCCTATTAAGTTCGGAAAGCTACTCACAGAAGTCAAGTTCTACGTTATAAATGTAGATACCTCATATAAAGCTTTATTAGGCAGGCCATGGTTGCATGAAAATAATGTTATCCCCTCTACTCTCCACCAATGTATGAAATATATTAAAGACGGGCAAGAATATAGAATTGATGGGGATATATGCCCGTTCGGAGTTCATGAAGTACGGTATGAAGACGCGAGATACTTCATCGAATCTGAAAAGGATACAAGAGAAAACACAGAAGCCAGGAGAAAACCACCTGTTAAAGAACCTAATAGAGCTGCCATCCCTCACTTCGGAAGCGATTCGGACTCGGATAATGACAAAGAACTATCGCAGCTAATGCAACAGTTCCGAGCTAAAAGACCCTGGGGCGAGGACTCTTGTGACGAAGAAGAAGATGACGTCATCTACAGTAACATAGACGAAGTGAACATGGTCAGGAGAACGCCCGAGCTGAATGAGAACCCCTTAATCATAATTCGCGTCCCCGAGAAATATTATAAATCACTCGCTCCAAGAAAAACGACTAGCGTGGTTGATCTAGACACTTTTTTTGTACCCCCGAAAGTCGACATTGTTAACGGAAAGAAAGAAATCATGGAAGGAATTCTCTTTTACAAATCGGAAAATGCAATGCCGGCTGACCTCATCAAGCTTGAAAACTCTGATGACGATACATTTGAAGATGTAGCAATACCGAGATACTTCTCCGACACACTAAAAAATGTAATCCATAAATCGGGTTGCCCCTCGAGAAGATCAAGGTCAAATCGTAAACTATTTCACAAGATGTGGAATGGCCACCAAAGTCAAATCACCCTGCCAAACGGACATACGAGACACTCTAGAGGATTAGGGTATTCTGAAAATCCTTCACAACAACATGTTTACACATGCAATATGGTCACTATAAACACGGAATTAACTGAGGAATGTGAGCCTCTTGATTTCAAAGTTGCTCCACAACAATTAGAAGATGGGGGGCAAGCAACTATAGACAATTTATTGGAAATAAATCTGGGGAACGAGGAGAATCCACGCCCTACATATATAAGTGCCTTACTACCAAAAGAAAAACAAATCGCCTTGAGAGCTTTGCTACTCGAATTCGCTGATTGCTTTGCTTGGACTTATAAGGAAATGCCCGGCCTCGACCCGGAAGTGGCTGTTCATAAACTCACAATCGACGCTAATGCTCACCCAGTCAAGCAAGCTCCAAGGAGGATGCGAGTGGACTTAGAAGAACAAATTACCACTGAAACTAAAAAGTTGATTGAGGCAGGCTTCATTAGAGAAGAAAAGTATGCCAATTGGATCGCTAACATAGTTCCTGTCAAGAAGAAAAATGGACAAATCCGCGTTTGTGTGGACTACAGGGACTTAAATAAAGCTTGTCCGAAGGATGACTTTCCGCTACCCTTCACCGAGTTGATGATTGATAATACTTCTAGTTGTGAAATTTTTTCATTCATGGACGGGTCATCTGGATACAACCAAATAAAAATGGCACCTGAGGATGAAAAGCATACTGCATTTAGAACCCCTATTGGCATATATTGTTACAGGGTTATGCCATTCGGTTTGAAAAATGCTGGAGCAACATATCAGAGGGCCATGACTAGAATATTCGATGATTTATTGCACAAAGTCGTCGAATGCTACGTAGATGATTTGGTCGTTAAGACTAAAAAACAAGAAAATCATCTCCAAGACCTGAGAATAGTTTTTACCAGATTAAGAGAGTATCATCTAAAAATGAATCCTCTCAAATGCGCATTTGGGGTCTATTCAGGAAAATTCCTCGGATTTATCGTCAGACACCAAGGGATAGAGATCGATCCATCAAAAATCAAAGCAATTGCAGAAATGCCCGCACCGAAGAATCTAAAGCAATTACGATCCTTTCAAGGAAGATTAGCATACATCAGGAGATTCATATCAAACCTGTCTGGTAGAATCAAACCCTTCTCAAAATTAATGAAAAAGGAGGCACCCTTTATATGGGATGATGACTGTCAGGCCGCATTCCATGATATCAAGAAATATTTGTTGGCCCCCCCTGTACTCGCAGCTCCTATACCGGGAAAGCCTTTAATCTTATACACCGCAGCACTTGAAGGATCACTGGGTGCCCTCTTAGCTCAAAATAATGAAGAGGGAAAAGAAAATGCGCTATACTATCTCAGTAGAATGTTAGTGGGGGCAGAAAACTCGTATTCACCTACTGAGAAGCACTGTTTGGCGCTTATATTCGCCGTTAAAAAGTTAAGGCATTACATGCTTGAACACAAAATTCATTTAATCTCAAGGATCGACCCACTCAAATTCTTAATGACAAGGCCGGTGCTGACAGGGAGATTAGCAAAATGGACTGTTATTCTCCTAGAGTTCGACATCACCTATATCCCACAAAAAGCCATTAAAGGTCAAGCACTTGCGGACTTCCTCGCTGCACACCCATTGCCTGAGAACTCTCCATTAATCTGCCAGTCACCTAACGAGGAAGTCTTGCTCATCGAAGAGGACCAACCTTATTGGGAGATGTATTTTGACGGAGCATCCTCAATCCTTCCGGCCCTTAGCCCAAATATTCCACAAATTAAGGCGGGGATAGGACTCATCTTTATAACACCCATAGGAGGCATTTTACGGTATTCATTAGCCTTATCTGAGCCCCGGACTAATAACGAAACAGAGTATGAGGCCCTTATTGCCGGATTGGAAATAGCAATTCTCATGAATATACAAAAATTGCACATATATGGAGATTCACAATTAATCATTAACCAAGTCAGAGGCAAATTCAAGATACATAAACCTGAACTCATCAAGTATCAAGAGAAAGTGAAAGAACTAATGAAAGAAATTCCGCATATTACACTGAAAAGAGTCTCAAGGTCAGCAAACGGAAAAGCCGATGCTTTAGCGAGATTAGCTAAAGAACTTGCTGAACCAAACTTGGATGAAATTCAAGTGACTATTCGAAATAGAAGGATACTTGCTCCCGCTGATTTAAGCCCCAATGAAGAATTCAAAAGAGCTCAACTCATGGAAATTGAAGAGCAAGATGATTGGAGAGAACCTTTCATCAACTATTTTAAATACAATAAACTGCCTCAAGAGACATCAAAACAAGTACAACTCAAGAAAAGAGCAATGAGGTATATCTTCGTAAATGACACATTATATAGGAGGTCCTATGATCAGTTATGGCTTAGATGTATATCACTTGAAGAAATCAACC
Organism: Tillandsia fasciculata; assembly: GCA_029168755.2. Classification (NCBI taxonomy): domain Eukaryota; kingdom Viridiplantae; phylum Streptophyta; class Magnoliopsida; order Poales; family Bromeliaceae; genus Tillandsia; species Tillandsia fasciculata. The sequence goes on along the minus strand of CM054947.1, from coordinate 15,313,697 downwards.
AAGTCATGTATGAGGTGCATTCGGGCGTGTGTGGTGCTCATCAATCCGGTCCGAAGATGCGTTTAAAGATTAAACATCTAGGTTACTACTGGCCTACGATGATACAGGATTGTATGGAATATGCCAGAAGGTGCCACCAATGTCAAATCCATAGCGATTTTATCCACCAACATCCAAGCCCTTTACATCCGACGGTCGCGTCCTGGCCATTTGATATGTGGGGTACCGATGTGATAGGGCCTATAAACCCTCCTTCCTCTCGAGGACATAAATTCATTCTCGCCGCCACTGACTATTTCTCAAGATGGGCCGAAGCCGTTCCTTTGAAGGAAGTAAGGGCAAACGACGTCTTGAAGTTTTTTAAAGAAAATATTTTGAATCGCTTTGGCATCCCACGGCGAATCATATCGGATAATGGTCCAGCTTTCAGAAGTTTCAGGGTCGGCAGATTTGCTACTCAACACAAAATTGACTGGCGATACTCATCAATATATAATGCCAGAGCCAATGGACTCGCTGAAGCCTTTAATAAGACTCTAACTAAACTCTTGAAGAAAATCATTGGCAAAAACAAAAAGGAATGGCATGATAAAATCTCGGAGGCGCTTTGGGCTTACCGAACTACATATAAAACCCCTACTCAATCAACACCATATTCCCTGGTATTCGGGACAGAAGCAGTGCTGCCCTTGGAAGTGGAAATACCATCACTCAGAATCGCAATACAATACGAACTAACGAATGAAGAAAGCGCCTTACTAAGGCAGGATGAGTTAGATGGCTTGGACGAAGCCAGACTTCTCGCCCAGCAAAATTTAGAACTTTATCAGGCTCGAATGACGAGAGCTTACAATCAACTGGCACGTTTTCGTACTTTTGAAGTGGGAGAGCTAGTATTGGTCCTCCGGCGACCTATCATACCCAATAGACATGCAAAAGGAAAATTCGATCCAAACTGGGAAGGACCTTATGCGATTGAAAAAGTATATGAAGGAGGAGCCTACCAACTAATTGATGCAAAAGGCGAAAGACCCATGCCACCGATCAATGGGCGCTTTCTAAGAAAATATCATACATAAAAAAAAAAAAAAAAAAAAAAAAAAAAAAAAAAAAAAAAAAAAAAAAAAAAAAACTCATCCCGGCTGTGGTATAACCCCACAGGCAAAAATGGGGTCCCCGCTGTGAGAATACACAATTTGAACTCACAGGCAAAAGTTAGGGGAAGGCATCGGGTGAAAACCCATGTGGGCGCCCGATTGCCACCAAAATATATTTTCCTTTCAAACCAAATCCATATTTTTTCAATAAACCCATTAAAAAAAAAAAAAACCCATACTCAAACATATTTTGTCTACGATAGCTAACTGATTCTAGGATCGGTTATTTGCTCATATTTTTCAATAAAAAAAAAAAAAAAAAAAAAAAAAAAAAAAAAAAAAAAACCAAAAAAAAAAAAAAAAAAAAAAAAAAGAAAAAAAAAAAAAATAAAAAAAAAAAAAAAAAATAAAAATAAAAAAAAAAAAAAAAAAAAAAAAAAAAAGAGAGAGAGAGTTTCTCCAAGACAGGATGAACCAAAATAAATTCATAAATGAACCTATACATTTTAATACCCAAGTCTTTCACACATCCTAAATAAAAAAAATATGTATATATATATATAGCCTTCTTCGCAATATTTCAAAACTCCGCACGATAGCTTTCAAAACTTCTAATAAGATCACGAAGGGTTGCAAGCTCTTCTGTGCCAGTATGACTTTCCTGGGCTTCTATAAGCTTTCGCTCAGCTTCAGCTGCATCCTTTGCTATCTGCTCCTCGGTTGAATCCAATCTCTGAAGACAATCTTTGGCCACATTCATCTGTTCCAATAATGCCGCATTTGCAGCCTTCTTCTCATTGAGAGTTTTTTCTAGATCAGCTATCTCACTCTCCTGACGAGCAAATTCAGAAGAATATTGCTCCAAGTTTCCGCGAAGGGAGTTTCCAGAAGAGAAGCGCGCCTCCAAGTCTTTCTCGATCGCATTCAAATTCTCTTCAGCTTCCACCAACCGAGCTGAGGGAGAAAAGGCCGGAAGGGCAGTGACTTTCTCTACCGCTGCTGCACCATCAAAAAGCCGTCGGAGACGCATCTCTAAGCCTGCGGTGTCAATACCAAAAGTAGAAAGGCTACGGCAATGACTTAAAACTCTTTCTTGAACTGTCCTATAATTTTTGTAGCTCGAAGCCCTTATCATATCAATGACCTGGCCGAGCAAGGTGGATCCAACATATTCGAGAGTAGACGAATCAAGACTTTGAACAACTTCCCTCGGAATGCTTTTGGCCAAGGGTGCGTCCTTTCCAGCACCCCCTCTGGAGTTAAGTTGGCGACATTTTCCTCTCGAATTATGCCCCCCTCAATAGCCTCCTCAACGACCACATCTCCCCCCTGAAGGTCAAAATAACAGTCACAATAATAATAACAAAAAAAAAAAAAAAAAAAAAAAATAAAAAAAAAAAAAAAACCGTAAAAAAAAAAAAAAAAAAAAAAAAAAAATCCGTAAAAAAAAAAAATAATAAAAAACGAAAATAAAATAAATAAAAAAAAAATAATAATAAAAAAAAAAAAATAAAAAAATATAATAAATAATAAATAAAAATAAAAATAAAAAAAAAATAAAAAAAAAAATAAAAAAAAAAAAAAAAAAAAAATCCGTAAAAAAAAAAAAAAAAAAAAAAAAAAAAAAAAAAAAAAAAAAAAAAAAAAAAAAAAAAAAAAAAAAAAAAAAAAAAAAAAAAAAAAAAAAAAAAAAAAAAAAAAAAAAAAAAAAAAAAAAAAAAAAATCGTAAAAATAAATAAATCCGTACCTCAAAAGGTGGAGGGGAGGGCGAAGGCTCGTAATCAACCTCATCATCATAGTGAGAAGGAAGTGCATGTTCAAACACTGTACGTAAATAAAAATAATAAAAATAAAATAATAAATAAATAATAATAATAAATAAATAGATCGTATACCTGCAGAAGAAACAACATCTTTGGGAGTCGGCGATGGAAGCTCATCAGCGATACATGTTACTCCTAAAAAAAAAAAAAAAAAAAACAACAAATAAATAATAATAATAATAATAATAATAATAATAATAATAATAATAATAATAATAATAATAATAATAACAAATAAAGGAAAAGGAAAAAGAGACCTTCAAGGAGTATAGGGGAGCTTCCCTGACTGGTAGTAGGGGGCAATTCGCTGATATTCAGTTTTTTTGAACCGCTGGTAGAAACATCCGGAGACCTTCTCCTTTTTAGACCGGGGAAATTGCCAGCCTCAGCTCGTTCAAGAATAACTTCTTCAACTTGTAGCCCGACAGGCAAAGCAGAAGGACGTTCCTCTGAACCCTCTCTAATATGATGACGCTCCACATAATCATAAGGGGCCGAAAACACCTTCGTCTTGGTAGTATCGGGGAGCTCGAATGATAATTGCTGCTGAACCGTTTTCTTCAATGGGCTCTCATTCCTTTTCCTGGGATAAGATTCACGATCGACAAGAAAATCCACACCATGCTGAAAATAAGAGTATAAGCTGTTGGTCCACCATCTAGCATAATGAGACGAAGGTTTTCCCAGACGGCCACTATCAGGAATAAAAAACTTCCAAGAAGAGTTGATCGTGGTCAGGTCTAACCAATAGCCAGCTAGGACACCAGTTGAAGCTGCTTTCCTAGGCACATCAAACGATCTTGGAAAATGTTGATCAAATCCAAATTGCCTGGCAAAACGGTGAGGGTTATAAGGTTGCGCATGCAATCCGTCTTTCAAACGAAGAGGCAAGATACTATGCCTTAGAGAGATAATCCATTCCCGAACCCCTTCAGGAAAATCAGATTTCCCTCTCATATTAATAACCTCATGAAGCCAGCCTTCTCCGGAACAATCGAAAGAGTAGGGGCGCCATATAAAATTCCTCTGGTCCCTTAAGTGTTGTCGAGCCCTTTTTGGATCAAAAGGAGTAGCCACTGCGCCCATAAAGCTTACCATCTCTGGAACCTTTTTCAATCCGGGCATGTCTTTAATATCCTTTCTAATTGGTCTCCGAACATAAACTTTTTCAAAGTGAGCACCAATCCATGCAAATAAGAAATCGACCGGGAACCGACAATAAGAATATGCTGGTCCACGATGGTCAGATACCATGCGACCCAAAGCAACCTTGATAGCACACAACACGGCAGGAGCCAAAGCTACCTTTATCCCATGAGCCATCTGGGACGCCATGACAAAAGTCTCCGGCCGAATAATATCCTTTGTACCAAAAGGCATCACAAACTTGCAGAGCCAAAGCGCCAAGAACGCTGCCAAATACCCATCCTCCGTATAACTTGGCGCTTTCTTCTTCCTCATCAATGTTATCCTTTCTTAACTTAGAAGTGGATCCACGAGGGCCTCTATACCAAAAGTCCACCCAACGTTGTAATAAATTGCCTTACCGGGCCTCAGATTAACGAGCCATTCATATACATTGAGTAATTCACGAAGACTACACGGATAATCCTTAAGCTCCGAGTTCCCAGGGACGAACTCGTCGTATATCTCCCCGGTTATCGATAAACCACTTAAAGCCTTAATGTCCCACAAGGATATCCCAACTTCTCCATAGGGGAGATGAAAGGTATTCGTTTCCGAACACCACAATTCCACTAAACCTTTAAATAACTTGGGATTTTTATCATACCTCCCCCTGAAAGCGACAATGGCCCCTAATATTTCAGCTTGCACAAGTTGAGTCTTGTATTGAGCAATAACATCGTCAAGCCAGTCTCTAAGAGCATCCACATTAGCCTTATCCTCAAACCTCTTAAAACCATACCAACTGGGATGATCGTGTAAAATCTTCACGCCAAGAGATTCTAGCACGTCTCTTTCTTTTGCTACTCCTAGCGGTTCAAGAAGCATGATGTTCTCCTCACCACTATTCGTATAATATGTATTAGTAAAGGATGCCATACGAAAATGCCGACTTACTACCCACTCTTTTAATTGAATCCCACCAAAAGATATTGGGGATTCGGCCATACGTCCGAACATGGGCAAGGAGCGGGATACGTAAAGCCCTGCAGGCAATCGTTCATTTTGATCCTCCATACTTTTTTTTTCCTGAAAAAAAAAAAGGAAAAAATTTATCCACCTACAAAAAAAAAAAAAAAAAAAAAAAAAAAAAAAAAAAAAAAGAAAAAAAAAGAAAAAAAAAAAAAAAAAAGAAAAGAAAAAAAAGAAAAAAAAAAAAGAAAAAAAAAAAAGAAAAAAAAAGAAAAGAAAAAAAAAAAAGAAGAAAAAAAGAGAAAAAGAAAAAAAAAGAAAGAAATCATCACCTTTTCGTCACATGCAAAACTCTTGCGCCAAAAAGGTGGGGGGCAATTTGTTTGAATAAAAAAAATAATAAAAATATATATATAATAATAAAAAAAAAAAACAAATAAATAATAATAATAAAGAGCAATAAATATATTCCAAATTCCAACGCCACCTATACCCGAATCCGACTCCAATTAAAACTCCTCATCCGTCAATTATCTCAAACACAGTGATCCAAATCTTCAACCATATTTTAAATATCTCTCAACCGACTTTCAAACTCATCTATACCTTGTTTTGAATTTTTGAATCCAAACAAATTCCCTCGTTCGTTAATCACAAACATACGTCCTCAAATTTAAATGTAACAGATTTAATCTTGAAATTTAAAATTTGAAATTTAAATACAAACACACTTCCTCAAATTTAAATTTTTGAAATTTAAAATTTGAAATTTAAATACAACAAACATACGGCCGTTAAATTCAAAATGTAATATACTCAATTCTGAAATTTAAAACTTAAAAATACGAACTTACTATCCTCATACTATCTTTTTCAATTTTAAAATCATATTCACTTTAAATTTGAATTTTAAAATTTGAACATATCTTTTCAATTTTGAAATTTGAAATTTAAATTTGAACATATTCAATTTAAAATTTGAATTTAAAATTTGAACATATCTTTTCAATTTTGAAATTTGAAATTTAAATTTGAACATATTCAACTTTAAAATTTGAATTTTAAAATTTGAACATATCTTTTCAATTTTGAAATTTGAAATTTAAATTTGAACATATTCAACTTTAAAAAATTTGAATTTTAAAATTTGAACATATCTTTTCAAAATTTTGAAATTTGAAATTTAAAATTTGAACATATTCAATTTTAAAATTTGAATTTTAAAATTTGAACATATCTTTTCAATTTTGAAATTTGAAATTTAAATTTGAACATATTCAACTTTAAAATTTGAATTTTAAAATTTGAACATATCTTTTCAATTTTGAAATCTGAAATTTAAATTTGAAGAACATATTCAACTTTAAAATTTGAATTTTAAACTTTGAACATATCTTTTCAATTTTGAAATCTGAAATTTAAATTTGACACATTCACACATCAACTTTAAAATTTGAATTTTAATTTGAACATATCTTTTCAATTTTGAAATTTGAAATTTAAATTTAAATTTACATATTCACTTTAAATTTGAATTTTAAAATTTGAACATATCTTCTTCAATTTTGAAATTTGAAATTTAAACTTGAACATAT
>CM054947.1:15121402-15306984 GCA_029168755.2 Tillandsia fasciculata | reverse complement strand
CACACAATTATCCATATATATTATTTTTCTTATTGTTTTTTTTTTTTTTCAATTTCGTTCATCATCTCCTCGTTAATATTCATTGAACACTTATTTGTACATCATAAGTATTTTAATAATACTGCATATTAAATTAAGGCTGAGCATCTTAACAAGATATTAACATATTATATTGATTTTTAGATTTTTTATAGTTTTTTTTTATTTTGAATTTGAATTTGAAGTTCAATTATTTTATTAATTTAATTATTTAGAGTTGGGACCAATCTTTATTATATCTTTCTCTTCTTTTCTTTAATTAGATTTGGGAAGTACTGGGAGTAAGAAAGAGGGAGAGAGAAATGGACTAATGAAGTAGGAAGCAATTGGATGAACCCGGTGTATCTATGCGTTCATGCACCGTAAATCAATAACAAATTTTTTTTAAAAAAAAATCATAATTAAGCCCTAACAGATTCCATGCATTTTTTTTATCAATCTCAATGGAATATTTCCAATATATGTGCATGGCACATAATAATTTTACCATAGGAATAAGGGTGCTAACGTAAATTAAAAATATTAGCCATAGAGTGGTTAAATTTTGATACTTATAAAACCACATTAATTATATTAAAGAGAAAAAAGCTATAAATCACATGGGGTATGTGAAATTTTCTTTTACATTTTTAATTCTAATTCAAACATAAAATTAGGACTCTAATTCCAATTTGAATCCAGAATTTTAATTTAAAATTCCAATACAAACTTAAATTCATAACATAAAACTTGATGTTGAATTCAAATTCAAAATGGCAACTTAAAATTAAATAGCAATACGCAATTAAATTTAAATAAAAATTGAAATCTAATTCAAATTCACATCTGAACCAAATTTCAGAATTAAAATTAAATGTAGTAAGAAAATTAATTTTGCATTATTATTGAAGTAAAATTGTAAATTTTATTGTTAGCAGTTTGAATCCACCGTTAAAATTTATAAGTTGCATAAAAATTTGAATTTAAATCTGAGCACAAGTTGAACTTAAAAAGTACATTTTAATTTGAATTCAAAATTTAAATTCATAGATCAAATTCAAGTGTGATTGCATTTAAAATTTAATTTAGGTTTAAATCAGAATATTTTATTCAAAATCAAATTTAAAAAAAAAACTTATATTTATATATTTAGAATTTAAGTTAATTTTAAAATTAATGTACAATACAAAATATAATAGAGTTTGGATATTTTCAAACTAGTTCCCATTCTATTTGAATACAATATTTTAAATTTGGCCTTCTAAGCTAGATTGGAAAAAGGTGAAGAAAGATTTTCCATTCCACCAGAAAATTAGAGTTAGAATAGCACTCCTATATACCAAATCCGTTATATTGTCGTTATAAAAAAAAAAGAACAACAAAATCACATCAATTCTAAGAAATTCATAAAATGTCAAAAATAATTACTAAACAAGTTTTGCCCAAAAATTACAGTAAATAAAAATGCTTTAAGCAAGACCTTTAAAAATTTACTTAGTAAATAAAGAATATTTAAATCTTTTATTTTTTACTTCAAAAGTACTTAAATTGTTTTATTTATTAATATATTTGGAGCTCTCTAGAAGCAAAGCAAATTGATTTAGAGAAAAAATTTCACAAAGTATATAAATTTTACCAATTCAGTTCACATCTATCAAGCTATTAAAGGAAAACCTAAATAAACATGCAAAAGTATTAGACAACCTTCACTAAATTAATTTTTTTGTATAATTTTATCTCTTATTTTACATAGAAATTAATGCAAGTAGAATTAGTTCACACAACTGAGCAAACAACAGATGATTGAGAGTATAAAATAAGATAAGAAAAATATTTTAATACATGCTATATATCCTTGTTGTCATCAAAGAGTCAAATACACACATAGACATTTCTCTGTTACATACTCAAGTCTCAAGGAATCAAATGCATATTAATAGTTTTACACACGTAGACAAGCTCACACCTATAATTAGGAAATAAAGGACATGCTGCACTATGGCTAGCTTATTTCTCAAAAGCATATGAAGACCTTGGCAAACATCAGTACATATAACACATGCGTGTGCATACACACAAATGCATAATTTATATTAAGAAAGAGAGAGAGAGAGATGGTGATCACCTTGCATATGAACATTGGAGCAGAGCTGTGCTTCATAAATATCTAGCTTTCATAGGCTTCTTATAATAACGACAATGTTTGGGGTTGAAGAGAGAAGCGTGGTGGTTGGATTTTTCTGACTCATCCCATTGTAGCTTATCCCACCAATCCTTCTCGCAGCTAATCTTCACGGCTCTCATTGAATCAGCGTCCGACGTGCCGAAAAGAGGAAGTTTTCTGAGATTGAAACACCCCCTAATCTTGAGCTCTTCCAGCGATGGAGCACGAATGTTATTAAGCTTGTATATGTGTTGTAGCTTCGGAAGCTCCTGTAAATGGATGGACCTCAGTTTCGGAAGTAGCATTGGAGCATCGTCGTTGTCGTGGTCGTCTTTGAAAATTGTCGTTAGATCGTTGCAATAACGGATGTTGATTGTTTCCAAGTTGTGTAGCTCCGACAGTGAGGGAAGTACATATTCTAGCCTTGCGCAAAACTCCAAGTAAATATGCTTCAGTTGCACAGTCCTAATGCTTCCTTCTTTACATAAAGCTTTGAGCCTCGGAAGTTGGCTGAGCCATATGCTCTCCAAAGAAAAATAGCTGCAGCCCAACTATGGAAGAAAAACTCCAAATCAGGGCACCTCTCAATGCGCAGACATTTGAGATCTGTGAGGTAAACGACCTTGGTAAAATTAGATGTGCTGTCGTGAACAAATAAAGAATTAGCAAATTTCATTATATATATAAAATCATCTTCCTCTACTATTCGGGAATTGTCACCTCCATCAACCTCTATGTGATTATTTAGGGGCAGAGTAGGTGGCGACGGATGATGTCGACGGTGACGATCTGTCATAGTGTTTAAAACATCTGCATAACATAATGCCGATGTTATAGTAGCATTTGATTTGGTGATAGTACCAATATTAAAGCCTCTCTGATCAATAGTTGAAGAACCCTTGATGTGGATATGAAAGAAGCTTTTTACTCTCCTTAAATCAGGAAAGGCTCTATAAAGTGACCGGAAGATCCTAACATCCCTCACGACCACATGAGCTCGGAATAATCTTTGATCAGCATCATTAGTTCCCTTGGTTAAATCAGGTAAGCTTTGATTTCGAAAGGAATCAAGGCAATGATCGACGTCGCAAGCATTGCTGCTGTTGTAGTTATCCAAGTACAACACATCTAGTTTTGGTCCTTTACCAAGACCGACTACTCTATGGAGTTGCTGACATCCGAGGAGAAATAATTGCTTCAATTGTGGGAGTTTGGTGATATCCACCACTTTTATTGCCGTGCATGAAAGATTGAGCACCTTGAGCACTGTTAATTCCTGTAGGTCTACGTTCTCCAACTTACGGCATCCTTGTAGGGAGAGCTTGGCGATCAGCTTAGAGTGGCTAAGGTGGAAGGACTTGAGGTTGGGCAAAGGAGCTGCTGTACTAGGGTCGACTAACTCCACCTCTTCAAGTGATGGGCAACTTTGTAGGCTGATTGTTTCAATTGTTGCAGGGAGATTGAAGTTTAGATATTGTAACCCCTTGCAATCGGTGAGAATAAGCTCTTTGAGGTTGATCGCCATTGACAGGCTCCTTGGCAAAAATTCAGTGTTGATTTGTTCTGTGAGATGGAGCACCCGGAGGTTAGGCATGAGCTCAAAGGCTTTGCCTGCTAGAAGAAACGTATCGGCATCTGAGTTGTATAAATTCAAGACCCATAATAAGCTATCAAAAAATATTGCTTGTTGTTGTTGTCGTTTTTCCTCTTGTGCTGACGAGAGAGAGGATGGATCAACAGAACATTGCTCCAGCCTAAGCATTCTCAAGTTGCGAAGAAGACGAAGGAATGAGGAATTTATAGGACTTACTATGCAGCCGAGAAGGTCTAGCACTCGAATGTTGCTGAAACGGTCGAAGAAGCCGTCTGGTAGATCAACTTGGTGTGTTTTCTCAAAATGCCCAAAGAAGGATGAAACTTTAGACATATCTGAACTGCCATATACTTTGGAGAAATCCCATGACTCTGGATTATTATTTTGAGGAGAGTGTACTGAGATCCAACGGTAACTCTCCTCCTCTGATGGCAATGTCGATTTTATCCAATCTTCTTGTGTGATGGAATCTATGAATAAAGTTTTCGGAGGCAACAACTCAGACACACTCAGCGTCGAAGTGGATAAAGTTTTCTCCCAATAATATCGCAGGTACTGAGAATCGCTCACGTCCAAGTGGAAAAGGATTCCTGCCAATATTGCAGTTGATATTTGATTATTGGTCCAATCAGCGGAGCTAGTGCTCTTCCAATCTCCCAAGCCGCATCCCCTTGTAAAATTCCCTCACACACAAAATAATTGACGACAGCTTCCGACGGCCGATCATCATCGAGTAGTTCTGATCGGTTAAACGCTCTGCATAACAGCAGGCAATACCAAAAGCAGCGGACGACTAATTGCGGGGTGGTCCGCAAGCTCCCACCGCTGCTCTCTTCAATGTAACGGGCAATCTCGGCGGCCTCCTTGTACACAAGATCAAGTGCCTCAGCTTTGTTTGATGGTTTAATCCTTAGTCTCAAATCCGCACTTGCTGACGCGGCTTCGCTGCTAATATTCATCCCAGTGGTCCACAAGACCGCATTGGGGATCCCCTTGACAATAGGAATACCCAAATCAATAGGGTCAATTAATTTGCCATTCGCAATATTGTTGCAAAAGACGAGCAGCACGTTACGATCCCTCACAGCTTGGTAGATCTGCTTTGTTACCTCCGAAACGACATCTCTTGAGCTGAATTCCACCCAGCTCCTGAAGTCGTCGTCTTCGTCTTCTTTGTCAAATATGTCCGTCACCGAAGGAGGTAGATTGAGCTGCTTCGCCACCGCCCTCTGGATCTCCCTGGGGTTCTGAAATGGTGCGGGCCGCACCACCTTGATCACCGTGTCAAATATGTTCTTCTTCTTCGACTCGACCTCTTCCGCCACCTCTCGGAGTAAAGCGGTTGCCCCAACTCCCTTCCATGCCTCCACGTACATCTTCTGGTCGGACCCATCGAGCAACCATCTAAGCACATAATCCTTTGCCCTCTCGTAGGAGTTGACTTCATAGAAACTACTAGTCATGGCGGGGATGATGGTGGTAGTTGGTAGGTAGGTATTAATGGTGAATAATCCATGTATGATGGTGATGGTGAGAGCATTGATTGAGCGAATGAAGAATAAATTTGGTCATCATTTTCATAATAAGTAATTAATGATGATCATGCTCTCTCTGCTACCTTTTAGCTTTAGCTTTAGCTTTAGCTCCACAAGTAATGAAATCAACGAGACAAAGACTGGATAGAGTAAATACACCACCATCAGTGATAGTCATCATCATCAGACACCACCTACATATATAAACCCTCTTCATTAAAATTTGGGGTGTCACCACTTAAAATAGTGATTTAGGGGGGTGTTTAATTATACTCATTTTTTTTTAAAAAAAAAAAAACATAATTTTTAATTTTTTACGTTTTATAACGATTGATTTGTAGAAAAAAATAAAATAAATAACTTTTCATTGATATTTATTTTATTGAAAGAAAAAAATATATATATTTATTTGATTTGATAAAAAAATAATAAATGAAAAAAAAATTATGCAGTTTTTAATTTTCGTTTTCGTGAAAAACAACAAAAAAAATAAAATTTTAAAATTTTTCTAAATATGTAAAAACGTCCAACTAAATGAGAAGAAAAGTATTTTTATGCCAAAAATAATTTTCAGCTTTGATTTAGTAACTATGTGAACCACAATTTGACAAAATTAAAAATGTGCAAAATTATAGACGAATAATTTGAAGATTTTTCTATATTTTATTATGATTAGAATACATTCGAACAAAAAAATCTTAGTTGAATACATAAAAAAAAAAAAAATTTAAATTTAGAATAACTAATTTGAGAAACGAATAAATTTGAACTATTGAGTTTTAGTAGAATTTATTAATTTAATCTAGAAGCAGAACACCAGGATTAAATTTATGCGGAACAATGCAATTATTTGTTCAGCATTAGACATTCCATATATGAGCTGAAAAGTTTTAGATACTTTTATTCTTAAATAATGCAAAATAATTTGATAAATTGTAATAATGTTCTAAAAAAAAAGAAAACTGAAGAATAAAGACCCACTACTAATGAACCATATGGCTGCGTTTGGTTTGGATATAAATTAGAACTGTCTATTCCAGAAATAAATATAAGTTCAAAAACAAACATGAACTAATATAATTTTGTATTTGGATAAGTATTAGTGTTGTACCAAATATAAGAAAAATTATATTTCGTTTGATAAATTAAAATAAGAAGAATAAAGAGAAGAAAAATTTTTAATTGACAAAATTGCTCTTAAAAAATTTATTTAAAAAAAAAATTTAATTATAATTTGTATTATTTAAATTTAGTTTTTGTATATAAAAAAATTAATTTATTAAAAAAGTAAAAAAAAAAATTTAAAAAATAATTTTAAATTTATTAAAAATTAAAGTTAAAAATTTATAAAATTTAAAAATTTATAAGATGTAAAAATTTTATATATTTAAAATTTTAAATTTTAATTGTCTCAAAAAATATGCAAAAGAGAGTGCAAAAATTTTAATTTTTAAATTTGGATAAATTTAAAATTTTCTATAAAATTTTTTAAAATTTATATAAATTTTAAAATTAATAAATTTAAAAAATTTTAAATTTATTAAAAATTAAAGTTACAAATTTTAAAATTTATAAAATTTAATATTTTTTTAATTTAAAATTTTATAAATTTTAAAATTTTAAAAATTTAAAAATTTTAAAAATTTTAATTTTAATTATTTAAAAAAAAAAAAATTTGGAAGGGTGGGAACAACTCGTTCCCACCGAGGAGAACTATATATAGTTCCCCCCTTATCCCCCTTTGTACCAAAAACAGCCCCTATAAATTTACAAGTTTTAATTGTGTATTAAACTATGCTTGAATCAACAAAGAGGAAAAAGAAAAATATTCAAGTGAATAAGACAGTTACTGCTATAAAAAAAATGAATCAAATATACTATGTGTTATAACAAAAAAGTTTGAATTTAATTAGTTCATTTTGTCCTCGCGTTGTTTAAAAAATTGTGCTTTACCCCTTCGTGGTTTATTTTTTTTTCACCTAAAAAGTTTATATTAGATACTGTGGCAAATTGAAAATTTTAAAAAAATTCACAGAATGATAAGATTATAAACGTGCTAAACCATAGGACAACTTTTTAAACCACAAGGACCAAAGAGAAAATTAGCTAAACCATAAAAAAATAAAATGATACTTTTTGAAACATATGGAGGCAAATTAAAAATAAGCTATACCATAGGGGGTAATTTAAAGTTTATCCTATCAATTATTCTGGTTAAGATTTAGGATTTTATATTTAGTTTGTATAAAAATTATAAAAGAAAGAAAAAATATTGATAAAGTATCTTCTGTGTAAATAAGTAACGAACAAACAATGAAAATAATCTTGGCCTTATTAATGCAATATATAATACTTTAGTTTTTAAATTAAAAAATTATAACAAGAAACTTATTAAAGCAATTTTATAAACTTTGGGGGGCTGTGGACGCTACCAGGTCCAGTTTCCCAAGTTTCGCCTGCGATTTAATATAAACAATAGAATTTAAATTTAAAAAATAAATCTAGATCGTAGAATTTTGCTAGAATTTAATCTAAAAATTGGACAAAATAAATTCGCAATGTATAGTTTGAATAAAATTTAATATGAATGAATTATATAATTTGAACACACTAAATTCTAGCTTTGAAATTGCTAACGTTACCACATGAGAACACTATTTTAGAATAATATATATTAGTTATATTATTATTTTTAAATTAACATGTATTTTAGGTTTGTTCATTAGTAGGCACAAAATATTAATATAGAGCTACGAAAAACAAATTGATTGAACAAATAAATAGTAATGATAAGTAGGCAAAACAGAATATCAAGTAAAACTAAAATAAAGCGAGAAAAGATCTGCTCTTTTCTAAATATAAATTGATATTATGCATTCCATATGTTAACATATACCATATTAATTAGAATGTTATTTCATTTCTTCTAAGCTTGATTTAATATTTCTTATATTATTAGGAGTTCTTTTTTAATTTCTCGTGTAGTTGTGTTATTTAAGTGGCTTAATCCCTATTGAATAAATAAGTGTCTTAAACCTTAATTACAAGTAAGAAATAACAGAATCCGAAAAAAAAAAAAATGAAGAGATAAGTAATAAGAATAATATAAAAAATTAAATATGTATATATTTGAATTGCTAAATCCTGAATTGCTAAATCCTCATTAAATAAAAAATAACTAACAAGAATAATATAAGACATTAAATATATATGTGCATACCTGAATTGCTAAATCCTCATTCATGTGTTAAAGAGAAAGAGCAGCAGAGAGATCCAAAATAGCTAAATGCTTATTCATGTGCTAAGGAGAAAGAGCAGCAGAGAAATCCAAATGGCTTTCAACGTCCTGTTAAGATGAAAGAATAATAGAGAAGTTCAAATGCCTTTCACTATATTTATAAGTAGGTATGAGAAATGAAGTTTGATTCTTTGCTTATCATTTCGAAAAGAAAACAATTTAAAACAAAATTAAAGATAAGACTAGAAATAGATATACTAATTACACATCAAAGTTTCTTTTATATTTTTAACTCTTTTGACGATAGATATACTAATTAAACATTTTTTTACTATAAATAATATCATTACCATAAGTAAGATTACCATATATATATGTCAATAATTTTGTTCGCCACTTAACGAAAGAAGTAACTACGACTATTGAAATATGATTCATTACTAGCAACTTTAGAAAGGAACTTATATATTTTAATGCAAATTAAAGATGTAGTGCTAGGATGCATTGATTTGTATTCTTGTTTCAATTAATTTCAAAATAAACTAGTTGCTGACCCATGCATTGCACATGAATATTTTAAAATTTTATTTTTTGACTAATAAATTAATTTTCAGAAAATTATCTTTTTATAAAAAATTATAAAAAGATTAAAATCTAATTATTTTAGACATAACTTTTTTAAATAAGGTTGGATATTACTATATATTAATTTGATGTAGTTATAGATAGATATGTGGATTACATAACCAAATTTCTTTCCTATTTTAAGCTCTTTTCATAACAATTTAATTTTTTTTAATTATAAGTAATTTATTTGTCCTAAATAAGATTGGTATGTGTCAACAACTTGGCTTGTTACTTTGTGAAAGTTTGGCCACAAAAGTATAATTTTTTACTTGTTATTTTAATTAAAACATTATAACAACAACATTGTCAAATCAATTTTATGAATTTCGGAGGTGTTGTAACGACCTGGCCCACTAGCAATAATAACTCGGTGGGCCTAAAGCACCGGCCCAAAATGCTTAAGCCCAGTTATTATTACTCGTATCCATAGTCTCTTATAAATCCAATCATAACCTCATTCTTATTGATATGTGATTATTGGAGTGTCATAAACTCTGCCGTTTAGGCTTGACGTACTCGTCAACCCAAACACACACATATCCTAAGATCACTAGGCGATGTGAGACTTGTCTTGCTAGCCTTGTCATTCAGAATCCTGACATAGTTCGTCATCTTTTCTTTCAGATCCTGGCTCAGCCAAGACTCGTCACACACTTCCGGCTAGTGATTGGCTCTGATACCAAATATAACGACCCGATCCACTAGCAATAATAACTCGTTGGGACTAAACTACCGGTCCAAAATATTTAAGCCCAGTTATTATTACTCGAGCAATCTCATTTCCATCCGATGTGAAACTATTAGAGTGCCACAGTTGTGGTCACTGCATTTGGAGACTAAATCTAGGACGTTGAGTTTTATTAGAATTTAATATAAATATTGGACAAAATAAAATTCGCAATGTAGATTTTTATTAAAATTTAATATAAATTATATAATTTTAATACAGTTAATTCTTACTTTGAAATTGCACCAAGTGACACAACACTATCGCAAAGATAGTACTTCAGAATAATGTATGTTATATAGGTTATTAATTTCAAACTAACATTTATTTTACATTTGTGCATAAACATGAAGATGAAATCCATCGAAAATTTCATTAATAGCCACACAATATTTAAAATAGAGCTACGAAAAACAAATTGATAGCCTAACGGGTGAAATTCTATTGTGTGCTATATAAACCAACATTTCTAAAACTCAAATATAGATGCCTTGACACTCAAATGTAAAAGCATTAAATGTAATCTAGAACCCTACACAGTTTATGCATGAAAATGCGTAGTTTTTAAAAATAATATCTCATGGTTTACATTTGGGTTTTAAGACTTGTAGATTTGATAGAACAAGTAAATGGTGATGAGGATTAGACAAAAAAAGAATATCAAGTAACACTAAAATAAAGCGAGAAAAGATCATCACTTTACGAAATCTAATATATATTATGCATTTTATGTGTCAAAGTATACTATATTAGAATATTATTTTCTTCCTTCTAAGTCTGATTTTATATTTGAGTAATTTTCTTATATTATTAGGAGTTTTTCTCTTTTGTTAATCGTGTAATTGTGTTATCCTTATTGAATAAATGAGTCTTAAATCTCAATTATAACAAGAAATAAAAAAAAAATCTGACGAAAACCAAAACAAAAAACAAAAATCAAAACATGAGTAATAAGAATAATGAAAGAAATTGAATATGTACGTACTTGAATCGCTAAATCCATATTCATGTAGTAAAGAGAAAGAACAGCAAAGAGATCCAAATAGCTAAGTCCATATTCATGTGTTAAGGAGAAAGAGCATCAGAGAGATCCAAATAGCTAAATGTCTTCTCATGTGTTAAGAAGAAAGAACAATAGAGATATCCAAATGGCTTTCAACATACTGAATCATTAAATTACTATTCATATGTTAAAGAGAAAGAACCCATTAGTTTTGGTTAAGGAGAAAGAATAGCAAGAAGGTTCAAATGACTTCCAATGTATTTATAAGAAAGTAGGAGAAATAAATTTTGATTCTTTGCTTATTAGTTAGGAAAGGAATGTATTTTAAAGAAAATTAAAGATGAAGTATAAATAAATGTACTAATTGCACATCGAAATAGCTTTTCTATTCTTAACTCTTTTAGTATAAAATGTATCATTACTCAACAATTTAGCTGGCCACTTGACGAAAATAGTAACTACGGCTATAGAAATATGATTTTTTATTTGCCACTGTAAAAAGAAATTTATATATTTTATGCAAATTAAAAACTAAACTACTATACTATTAATAGCACTAAGTCATTGGTACTATCAGATTTTCGGCCTTTGGATGAAAAAATATGTGATTAGGATGATAGTGATCTCTTAAGGTTTAGTGGTTGGTTGGTGAAATAGCATGATCTAAGATATATAAATGGTCAAAGAGGTAAATCTAATGGCAGAAAACTTGATAGCATTAAGTGTTCAGTGCTTTTGATAGTCTAGTAGCTAGACTCGCAAATTAAAGATGTAGTGTTAGGATTCACATATTTGTATTCTTGTTTCAACTAATTTCAAAATAAACTAGTTGCTGACCCATGCATTGCACACATATATTTTAAATTTTTATTTTTAAATAATAAATTAATTTTGAGAAAAATATTTTTCTATAAAAATTTATAAAAAGATTAAAATTTAATTATTTGCAGACATAACTTTTTTAAATTAGATTGAATATGATTACATATTTGCTGATTGCATTTCCAAATTTCTTTTCTATTTTAATTTCTTTTCATATAATTTAAAATTTTTTAAATTATAAATAATCTATATGTCTTACATAAGATTGACATATGTGTCGACAATTTAGCTTGTCATATGATTTTTTGCTTGCTACTTTAGAAGAAAATCCATTTTAAAATAAAATAAAGGTGGAGTGTTGGTGACTTTTTTATTTCTGTATTCTTGTGTCGATTACTTGCTAAATAAAAATAAAATAGTTGTTAATTGGTGCATTATACATGAATATTTCTAAAATTTTATTTTAAAAAATAATAAATTAAAGTTAGAAGAAATAATCTATTGTATATTTTTTAAAAAATTAAAAAAATTAATTATTTGTAGAGATAATTTTTTTAAATAAGATTTAACAAGGTTACATATTACATGTAGCTATACATTTACGAACAGACTGCATACTCAAATTTTCTTCTAAATTTTAATTCTTTCAATAATTATTTAAATTTTTTTCATTATAAATAATGAAATTGTTATAAATAAGATTGTCATGTTCAACAATTTTACTTCTTGTATTTACCTGCTGCATTGCATACTGATATTTTTAAATTTTTATTTTTCAAAAATTATAAAGTAATTTTGAAAAAAAAAGTAGTTTATTTTATAAAAACTTATCAAGAATTTAAAGCCTAATAATTTATAGGAATAATTTTTCTAAATAAGATTGCATATATTTTATATTAGATTTAGTTACAGATAGATATGCTGATTGCACCATTATTTTTTTTTCTATTTTTAATCTTTACTCAATAGTTTAAATATTTTGTTATTATAATTTGTAGAATTACAGGAAGATTGCGTTATGTGAGATGAGAAACTACGATAAAAAAATAACTTATTTATTTTCATACGTAATATGGGTTTCGTATAGTGTGATGAAATATTTTCTGCGATCTCACCGAAAAACACAGAAATATATACCTAACTCTATTTTATAAAAAGCAAAAGTACATACCCCAACTTTATTTTATCAAATAATATTAGATGAACTTAAATACCAAATGGGTCTAAGAAAGATTGTTATGTATCAATAATTTGGTTTGTGGCCAGATGAAGTGAGAAGCTTATGCTCTAAAGTTTGATACTTTGCTTGTTGCTTTGAAAAGGAACCAATTTTAAAGCTAATTAAAGAGGCAGGGTTTTGATTTTTTAAAGCAAATTAAAGAGGCAGGGTTGGGATTCTTTGCTTTAGTATGCTATGATGGATCAATTTCAAAATAAATTAGTTATTAACCTGCGCATTGCACACAAATATTTTTAAAATTTTGTTTTTTAAAAAATAACAATTTTAAGAAAAATAATATATTCTATAATTTTTTTTAAAATTTTTTTTAAAAAAATTTAATTATTTGTAAAAATGTCACGCCCTAATAATTCTATATCGGATGGGAATGAAATAGTGATTGAGTTTATAAAAGACCATTGACACAAATAATAATAACCGGGCTTAAGTATTTTGGACCGGTAGTTTAGGTATAACGAAATATTATTGTTAGTGAGATGGGTCATTACAATTGGGTTGTTTAGGCCCAACGAGATATTATTGCTAGGTATCAAACCAATCAGCTGTCGAAAGTGTGTGACGAATCTCGGTCTGAAGGACCATGTGACAGAATATGTCAGGATCTGAATGACGAGACAATGTGACAGAATATGTCAGGATCTGAATGACGAGATTAGCGAGACAAATCTCACATCGTCTGGTAATATTGGACTGCAATAACTGTACTTAAGCATTTTGAATCAGTGATTCGGGTCCAACGAATTATTTTATTGGGATGGATCGTTACAAGAGATAGCTTAGCAAAAATAAAGATCCCACTATTAAAATATGATTTAAATTACTTTAAACATGCAGGGTTTGAGATTCTTTGCTTCTATATTTTTGGATTGATTAATTTCAAAATAAATTAGTTAACCCTTGCGTTTTTCATAGACATTTTTAAAATTCTATTTTTTAAAAAATAATAAATTAATTTTAAGAAAAATAATTTATTTTATAAAATTTTAAAATCAATCTAATTATTTTCAAAGAATTTTTTTTAAAAAATAATTTAATAAGATTATATTTTAGATTTAGATATATTTTTAAAAAGATCAAATAAAATTAAATATCAGATCTAGATATGGATAGATATACTGATTACATATCTATTTTTTTTTTTTTTTTTAACTTTTTTTTTTCTTTATATTTTAAACCTTTCATAATTATAACATATAAAATTTACTTAATTAAGATGGGCACGTATCCCCAAATTGATTTGCCATTATAGGAAACCAAAACTTTCAACCACAAAGCATCATTCTTTGCTTGTTACTTTGGAAAGAACTATTTTAACACAATTTAAATTTTGGCTTCAGGAGTTCATGTACTTGGGAGTTGGGTCCATTAATTTCAAAATAAACAAATCATTAACTGATGCTTTTGCACACAAATATTTTTAAAATTTTATGTCTTAAAAAATTAATAAGTTACTTTTAAGAAAAATAATCTATTTCTTAAAAATTAATAAAAAAAATTAAAACTTAATTAGATATATAGCTTTAGATCGGATAGGATAATATATTAGATATAGTTATGGATAGAAATACTAATTACATACATGTGACGCCCTTAGAATTTTTAATAATACCATATATAAAATATAATAGTACTTAACCTCTTAACTTGCATAGCATATTATTCCAGAGATGTATATAAATTCAAGAACAAGTATAAAAAAAATTAATTTTGTGTTTGGATAAAAATTAAGTTGTTCCTGAAAATAAAAAAAAATAATTTTTGAATAATTAGATTGGAATAATAAGAATAAGAATAATTATAATTTAAAAATAATAATATTTTATCTAATTAATTAATATAAAAATATTAATCAAATAATAATTTAACTTATTTAATTAACTATTGCTTGATAACCCTAATATTAATTGATAAAATAATTAATTGTTAATAAATAATTTAATTAACTATAAATAATTTAATTAATTAATTAATTAATTATCAAATAGTTAGATAATTAGATTAATCAAAATATTAGATTAATTAAAAATTAATACAATAATTAAAATTATATTTATTACTAATGTTCATAATCTCTTATATATTCAATCACAATCTTATTCTCATTCGATGTAGGATTATTTGAGTGTCACATACTCCTCCAGTTTAGGCCTGACGTACTCGTCAACCCAATCACACATACAACTCAAAATCACCATGCAATGTACGACTTGTCTCGCTAGCCTTGTCATTTAGACGCTAGTTCAGTTGAGACTCGTCACACACTTTCAGCTGGTGATTAGCTGTGATACCAAATATAACGATCCGATCCGCTAGTAATAATGACTGGGCTTAAACATTTTGGGTTGTGGTTTGGGCCCAGCAAGTTATTATTGCTAGCGGTTCGGATCGTTACATTCGAGTCATTATATTATGATTATAAATAATCTAGTTGTCTTAAATAAGATTGGTATGCGTCAATAACTTGGCTTGTCACTTGGCAGAAGTTTGGCTACAAAAGTATAACTCTTTACATGCTATTTTAATTAAAATATTATAAAAAAAAAATTCAAAGTAATTTTATGAACTTGGGGGTGGGTCGTGGTCAATGAATGGTAGAGTTTAAATTAGGAGAATAAATCTAGGACGTTGAATTTTAGTAGAATTTAATATAAATATTGAACAAAATAAATTCGCAATATAGTTTTTCATTAAAATTTAATATTAATTATATAATTTTAATATGGTAAATTTTTACTTTGAAATTATGCCAAGTGACAACGCTATAGTAAAGATAGTACTTCAGAAAAATGTATGTTAGATATATTATTAGTTTCAAACTAATATTTATATTAGGTTTGTGCATAAACATGGAGATGAAATTCATCGAAAATTCCATTAATAGTCACACAATATTAATTTAGAGCTACAAAAAATAAATTAATAGCCTAACTAGTGAAAGTCTATTGTGAGCTTTATAAACCAATAATTCAAGAACTCAATTCTAAATACTTTAACACTCAAATGAAGAGCATTAAATATAATCTAGAACCCTACACAATTTATGCATGAAAATGCGTAGTTTTTAAAACTAATATCTCATGGTTTACATTTGGGTTTTAAGACTTATAGGTTTGATAGAACAAGTAAATTGTGATGAGGATTAGGCAAAAAAAGAATCTAAGTAAAACTAAAATAAAGTGAGAAAATATCTACTCTCTTAGATATTATGTATTTTACGTGTTAATGTATGCTATATTAGAATGTTATTTTCTTCCTTCTAAGTTTGATTTTATAGTTGAGTAATTTTCTTATTATTAGGAGTTTTTCTCTTTTGTTAATCGTGTAATTGTGTTATCTCTATTGAATAAATGAGTCTTAAATCTCAATTATAGCAAGAAATAAAAACATATGACGAAAAAAAAAAAAAATCAAAAATCAAAACATTAGCAATAAGAATAATGAAAGAAATTAAATATGTACGTACCTGAATCGCTAAATCCATATTCATGTGTTAAAGAGAAAGAACAGCAAAGAGATCCAAATAGCTAAATCCATATTCATGTGTTTAGAAGAAAGAGCATCAGAGAGATCCAAATAGCTAAATGCCTACTCATGTGTTAAGGAGAAAGAGCAGCAGAGATATCCAAATGACTTTCAACATACTGAATCGTTTAATTGCTATTCATACGTTAAGGAGAAAGATCCCATTAGTTTTAGTTAAGGAGAAAGAATAGCAAGGAGGCTCGAATGGCTTCCAATGTATTTATAAGAAAGTATGAGAAATAAAGTTTGATTCTTTGCTTATAAGTTAGGAAAGGAATGTATTTTAAAGAAAATTGAAGATGAAGTATAAATAAATGTACTAATTGCACATCCAAATTGCTTTCCTATTCTTAACTCTTTCTGCAATAGTTTAAACATTTTTTTAGTATAAAAAGTATCATTACTCAACAATTTAGATGGCCACTTGACGAAAATAGTAACTACGGTAATAGAAATATGATTCTTTACTTGCTACTGTAAAAAAAAACTTATATATTTTATGCAAATTAAGAACTAGACTACTATACTATTAATAACACTAAGTCATTGATACTATCAAGTTTTTGGCCCTTGGATTAAAGAATGTGTGATTAGGATGATAGTGATCCCTTAAGGTTTAGTGGTTGGTTGGTGAAATAGCATGATCTAAGAGATATAAATGGCCAAAGAGATAGATCTAATGGCAGAAAACTTGATAACATTAAGTGTTCGGTGCTTTTGATAGTCTAGTAGCTGGACTCACAAATTAAATATGTAGTGTTAGGATTAACATATATGTATTCTTGTTTCAACTAATTTCAAAATAAACTAGTTGCTGACCCATGCATTGCACACATATATTTTAAATTTTTATTTTTTAAATAATAAATTAATTTTGAGAAAAATATTTTTCTATAAAAATTTATAAAAAGATTAAAATTTAATTATTTGCAGACATAACTTTTTTAAATTAAATTGAATATGATTACATATTTGCTGATTGCATTTCCAAATTTCTTTTCTATTTTAAGTTCTTTTCATATAATTTAAAATCTTTTAAATTATAAATAATTTATATGTCTTAAATAAGATTGACATGTCTCGACAATTTAGTTTGTCATATGATTTTTTGCTTGCTACTTTAGAAGAAAATCCATTTTAAAACAAAATAAAGGTGGAGTGTTGGTGACTTTTTTACTTCTGTATTCTTGTGCCGATTACTTGCTAAATAAAGTAGTTGTTAATTGGTGCATTGTACCTGAATGTTTTTAAAATTTTATTTTAAAAAATAATAAATTAAAGTTAGAAGAAATAATCTATTGTATAATTTTTTAAAAAATTAAAAAAACTAATTATTTGTAGAGATAATTTTTTTAAATAAGATTTAACAAGGTTACATATTACTTGTAGCTATACATTTACGAACAAACTGCATACTCAAATTTTCTTCTAAATTTTAGTTCTTTCAGTAATTATTTAATTTTTTTTATTATTAAATAATGAAATTGTTATAAATAAGATTGTCATGTTCAACAATTTTGCTTCTTGTATTTACCTGCTGCATTGCATACTGATATTTTTAAATTTTTATTTTTCAAAAATTATAAAGTAATTTTGAAAAAAATAGTTTATTTTATAAAAACTTATCAAGAATTTAAAGCCTAATAATTTATAGGAATAATTTTTCTAAATAAGATTGCATAAATTTTATATTAGATTTAGTTGCAGATAGATATGCTGATTGCACCATTATTTTTTTTTCTATTTTTAATCTTTACTCAATAGTTTAAATATTTTGTAATTATAAAAAATATAATAATTGTATTAAGGCTTCATTTAGAATTGCAGAGAGATTGCGTTATGTGAGATAAGAAACTACGATAGAAAAATATCTTGTTTGTTTCCATACGTAATAAGCGTTACGTATATTATGATGAAATATTTTTTGCGATCCCACCGAAAAACACAAAAGTATATACCTAACTCTATTTTATAAAAAAACGTAAAAGTATAACCCAACTTTATTTTCTCAAATAATATTAGATAAATTTAAATACCAAACGGGTCTAAGAAAGATTGTTATGTATCAATAATTTGGTTTGTGGCCAGATGAAGTGAGAAGCTTATGCTCTAAAGTTTGATACTTTGCTTGTTGCTTTGAAAAGGAACCAATTTTAAAGCTAATTAAAGAGGCAGGGTTTTGATTTTTTAAAGCAAATTAAAGAGGCAGGGTTGGGATTCCTTGCTGGTAAATGTTATGATGGATCAATTTCAAAATAAATTAGTTACATTGTACACAAATATTTTTAAAATTTTATTTTTTAAAAAAATAACAATTTTAAGAAAAATAATATATTCTATAAAAGTTTTTTAAAAAAAGTTTAAAATCTAATTATTTGTAAAGATGTGATATTCTAATAATTCTATATTAGATGGGAATGAAATTATGATTGGGTTTATAAGAGATCATGGACACAAATAATAATAACTGGACTTAAGTATTTTGGACCCATAGATATTATTGCTAGTGAGATGGGTCATTACATTTGGATAGTTTAGGCTCAACGAGATATTATTGTTAGTAAGGTGGGTCATTACATTTGGTATCAAACCAATCAGTAGTGACGAATCTCGGTCTGAAGGACTATGTGACAGAATATGTCAGGGTCTGAATGACGAGACAATGTAACAGAATATGTCAGGATCTGAATGACGAGATTAGCAAGACAAGTTTCACATCCTCTGATGATATTGAGCTGCAATAATTGGACTTAAACATTTTGGACCAGTGATTTGGGTCCAACGAATTATTATTGCTAATGGGACGGATCGTTATAAGACATAACTTAGCAAAAATAAAAATCTCGCTATTAAAATATAATTTAAAGTATTTTAAACATGCAAGGTTTGAGATTCTTTGCTTCTATATTCTTGGATTGATTAATTTCAAAATAAATTAGTTAACCCTTGCGTTGCTCATAGACATTTTTAAAATTCTATTTTTTAAAAAATAATAAATTAATTTTAAGAAAAATAATTTATTTTATAAAATTTTAAAATCAATCTAATTATTTTCAAAGAGAATTTTTTTAAAAAATAATTTAAGAAGATTATATTTTATATTTAGGTATATTTTAAAAAAAGATCTAATAAAATTAAAAAAAAAATACTACTTGTATAATCCATTTTTGGTGTACATTTCACACCCCACTCATTCAACGAGTGGGGATGTGGGTGACCCCTTAAAAGCTATCCCACCCTTAGATGGATGTAGTATAGAATATACATTTTTTTTAGGTGTATATGTAGTATTATCCTAAAATTAAATATCTAATTTAAATATGGATAGATATAATGATTACAAATTTTTTTTTTATATATATATTTTTAACTTTTTTTTCTTTATACTTTAAACCTTTCATAATTATAACATATAAAATTTATTTAATTAAGATGGGCACATATCCCCAAATTGATTTGCATTATAGGAAACCAAAACTTTCAACCACAAAGCATTATTCTTTGCTTGTTACTTTGGGAAAGAACTATTTTAACACAATTTAAATATTTGGCTTCTCAATTCTTTGGTTCCATATACTGGGGAGTTGGGTCCATTGATTTCAAAAATAAACAAACCATTAACTATGCTTTTGGACACAAATATTTTTAAAATTTTATGTTTAAAAAAATTAATGTGTTACTTTTAAGAAAAATAATCTATTTCTTAAAAATTAATGAAAAAAATTAAAACTTAATTAGATATATAGCTTTAGATTGGATAAGATAATATACTAGATATAGTTATGGACAGAAATACTAATTGCATATCTATAACACCCCTAGAATTTTTAATAATACTATATATAAAATATAATGGTACTAAACCTCTTAACTTTCTGTAGCATATTAGACGATGATTAGATCCAAAAAGTTAAAAGCCTCATTTGATTCCAAGACAACGAATATTGGAATAAATTTTTTTATCACCGAAATAGTTTATTATTCTGAAATAGTCGAAAATAAAAGTGAAATTGTGTTTGATTTGTAATATTGTTATTCTCAAGAATAACTAAATGTAACGATCCGGCCCACTAGCAATAATAACTCGTTGGGCCCAAACCACAGCCCAAAATGCTTAAGCCCAGTTATTATTACTAGTGTCCAAGTCTCATATAAACCCAATCAAAATTTTATCAACATCGATGTGGGACTATTGGGGGCGTCAAACTCCCCATTTAGGCCTGACGTCCCCGTCAGCCCAAACACACACACACACAAGCCCAAGATCACCAGGCGATGTGAGACTCGTCTCGCTAGCCCTGTCATCTAGACCCAAGCTCAGCGAGATCATAACACACTTACGGTGGTTATTGGCTCTGATACCAAATGTAACGATCCGGCCCACTAGCAATAATAACTCGTTGGGCCCAAACCACAGCCCAAAATGCTTAAGCCCAGTTATTATTACTAGTGTCCAAGTCTCATATAAACCCAATCACAATTCTATCCACATCCGATGTGGGACTATTGGGGGCGTCACACTAAAATTCTGTTTAGTTAATTTTATAGAATAGTAAAGAATAGTGAAAAAAAAATAATTATTAAATTTAATATAAAATATAATTTAATAAAAATAATTTATTATAATATTTGATAAAAATAATTTAATAAAAATATTTTTATAAAAAATATTTTTTTTAACTTCTATTTAAACTTAAATTTAATAAAAATAATTCATTATAATATTTAAATAAATTTATTATAATATTTAAATAAAAATAATATATATATATGTATATATAATTAATTTTATAATTAATTATTAATTTTATAATAAAAATAATTAATTATAATATATAGTAAATTATGTCTATATAATTTAGTTTTAATTCAATTTATAATCTTAATGAAGTTTAAAATTACTTCTTAAAAGGTATATATAAGTATACACCCTTTTAGGGGTGTATATTTTACACCCCACCCCGTCCTGGGATGGGGTGAATTTCACTCGTCACTCGATGTGACGAGTGAAATAATACCCACCCCAGGTTGGGGTGGGGTGTACAATGTACACCCGTAAAGGGGTGTACATCTAGCATTCCTCATTCCGGCCAAAAAAGATGTCGTTCGGCAGGAATAGCAATCAAACGGTAACTAAAGCTGCGTTTGGTTCGGGTATAAGCAAAAATCGATTATTCCGAAAATAGGTATAAGCTCAGGTACAAGCAAGAATTATAGTAATTTTGTGTTTGGTTGAGTATAAGGGTTGTACCGAGATAAGAGAAATTGTGTTTGGTAAGTTAAAGAGGAATAAGAATAATAAAGGGGATTAAAATTTATAAAATAAAATAAAAAAATTTAAAATTTTATAAATTTAAATATCTTATAATTTTAAAAAAAATTTATTAAAAAAAAATAATAGTAATAAGCAATAGGTGGAACAGCTGTTCCACCTGTGGGTGGAACAGCTGTTCCACCCACACTTAAATGATGTTTGGGCATAAAGGGGGGGATAACCCTCTTATACCGGTTGCCAAACGAGGCCTAAAGAGAATTAAGCGTGTTAGAACTAGAATAGTTCTAAAATAAATGACCCTCTAAAAAATGAGTCACGATTCAGTCACAGTTAGAAAGTGTAAGATGATCTCACTTTTTAAAAAGAGCAATGCTAGTGGTACACCTTATTTGGGATGTTAGATATAAATCTCACCCATCTAAGGATGAAAACGTTTTCACTCATCACTTCGAAGTGACGGATGAAATTCACCCCATCCTAGGATGGTGCCCAAATGGAGGGTAGATCGTACACTCCAAATGAGGTGTACAAAAAGTATATTTCTTTTAGGAAAAATTGAACAATATCACATGTTAAATGTAGCTGTGGTTAGATATACCAATTGAACATTTTCTAAGTGAAAGGTAAAGACATAGCAGAACGAGTACAGCTGACACACTGTTTTGTTCTTTAGCAGTAAAAAGAACTTCAAATGTAAATTTGATAACTAAGTCAACTAACTCTTGCAAACTTAATAGTAAGTAACCATATAACTCCAAGTGATTTAGAATATCAATTAAGAGCTCAGAGTCTACGAAAATCCAAACATCCTCAAACCTCTCCATCCCAACAACTTGATATTTTGAAGACAGTGTATTTTCGAAGAAAGGGTAATGCTAATAATCACTTATTATTCAAACAGCAAAGGATTTTATAAGGCCAAATAAATTGCGCAACAATAGCCTTTTTTACGATAACACGTAGAAGAAACTTCGAGCACGGGGATTAGACTAAACAAAAAGATTTCCAAGAAAGATATGTAGTAAAATAATATATTGATGTATTTCTAAACAAACCAAAAGAGAAAAATTATACACGAAAGAGAAGAATAAAACAATCGACAGATTACGAAAGAAGGAGGCCGCCAAAAAGTAGGGCACAACCAAAATAAAAACTAATAGAAAACAAACCCCGCAAATGTCACGCCCCGAGTTCAAATACCAGTGTAAATTTTTTTTTTTTTCTAAATCAGAGTTGCAAAACAGCCAGGGCAATGACAGACCGCCACATATATAGAAGAGTCTCAATCCCCCTTTGGGATTGAGCCTTTCCTATATATGCACGGCTAGCTTGGCAATAACATCAGAGTACTAACTACGTACTAAGGATAAAACAAATTAACTTTTACAATAACTTTACAACTTAAAACTCTTTTACCCAAATTACAAAATCTTTCCACTTTAAACTCTTTAACTAAGTACACGGCTGTCCAGGGTCGAACATCTATCTCGATACCTCGCCAACTCGTCCCGACATCTCAACACCCGCTCGACCTGAAAAACAGTCACCCGAGGGTGTGAGATACACCGGAGTGTATCCCAGTGGGCACGACGAGCCGAGGATCAGCTAATCGTACCTACTGGGTACTAAAATCTGCGGATAGTAAAAGATCTATAGGAAAGCAGGAAAAGCAGATAAGAGGTACTGTAAATCAGGAAATGCTAGTAATCATCAGTCATAATAACGGAAAATCATACGGGTAGGAAATAAAAGATGTCTACAAGAATCATGCTGGAAGTAACTGAACAATCATACAAGTATGAATAATGCATCAACTGAGGAAATCAAATATCCAATCATACTAAAATCTGCGGATAGTAAAGATCAATAGGAAAAGCTGGAATGTATAGATGTCTACTAATAATCAGAGTAAGACTGACAGTAAGTATGCTGAACAATCAGGGTATATCAGAGATAATCTATCATGAAAACTGTAGAACATGCATGTCGGAAATCAAAAGTCAACTACAAGGATCATGTATAAAGAACTACAAATGATACAAGCATGTCTACAGATAATAGTGCTGGAAACAACTGAGCAACAGTACGAGTAAGAGTAATGCATCAAAGGTGGAAATCAAATATCCAATCATACGCCACTATTGGTCCCGGGGACCTCAGGCAATGCCACTGTTCGGCACCTTTTCGGCTGACATAACCTTGTCGAGGGCTCACGGGTCTATCACCAGACCACTTTACCGGTAAAGAACAATCTCCACGGGGAGCTACCCCGGCCATGTTCGTGAAGTACAGCAGTGCATGGCAAGTCATAATGATCAATCTGATGGTCAAGTGACCGAGTAGTCGGCACACGCCGAAATCCCAACAGGGAATCATCTGTCTGTATCTATCCATCGGAGTCAATCAATCATGCATATCAAACAGTATCTATCAATCAGGATCAATCAAGATGCATATCGAGTAGTGTCTATCAATCAGGATCAATCAAGATGTATATCGAGTAGTGTCTATCAATCAAGGTCAATCAAGATGTATATCGAGTAGTGTCTATCAATCAGGATCAATCAAGATAATAGTCGGCTGATCATGAATAAGTAATCACAGGTTTAATCAGTAAATGTCAATCAAAGGGTCATGCTATGTCAAACAAGATCAGTATAAGTCAGGCTAAATCATATAGGTAAAATCAGCATATGTCAAGGAGTATCGGTATATGTCAAGGAATATCAGTACATGTCAAGAAATATCAGTATATGTCAAGAAATATCAGTATATGTCAAGAAATATCAGTATATGTCAAGATCGGTTATATATGTGTGTAATCAGCAGGGTAAGTCAATAACAGGGGTCCGACTGGACTAAAGCAACCAGAGGGCCAAAAAGCTGAGGCCCGGTTCGAAGATAACCCACCTGTCAAAGCGCAGGCGAACAGACCGTATCTGACTAACTCGAAGATCAGAGCTACTGGAACACCTGAATCAATTTATATTATTCAGAAATCAGTTTACTAACCAGTATACGTTGTGATTTTTGCAACTAGACCCCTAGGGTTTTCAAATTCTCACTTTTAGTGCCAATTTGGGCACTGTTTTCGCCCGTTCTTTCAACTGGAAATTTATTTTGACGAACCGTCACTTCCAGCAGGTGAAATTTATCATGTTGAACACCGTGCTCACCAATTTGTGGCAGCACGGAACCCGAGGCAAACTTCGGGCCATAAAATTCCTCTCTAACATAGCCAAAGTGCATTTTTATTTCTCCGAGACTTCAAACACCAAATCTGACGCGAGCACCGCGTCCAGTGACCCCAAATTAGCCTAGGACACACTGTCGCGGCTTCGCAAACAGCCCGGAGCATTGTTTTATTTAAACATTACTCCTAAAGGTAAATTTATCTACAACTTTTAATCTGTTCCTCTTCTGATTAAACTTTATATATAAAAGTGTCTCTAAATAGTGCAAGGATCACAGGGCTTACCCTAGTTGCAGCCCAGATCTGCTGGATCAAGAAGATCCGGCACCCTTGCTCTCTAACAATGTGTACAATGCTCTAAACTTAGTTCCACACAGATCTGATTGATCTGATGTGAGCATCAAGCTCAGGGGGCAATTTAGAGAAACTTTTATATTTACTGTTTTGTCCAATTCCATTTCAAAATTCATTGTGGCATTCTAGCAAACACTAGGTGTGCACAATACCTATACACTTACACAAGCAAATTTTAAACTTGATTCTCTGCAACCAGGGCACCTGAGGCAATATATTTTGAATCAAGTTGTTCTACTACGTTCATGGAGCATTCCCCCTCAACTGGAGCAGTCTAGAAGCCCACAGTTGAGCTCGGCTCGAGGAAGAAGATGAGCCTATTGCATGGAAAATCGTGACCACCCATCCAGAAACTCTGGGACCAAACCACTTGCACCAACAGGTGCTTCTCATCTCACTGAAGCTTTCCTTACCTGAGCCCGGCGACAGAGCATGGCGGCGGCGCGGCTGGAGCAAAGCTCCATTTCAAGCTTTCTTCAACAATGGCAACTTTGCTATTGTCCGTTTTAAGGTGCAAAGAACAGCACCACAAGCTTTCTAGCAAGCTTTTGAAAAGCTCTGGCCATGCCCCTGTCGTCGGAGATCGCCGGACGGCCGGCCCCCATTAACGGCCTCAAGCTCGGGTCAACCATGGCACCCGAGCTTTCGGTGTGCATGGTCGCCATGCAATAGCATGGATGGACACCCCTGGTTTCCGTGAACATTTCTGGGCATGTGGCCGACGGCGGAGAGGCTCGCCGGCGCCGGAGCAAGAGGCTCGGCCGAAACACATAAAGCCCGAAAACTAGGGTTTCCATTTTCTTATATTTTACTCGACCATCTTCCCTCAAATTTTGCAAGGATGTTCTATGGACCATACAGTTTAATCCCATCATTTTATTTTTCAACATGGTCCCTCGGTTGCCGAGAAAAACCGTGGCGGAGCAACAACTAGGTTTCCGGCCATCATACGCTCCCGCCGGCCATGCACTTTGCATGGGGGCTCGGTCTTGTGCAGGGAGCATTCTAACAACATTATAAACCTACTGCTAAGGGTCTCGGGTGCTAGGAACCAGTGGTTAGGGTGCTCTCACCTTGGCCGGAGTTGGTGAAGGAGGAAGAAGCCGGTTCTTGATCCCTTCTTCGCGCGCGGCCACAGCAAGCTCTAGCAATGTTCCAGAGATGCCAAGGAATCTTCTGAGCTCTTCAGATTCCACTTTGGTAGAGTTTGGTTCAACTCTCTTCCTTCTCTCTCTCTCCCGAGTTCACAACAATGGAATTGTGACCCTCGGCCACTTTAGCATCCAGGAAAGATCTGGAAGATGCAGAGGAGAGTGGATGCTTCAAATCCCCCAATAACTCCTCGTGCTTCCACCCCAAGGTAGACCAAAAGCCATCTTTGGATTTAATGCAAGTTTTCTTTAGATTCTTTTCTCAAACCGGGTTCACACTTCACTCTAAACCCCAGCAGGCTATAGGTAGGTAACAAATGCACCCAGCACCTCATAGTATCAAGCCCTAACATTTTCACACATAAAATATTACATTTCTTGCAACTTAGTCCAATTTAGGTGTTTTTTCACGCATTTTAGACAATCCGATCGTCATTTTGTGCGAAACGGACTTCGCCACGACGTCCGGCTCGTCGAGACCTTCAAATAGGCTATTCATTTGCCTGATTTGGTGCACAAATGAATCCTCGGGCCATTTAGTTCTATGTGTCGCAATCCGACGCACGCACTTCGATGCACCCGGGTCGCCAAACGCGAAAACCGTCAGTGCCATTGCGCTCAGAACGTCAAAATCAGTTAGGTTCCATTACTCATACCCCTATGTCAGGGTTTCAGACAGTGAATCGGCTGCCTTTCAGTCGAGAGGGGTCGAAAATCGAGAGTTACTATTCACAACTTAAGTTGTGGGACCCGCCTTTTCATTGCTGATTTCTGGGAGATCCGATCGTCGGATTCGAACATGTTTAATATGGTTTTCGCTCAGTTCGATGAGACGGTCGCGTTCGTGGTTTCGGATCTTCGAGATCAGGCTCGGATTGAAAGGCGATATTTCTGGCCCAATTTCTGTGCAAATTACACTGCAGAAAAGGGCACCTTAGCTATTCGTGCATTTCTTGATCCCAATTCAACTGGACTTCAATCATTTTCATTTATTTATTTATTTTCAAAAATTCAAGTTCTTACATCTCTCCCACCAAAAAGAAAGTTTCGTCCCTGAAACTTAATTAAACCAGGTTGCAATAGTGACAATCAGTCACAAAAATATCGATAACTCTCAGGCTACTCATTTAGACCCAATCTGAATATTCCCCATTACAGGGCAAAGTATTTCTCAGTTCTTTCGGAAGTACGTTGTCGGCCGCCCAACGTGCTTAACAAAAGAAAGGCGAAATACCATAGATCTGTCGCCAACAACTAGTTGGGGACACCACTCACATCTGAAGGTACATCACATACCTCCCTACGCAGTCTCTAGCGATGCCAGTCTCAACTCAAACATCGACAGGAGAGATTGCGACCCCAAATCAGTTTATACACAATGTGCGAATTACTACAAATCGAATCATTACTCCGTATATTGGACCCTTCAGTCATATCTCACCATCATAACGGCCACAACGACTACAATTGTTGTATACTCATAGAAGAAACTAAGTCTTTATTAATTTCGTGCAAAAAGGTGGGGTCGAAATCTGAATCCATCCCAAGTCAGGGTCACAATCGGGCTCATAGATCACCGAATTTAGCCTGTCCACCAACCATATCTGCGCCAAAGCGCTCACTGCTATCATTTCTAACCAATTAATCATGAATCCCAACCTATTAACACTGATCAGGGTTGGGACACAACTCAATAGGGACTAATATTGGTTAAGTGTCGTCAGAGTCATTCCGTTCAAAGCAACATAATTGCTAACCTCACAGGCATCCCTATAGCTATAATCAGGGAATTTCCAGTATTATCAGCCACAACATAGTTTTGATAACCACGGCTGCAACAAGAGTCACCATAACATGTGACGCGGGGACAACTGGAGGATCAATGACTTCTCCAAATATCTGGACTAGTGGCGGGGCCAGTGCAACAATAGCATTTTATTTGATGCTGAGCCATCTGCTGGGCTAACCCAGCAAAATGCGGTAAACTGATCCTTTAACCGCTATCAACAATCCGAGCCCTCAGGCTCCTCTGGTCTATCAAATCCATGGCTCATACCACAATCACAGCTAATACTACACCCACTATGACCACTAAGCCCAGAGCGCGTGCGAACACTGCTCGTAGTCACGACGACAAGATTTGTGAACGACTCATAGTGTGAAAATACACCTGAGCTCCTAACAACCAGACAAATACCCCGCGCTCTCACGTGACAAGTCATCCTAGGGTTTATCCTAACCAATTCCTAATCAATTTCCCTAGGTATCGTGTACCTATTGCTCTGATACCATCTAATCTGTCACGCCCCGAGTTCAAATACCAGTGTAAATTTTTTTTTTTTCTAAATCAGAGTTGCAAAACAGCCAGGGCAATGACAGACCGCCACATATATAGAAGAGTCTCAATCCCCCTTTGGGATTGAGCCTTTCCTATATATGCACGGCTAGCTTGGCAATAACATCAGAGTACTAACTACGTACTAAGGATAAAACAAATTAACTTTTACAATAACTTTACAACTTAAAACTCTTTTACCCAAATTACAAAATCTTTCCACTTTAAACTCTTTAACTAAGTACACGGCTGTCCAGGGTCGAACATCTATCTCGATACCTCGCCAACTCGTCCCGACATCTCAACACCCGCTCGACCTGAAAAACAGTCACCCGAGGGTGTGAGATACACCGGAGTGTATCCCAGTGGGCACGACGAGCCGAGGATCAGCTAATCGTACCTACTGGGTACTAAAATCTGCGGATAGTAAAAGATCTATAGGAAAGCAGGAAAAGCAGATAAGAGGTACTGTAAATCAGGAAATGCTAGTAATCATCAGTCATAATAACGGAAAATCATACGGGTAGGAAATAAAAGATGTCTACAAGAATCATGCTGGAAGTAACTGAACAATCATACAAGTATGAATAATGCATCAACTGAGGAAATCAAATATCCAATCATACTAAAATCTGCGGATAGTAAAGATCAATAGGAAAAGCTGGAATGTATAGATGTCTACTAATAATCAGAGTAAGACTGACAGTAAGTATGCTGAACAATCAGGGTATATCAGAGATAATCTATCATGAAAACTGTAGAACATGCATGTCGGAAATCAAAAGTCAACTACAAGGATCATGTATAAAGAACTACAAATGATACAAGCATGTCTACAGATAATAGTGCTGGAAACAACTGAGCAACAGTACGAGTAAGAGTAATGCATCAAAGGTGGAAATCAAATATCCAATCATACGCCACTATTGGTCCCGGGGACCTCAGGCAATGCCACTGTTCGGCACCTTTTCGGCTGACATAACCTTGTCGAGGGCTCACGGGTCTATCACCAGACCACTTTACCGGTAAAGAACAATCTCCACGGGGAGCTACCCCGGCCATGTTCGTGAAGTACAGCAGTGCATGGCAAGTCATAATGATCAATCTGATGGTCAAGTGACCGAGTAGTCGGCACACGCCGAAATCCCAACAGGGAATCATCTGTCTGTATCTATCCATCGGAGTCAATCAATCATGCATATCAAACAGTATCTATCAATCAGGATCAATCAAGATGCATATCGAGTAGTGTCTATCAATCAGGATCAATCAAGATGTATATCGAGTAGTGTCTATCAATCAAGGTCAATCAAGATGTATATCGAGTAGTGTCTATCAATCAGGATCAATCAAGATAATAGTCGGCTGATCATGAATAAGTAATCACAGGTTTAATCAGTAAATGTCAATCAAAGGGTCATGCTATGTCAAACAAGATCAGTATAAGTCAGGCTAAATCATATAGGTAAAATCAGCATATGTCAAGGAGTATCGGTATATGTCAAGGAATATCAGTACATGTCAAGAAATATCAGTATATGTCAAGAAATATCAGTATATGTCAAGAAATATCAGTATATGTCAAGATCGGTTATATATGTGTGTAATCAGCAGGGTAAGTCAATAACAGGGGTCCGACTGGACTAAAGCAACCAGAGGGCCAAAAAGCTGAGGCCCGGTTCGAAGATAACCCACCTGTCAAAGCGCAGGCGAACAGACCGTATCTGACTAACTCGAAGATCAGAGCTACTGGAACACCTGAATCAATTTATATTATTCAGAAATCAGTTTACTAACCAGTATACGTTGTGATTTTTGCAACTAGACCCCTAGGGTTTTCAAATTCTCACTTTTAGTGCCAATTTGGGCACTGTTTTCGCCCGTTCTTTCAACTGGAAATTTATTTTGACGAACCGTCACTTCCAGCAGGTGAAATTTATCATGTTGAACACCGTGCTCACCAATTTGTGGCAGCACGGAACCCGAGGCAAACTTCGGGCCATAAAATTCCTCTCTAACATAGCCAAAGTGCATTTTTATTTCTCCGAGACTTCAAACACCAAATCTGACGCGAGCACCGCGTCCAGTGACCCAAATTAGCCTAGGACACACTGTCGCGGCTTCGCAAACAGCCCGGAGCATTGTTTTATTAAACATTACTCCTAAAGGTAAATTTATCTACAACTTTTAATCTGTTCCTCTTCTGATTAAACTTTATATATAAAAGTGTCTCTAAATAGTGCAAGGATCACAGGGCTTACCCTAGTTGCAGCCCAGATCTGCTGGATCAAGAAGATCCGGCACCCTTGCTCTCTAACAATGTGTACAATGCTCTAAACTTAGTTCCACACAGATCTGATTGATCTGATGTGAGCATCAAGCTCAGGGGGCAATTTAGAGAAACTTTTATATTTACTGTTTTGTCCAATTCCATTTCAAAATTCATTGTGGCATTCTAGCAAACACTAGGTGTGCACAATACCTATACACTTACACAAGCAAATTTTAAACTTGATTCTCTGCAACCAGGGCACCTGAGGCAATATATTTTGAATCAAGTTGTTCTACTACGTTCATGGAGCATTCCCCCTCAACCTGGAGCAGTCTAGAAGCCCACAGTTGAGCTCGGCTCGAGGAAGAAGATGAGCCTATTGCATGGAAAATCGTGACCACCCATCCAGAAACTCTGGGACCAAACCACTTGCACCAACAGGTGCTTCTCATCTCACTGAAGCTTTCCTTACCTGAGCCCGGCGACAGAGCATGGCGGCGGCGCGGCTGGAGCAAAGCTCCATTTCAAGCTTTCTTCAACAATGGCAACTTTGCTATTGTCCGTTTTAAGGTGCAAAGAACAGCACCACAAGCTTTCTAGCAAGCTTTTGAAAAGCTCTGGCCATGCCCCTGTCGTCGGAGATCGCCGGACGGCCGGCCCCCATTAACGGCCTCAAGCTCGGGTCAACCATGGCACCCGAGCTTTCGGTGTGCATGGTCGCCATGCAATAGCATGGATGGACACCCCTGGTTTCCGTGAACATTTCTGGGCATGTGGCCGACGGCGGAGAGGCTCGCCGGCGCCGGAGCAAGAGGCTCGGCCGAAACACATAAAGCCCGAAAACTAGGGTTTCCATTTTCTTATATTTTACTCGACCATCTTCCTCAAATTTTGCAAGGATGTTCTATGGACCATACAGTTTAATCCCATCATTTTATTTTTCAACATGGTCCCTCGGTTGCCGAGAAAAAACCGTGGCGGAGCAACAACTAGGTTTCCGGCCATCATACGCTCCCGCCGGCCATGCACTTTGCATGGGGGCTCGGTCTTGTGCAGGGAGCATTCTAACAACATTATAAACCTACTGCTAAGGGTCTCGGGTGCTAGGAACCAGTGGTTAGGGTGCTCTCACCTTGGCCGGAGTTGGTGAAGGAGGAAGAAGCCGGTTCTTGATCCCTTCTTCGCGCGCGGCCACAGCAAGCTCTAGCAATGTTCCAGAGATGCCAAGGAATCTTCTGAGCTCTTCAGATTCCACTTTGGTAGAGTTTGGTTCAACTCTCTTCCTTCTCTCTCTCTCCCGAGTTCACAACAATGGAATTGTGACCCTCGGCCACTTTAGCATCCAGGAAAGATCTGGAAGATGCAGAGGAGAGTGGATGCTTCAAATCCCCCAATAACTCCTCGTGCTTCCACCCCAAGGTAGACCAAAAGCCATCTTTGGATTTAATGCAAGTTTTCTTTAGATTCTTTTCTCAAACCGGGTTCACACTTCACTCTAAACCCCAGCAGGCTATAGGTAGGTAACAAATGCACCCAGCACCTCATAGTATCAAGCCCTAACATTTTCACACATAAAATATTACATTTCTTGCAACTTAGTCCAATTTAGGTGTTTTTCACGCATTTCTAGACAATCCGATCGTCATTTTGTGCGAAACGGACTTCGCCACGACGTCCGGCTCGTCGAGACCTTCAAAATAGGCTATTCATTTGCCTGATTTGGTGCACAAATGAATCCTCGGGCCATTTAGTTCTATGTGTCGCAATCCGACGCACGCACTTCGATGCACCCGGGTCGCCAAACGCGAAAACCGTCAGTGCCATTGCGCTCAGAACGTCAAAATCAGTTAGGTTCCATTACTCATACCCCTATGTCAGGGTTTCAGACAGTGAATCGGCTGCCTTTCAGTCGAGAGGGGTCGAAAATCGAGAGTTACTATTCACAACTTAAGTTGTGGGACCCGCCTTTTCATTGCTGATTTCTGGGAGATCCGATCGTCGGATTCGAACATGTTTAATATGGTTTTCGCTCAGTTCGATGAGACGGTCGCGTTCGTGGTTTCGGATCTTCGAGATCAGGCTCGGATTGAAAGGCGATATTTCTGGCCCAATTTCTGTGCAAATTACACTGCAGAAAAGGGCACCTTAGCTATTCGTGCATTTCTTGATCCCAATTCAACTGGACTTCAATCATTTTCATTTATTTATTTATTTTCAAAAATTCAAGTTCTTACAGCAAACCAATTAGTGTTGTGAAGTCTCTCTCTAAAACATCACAAAATGATGCGACACAAGAAACAAATATATAGAGGAATAATTTGTACAAAAGAGTTTACCCACCAGAATGAGAAACCGGAGAGGTCGTGAATTGGCCATCTTTGTAGTTGTGTATGTATTGCTGCGGTAATGCATGTTCCACCTGCGACATTCGAAAAAGAAAAAATCTGTGTCATTTTCTACTTTTTACTTGACAATTTATTGAAGAAATGATGCAGTTTCGGATCACATAATAGTTCGACAATTAGTAACCTCATTGAGACGATATATGTAAAATCTAACAAATGATTATAATGGAGAATAAGAAAGGAAATTAGAAGACAATATGCCAGATTCGCCCGAGCATTTCGTCGATTGCAGATCATTGCACAAACTTAGAAAGTTGAAATAAACTACATGCATTTTCTAGTTGTTTCAATCAAGCAACCTAACCCTGAATTTCAGGGCCAAGTGACTCAAAAATGCTCCTCTTTTGAATGGTTGATCTAGAATTAGACAAACTTAAAGCTAATCTGAGAATATTAAGATTTACGAAGTAGCAATTAAATATGTGATTCAAAACAAAGTATCAGCTGCCATTTCAAGATATTATAACAGGTGCAATGAAAAAGGCCATACCCAGTCCCCTGTTAGGGCCACCACTAGAAACTATAATATTAATTTCACTAGACTTAGCGGTGGTCATAGATGCTCCCAATGAATCATTGCTCAGATACAATTGACAGCCCGATTGTGACGCCCCAACTTTCTAGGGGATCACCCATCCTAGAACTACTCTAACTCTAGCATGCTTAACGTTCTTAACCTTTTGGGTCTTGCTACCACCAAAAATGTTATATCTGGGTTAAGAGATTTCGTCCTATTATATCATTTATATATATAACTAATCCAAATTCCGAAGATGTCACACCGATGTGTTATTTATTGATATTCTTGGTGCTGTACCCTGCATGGCATAAAGTACTTGTCGACGCAGTCCCTCTGGCTGGGCCAGTTTTGGCAGTCACGAACGCCCTACGTAAGTCCGGTCCTCCTTGGATGTAACGGCTGTAGGTGGGCGCAGGTTTGACTGGACCCTATGTGGCAGTCACTGTGATTGGGTTGATTGAGTACTTGGGTTAGAGTCGATGCATCATTTTCATCTGTATCACCCTTTAAGCATTGTAGATAGAGGCATGATAGCTGTAGACTCTTTCCAGCTTATCTTTTCATTATTACAGTTTTTCTGTTATCTTATGCCTCTAGTAAACTTAGTGGGCAGACCGTCGGGCTTGGTAGCGATACCCACTGAGAACTACTGTGGGATGTAGTTCTCACACCCGCTCTGGTGTCTTTCCCCTGGGACCCTTTCTCCAGTTCTTGCTGTTCATGTTGCTAATCCTTTTGTTGCTGATCTAGGTGAGGGAGTCGCGAGCTAGTTCCCTACCCGTCCTTGGAGTATAGCGGTACCCTTTTTTGGAGCTTAGTAGTACAGTCTGCTGGATTTTAGTAGTTAGTTACTTTTGAGAGTTTTATTTTGAGAGACTTTTGTAGTGAGGTTCAGACTTGTACTATTTGACTGTTGTTTTATTTCTTATTTCGGTAGTTTACTTTTCAGCTATGATATCTGTATAGCTATAGTATCCTTCTTTTTGCAGGTTAGACGCTTCGTCTATACGGGGCTTCCCGTATGGGCGGCGGATCTGTTGGCAGGCCCAGGTCGCAGCTTCGACCCCGGGGCGTGACAGTGTCACTTCTGTAAACTATGGGTATAGCCGAAAAATAAAAGAGTGGGATGTTCTGGGGTGTCAAACACGGCCCTACCTCGAAAAAGAGAACTAAGGGTTGATTACTACTTGCTACTACGTCCTCCGGGCAGCCCGTCTCTAGCTGAGCCGTCGCGTAAATCCTCCCGCGGGGCGATGGCGTCGCCCTTCTCCACGCGTCGTGATGCTGAAGGTACTGTTTCCGGGTTCAGGGGGCAGTTGGAGCGGAAGTGCCCCGACTTGCCATAATGGAAACAATGGTCGTGCCTCCAGGAACACTCAATCACCCGGTGTGCTCCTCCACAGATGATGCAAGGTCGGTCCCCCGGCCCCTGTCCTCCCGTCGGCATGCTCCTGGTTCCTTGCTGCGTCCTTGGGTGCTGGGGTAGTCGGCTCCCATGGTGAAGGCCATCCGCGGGATAAAGCTGCGGTTGTTTCTTGTCCCGATGATGCTCATAGCCCTCCTACCGAGCACGGATGTTGGCCAAATCTTGCTCCACTAAAATGGCCTTGTCAACCACCTCTAGAAAGGTGGCAGTCCTGCTGTTGGTACTACCCGAAAGGCGTCGCTCCGTGGACTTTTTTTCATAGGGTCGGTGTCACGCCCCGAGTTTAAAAATCAGGTCTGAAATTTTTTTTTTTTTTTTGATTAAATCAGAGTTTGCAAAACAGGCGTAACAGACCGCCACACATATAGGAAACTCTCTATTCCGCGAACAGAGACTCCCCTATATATGCACGGCTAAACTAGTAATCAGCAACAGATATCTCGGCACAACTAATACTCTACTCAGCAGGAAATACTTTA
This sequence comes from Tillandsia fasciculata, assembly GCA_029168755.2. NCBI lineage: Eukaryota > Viridiplantae > Streptophyta > Magnoliopsida > Poales > Bromeliaceae > Tillandsia > Tillandsia fasciculata. Next base: position 15,271,084 of record CM054947.1, on the reverse strand, counting down.
AAATCAATTATTACATCAATGTTTTAATATCTAATCAAATAGAACTGGAATAAAATGCGGAAATAAAAATCTAAGTCAATCATCACGGATATCTATCATCTCTGTCTAGAATCATGGGGACAGCGCTACCGTGACAGGCTCACTGGATCGTCCCGACATCTCCCCACCCAATGGACCTGAAAAACAGTCACCCGAGGGTGTGAGACACACCGGAGTGTATCCCAGTGGGCACGACGAGCCGAGCACCAGCTAATCGTACCTACTGGGTACTAAAATCTGCGGATAGTAAGAATCATAGGGTAAAGCTAAACAATAAAGCAGGTCTACTGATAATCAACAGAATCCACAGATAGGCTAACTAGGCAGGTAATCAATCATCAAACTACAGATAAGGAATACTGTCAATCAGGATATGTCAGTGATAATCAGTCATAAGAGCGGTAGATCATGTATGCTGGAAATCAAAGGTATCCACAATAATCATGCATAAGGAACTGCAAATGATAAAAGCATGTCTACCGATACTAATACTGGAAATAAACTGAGCAACAGTATAAGGTAAAAGTAATGCGTCAATAAGGAAACTATCAATATCCAATCAAAAGCCACCATATTGGTCCCACAAGACCTCAGGCAAAACTGCCCACCTGGCACCTCCTGGTTGACATTCCCCCCCCACGAGGGGTCACGGGTTGCCACTGCTAACCACTTTACCGGTAAAGAACATCGCTGCGGGTAGCAATTCCGCTGATGTTCGTGAAGTACAACGGTGCGGGCGATCACAATGCAAATGCTCAAGCTCACGGTCTAGTGACCGGGTAGTCGGCAACATGCCGAGATCCCAACAGGGAATCATCAGTCAACATCTATCGATCAGAATCAATCAATCATGCATATCGGGATGTAAAGCAGTATCTCAAGTGACAAGTATCAACAAGTATCATCTAATCATGCAGATCTATATACTGAAAAAGCTGATGCACAGAAATATATGATGTCTCAAGTAGATCAGAATCTGTCAGGAATAATCACAGGGCATGTCAATGCAGTCATCAGGGCTAATCAAGATAAAATCAGCAGGTATGTATACGACGAGTCTAAAAGAATCAATGTCTATCAATCAGATCAGGTGATATATGCAATCATCATAGGTCGTATAGATCAAATCAATAAGCTAATAAACAGGTATGTGAATCGATCAAGATCTATCATGAGTAGTCATCGAGCATGTAGATGTAAGCATCAGGGGTATAGGACAGGTCTAAAGAAATCCATATCAATCAGAAGGATCATGTAGATAAAATCGACAGGCTAGTCAATAACAGGTGTCCGACTAGACTAAAGCAACCAGAGGGCCAAAAAGCTGAGGCCCGGTTCGAAAGTAACCCACCTGGATGTAGGCAGATCCTCGAACTCCCGCACAGCTACTGGGAGGCCGGTGCTGGACAACTGGGCCCTGAATAAAAGATCTGGTCAGTAGTAGACTCACACAACCCCTCCCGACGACACTGTAGCAACGTGACACTATTACGGAGCGATATCGTCGATTTACGGGACATTATCCACTTTCTGCTCAACGAGGGTCTACGACACTCTAATAATTTATTTAGAGACATGTTTACACCATTTAAATACTGTTCATATGGTTACATTAGCAAGTTAAACAATTAAACTTCACTAAAATGCATAAAAACCTTGTTTTAAATGCCGTTTCGACTCGTTCCTGAAATTCTGGAAGCCAAAGACAGCGCCGTAAGTTTCAGCGCATCCGTTACGTCGAGACGGAGCCCGTGCTCACCATTTGGGAGCAGCACGAGACCCGAGGAAAACTTCGGGCCATGATTTTCCTCTCTAACATAGCCGAATAGCATTTTTGTTTCTCCGGCTCTTCAAAACCAAAATCTAACGTGAGCATCGCGTCCAGTGACCCCAAAATAGCCAGGAATACACTGTCGCGGCTTCGCCAACAGCCTTGAACTAAGTTTTATTCCAACATTATTGTTTTATGTTGATTATACTACAACTTTTAATTTAAACTTCAAACCAAACTATTTTGTATATCAAAGTTGGTCTGGGCACTGCCAGGACCTCAGTGCTCACCCTGGTTGAGGCCCAGGGGTGCTGGTTCAAGCAGAACCAAGGTTAGGCTTACACCCTAATTCACAATGCACCAAAACTTCATCCACACAGAATCACTTTGATATGAAGTGAGCACAGAGCTCAGAGGACTATTTGGAGCAAGTTTCATATACAAAGTTTTGTCAGATTCTATTTTAAAGTTCACTGGGGCATTTCATCATACACCTTGCATGCATCTTTCACACACACACACACATAGCACCATCCCAATCTCGATTCTCTGCGATTACTGGACCAAATCCAGATTTTCTTGGATCAATTTGATCCTTCCAGGATCTGGAGCCTTTTCCCTTCGTCTGGATCAACCCAGAAGCTCTCGGGTGAGCTTGGCTCGAGGAAGAAGATGGGCTAGGTGCATGGAAAATCGTGATGCTCCATTTGAAAGGTCTGGGGCTCAACTAAATGCACCAGTAGGTGCCATTCACCTCCCTGAAACTCTCCATGCACATGCCTGGCCTCGGGGTGCGGCGGCGGCGCGGCGGAGCAAAGCTCCGGTTTGGAGCTTGAGGGCTCTAATGGCGGATTTGCACAGGGATCACCTGGGGCTTTGTAACTTGGAGGGAATGCTCCTCGGGTCCATAGGAAGCTTCCCAACCAGTCCCGCCCCGGCCGGAGTTGGCCGGAGCGCCGGCGACCAATTTTGGTCACTCTCGGGTTCAACCATGGCCGAGCCACCTCTGGCGTGCATGGGAGCCATGCACCGGCATGGTTGCATTCCCCTCGGTCCCAGAAAGTGTTCTGGTCAGGTGGCCGGCGACGGGGAAGCCTGCCGGCGCCGGAGCAAGAAGCTCGGTTGAGGCTCAAAAACCCGAAAACTAGGGCATCATGGTTCTCTCAACTTGCTCAACCGTACATCCTCAAACTTTTCAGAATACAACTACATATCCTACAGTCTCTACCCACCAATTTTGGTGCGGTTGTGCCTCAGGGTTGCCGAGTTCTCTCGAGGCGGAGGGAAACTAGGTTTCCGGCGACCCAATGTGGCCGCCGGCAAACCGGGCTGCATGGGGGCTCGGGGCTAGGGCTGTAGCATCCTAAGGACCTAATAGGTCCACTGCTAAAGGTCTTGGAGGCTAACATTCAATGGATTGCAACCCTTACCTTGGCTGAGCTCGGGGATGATAGGAAGTAGCCGGAACCCGTACTTCCCACCTTGCGCGGCCACGGCAAGCTCCAGCAAGATTCTGCAGGCACCAAGAAATCCCCAGAACTCACTAGACCCAATCTTGAAGCAACTTGGTCCAACCCTCTCCAACTTCTCCTTCTTTCTCTCACTCTCTCGGATTATTTCTCAAAGTGGTTGTGTTCCTCGGCCTCCAATTCCCTCGGGCTTGGATGCGGCCACCCAGAGGAGTCCACAGGCTGGGTCTTGATCGCCTAGGACCTCTCGATCACCTCCCACTTCAAGCACCCGAGATCAAGACAAATTCTTGATTAATCTTTTCCGGCGATGGCGAGGCGGCGGCAGGTGCGGGGTGGTCCGGGGGAGAGCGGCTGTGAGGAGGGTTCTGTTGGAGGTGGCGGCTAGGGCTGGGGTATAGAGGAGATAGGGTTTAGGGCTTTGTGACCTAGCTACACATATATTTACATATATATAAGGTTCGATACAATCGCAATATAGTCCTTCTACATTTGATATTCCACCCTAGGTCCATCATAATACCAATGATCTCACACTTAGGTCCCTCCCTATACAATGGCACGCTTTCCGAGACACGTTTCAAAGGGTTTATGTGTAAAAGTTGCACTTTTCGCCACATTTTTCGCTTTTCGAGAAAATCCGAGCGTCAGATCGAAAAACGGACTTCGCCAGGACGTCCGGCTCGACGGAACCTATCAGGTAGCGATCTCTGTTTTTCAAAACTGTGTCCGGATAAATTTTCGGTCCATAAAAACTGTGTCAAAATACAGTTTTCACGCTTTTCGGGACTCCAGGGTCGTCAAACGGAATTTTCGACTGCGCCATTGCGTCCAGAACGTCGAAAATAGCTAGAATTGACTACTCGAATCACTATCTTAGGAATCCAGATAGTAAATTGGCCAACGTTGGCGCGAAGGGGCTCGGGAATTCAGGGTTTACTGTTCATTGTACCCGCGACTTAAGTCGCGGGTCCCGCCGGCTTCGAAGCTGATTTCTGGAAGATCCGACCGTCAGATCTGAACAAGTTGAATATGGTTTTCACTCGGTTCGACGAGACGGTCGTACTCGTGGTCTCCGATCTTCGAGATCAGACTCGGATCGAAAAGTGATATTTCTGGCCCACTGACTGTGCCATTTATACTGCAGAAAAGGGGCACTATTGCTATTTGAGCCATTTATGATCCAAATTCAATCTTGATTCAATCACTTTCGTTCATTTAATTATTTTAAAAATTCAAGTTCTTACAGTCGGGCCATATGGGACTCGCCCCTCATGACAAAAGGGATACGATCGGCTACTCCAGCGGTTCGCGTCAAGCAGTACATGCGTTCCGTAAGTGCTAAGAGTTGCCCAGCCATCTGTAGCAGTTGTTGTCGAAGAAGCTGACTCTCCGCAGCCGTCGATGCCGTACCATCTGCCTTTGTGTTATCAGTTGACGACCTAGTACTGGCCATTAAATCTTCATACATAGAAACCAAGTCAATCCTAGACCTAACTGATCTAGCTCAATGACCTAAAATCAACCAGGGACTCTATACCCCCCTCCCAAAGCACTCGCGCTCTACGCACCTATACCTTGTTCATCTCATTGGTTAGTAGCTAGTGGTAATGTACTCTATGGATGTTGGACAACGATTACCGTGGTTAAAGTTGTTTTTCTCTGATACCATCTTAATTTGTCACGCCCCGGGAGTTTAAATAAGCGGATAAACATGTATTATTATTATTATTATTATTATTATTATTATTATTATTATTATTATTATTATTATTATTTTGGGAAGTCCCCACCCTCCGATGCGTGCCCAGATCCGCCATACATACAAATTCACCCCACAAAACGGACAGAGTGTCCTTTGTATATGCACGGCGTCACAATCACAACTTACACTTTAACCACACCAGTCAAGGAGTTAAGTAGAGAAAAAAGATAGACATGCACCATAACCAAGGAGGCCACCTAAATTTGAAAGGATAAATCTACGGATTCATAAAACGGTGCCACACGACACCTATTTTTTTCAAAAATCATTTTCGCAATTCTTTTCTTTTATTTGAAAACGGCCGTACCAAAATAAACATACAGGAAAATCGTTCATCACAAAATTCCAACATCCACATCATCCACAAATAAATACCACACGCACAAAACTAACTAACCAAAGAAATCGCACGTAAAGTAAGAATAAGTCACCAACGGAGAAGAAAACTAGAATCCTCAAGTCGTGGCTTCACCGTCATTCCAGATCCCACCCCTGCTCGAACCTGTCACAGTGTGGAAAGTCAGTGACACAAATAGTATCAAGTAAACGTAAAAAGTGCAAGATGATAAAAACAACTAAGAGTATCGCAAACCGAAGAACCAGAGCATCCCCACTCTCCCTCATGTAGTCAATCGCAACCCCCTGTAAAATCAGAACTGAGCACCTGCCTCAGAAATACACACCGCTCTGAGCACCTACCTCAGAGCTACACACCACTCTCACCTTGGTGCTTTTAACCCCCCACCTACGGGGGCCCCCACCACGTCACCTTATAGGGTTCACGGGTCAACGTACCACCTCTCTAGAAAAGTATACCAGTGCGGTGGCCAAACCGCTGTTGTGCGTGAAGCAACCACGAGCATAGTGACATGATCAAAGTGTAATGATAATACTCAAGCAAAAAGGGGGTTAGTCAAGACTTCAGGAATGTAATCACCTTACTCTTACCAAATAAAAATAGACTCCAACTCCAAAGACGACTAAAAAGGGGTACCCACCTCAGAATGCGTTGACCGGAACACCAGAAGTCGACCCGCGCCCTCGAACGACACCCGAACCTAAAAGTCCCCAAAAATGCAAAAGGTAAGACTAGACTTGCCCAGAAAGAACCGAGGTCCCGAACACGTAAAAGTAAAGACGAAAATCGAGCGACGGCGGCGGCGACCCCGCGCGGCACCAGCCCGTGCGAGGCCCCAAGCGGCGTGGCCCCGCGCCGCACCAGCCAGCGCGGGAGCCTCCTGCGGTGCGGCCCCGCTGTAATAATCCAGAATATTTTATTTTTAATAAATAGATTAAAAGTGAAATTTGAGTTGGTTTTGAATTCAAAAGACCTATGTTGACCTATTTAGTCAATTGTCAGTGTGCGCGTTGCACGATTTACGAGACAAAAGGGCTATTTTCTAATTCGGACATGATCTTGGCGATCCGAGTTGACCGTTGTGATCGTCTCGTCGAACTGAGCGAGATTCATATTCAGCACTTTCCGATCTGACGGTCGGATCTTTCAGAATTCAGCGAAGAAGTGGACGAAGCTCGCGACCAATGTAACAGTGCCCTCTGCGCACAGTGCGCACAGTGCATTTAAGTTAACACTGTAGATGAACAGTAGCCCTAAGTTTTTGACTCCGTCGATTGCCACGAGCACTATTTCACTGAACGGAGTCCGAACATAGCGATCCAAATAGTCGATTTGAACGGGTTCGACGTTCTGGACGCAATGGCACTGACGAAATTTGCATCTGACGAGCCTAAAGCATCGTAAAGCGTGCCGAACTGTATAAGTTACAGTATAAGATGGAATTTAAAAATTTTGGAGCTAAATTTTAGCGAACCAAAATCGCTACCTGATAGGGTTCGTCGAGCCGGACGTCGTGGCGGTGTCAGATTTTCAGTTTGACAGTCCGGTTGCCTCGAAAAGCGTGCAACTACTTAGTGAGGGACCTAACTGTGAAATGAAAATGCTGTAAAGGACCCAGCTCCTAACATCAGGAGTTGAGGGTGTAAGTTGCAATTGTACACTATACACTATATATATATATATATATATATATATATATATATATATATATATATATATATATATATATATACACACATGCTGTTAGGGTTTTTGGGAAACCTAAGGCCCGTAGCCCTACCCCAGCCTCTACCACCTCCTTCTCTCTCCCTCTGTACCTTCCCCACACAACCGCGCCGCCGGCCGCCGTCCAAGGTCGCCGGAAAAGCAAGGAAAATAAGAAGCAACATTGGTTTCGGTTTGTAGGAGAGGGAGAATCACCCAAGCCCTAGCCTTGTGCCCAGGTTTATCTGAAGTCATCTGCAACATCCAGCAGTCGGGCCGTGGTGGTCCGGTACACCGCCGTGGCCGCGCGACGCCGGGAAGATCAATCCTTCTTCCTCGGATCCGGCGAAGGTGAGACCTTGGTGTTTGTTCTTTTTCTGGCTACCTAGACTATTGCAGTAGGTGTGTGGTGCTATGCCATACATGGTGAAATGATTATCCCTTAGGTAGCGTTTGGATGTGGGATATACCGGAATGAGTTATACCAGGTATAGGTATAAGGTAAGGGATATACCTGGTTTAAACCTAAATTGTGTTTGGTTGGGAATGAGGGATAAACCTGGTTTAAATCTGGTATAAGAAAATAGGTGTTTGGATTGGGGATTGAGAAAAAGAGGTATAAAGTTGACTTTTTGATTTAATGACGATGTGACCTTTACTTTTATAAAAATTTTAAGTGGGATTAAAAAAAAATGTTAATTTTAAAATATTAAGTATGAGTAAAAATTTTAATTTATAAATTTATATAAATTTTAAAAAATTTATAAAAATATTGTATAAATTTTAAAATTAATAATTTTTAAAAATAAAATAAAATTTTTAGATTTATTAAAATATAAAATTAAAAAAAAATTAAAATTTATAAAATTTTAAATTTTAAATTAAAATATTTTTTATAATTTAAAAATTTTAATTTAAAAAAAAAAATAAAAAAAAAATAACCCTGAAGCATAAAAGAAAAAAAAAAAACGAAAAAAAAGGAGAAAATTATATAATTAATATTAAAATTAATATTATTTTTTACAAAATTTATAAATTTTAAAAAAATTATAAAAAAATTATATAAATTTTACAATTTTAAAATTAATATTATTTTTTAAAATTATAAATTTATAAATATATATAATTTAATAAAATATAAATATATTTATAATATTAATAATTTAAATATTTTTTAAAAAATTTAATTTAAATATATTGATAATTTAATTTTTTTAAAAAAAATTAAATTTTATAAAATTAAAAATTTATAATTTAAATATTTTTAAAAATTTAAATATTTTAATTAAAAAAAAATTCAAAAGAAATATAAAAGAAAGGAAAAAAAAATTTAAAAAAAACAAAAAAAAAAACAAATACCCTTCCCAAGGCTCTGACAGAGCCTTGGGAATGGATTTTTTAAAATATAAAATTAAAAATAATTAAAATTTATAAAATTTAAAATATAAATATTTTTTAAAATTTAAAAATTTTAATTAAAAAAAAAAAATCTGAAGCATAAAAAAATAAAAAACGAAAAAAAACGAAAAAAAGAAAAAAAAAAAAGGAAAACGCCCCTTCCAAGGCATGCCTTGGGAAGGGGCGGGGACAGAGAGAGAGAGAGAGGGAGGAGAGAGAGGAGTGGGTTATACCTGGGATGGGAGGGTTGGGGTGGGATATCCCCGGGTGGGTTTGGGGGATATCCCGTTTGGCTGGGATATCCCCAAACGGGGATATCCCCAAACCGTTTGGGTATAAAGGAGGATATTCCCCCTTTATACCCTTCCCAAACGATGCCTTAGAGATACTCGAATTAATGAAATTTGGGACTTTGTACGAAGTTTGGCACTTGATTGCTTGATTTTTGGATAGTTATATGTGTTTTGTTTGTAAACTCATTGAGCTGTAGGCTGTAGCTACTGTCAAGTTTTAGTAAACAGGATAATGTAGGGCAGTTTTAGTTTAGATCTGGTCTTCGGTTGAGTATCAGCAAAAGAGAAAATTTTGATCTAATTTTGATTGGATCTGATGTGGGAAAAAGGACTTTATCTGCTTCATTGTTTCATTATTGATCATGCCTCTCAAAATTTGCACAATTTGAATAAAAGAAGTCTTTTTGAAGATCATTACTATATTCTCGGAACAAATCACCGCATATTAGTTCAGATCTCTCCATAGTGACGTGTATGTAGGCATTGATATGGGCTGAATGTGGAATGTTAAATTAAATTGCCCTTAATCAATCTATTAGTTTGGAAGTTTTTTTTCACATAAATTGAGCTCGAAGAATCAGAGTGCTAGCTTTCCATGTAAAACATTTATTCAACCTAACATAACTGAAACTCCTAAATTTAAGAAGTTTAAAGTCGGAGAAAAGGCTTCTAAGGATTTCTAACTTTTATCCAAAAGTAAATCTAGAAAAAAAAAAAAAAACTGAAGAATTACTGTAGACTCGACAGTTATTGCTCCTCAAGATTTGAGTTGATAAAATGCCTTTTCTTTTCGGTCCAGGATGTCAAACTGCATGAAATAGTCCTCACTAATCCATAATTAGTCTTGTACATGTTTAGAATTTCTAATTGAACGTTCATAGAAATTTGGTCGAGGGTGTAACCTCCAGGCTAATAGTGCTGCCAACATTGTTCTTGACTGATCATCAAAATCTACAACTTACCGTTGAGGATAGGTTCGCTTTTAATATTCTTTGTATCATACAGGAAAGTTTAAGGACCGGTTGCTTTGATGTTTGCATAGCCAATATTGATGAAACATTATAGAACTAAAGAGTTTGATTGAAATTTGAAGAGGAATGCCAAGTTGTGGTACTTGGTACATATTTTCAAATCAATTGTAAAGGGAAAAAGAAATCTTATTTAAACTTCTGAACTTCTTACTAAATATTAATCCAAATTTACTTAAGTTTTCTTAACAAATAAGATGAAACAATTCTGTGATAAACAAACTTATGAACTATAGGATACGCTAGTTACTAAAATGCAATTTTAACGCACTGGCTGTCTTTAGACAGTAATTTCACGCCGACTAGGCATTTTGCTTAAGTTCCGTGGACTCTAATTGAGCGGGAAACGGATCTTGTTTGCGTAAATTGGCAAAATTGCCGGTTTTACGGTTTACGGCGCGAGTTTCGCGTTCTAGCTTGGATTCTGGTCGTCAGTTGTCGTCTCTGGTTATCCCCGACACTGTCCTGGCAGGTCCAGCGACTTCAGTGTGCTGTCGGTGGCTTCCGGAGCCAAATTGGCCCTGCCGGAAGCGATAAAGTGATTATAGTCCGAGCGAGCATCGATTTTGGTAAAGTGGTTTAATTAGTGAGTCATTCCTGATTAGCATTTTATGATTCAGGTCCTGGCAGTCCGACTCCGGCCCACGAGCCTTCTGTTGGAGTCGTTGGATCGGCCTACATTGAGGTGGGTTACTTTCGATCCGGGCTTTAGCTTTTTGGCCCTCTGGTTGCTTTAGTCCAGTCGGACACCTGTTTTTGGATTAGCTTATTGATTTGATCTATATGACCCATGATGACTTCATCTATATATCACATGATCTTCCCGATAGACATTGATTCCTCTGGATTGTCATATACACCTGTGCTTGACATTATCTGTTACGATTAGTCCCGATGACTGGATCTATTTGCTAGATGATCATTTCTGATAGACCTTGATCTACATGAGACACATCATATATATATCTGTTCATCAGCTTTTATATTTCAGTACATAGATCTGCATGATTGGATTATACTTGTTGATACTTGTCACTTGAGATACTGCTTCCATATCTCAGATATGCATGATAGACCTATGATTGATATACAGACATGTGCATCCTATGATTGATATATAGACATATGCATCCCTATCGGGATTTTGGATCAGACATACATATTTCTTGTATTCCAGACTGCATGATATATGATTGATTACAGACATCTGCATCCCTGTGGGGATTTCCGGCATGTTGCCGATTACCCGGTCTGCGGACCGTGAGATTTAGCATTAGCATTATGATCGTTGGGCACCTGCTGTTCGTTCACGTACACTGACGGTTTGGCCACCGTCGTTGTGTTCTTTACCGGTAAAGGGTCTGATCGACCCGTGAGCTATCCCCTCTTGCTGTATCACTGGGTACGGGGAGCCCCTTTACTGTACCGATACGAGGAACCTCTCGGCTGTACCTTTAGGTACGAGGATCCTCTCGGCTGTATCAATGGTACGGGGTTGCTGTTCAGCTCGGCTAGGTGGTATCCAGGATGATTGTGGTTGGCTTGACATAGATATCTTCGCCTGAGGTCCCCGTGACCAATAGTGGCATCGGTTAGTACTTACTATCCTTTGGTTGATGCATAGCTGATATCTCGATATTCTAGCATGTTTTGCCGTTTATCCATATACCCATATCTGCACAGTTAGATTCTGATTTCCAGCATTTATTATCTACAGCTCCTTATGCTTGATTATCTGTCTATTCAGTTTTATCTGTAGAATTTCTGATTTACAGTAGACATTATTTGGTTTTCAGCTTTACCTATGAATTTATCTACTATCCGCAGATTATTGTATCCAGTAGGTACGATTAGCTATCTCTCGGCTCGTCGTGCCCACTGGGATACATGTACAGTGTATCTCACACCCCGTGGGTGACCATTTTTCAGGTTGCTTGGGTGACGGGATGTCGGGACACGTTGGTGAGACGATTGCGATAGTATCGACCCCTATGTAGTCAGTATATTTCATTTTCCGCATTTCAGTTTAATTATTATAAATTGACTAGTTCTGCATGCGTAGTTTAGACTACTCTGGTATTGACTGATTATGGTTAGCCGTGCATGTATAGGAAAGGCTCTGTCCAGTTGGGCAGGGAATTTACTATACATGTGGCGGTCTGTTACGCCCGGTTTGTGAACTCTGATTTATAAAAAAAAAAAAATTAGCCTACTTTTCAAAACTCGGGGCGTGACACCCGCGCGGTACCAATCTGCGCGGCGCCACAAGTGGCGCTGCCCTGCGCGGCACCAACCCGCGCAGGCGCCACCTACGGTGCGGCCCCGCGCGGCACCAGCCCGCACGACGCCACAAGCGGCGCGGCCCCGCGCGGCACCAACCCGAGCGGCGCCACCCGCAGTGCAACCCCGCGCGGCACTAGTCCACATGGCGCCACAAGCGGCGCGGCCCCGCGCGGCACCAATCCGCGCGGGCACCACCTGCGGTGCGGCCCCGCGCGGCACTAGCCCGCACGGCACCAACCCGCGCGGGCGCCACCTGCGGTGCGGCCCCACGCGGCACCAGCCCGCGCGGGAGCCGCCTGCGGTGCGGCCCCGCGCAGCACCGGCCCCCGCGGCGCCTCGAGTTGCGTGGCCCCGCGCGACACCAGCCCTCGTGGGAGCCACCTGCAGTGCGGCCCCACGCGGCACCGGCCCGCGCGGCACCGCGAGCGGCGCCGCCCCCGCGCCCTCCCCCGCACGACGCGCAGTGGGGCGGCGGCGGCGGCGCATCCGTACACCGCAGCGGCGGTGCTCTAGGGCATCGTGGCGGCGACGCGACGAACGGCACAAGCGATCCGAACCCAAAAAACGGCGAAACCCTAAAACCCAAAAACGCCAAACCAAAAACGATGAAAATGCAAGAAATAAACGCCGCTTACTTTGATCTATAGGAGAAGATGATCCGTTCTCATTTCTCGCGATAGTGAGGATCCGGATCCGCTCTCCGATGACGGTAACGTTTCATTCTCGACTTCCGGCGCGTCGGTCGAAGAAGATCGGAGATCCGCTTTTTTTTTCTCTCTTTTCTATCCGGTTAGGGTTTTCTTTTCTTGAAGGATAATTAATTAAATAATAATTAATTTCTTTCACTTATACATACAAATAAATCCCTAATCCGAATATATAAAGAGATAAAATCCAATCTCCTCGAAAAGCATGCCGATCACTTAGCACGGATTCCGATGCACACCACAAATACCGAGACCTTCAAAACTCCATTCCGGGAGATCCGAAAGTCGGATTTCAGATCCGATCGTTTTGCCGTTCTCCGTTTTGCAAGCTCTATCACAGAAAAATACCCGCAACCCACGACGATCTACCCAAGAAAACACGATAATTTATTTTTTCTAATAACTAATTTATTCAAAAGGAACAAAAAGAAAAACAAGAAAGGTCGTGATACTACACTCCGCTCCACCTCGTCTTCTTCTCATTCCTCTCGCGGAGCCACCTAACTCCCATCCTCTCCTATGTACGTGCGCCTCGTCACCGGCCGCGGCGCCATCGCCAACTATCATCACCACCCCATCCTTTGTTGAACATGTAAATGTGTAATTCAAAGTGGTCTAGAATTTAGGAGTTGTGGTCTATGGACATGTTCTCCATAGTCTAGTTAGTGGAGTGTTTTTAGGTGTTAGTTTTTAGTTTGTAGTTAGTTGAGTTAGTGGGTTGTTAGTAATGAGAACATGGATCATGGAAGCTAAAAATGTGGCAACATGATTTGCCAACAATGTCTATAAAAGAGGGATTTGTATTTCAATTTTTTACTAAGCAATGAATGAAATTATCCACTTCTAAAAACTAGTTTTGCCTATTCTTCTCATTGGTCTATGAGTTTAGTTGCATAGAAAATTAATCCTACCTCCTATCTCCAACATTCTTGGTATCAGAGCATCCAGGTTTCGATCATGTGTGGGCAAGTGATCGATCGTCACAATTACACCTTGAAGATTTGCAAGTCAAATTCGCAGCTCATATTATTGAGAGGAGGTAAGGTGTTGAGTAGCATCATGACTGCTATTGGAAGCTCCGTAAGTATTTCTCAACCTTCAATTCCTATCTTTAATGGTGAATGTTAGGAATTTTGGAGCATTAAGATGAGGACTTTATTTATGTCACAAGACCTCTGGGATTTGGTTGAGAATGGATATGCAGATCCCGATGAAGAAGTAAAGTTGAAGGAAAATAGAAAGAAGGATTCCAAGGCACTATTTTTCATTCAACAAGCTGTTCATGAGTCCATCTTCTCAAGAATCGCTACTGCAACTACGACAAAGAAAGCTTGGGCAACATTGTATAAAGAATTTCAGGGATCGTCAAAGGTAATTACTGTGAAACGTCAGTCTCTCTATCGGGATTTTGAAACTTTACTCATGAGAAATAATGAATCACTGCAAGAATTTTTATCTAGAGTTACATCTGTTGTTAGCCAAATGAAATCATTTGGTGAAAAGATTTCTGAAGAAACAATAGTTGCAAAAAGTTTTGAGAAGCTTGACTCCAAAATATGATTATGTTGCTGCTGCGATTGATGAATCTAAGGATTTATCTGTTTTTTCATTTGATGAACTAATGGTATCTTTGCAAGCTCATGATGCTAGAATGAACAGATTGACTGAAAAAGTCGAAGAGAAAGCATTTCAGGTAAAGAGGGAGACTTCTACACAAAAAGATAAGTTCGATAAGTTTGCAACAAGAGGTCATGGCCAAGGTGGATTCCGTGGCCGAGGTCGTGGTCGAGGGCGAGGTCGTGGGAGATTTGATGAGCAACGACAATCGTCCAATGAGTATAGAAGCAACCGGAGTGGAATCCAATGCTACCATTGTAAGAAATTTGGGTACATAGAGGCAAATTGTTGGAGCAAAGAAAAGCATGCAACTAGCTATGTTCAAGAAAAAGAAGATGAAAGTAAGTTGTTTATGGCTTGTTATCATGTTAATGATGCATTAAATGAAGTTTGGTTTTTAGACAGTGGATGTTCTAACCATATGTCTGGAGTAAGATCTACGTTTCAAGATCTTGATGAATCACAGAAAATGCAAGTTAGTTTTGGAGATGATAAACAAGTTCAAGTTGAAGGGAAAGGTACACTTACAGCAAAAACAAGCCATGGTAAAGTAAAGCATCTTCATAATGTTTTTTATATTTCTAGTTTAGCACATAACTTGCTGAGTATTGGGCAATTAATGAACAGTGGTTATTCTATTTTGTTTGATAATGCCTCATGTGCTATTAAAGAGAAAAGTTCAGGCCAAATCATAGCTAATGTTCAAATGATAGCAAACAAAATATTTCCGCTCGAAATTTCAAGCATTGATAGGCATGCATTAACTGCTAGTGTGAAGAATGAGTCTCTTTTGTGGCATTGGTGTTTGGATTGCCTAAGATTGACTCTCTTGATAATGTATGTGAAGGATGCATATATATAGGAAGCAATGTAAAAAGCCATTCCCTATTGGAAAGGCATGGAGAGCAAGATGTTCTCTTGAGCTTGTGCATGCAAATCTTTGTGGGCCTATGAGAACTCAATCCTTGAGTGGGAGTCGATATTTTTTGTTATTCACAGATGATTATAGTCGCATGAGTTGGGTTTTTTTTTCTAAAGTGCAAGTCAGAAACATTCGAAGCTTTCAAAAAGTTTAAAGCATTGGTGGAAAAGCAAAGTGGTTACGCTTTAAAGGTTCTTCGTATTTATCGAATGAATTTAATAGTTTTTGTGACCAAAATGGCATCTACAGGGAACTCACAGCTCCATATACGCCAGAACAAAAATGGTATTGCTGAGCGAAAGAACCGCACAGTAGTAGAGATGGCCAGGAGCATGCTAAAAGAAAAGAGCATTCCAAATAATTTTTGGGCTGAAGCTGTTGCAACAGCAGTGTACTTACTAAACATTTCTCCCACTAAGGTTGTCCTTAATATGACTCCATATGAAGCTTGAAGAGGTAAAAAGCCAGAGGTAAGCCACTTAAAAATTTTTGGATCTATTACAGATGCCTTGATTAATTATGAGCATCGTCACAAGCTTGATGAGAAGTCTGAAAAATGCATTTTTATTGGTTATTGCCCACAATCCAAAGCATATAGATTATATAATCTAGTTAATGGCAAAGTTGTTATTAGTAGAAATGTGATTTTTGATGAAAATGCAAGTTGGAAATGGAATGACAAGCAAGAGAAGTCACAAATCCAAACTCCTAATAAAGTGCTAGCAGATTCAACTCCTCCCGTGACAATAACAAGTACAAGCACTTCTCCAACCTGTTCATCTCCTTCAACCTCACCAAGTAGTAGCAGCTCGACTTCTTCCAAATCCACTAGTGAAAGTCCTCCTCGAAAATTTAGGTCATTGGAAGAAATTTATGAAACTAGTAATTTTGCCTTATTTATTTCAGATCCTATAAGTTTTAGTGAAGCGATTGAGGAGGACGCATAGCGCAATGCTATGAAGGAAGAAATGGCAGCTATTGAGAAAAATAGAACATGGGAGTTAGTGGACTTGCCTGAAGGCAAAAATGTGATTGGCTTGAAATGGGTTTTCAAGATTAAATATCATGCAGATGAAAACATACAAAAGTACAAAGCTCCGCTAGTCGCACAAGGTTATGCGCAACAGCAAGGCATAGATTTTCAAGAAACCTTCTCTCCTGTTGCCCGATTTGAAACTGTAAGAACAATTTTAACTTTAGCTGCTCAATTGAAATTACCTATTTATCAATTTGATGTCAAATCTGCTTTCTTAAATGGTGAATTGGAAGAAGAAGTTTATGTTTGTCAGCCTGAAGGTTTCGTGATTAGTGGAAAGGAAGATAAGGTGTACAAACTGAAGAAAGCCCTTTATTGATTGAAACAGGCACGAAGGGCATGGTACACCAAGATCGACTCATATTTTTGGCAAAATGGATTTAAGAGAAGTGAGAATGAACCCACGCTTTATCTGAAGAAGAAAGGTAATGATTTTCTTCTAGTTTGCCTTTACGTTGATGATATGATTTACATGGGTTCCTCTAATTTACATGTGCAAGAATTTAAAAAAAGTATGATGGAATATTTTGAGATGACAGATTTTGGGCTGGTTGCACTATTATCTAGGCTTTGAGGTTAAGTAAAATGAGGATGGAATTTTTATATCACAAGAAAAATATGCTAAAGATTTGATGAAAAAGTTTAAAATGACAAATTGCAAAGAGGCAGCCACTCCTATGAATACAAATGAGAAGCTGAGGCTTGAAGATGGTACAAAAATGGCAAATGCAAAATTGTTTAGAAGCTTGGTTGGTGGCCTAATTTATTTGATACATACTCGACCGGATATCGCATTTTCAGTGGGTGTTGTTTCCAGGTTCATGCATAATCCAACCAAACATCACTTTGGAGCAGCTAAGAGAATGTTGTATTACATCGCCGGGACAATAAACTACAGAATTTGGTATTCATATGTAACTAATTTTAACTTGTTTGGATTTTCGGATAGTGATTGGGCAGGTTCTTTGGATGATAGAAAAAGCACTTTCAGCAATGTGTTCGCTCTTGGATCGGGAGCCATTTCGTGGAGTTCAAAGAAGAAAGTGATGACAGCTTTATCATCTTCCGAAGCAGAATACGTGGCCGCAACATCTTCAGCTTGCAAAGCTTTATGGCTGAGGAGGTTACTTGAAGATCTTGGTAAACCTCAAAAATGAGCTACTAAAATTTTATGTGACAATCGAGTAGCAATTTCAATGACAAAGAATCCAACTTTTCACGGAAGAACAAAGCACATTGGCATACAACACCATTTTATTCGCGACTTGGTTGCTGAAGGACTAGTGGAGCTGAAGTTTTGCAATAGACATGAACAAGTTGCAGATATTTTTACCACGTCACTTCCTCGTAACAAGTATGTCTACTTCAGATCACTTCTTGGTGTATGCAACTTTGAATCAAGGGGGAGTGTTCAACATGTAAATGTGTAATTCAAAGTGGTCTAGAATTTAGGAGTTGTGGTCTATAGACATGTTCTCCATGATCTAGTTAGTGGAGTGTTTTTAAGTGTTAGTTTTTACTTTATAGTTAGTTGAGTTAGTGGGTTGTTAATAATGAGAACATGGATCATGGAAGCTAAAAATATGGCAACATGATTTGCCAACAATGTCTATAAAAGAGGGATTTGTATTTCAGTTTTTTACTAAGCAATGAATGAAATTGTCCACTTCTAAAAACTAGTTTTACCTATTCTTCTCATTGGTCTATGAGTTTAGTTGCATAGAAAATTAATCCTACCTCCTATCTCCAACATTCTTCGCCCCGCTCCTTCCCGCGTCGACAGTCTGCCGGCCTGTCCGACGGCTGTGAAGACCTCTCCCTCCTCCCTCGCCGTCTCTACCCGGCCTTCCTCTCCGCCGTCCACTCCCTCCGCCTTCCTCTCCGCTCCCTCCTCCCTCTTCTCCGTCCCCGTCCCTCCGCTCTCGTCTCCGACGCTCTCCACCACTGGGCCCCGTCCCTCGCCCTTGACCTATCGCTCCTCCACTTCCTCTTCCACACCTTCCGCCTCTTCCCGCCTCCGCCATTGCCGCGCTCCACGAGCACCAATCCTACAGAGGCCGTGGGCGTAGGGAACCGTTTGTCGTAACGGGATTTCCACACCCCGTTACGGTGACCAGGGCCATGCTCCCCGAGGTGTTCGACCATGAGCCCATGCTCCAGGTGTTCCGGGAAGCGGAGCACCGGAGCTGGGGGGTGGTCGCGGTCAACACGTTCCGAGCGATGGAGCCCGCATGCGCCGAGCTATACGAGCGCCACATGGCGAGAGCGTTCCTGGTGGGGCCCGCGTGCTCGGCGCGGGAGGAAGGAGGGGGTGGGAGTGTGGACCCAGTGATGACGTGGCTGGAGGGGATTGGTGGGGAGGGGGAGTGGTGTACGTGTGCTTCAGGAGCGCCGGGGGAGGGCGCATGGGCCGGGAGCAGCTGCGGGAGATCGCCCTCGGGATGGAGGCGTGCGGGCGTCCGTACGTTTGGGCTGTGCGGACCGATTACGAGGACGACACGTGGATGCCCAGGGTAACAGCTTTTTTTTTTTATCTTAAAATTACAAAAATAATTTTCTCAATTATAATTTTATTAATAAATTTTAAGAAAAATGGATGCTCGACGGGTAACACCGTAACACTGCTCTACTATTTTTAAAGGCTAAAATATAAAAAAATAATTATTGAAGTAGAATATTTAATATATTTTTTTAAAAAAATATATTTTACTCAACTTAAAATTTTAAGTATAAACATTTAACCTAGCTCCATTAAAATTTAGTTACTATTCCACCTATTTATTATAATTTATATCAAAAATATTATTAAAAATAAGAGAAATATTTTAAATTTTTTTATCATTTCGTCCTTTCTATTAACACTGCAATTCTTTTAAAAAAAATTTAGAATTTTATAAAAATAAAATATTAATTTTTGAAAGTCACAAAAATAATAATAATAATAATAATAATAATAATAATAATAATAATAATAATAATAAATATTTATAGAAAAGTTTTTTAAATTTTAAGGTATATTTCACTTTTGGTCCTCAAATTATGGAAAAGGTGACACTTTAGTTTTTAGACTTTAATTTATTGTAATTTATGAGATTTTTCTGAATTAGTGTAATAAAATTCCATGCCCCAAAATATTTATTGTGATTCAATATTTCTTTTTCAATTTAGAGTACAAACAGCTTAATTTTATCATGTTCATTTAAATAGCAGTAAATGACTAATGTTTGTTTATTTGAGATTAAAAATATTTGAACTCAAAACCACTTATTTTTTTGAGAAAAAGGTATTACGTTACCACTTCGTTGATAACCAAAGTGAATTAAACTCACATAAGTAAGGCAGTATGATCTGAGGAAAAAAAATAAAAAAAATAAAAAAAATAAAATATCAGCCACAAAAAACCCTCCTCTCTCTGAATCATCAACCAAACCGCACCTACAACGACAAAACTCTTTTCGCCCAACTCACGACATTTAACTGATCAGTGTTTTACTATTTTGTATTCGAAAGGTACGAGGAACGGGTAAGTGACCGTGCAATGGTGGTGCGGAGGTGGGTCCCGCAGAAGGAGATACTGGGTGCAGCTCCTGAGCGAAAAGATGGTCGTGGAGGTGCTGAGGATCGGCGTGGCGGTGATGGCCGATGACGCCACGAAGAGCGTGACGGACGAGGAGAAGGCGATCATGCCAGCAAAGGCGATCGCGAGGGCGGTGGAACAGCTGATGGGCGACGAAGAGGAGGCGAATGCCATGCGACAGAGAGTTAAACAGCTCAGTTGGTTAGGGCGGAGTGCGGTGGCCAAGGGTGGTTCGTCATACAATCACTGCAACAAAATTATACTATACCGACACTCTTAAATATTTTTCAAAACTAAAAAAAATATCGTTGGTAAAAATACTGAGACTTATTATTAGTATTGTTATATATACAGTCGCTAGGGATTATAGCGACACATTATTATAATGTGTTCCTATTATCTAATTTTAAATATAGATAAAATATAGATAGAACAGTTACACAAAAATGTCATAAAAATGTGTTCCTATAATCATGCTAGACGGGCTCAAGACATTGCAACGAGAACAACAATTGAGGGATACAGCGAGACCATCATCGACTCGATAATGCATATATTTTTTTTAACTATAAGAAAATCTTAATATAAGTACGTTATTTTTAGACGACGTTAGGAAGAAGTGTCTCTAAACATTACTATAAACATTATTATAAAATCTATAATATAATAAATACTGACATTTTAAAAAGTATCGTCATATAAACTTTCTATTGTATCAAACTAATTTATTAAATAATAAATTTTATTATTATTTTAAATTTTTTATATTTTAAAATGTCATGATTTTTAAAAATTTAAATATTTTAAAATATTAGAATATATTTTACCAACGTTTGGCATAAACGTTGGCGACTCTTTATTTGCAAATAGTTTAATCAATACTCTAAAATGTGATGTTAAACTATATTGAGATATTTTTTATCATCGTTAAATATTTTAAAAAATTATTCTTAAATATTATTATTATTATTTTTTTTTGGTAGTGTTATACTTTATCTACATAGTTCACAATGTAATCTTATGTATTAATCTTGCAAAATATACTTGCTATTCTAATTTTATTGAAAAATATTACCACATTTTGATAGCTTTATTGTTGACCAAAGTATATATTATTTGTAAAGTTTCTTTGTGTTAAAGTATTTGATGATTGGAAAAATGATATAAAGTCTCAAAATTAATCTCCTAAAGTGATGAAGAGTACAAAATAATTAATTGTGTTTTAATTAGTACTACTGTAATAAAAGTATATTATAGAAACACATTTTTGTAATTTTTTTGTGCAAATATTCTATTTATATTCTATTTATATCTAAAATTAGATTATAGGGATATATTTTTGAAAAATATTATAATAATATATTGTTATACACCCTAACAACTGCACATATAAGGACACTAATAAAAATATTGATATTTTTACCGGCGATAATTTTTTCAAATTTTAGAAATAATTAAAAATATCACTATATCATAATTTTGTTGTGATGTACATATGTAATAAAATTGCATCATCTTTTTTTTCTTTTTTTTTTCTTGAACTAAACTGATTCATGTCATCGCCGTGGCACTTTCCCACCTCGATAAACATATGATCATTTTTTTTTTTTCAAACTTGGCATATATGTTTGAAATAACACAATATATGAATAATTTTTGAAATAGTAAAATTTAATAAAAATAATTGTGAATATTTATTCTTATATTTCTGTTGATATTTTATTATCAATAACTTTTATCTCAACAATATTTATGCATCTCATCCCATAGGTTACTACACTAAAAATTATATAATTATGAGCTCATAATTATCCAATTCTCTCATGACATAATTTTCCTTAATGTGTAGCAATTAATGGCCCAATGGGCCTTATCTTAATTGGCAGGCCCTTAGGAAAGCCCAAGAAAGGAAAAGAGACTGGGAAGTCATGTTCAGCCAGCTCCCAGTGAAATCCCTGGACAAGGTGGTGGAGGAAGATTGCCATCTCTAGTTTCGCAAACTCCGATCCCGGACAAAGCCGGGGGCCGCCGCCGAACGACATCAAACTGTTACAGTTCTTCGCGGGTAATGTCTGCAACAAAAATACAGTACAGTTAAATATGCATGCATTTGAAAATATATATATATATATATATATATATATATATATATATATATATATATATATATATATATATATAAATAAAAGAAAGTGTTGCGACTATAAATAATCTGTTTTGTTGCGGGCTCACTAGTTAATTTATCTCTAAAAAAAAGAAAAAAAAAAAAAAAATCTTAGAAAGTGATTAGTGTTGGATTTAGTGATATCAAATTCACATATTATTCTATTTGGGTTTATTTTAGGTTTGGTTTAATAACTCATGTAGTAGGGTAACCCGTAATGGGTTTTGAGTTTTAATTAACCCATTAACATATTAGGTCAATGGGATTATAAGACAGATTCCATTGGATATAGTATATATAGAATTCTCTTCTGCTCTCTAGTGTTTCTTTTAAAGGTAATATTAAAGAACGGTAAAGAGAGTCGGTAAAAAAGGAAACTTTTTTGTTTTTCTTGCTTGATTCAAGATTTCAAGGTTGATTGGAGGAATTTAAGAGGCATTCCGAAACGGAATTCGCGGAATCGGAAGGTGCTTCAAAAAAAGTGTAGCAAGAAGGATTTTTCAATTAAAAAAGTGCAT
Source organism: Tillandsia fasciculata (assembly GCA_029168755.2). Classification (NCBI taxonomy): domain Eukaryota; kingdom Viridiplantae; phylum Streptophyta; class Magnoliopsida; order Poales; family Bromeliaceae; genus Tillandsia; species Tillandsia fasciculata. Next base: position 15,248,435 of record CM054947.1, on the reverse strand, counting down.
GCCTATTATAATTGATTGGTAATCTAGCTCTAACCAAATTTTGTAATCTCGTCGGTTTGATAGTGGATTTGATCTCTCCGTATCCATGAATGTAGTCCGATTTTGGATGAACACGTAAATCTTCTTGCCTTATTATGATAGTGCTTGGATTTCCTTTTTCATTTCATTCATTTCGTATTTTGCACTCATTGATTGTGAGTGAGTAATATATAACATATTGATTTATTAGTGTTGTTAGTATCTTGTACATTTAGTGCGGGTTCTGTTATTATCGCACTACAAGATTAGGAACTAAGGCCAATTTGAAAATAGTTTCAACTTTAGGCAGTTACAACTTTAGGCCTCCTCATGTAGTTCTAAATACTGCAGTTGGATTCAAATGTATTATACCAAATATCATATTTGAATCTATATATAATTACAAGTGTATTTGCAGCTACATGCAAATCAATAACTCTCAAATACGTAGTTTTATTCGGAAAACATTTCTCTAGAAGGTTGGGTATTAATGCTAAACTATCTATAAATAAGGCTGCGTTTGGTTCGGGGATAAGAAAAATTTAGTTATACCGGGATAGGTATAAGTTATGGTATTAGCAGGAACTAGTGTAAATTTCTGTTTGGTTGGGTTTAAGAGTTATACCGGGTATAAAAAAAATTGTATTTGGTAAGTTAAAGAGGAATAAGAAGAATAAAGAGGACTAAAATTTTAATTTATGATTAAAATTTTACTGATATAATTTTAAATATTTAATTTAAAATATTTATTAAAAAAATTATTAAAATTTATATTTTACTTATATAAAAAAAATTATTAAAAAAATTATCATATAATTTATTAAAATTATATGATAAATTTATTAAAAATTAAAGTTAAAAATTTTAAAAACTATAAAATTTAAAATTTAAAATTTAAAAATTTATAAAGGTTAAAAATTTTAATTTTAATTGTCTTAAATAATTAGTTAATTATCTAAATACTTAAATAATTAGTTAATAAAATAATTAAATTAATTAAAATATTGGATTAATTAAAGAGTTAAAACAATAATTAAAATTATATTAATTTAATTAAGCTTGTTCTTAAATGGGAACAAGCTTTGTTCCAGGAAAAGGCTGGAATAGTAATTTCAGTCTTATACCAGCTTATTGCAGAAAGACGAGAACATCTGTTTCCACCCCTACTTAATTGCGTTTGGGTATAACTAGGGGGATAAGCCCTTATCCCCCCTAGTTCTCGTTACCAAACGAAGCCTTAGTGAACTGCAAAAGAGAAAAGGAAAATAATTTTTTTTAGTTTCAAAATCTAATTATCTGGTAAATTTGGGCTTCCAATTTCTCATTGTTGCAATGCATGAGATTTAAATAGAGATTGCTATACTGACAGTGATGGAGCCATGTGGAGGTACAAAGTGGCCATATATATTCCCTCCTAATATTTTTAAAATTATATAAAAATTTATTATTAAGTTGTTAAAAAAATTAAAATAGTGTAAACCTTAGGGGCCAAAATAATTTATTTTTTTTAAAATATTATCTTGTGGGCCACGAAATATAAATTTAATTGACTCTAACGTATCGTAATATTTATTTGCAAATTATACTAGATCTTAATATTTAATTTTTTTAAAAAAATTTTGTAAATATCTAAATCATTATTATTTTAATGGTAAAGGCAATTATCCTCTATTTTTTAAAAAAAATACATATTAATATCTCGAAAACTAATAAATAAAAAAATTATTTACATATAGTTTTTTTATTAATATTTTTTAAAATTAATATATTTTGTATAATTTATTTTTGACTTTTTTAAAATTAAAATTTTGACTTCGTCCCTGTATATATACTGACCTGCCATCTCCATGGATTGTACCTTTGTGGATCATCATATATTGAAGGATCCGAATGTTCTGCTGAGATTATTGGTATCACTTCCCATCCACATGGAATATCATACCCTTTGATCAATCCACAAAAGTTAATTAAAAAAAAAAATAAAAAAAATAAAAAAAAATAAAAAAAATAAAAAAGGGAAAAAGGAGTATCATAATTTTGATCTTCTCTACAAAATATTCAATGTACACTATTTGACTGTAATTACCACCACAAAATCAATACAAGGATTAAAAAGGATGGCAATGTCTAATGTTTAGATATTTTGAAAAGGAAAATATGTATTAAGATAGATACATGTGCTATGCGTTAATATTTTATTAGCCTGTGATTGATTAAATTAAATTCGTCTGTAATTCTATTTTAAAAAAATAAAAATATCATAATTGACTTCGTCACAAATAATGCTGAAGTTAATTATAGAAAAAAAAAATAAAATAAAGTAAAAATTAATTATTATAGCTTATTTTTAAACAATAAATAGAAAAAAATGATATAATTACAGTTTCAAAGTCATTGTCTTTATATCAAACAAAATAGAGGCGACAGTTGAATTAAAAGTCACTTTCATTCTAAAATTACTTACGAGTTAATTAAGTGTCCTGGACATTGACATAGTACACGGAACACGATATGATTCGGACACGATGATTCAGTATTTTTAAAAAATTAGAACACGAACACAACATGAATAAAAAATAATATAATATAATATTATTAATATAATAATATATATATTTATTATATATAAAATATAAATTATGATAAAATATTATTATATTTTTCATATGAATAAAAATTTATAAATTTTGTTATTGATAGGTAATATATTTTTTTAAAAAAATTCTCCACTATACATAATTTATTTATATTATTCAAAAAGTTAAAAAATTTATTACCTTATATTATATATGCATAAAAAATAAAATAAAATAAAAATATATTTTTTTAATTGTATACAGTATGGATCGATATTAAACATTCGTCCGATACAAATCCGACACGAACACGTGACGCTTATAAAAGTGTTCGTAATTCATAGCTCAAGAGTAAACAAATAAGCCCTTAACGTACCAACCAATGATTTTCTAGAGAAAAAAAGCATCAGTATATATTACCTTTGTATTGCACATCTTTGATAGCCCTCCTATGCAAGAACTTCACAATGTTGCCCATTCTAAGTGTCTCAGCAATGACCTGGAATAATTAATTATCCAATTTTAGCCTCATCTTTCTATTTCAATATAACTAAACAAATAAATTATATATCTAATGCCAAAGAGAATCTTACACAATGTGTGTACTCCATCTGTTTAAAGTCATCCCAGTTTATTTGCTTCTCTCCCCTCTCCTCCTTAATTTTTGCAATTCTTGTGTGCTCCTCCTGCAAATTACTAACTTTTTAATTACCTACAATATTACTTGGAAAAAGAAAATGAAATGAAAGATAATATATATATATATATATATACACACACCTTTATTTCTGAAGAATTTTTTTTTTAAAAAAAAATTCTAACTTTCACTACAACAAAATTATGCTATAGCGACACTTTTAAATATTTTTAAAATCTAAAAAAAAAATATCGCTGATAAAAATACCGACACTTATTATTAGTTTCGCTAGAATGTATAGCGGCACATTATTATAATATGTCCTAAAAATATATTCCTATAATCTAATTTTGAATATAGATAGAATATAGATAGAATACTTATACAAAAGTGTCATAAAAATGAATTTCTATAACTTAATTTTGTCAAATTAAAACTTAAAACTTGAGAATATCTAAAAAAAGAAAAAAAAAAAAAATTACAAATATATGTGCATGCATGTTTGAAGATCAGGTTGATGTAGTTACTCTAAGTTGTTGCACTGCTTGAGGGGAAGACTCAAGGAAATAGATTACGAGCGCGATCGCGGCCGACGTTGTTTCGTGACCGGCGAAGAGCATGCTCAGCACTAGATCAAGAGTTTGCTCTCTGGTTAGATCATGATGTTTCAAAACCAAATCAAGGAGATCTCCTTCTTCTTCTTCTTCTGCTTCTGCTTCTGCTTCTGCTTCTTTCAGAAGCTTCTTTTCCTGCAGCTTCTGCTTGATCCTCTCATCCAGCTTTTGCTCTATGAGGCTTAGGATTTTGGCCCTTGACTGTAAAATCAAATTTATCCAACTAAATATATACGTAAATGTAATAAAATATTAAGATTTTGTTCCGTATATATATAATCTTTTAATGGAATGCGTCGTGAATGTATGGTGAACGCGCATTCATGACGTGTCCATATTGGACAAAAGTACGATATAGATACATACGTGTTCAACACGGACATACGAAATTTATAGATGCGTTCATAATACATAGGAAAAAAAAAAAAAAAGGCATGCATCTCTTTAATATTTTGAACAGTTCAAAAACTGTTAATACTATAAAATTATATTACCCGCCGTTATCGGTTAGGATTTAATTAGATTTGTAGTTAAATTCTAGTTAGATTAAGATTAATATTTAAATTTGTTGGAGATAGGTTGGTTAAGGTTTTAATAATAATTAGAATAAAAATTTATTTAGACTAGAATTTGGATAGTTTTTATGTAAGCTATAAATATAGTATAGGTGTTATTATTTTGGTGGTGATCACATTCATATGACATGGTGGTGGTGGTAGAGTTTAATCACACTCATGTGACATGGAGATAGTGAGGGCTAGAGTTTAACCACACTCATATGACATGACCAAAATGTCATGATTTTGGATGCACGTACGTATGCTACGAATGCGCTCAAAAAGAGATTCAAGAGAAGGGCTCGAGTTGAAACTATTCTATTCCAGAAACGTCGGTGCAATTCTTCTCTTGATTAATGAATTTTATTTCACCCGTATATATTTTGTTTTGATTTTTCTTCTCTATGCGGTTGTATTGGTTCCAATTTTATTGAGGAGACGAATTTAAAGTAAAAATTTGATTTGACGTTTTCGTTACAGAATTCTAATACTAGACGGTACCAGCGTGGATTACGATACCAAAACGGATTGCGAATTTATAAAATCTGATACCGAAATGAGTATCAGATTCCAAACATTATCAAAGAAGAATGTAATTGAAAAATGAGTAAAAGATTGAAAGCACTTTAAAATTTTCGACCTTGAGAGCTTTCCGATGAGCCGTTCCCGGGAGATTCAACGGCAGTGATGCCATTCCCCGCATGAAGGTGGCGTACTCCTTCATCAGCTGCTGCACCTCGGCCGTTCCCTCCTCCATGCTTATCAAATGCTTCACCATTATATTAAACGTAAACTGCATAGACATATACACACGTGCGACACAAAATTACACATTCATGCACATGTGTGTAGCTGATCATAGATTATCTTTATCATGTCCATGTTTTATTTTACCATATATTTAATGTTTACAGTAAATTTTATTTCTACTTTGTTGCGCTGTACTGATCAATATATATATATATATATATATATATATATATATATATATATATATATATATATATATATTATTTTTAATTTGCATTTAAACCGTACGTATCCTACTTGAGAATGCACTAAATAATTGGTGTTGACGAAAAAATTAAGTCACGGAGTACATCGATCAATCGATCTCTACTTCACTGTATGTTTTACATAGTAAAGAACTTAGGTCCTATAAAAAAAGTTTAAATTGATAGATAGAAATAATACCCACTGTATTATTTAGATTTGAATTCTGATTCGTATGTAATATAAAATTAATAGTAATTTTTACGGAGGAGAGTTTATATATTTTTAAAAGTACAAATCTATTCATATTTATAAATTTTTTATTATTGAATTTATGTTAAGATTTGTGTAATTATACTTTTTATTTTTCTCTTTTTAGTTAACTTTATAATTGCACAAATCTCAATATAAATTTAATGGTAAAAAATTCAGAAACATATTTTGACTTTATCATTTTTTGATTCAAAGATTATACTTATTTATTTTGTGGTTTAGTGTGTTTTACACTTAACAATGCTACAGTTTTGTTTTTGTTTTACTATGAAGATTATTGTTAAAGAGTATATATAATACCATCTTATAATTTTAAAAAATAATATATTTTTTATTATTCTATTTAATATTTTTTTTTTTCAGTTCAAAAAATAAGTTTTTTTGAATAGGATGATAACACTACAATAAAATTATATTATAGCGATATTTTTAAGTATTTCTAAAATCTGGAAAAAAAAATATCGCGGTCAAAATTACCGACACTTATTATTAGTGTCGGTATATGTGTAGTCGTTAGAGTGTATAGCGATACATTATTATAAGGATTAATTGCATTCATGTCCCTCCAAATATGTCGAATTACAAATATATCCCTGCAAAATTCAACTTTTCATATTTATCCCTTCAAAAATCTACCGTTATTCAAATATGCCCCTACCGTCCATCTCTGTTAAAAAAATTGATTTAACCCTAGGTTAAATGCTTAACCTTGGTTAGATTAAAAATTGAATTTACATATTTACCCTTTCCATATTATACCTTAAAAAAAAAAAAAAAAAAAGAAAAAAAAGGGATTATTTTGATGATAGAATTTTATGATTTTTGGAGAGGGGCTTTTTTGTAACAAGTATAATGGTATTGCTTTTGGAGGGATGTATTTGTAAGGGGGCAAAAAAGTTATTTCACATCGAATCTGTTAAAAAATAAACAGATTCCAAACGGGGATTAACTAGAGGGGCATATTTGAAGAACTTTGGATTTTTGAAGGAATAAATATGAAAAGTTGAATTTTGCAGGAATATATTTGCAATTCGACATATTTGGAGGGACATGTATGTAATTAACCCTTATTATAATTTGTCCCAAAAATATATTCCTATAATTTAATATTGGATATAGATAAAATATAAATAGCACATCTGCACAAAAATATTATAAAAATATATTTTTATAATATAATTTTCTTGTAAAGTAAAATTATGCTCGATTAGGAAAAGTATCAAATTGTAGTGTACCCTAAAAAAAATAAATAAATAAATAAAAGAAAGTTGTACGTTCTTTGCTTCCTCATGGCCGGAGAAGGCGGCGGAGGTGCCGCGGGAGCCGCCTGCAGCTTTATCATTCCACGAGTCGAGGACCTTTGCCGTCTGCCGCTCAACGGTGGCCAAGAAACGCGACCTCCTCCGAAGGCCGCCGCCGCTTCCGAAGCTGAGGAAGGCGACGGCGATGGAGCGCATCTCGCGGTGGGCGTCGCCGACGAGAGCGAGCATCGATTGCCGGCCCATGACATCCGCGATGCTGGCCGGGTAACTGCCCGCGAAGATGCCCCGCCCCTCGGCCTGCAGCACCCACCGGTTGAACTCCCCGTCCGCCGACACCACCGTCGCCTTCCCCAGCAGGCTCGTCCGAAATATCTTTCCATACCTGCATATATGAATTGTGTATATGCATATTTTAACATGCAAACATTAACACGATAATATCTTAAATCAAATAAATATTTTGATCTGAAATAAAATATTAAAGATAAATATTAAAAATAATTAAAAATATATATATTTTTTTAATATAATTGTACACTTCGAATAATTAAAAATATATCTTAAATAAAATAAATATTTTGATCTGAAATAAAATATTAAAGATAAATATTAAAAATAATTAAAAATATATATATATTTTTAATTATATATATATCTTAAATCAAATAAATATTTTGATTTAATCTGAAATATTTAATATAATATTTGATTTAAGCTACTGCTAAGGGTCCCGGGCTAAAACAAACCAAGGTTAAAGATCACTCACCTTGCCGGAGTTGATGAAGAGGGGACCGTAATATCTTAAATCAAATAAATATTTTGATCTGAAATAAAATATTAAAAATAAATATTAAAAATAATTAAAAATATATATTTTTTTTTAATATAATTGTACACTTCGAATAACTTTATCCATTTAAGAATGGAATGAATTTTATCCAGATGAAAAATTTTTATTTTTGAATAAATAGGGAGAGAGATGTACACCTAGTTTTAGATATACATATAGGAGTGCTCTCTTCATTAACCAACATTACATCATGACAATGACTATTTAACCAACCGTCTACTAAATCCTGGGAGACTACTATCATCTTAACCGAATATTTTTTAATTTAAGGGTTAAAATCTTAATAACACCAATGATTGGTGCTATCGATAGTATTCCAGCTTAATCCATATATATATATATATATATATAAAGAGAGAGAGAGAGAGAGAGTAGAGTTTATATGCTTTTAAAAATACCAGCATATTTTTTTTGTGAATTTTTATCATTGAATTTGTATTGAAATTTGTATTTTTTACTGTATCTTTCTCTTTCTTTAATTGACTTTATAAAAAAATATAAAGCTCTCTATAAATTCAATGGTAAAAAATTTAGAATAGACTTGTGCTTTTAAAAACATATAAGCTATATATATATATATATATATATATATATATATATATATATATATAGTTTTGCTACTATACTATTAATAGTACCAAGTTATTGGTGTTATTAAGTTTTCTACTTTTAAATTAACCTCTTTGATCATTTTCATTCGTTAGATTTTACTATTCCCCAACAACCTATTAAATACTAGGAACCCACTATCATCTCAACCACATATTTTTTAATTTAGATTAAAAATTTAATAGAACCAATAACTTGCTACTATTAGTATTCCCGTCTAACACACTCTCTCTCTCTATATAAGTTGTTTTGTGTACACTTACTATATGGATACAAATCTTAGATTGGAGGCTTTCTATGGTCTAAACGAACACACTTCTTCTTTTTTTTTTTTTTTTTTTTTTTTTTTTTTTTTTTTTTGGAGACCCTGCTGTTTCCACTCGTGTAGCCTAATTCATCCCTTCAATGAATGAAGCCGCAGCATGCTGCCTTTGTCTCAAAAAAAAAAAAATTTTGAAATCCGTGACATACAAGGATGTAAAATTTACATCTCATATGTTGAATATACAGATAGTATTCCTTTTATAGAGGTGTATATATATATATATACTTTGCGATGTGTTGGTCGATGAAGTCTCCTAACGAGGCCGAGGAGTGGGGCCGCATGAAGGAGACGGTCTCGCCGATGAGCGGCCATCCGGAGCTTCCCGGTGGCAACCGAAGCGGCCGGCCGCAGTGCGCAGAGTTCCAATGGTTGCTGTGAGCGAAGAAGACGATGAGAGCTAAAATAGCTAGAAAAGAAACTATAAGGACAAGGAGAAGCGCCATGCATGCATACATGGAGGAGTTTTTTTTTTCCTTTTTTTCCTTATGCGGTTTTGGAGGTGTGAGATGAGTGAGTATGAGTGTTTTGTGTATATATATATAGATGTTGGTGACACTCCGGTTTGGCGTGAAACTCCATTTTGGCGTGAAGGCGAAGTTTGTGCGTGTTGTATTTGTTTCTATTTAATGATGAGGAGTACTTAGAGTGTGTTGCATTTGCATCTATTATTTTATGATTAGTACTTAGAGTAGTTCTGCACGTAAGGATGTCAACGGCTCGAATTTTCAAAAATTTAAATTTGAATTTTTGACTATCAAATTTAAATTTAAATTCAAATTCAAATTTGAATTCGACGAATTTTAAAATTTTATATTCAAATTCAAATTCGACCAAAAATTTAAAACTCGAATCTGAATCCAAACCTGAAAATGTAAATCCGAAATAGTTATTTTTTTTTTCTCTTTACAATATTTCAAAATATATTATATTAAATTTAAAATTTTAAAATATAAATTTAAATATAATATCAAATATTTATAATACATATATATTATATAACGTAAAATCAATTTGGATTCGTATCGGATTTGGATACGGATAGGGTACAATCAAAATTCATATCTAAATACAAATTCGTCGGATTTTTATTTTTTATATTTATTTCCGAATCTATATCCATGTAATATTGAATAAATCCATTCCATTTTGATTCGGATTCGAATAAAATTTCATACATCCGTAATCATTGACATCCTTCTCTGCAAGTAAATGAGATCATTATTTATTTATTTATAAGTAATTTTCCACCATTGTAGTACTAAATATGATATAGCTAGGCTATTTAAACTCTTTGTTGATTTTTCTTATGATAGCCATTACAAATGTACTTTAAAACCAATTGGATTCTAAGCCAATGAAAAATTACAAAATTGGGTTGTTAGAAAATTTAAATAATTTAGATCATATTTAATAATATTTTTTTACGGCTCAAATGCTTATTATCGAAAATAACATTCAAGGGGTCATTTGGTTGGATGTAATTATAATTAATACAGCATGGTTGGAGATCAATACATGTACGCAGTTGATCAAGATATAATAGTTACAATTACATACATCTCGTTAGATTGGATGCAATAAAAAACATTGCAACTATAAATAATATATTTGGTTGCATAAAGTTGAGAAGTATATTTGGTTACATATGTAAAGTGTTATCACTTTACATATGTAATCGCATTATAGAGGTAAACTAATGTTTTATTTTAAATTACTCTTTTCAATTGCTATAGTTAAAATTGTAGCCAAATTAGGCTTAGTTGTAATTACTGTAATTGAACCTCCTCATACAGTTATAACAAGCGTAATTAAATTTAAATACATCAAATCAAATATCAAATTTGACTTAATTTGCATCCAGTTGTAACAGTATTGCAGTTGTATATGCACACAAACAGCCCCAATGATTCATTCTATTTCTAGAAGTGCTTTACAAATTAGCTCTAAGTTTACCAAAATATTTTTGTTTTTCTTTCTCTATTCTTTCTCTCTCTTGTTTTTTTTTCGCTTCTCTTTTTGTGTCCCTCTTTTTAGCCTTTCTTTCGTCTCTTTTTCCACCCACTATATATATACCTCTCCCTCCTCCTCCTCTTCTCGCATCACCCCCACATCGACATTATTGTAATGTACCAAATTTTATCTAAATTGACGAATTGTGATTGTGTACCATTTATTTTTGCAGTTTAAGTACTATTTAGCTTTAATAAAAACAATCGCATGACTAGATTTGGTACTAATTACGTATGCATTTACATGATTAAAATTTGATGCTAAAGAGATCATTGTTTTCCACAATAAAGATTTAATTAAAATAAAATCCAATTGTTGTTTCATAGGATGTGATTGCAAGTGAAAAGAGATTGAATACTAAAATAAAAAATAAGAAAAACTGAGTAAATTTGGTACAAAAAAAAATAATGTATTAAAATATTATGCAAAAATAAAATATAGTGTAAATAAGGTTTTGTATATTTTTAGTCAAAAGCGAATCAAATCATTACAATCAACTCATCAACCAATTCAAATTTATTTATTATTTTACCCCCATCCCTGGATGGGCCACCTCTTCTCGGCATTCGGCAACCACGACGACCTTTTCTTCGTCTTCTCTTTCTTTCTCCTCCTTTCCTCCTCGTTCGTCTTTGCCACCGCTTTCACATCGTCGTCGTCGCCTTCTACGCCCCCTCTCCTCGCAAACACGTACTGCATCAGTTTCTGCAGCTGCTTCTGCTTCAGCTTCAGCTGCTTCTGTTTATTTCGGTCGATCGGATCGGAATCCTCCGGCAACCGCATGGACTGCGTTAAGCGCTCATACCCAGGCAACGACATGTCGTCGTCGCCGTCGTCGTCGTCGTCGTTGCAACCGTTGTTGCGCTTAAAGACGGAAACGCCTCCCACTGCTTCCATCACAAGCAGTTGCTGGAAGCTTCGCGAGCTGCGGCTGGTGATCCTCCGGAGGAAGGAGTCAGTCCTATTTATCCTGCAGCAGCTGCTGCCGTCACTCTCCCCCGCGGCAGCCTCCATCGGAATCTGCACGGGCGCCACGAGCAGGGCACAACGATCGATGCGATGGTCTCGAAGAGAATGGAATGTCAAAGAAAATTATTTTTGAAAAGTAATAAGAAAATGGCGATGAGAGATACCGAGGAAGGTTCAGGTCTTATAATTTTTTTTTTTCCTTTTAATTGTTTTTTTTTTATTTTTTTATTTTTTTTAATATTAATAGATGTTGACTTTTTGATTGCTGAGACTTGACGTTCCGTGGTGGCCAAAAGCCGTGTGGTTTTTGGCTTCATGCGAGTGCATTCCACAGATAAATTATTATAATATTAAATAAAATAATAAATTATTTTAGAGAAAAATCGCATATTTAATTTTTTTTTTTTGCCACAACGAACTGATCAACTAACAATAATAACTTGTTGGGTCCAAACCACAATGTAAAATACTTAAATTCAGTTATTATTATTAGTGTTCATATCTTATATAAATCTAATGACAATTCCATCCACATCCGATGTGGGACAATTGGGAGCATCACATACTCGCTCCATTTAGTCCTGACGTTCTCGTAAGTCCAAACACATGCACAGTCCAAAATCACCAGGCAATGCAAGACTTGTCTCGCTAGTCCTGCCATCTAGACCCAAGCTCTGTCGTGACTCATCATACACTTTCGGTTGGTTATTGCTCAGATACCAAATATAACGTCACAACTTTCCAGGAGGTTATCCATTCTAGAATTATTCTATAACTCAAAATATTATAACTGGGTTAAGAGATTTAGTCATATTATATTATTTATATATAGGACTAATCCAAATTTCGAAAGTGTCACATTCTTTTCCTTTTCCAAATTTCGGGGGTGTCACAGTTGTGCTAAGCACAAGCAATAATAAAACACCAGATTTTAAAAATTATAAGATGATAAGGTGTAAATTATGGAATGACAAAATATTATATTTTAGGCTAAATTTTATTTTTGATTTTCAAATAAGGAGATGTAATATTTTAGTCCTTAAATATTAATTTATTATAATTTTGATTTGAACTTTTTAAATATAGCCGACTTAATTTAGTCTTCAAATATTAATTTTGATAACGTTTATATTAAAATTTTCTCAACAATTCCATCTCTAACATATGTGACTTTTAGTTCTGATACAACTTTTCGAATCATTAGCGCTAATCATTAAACATTCGAAAATCAAATTCATATTCTCTACTTTTAATACCACTTGTCGGATTGTTAGAGCTAATCATTAATTTTAAAGTCTCGAGCTATTAGAAATATATAATTAATTACTTAAAATGTATAGACACAATGACCACATATTTTGATTGTTATTTGGCCTAACTAATCTCACGCCACTTCGAACAAAATTCAATCCAACTTAATTTTATACCATTTCGAACGTGACTCGACTCAATCTGATCTACTCCCTTTAAGTCAGCATTAACTCATGTCTTGTATATCTATAAACTAGGTGCAAAGTTTAGATCCTAATAATCTCTCACAGGTCCAAATTTATTTACTTGTCTTTTTTTTCCATTCTAAAACTAAAATTTTTAAAAAGTTTATTAAATTCTTGAATGACTGGGTAAGACATAAATTTTTGTATAGAGTGTACATGTAATTATTATTTTTTAAAAAATAATTTTACTATTAAAGCATGATTAATATATTGCCTACTATTAAAGAAAGGCCAAATGCATCAAGAAAAATGCTACCTGCTTCACTTCATATAAAGATGCATCTTATAATCTTGCATTCAACGTTGTTATTATTTTTTTTTATCGACTGTATGTAGTGCAAGTGGCAAAGAACTGAGTGGTTGATATCCGAAATCTCAAATTTATTTTAAAATAAACGAAGATTCTAAATTTATTTTAAAATAAACGAAGCGGATAACAGACTATCTTTCTCTCTCAAAAAAAAAAAAAAAGTTTAATTTTTTTTTAGGGTTTTCAGTGAAAAGAATATTGATGAGATAGTGAATTAATTCAAGTCATAAAAAATTTGTAGTGTAAATTTTACAACCCCAATCCAAAAAAATTTACTAATCTTTTTAAATTTTTAGTAATTTTTTTTTGTGAGGTTAATTATTACAAATTACAACCCTAAAATGGTTGTAGAAGTAGCAGCACTGATAAGTTAAATTACACTTTTGGCCCTCAAACTATGAGTGCATTAATATTTTAGTCTTCAAACAATAATTTATATTAAATTTTGGCTAAAACTTTTAAGCTGTTGCAATTAAGTTCCAAACTCCAATTCAATTGACTATATAATGATGTATTGTTGATATAGTAGTGACGGTGGCAATCGAGCTTGCTGTTTGCGAGTTAGTTTGTGTTTGGTTCGAAATGAGCTCGAGTTCAGATTGCTCGTTTAGTTAACTAGCCGAACACGAGCTGATTTGTCACTCTCCGAAATTTTAAAATCACTTTAATTATTTTTTTTATCAGAGTTGAAATCGAATCTCCAAGACGTGACCAGACCGTCACGCGCATAAAAATTTATCCACTCGGACAGAGTCTCCCTTATACGCGCACAGCTAAACAAGTATAAAATATACAATCAGAGTACTAATAAGTAAACAATATGTAACTAGACAGTTGTAAATAAACCAAAATCACCAGTTTTAAAGTATCATGATAAATCCACAACTAAATCATAATCATCAGATAAATAACATGTCTACGTCATGATCGTAAATATATAATAGTAAACTGAAGATAATCATAGTGCAGCCAGCTATCTAGCTAGCGTCATGTGAAGACCTGTGGACACGTAGAGTAGTTTATTACTGGACCATGCTTTGACAACACCTTTTCGGTGTGTTGGAATTCTCAACGTGCAAAACGGACGCGAAAAATAGATTTAATGTGAAAAACTATGTGAAATATACTATTTTTGTATATTTTCGATGAAATATAAAAAAAAAATTATTTTTCCTGTTGTATGGACCGGGTCCACGAGCTCCTAGAGGTTGGCTGGTGCACCGGCGTGCGTGCACCAATGCACCTAGCTGTAGAAACTCAAAATATTTTATTTTAATAAATAGAGTAAAGGTGAATTTTGAACTGGTTTTGAATTTAAAAGACCTTTGTTGACCTATATGGTCAATCGCGAGTGTGCAAGTCGCACTATTCCCTAGACAAAAAGGCTATTTTCCAATCCGGACGTAATCTTGGCGATCCGAGTTGACCGTTGTGATCGTCTCGTCGAACTGAGCGAGATTCATATTCAGCACTTTTCGATCTGACGGTCGGATCTTCCAGAATTTAACGAAGAAACGATCAAATAGCCGCCGCCAATGCAACAGTGTCTGCGCACAGGTCACTTAAGTGAAGTTACTGTAGATGAACAGTAACCCCAAATTTCGGGACCCGACGAATGCGACGCTGACTAATTCACTGTTCGGATTCCGAACGTAGTGATCCAGGTAGTCATTTTGAACGGTTCCGTCGTTCTGGACGCAATGGCACTGACGAAATTTGCATTTGACGAGCCTAAAGTATCGTAAAGCGTGCCGAACTGTATAATTTACAGTATAAGATGGAATTTAAAAATTATAGAGCTAAATCTTAGTGAACCAAAATTGCTACCCGATAGGTTTCGTCGAGCCGGACGTCGTGGCGGTGTCAGATTTTCAGTTTGACAGTCCGATTGTCTCGAAAAGCGTGAAATAAGGCGAAAAACGCGATAAATTGCGCGAGAACCCTATAGTTAGTGCCTCGAAAACCGTGCAACTCATTGGAGAGGGACTTTTGTGTGAAATGAACATGCTGTAAAGGACCCATCTCTTAATATCAGGAGTTGAGGGTGTAAGTCGCAATTGTACACTATACTATATATATAGATGCATTTAGGGTTAGATTTACTCTAAACCCTATACCCTGAAGCCTATGCCCTAGCCGCACCACCCAGCAGCCTCTCCTCCTTCTTCTCTGCGATCCCCAAACCGAACGCCGTCGGCCGCCGCACCATCTCGCCGGAAAAAGCAAGAAAACCCACCTTGCTTTCGAGTGGGTTGGGGGAGGGGTCACCATTGGCCTTGGGATCTCTCCAATCCACAACTGAGAGCATATTCAGCCACCGGGGAGCCAGATCCCAGAGTCCCGGCGCCCAGGACCGCCGCGCGCCACCGGGCCACCCTTCTTGTTCTTCCCCGGGTCCGGCAAGGGCAGCCCGTTGCTTATGGATTTTTTTTAGCAACTTGAAGCCTTGCAGTCAGTAACTGACATCCCAAGGGTGTTCCTGGTGTAGCGCCGCGGCCTCTGAACCTGTGGTTGCCGTCGGGGGAAACTAGGATCGCCGGAACCCTAATCTTGGCCGGGATTCATGCGCATGGCCTCCGGAGCTCCGGCCTTGGATCCAACTTGATCCGAAATCTCTGATGGTTCCCAGAAGGTCCCCCAAAAATTTTGGGAGACTTTGGTGCACTGTGGAGTACGGGGGAGCCAACCCTAGTTTTGTGAGTTCTTGAACTTAGCCGCCCACCGCTGCCGTCGCTTCCTCCGGCGCCGGCCAGCCATGGTTAGTGTCCTAGCACCTTAAGATTGCCTCTAGACCTTTTGCATGCAAGCCATGCAGAGTTTTTGTAAAGTTGCCATTAATGGGTTTGAAAAGCTTTGTTTTCTTCCTCCTCGGGTTGGGGGCGAACAGGAGCTTCCAAGCTTACGCCGCTGAGGTCCCTTGCACATCTGGAGGTCCAAGAAAGGTGGTGCTCACTTTTGTTTGAAGCTTGACCGAGGGACAAGAGGGCTCGGCCAACTTGAGCTCCATCAATTGAAGGTCGGGATCATCTTGCTCCAACAATTAAACCTGCTGTGCTGCGACCTCCCACAGGTGAGCCCCCAAGCCTTTGTGATGTCCTTTAATTGATGCTCACTGTTGTTGCTGCCCAGAACTTTAAAAACTATTGATGCCCAATG
This sequence comes from Tillandsia fasciculata, assembly GCA_029168755.2. NCBI lineage: Eukaryota > Viridiplantae > Streptophyta > Magnoliopsida > Poales > Bromeliaceae > Tillandsia > Tillandsia fasciculata. The sequence goes on along the minus strand of CM054947.1, from coordinate 15,231,780 downwards.
TCGAGCTCTTGTCTTGATGGTGTTGATCCAACACTTAGGTTTGGTGCATTAGCTGAGGTTCAGAGATGAGGTTCTATGTTATTTAGTACCCCTGAGCATGATGCTCACACTAGTAATGGAAAAGAACCATTAATTATAATTGTTTAGCAACTTTGAGCCTTAATACACAATAATTATGGGCCAACCTTGTCGTTGGGATTTGTGCTGGTCTAAGCCAGTGAGCATGAGCTACGTCTCGTCGTAACGGACGCGCTGAAACTTACAGCTCTGATTTTAGTTGCCCGGATTTAAAGAACGGACCAAAACGGCCTTAAAGGAGTTGATTTTATGCAATTCTAAAAGATTTTATGGACCCGATTGTGTTTTCGGGCGTCGTGTCAACTCCAAACAGCGAGCACGGCTTTAGTTAGGTTGAGAACTATCTACTGGTACTTTCAGTTCATGTTAGAACCCTTCGAATATTTTTAACGAGTCGAAATGTGTAGTTTTGAGAATAATTATGTGATTTTAGAAAACCCTGGGGACTTAGATGCAAATGTAACTTTGTGGGCTGTCTCGGGCAGCGTTTACATGATCTCTAAACTTTTCGTTGGAGGTCCGTTAGTCTTAGTTGAGCGGGAATCGGGTAACGAACCGTAAATCGGCGAAATCGTCGGTTTAACGGCTTTCGGCGCATGTTCACATACTTTGATGAAATAAAAGGATAAATGGACTTTATTATCTGCCTCTGGTCATTCCCGACATTGTCCTGGCAGCTCCAGTGACTCTAGTGTTCTGTCGGTGGCTTCCGGAGCCAAATTGGCCCTGCCGGAAGTGATAAAGTGGTAACGTGATTGTAGTCCGAGCGAGCATCGATCTTAGTGGTTTAACTAGTGAGTCATTCCTGATTAGCACTTTATGATTCAGGTCCTTGCAGTCTGATTCCGGCCCACGAGCCTTCTGTTGGAGTCGTTGGATCGGCCTACATACAGGTGGGTTACCTTCGGTCTGGGCCTTAGCTTTTCGGCCTCTGTTTGCTTTAGTCCAGTCGGACACCTGTTCTTGATTAGCCCTGCTGATTTTATCTATATGTCATATGACCTATGCATGATGATTATGCCTATATGTTCCTGTTCATAGATGATAGATGTTATTAGACATATTATGTACATTTGCTCGTCAGCTTTTATATCTCGGTATATAGACATTATGATCTGATGACACCTGTTGATTGCCTTCATATTGGATGATTTGTATACTGCATTATATCCAGAAATAATTGCTTCATTCTCCAGTTACGCATGATAGACCCCGATTGATATATGATTGATATATAGACATCTGCATCCCTGTGGGGATTTCCGGCATGTTGCCGATTACCCGGTCTGTGGACCGTGAGATTTAGCATTTTGCATTGTGATGATTGTACACCTGCTGTTCGTTCGCGTACGCTGTGGGACTGATCACCCACATTGCGTTCTTTACCGGTAAAGGGTCTTAGCTGACCCGTGAGCTTATCCCCTCTTGCTGTATCACTGGGTACGGGGAGCCCATCTGCTGTACCGATACGAGGAACCTCTCGGCTGTACCTTTAGGTACGAGGATCCTCTCGGCTGTATCAATGGTACGGGGTTGCTGTTCAGCTTTGCTAGGTGGTATCCAGGATGATTGTGGTTGGCTTGATATAGATATCTTCGCCTGAGGTCCCCGTGACCAAAAGTGGCATCGGTTAGTACTTACTATTCTTTGGTTGATGCATAGCTGATATCTCGATATTCTAGCATGTTTTGCCGTTTATTCATATACCCATATCTGCACAGTTAGATTATGATTTTCAGCGTCTATTATCTACAGCTCCTTATGCTTGATTATCTGTCTATTCAGTTTTATCTGTAGAATTCCTGATTTACAGTAGACGTTATTTGGTTTCCAGCTTTACCTATGAAATTATCTACTATCCGCAGATTATTGTATCCAGTAGGTACGATTAGCTATCTCTCGGCTCGTCGTGCCCACTGGGATACATGTACAGTGTATCTCACACCCCCTGGGTGACCATTTTTCAGGTTGCTTGGGTGATGGGATATCGGGACACGTTGGTGAGGCGATTGCGATAGTATCGATCCATATGTAGTCAGTATATTTCATTTTCCGCAGTTCAGTTTACTTATTATAGATTGACTAGTTTTGCATGCGTAGTTTAAACTACTCTGATATGGACTGATTATGATTAGCCGTGCATGTATAGGAAAGGCTCTGTCCAGTTGGGCAGGGAATTTACTATACATGAGGCGGTCTGTTATGCACGTTTTGCAAACTCTGATTTATAAAAAAAAAAAAAAATTTAGCCTGCTTTACAAAACTCGGGGCGTGACACTAGCGGGCCGGGCCTGCAACCTGGTGCACCCGAAACCCAATAAGGGTGGGTTTTTTGGATAAGTATGAGATATATTGATCTTGGGAAGCATTTTGGCACAGGTTAAGGACTATTTAAGGCACCCTAATAATTAGAATAAAGTTCTTTTGTTGTCTTCTTCATCTCCATCGGTTGGGAGTGGGTTTTGAAGGTTTCATCTTCTTCCTTCTCCATCCTAATTCACCATTGTTCAAGCTTGGAACTCTCTATTTGAGCTGGTCACCTCATCACATTTTCTTCTAAAGGACCCCCAGGGCTGTAGGAGTGGAGTTTTAAAGTAATTTTTGTGAAAAAATTTTCAGGACTTCGAGCTCTACATCTTTTCTATTTAAAGGGAAATCCAGTTTGGGCTTTAAATAAGGTAAATTTAGTAATCTTTGAGTCTCTTTTTCTCAGCCTGAGTTTTTGCGCAGTGTTCAGTGTTCTGCTTATCCTGGGCTATACAGAAGGAGTTATGAGCTGATTTTTGATAAAAAATTTTTAGGATTCGAAGGCCTTCAACTTTGATACATTGAAGAACATCCAATTTGGACCCAAGTCAGGTAATTTAAGCAATCTTTGGAACATTGGTGCATAGTTTGATATTTCGAATAGAACTTAGTGTTTTAGCTCTCTTGGACTGTAGGAAAGAAATTTCGAGATGATTTTTATGGGAGAATATTCAGGACTTGAAGCTCTCCAACTTTGATATTTAGAGAGAAGCTAATTCCTCCTATTAATTAGGTGAATTAATCCATCTTTAAGCCCCTGTTTACAAATTTAATTTGGACAGCTTGTAGTAACTTTGGGATTTCTCTCCCTTTCCTTTATGAAATGGTGAATTGCAAAGTTGAGTGATTTTCTAGACTTCAAGATGAACATTTTGACACCTTAAATTCGAAAATTGGATGAGAATTGATATACCATCTTTAGTATTCTTTTCAAACCTTGTTTGCTGAAAAATTTGCATGTATGTTGGAATACCTTTTGTTGTTGATTGAGAGCTAGATCCTATTTTATGGTTAAGAATGGCATTATGGTTAATTCAATAGTTGAATGCACTTTTAGAAATATGATGAATAGTTCCTCTTCTCATTTCAACTTGTAATTATACTCAAAACAAGGATGTTTAGCAAGATAGATTTCAGCTTGGAATTCTATTGATAAAATGTTGACAGTATTGATACCCTTTATTGAGATTTGAATAAATGGATGTAATTTTAACTTTTTGTGAACCTCTTGATGCTTTTAAGTTAAATAGAAACTTAAGAACAATTTTTGGGCTGAGGTATTAAAGCCTATTGAGATATGAATAGCAGATTGTGAGTTCTTTCGCCACTTGTTTGAATTTCAAAAATTTCACACACCCAGTGATATTTTGTTACAACTTTGGATCCGGCAAGGACTTTGAGGCGATTTCAGGTTCGTGGGAAAGAGCGCGGCCATAGGATTGCGGTTGCCAAGTTTCAGACCGATTGAATTACGGAGTATTGAACTAGCAGGTGGGTTATTGAGCACATCGAAACTTCGGCTTAAATGTTGATTCAACCAAGAAGTTAGCAATTGTGGGTGTCATGCTTATTCTATATATATTTGATCAAAACAGATTACAAGTGAGATTCATGTTGAGAACTTTATCTTCTATTGCAAGAACCATTCCTTATTTATTGGACATTTAGCTAAGTCACATTTCTTTTATATGATATTCTATCATGTTGGACAAGAACTTAGGAGAAAGCCTTTTATATTTTTCTCGTTTATTTATGTTGCTCGGTTAGAGAGCACGGATTGGGACAATATAGTTGCATTATCGAGTCGGTGGGATAGCACCAGATTGATGACTCGGGAGTCGTCGGCAATTACGGACTTTCGGTGATTGGCTGAATAGTGTGTGATGTATCAGTTGGGACAAAGTTTACTTAGGTGATTTGAGTTTTTCACCAAAGTCAAAGAGATGACTTTTGCCTGCCAAACATTCTATTGAGATTCTTTTACTCGAGTTGGGTCGTGCCCCTTGAGGGCCACTCCGGAGTAGAAGAGGCCGGGTTAGAGTACCGGTTGGTTATTTGGACTGGGTTGGTGTATTGGTAGAGAGTTATTATGACATTGAGAGCAGATAGAGCCGGATTGTTGGATCGGACGGTTAGTTGAGTTATGCATTTATTAGTATTTCGGTGATGCATACACACATTTATATATATTGGACATCATATCTAGAGAATTGGGTATAGTAGTATAGCTTTTATTTCAGCTCTCATTTTTATACTTTATCATCTCCTGCTTTGCCCTTGTTGGTAGACTTAGTGGGTAGGTCGGAGGTTCGATGATTTACCTACTGAGAACTATGGTTAATAGTTCTCACACCCATTGATGCTCTCCAGAGACTCCTTCAGCAGCCGTGCGCGGGTGGATCGTGGCAAGGGCGTCGCTGATAGCTAGAGCTTCTCCCAGACTACTACTAGAGGTGGACCACTTGTACTTTTATTTTCTAGTTGCTTTAGACTTCAGACTACTGTGTATATTTGGTCTGGCTTGAGCCGGCTTTATATATTTATTCAGTTTGAGAGTTGTATATTTAGAGTTGTATGTGGTGGTAGTGGATCGTATTATATTATGGAGTTGTATTTTGATTGTAGTAGCAGACTTGTTGTAGTTGGACTTGTATTTTGGTGAGATGTTGATGTTGGAGTTGTGTTAGAGGAGTACTTGTGATTTATTTTGGAGTTGGTTTATTTTAGAGCTGTTATTGTGTTACCTTGGGGTTTTGTTGGAGTTTTCTTATTGAATTGTTTTTGGTTGTAAGTTGTTATGTCTCTATACAGTTGTCTGTGATTCATTTCTCGCTCTATACCACTTGTTGTGGCTATACTCGTTCTTGTATACATCAACTTGTTGCTTGAATTGTTGTATCGCTTTATATACATGGGAAATACTGCATATACGGCGGATCTGTTGCTGAACTCGGGTTCTGGTTTACACCCGGGGCGTGACAGATTAAGTTGGTATCAGACCTAGGTTATAGGTCATTTGGAACTTAGGAAACCCTAGGCTATTGGCTGATCCTAGGATGATAGCACGTGAGAGTTGTGATTTTGCGAAAGTCAGTGATTTGGTTTATTAACTCTCTGGTGGAGTAGAGAGAGGAATTTGACATACCTTTTTTCTACTGGGCAATTATGTTGGCTGCAGACGACATAAGGCAATAGAAGTGGGGCGATGTCTTAGATTTTCACTAGATTGGGTCGAGTGATGGTTTGATTTTCGAACTCGGTGTTAGCTGTGTTTTGGCGGAATAACTCCTAAGAGATGTGTGCCTACGCGTTCCACTCCAGTACCCTATGGGGTTTGAGCAAGAGGGATATGCTGAGATGGATGAGTGGAGAGTTCAGATGACTCGTCGGGAAAAAAGGAAATGTTGATAGGAGATGTTTTTGGCGTGACTATTAGCGCAATTGGTGAGCCAGCACAACGAGTTTTGGAGCCCTCGGCAGTATCTTCGAGTAGTGTCAGGGCATAGGGTTCAACCCGATTTTCGACCTCAGTTGAGTAGGGGCAGATTTTGAGCTGTGGGCTCAATTTTGGTATTTTGGATTTTTCCCAAATCTCGGGTCGAGATAGGACAGCCACGGAAAAATATTTCTGGATGGTTATTCCGGATGACTGGATTGTTCATATGTTGTGATCGGTGATGAGTGATATGGATATTTAGTGATTGAGAGTGGGATATGGCGAGGGATAGAATTCTTGGACCGAATTTATGAGATACTTGGAGATATGTATTGGTGAGACTTCGAACCCCAGGATGTTTTTGGACACACTTATGTTTTTTCTCTAGATGAATGTTTTCCTCGAAAACTTCGAGTGGTTGTGCCTGGAACCTGTTCTTGTTTGATTGGGGTTATAGGTATCAGCCTTTCAGGGTTTAAAAAGGAAAGCTTATCTTAACTGGTTTCTTGATTGAAAAATAAATAAGAAAATGGGTTCGATGGGCTGCACCTATATTCGCGCTTGTAGGGCGGATTATAGTTTATGATATTTTGTGAATTGAAACTATGACTAGCACCCCTACCATATGTTGCATAGTATAGATTTGTGTGAGGAGATCACCTAGACCACTGTAATCTTATTCACTGGGCTGTGATTACTACAGATGGTGGTCTAATGGAATTCTAATGACAACAGTGGGATGTGTCTTCGGTAGGAGGAAATCAATATTCATTCCATCCTTATGACCAATAGAGAGGAGGTGACTACAGTTGTGAACAGATGGGACACCTGGAAATTTTGTGCCCCTCATGATTTTTACAGCATCAATTCATTCATCAGTAGATCATTTGCATTACTGCATGGGCTAGAGATAGGGCCATTAGCATGTACACGTGAGGTACAAGTCCCTGATCATGTGTTGAGTGTAGAGGAGAATTGTAGGTCTTGCCCAGTGCAGTTAGGACCCTGGATTATGCCTGTAGATTTTTGGTCCTACGTCAGCTCCAGAATTTTGATGTGGTATTAGATATGGATTGGTTGTCTTGATATTATGCCACTATCGATTGTAGAGAGAGGACTGTGACCCTTCGAGAGCCGGTGTCACGCCCCGGGGTCAGAACTGTACCCCGGGCTCGCCAACAGATCCGCCGCCCCTACGGGAAGCCCCGTAGAGACGTAGCGTCTAACCTGCAAATAAACAACTACACTAGCAGATATCAGAGCTGAAATAGAAAACTAACTATAAACAAGAAGTAAATAGTCTCTCGAGAATATAATACATAGCATCCTCACCAGAAATACAGGAGTCTCTCAAAAGAAAGCAGAAGAGTACAACTCAATACCTCTCTACATAATCTCTCAAACAAGACACAACAAAAAATATAAGGGTACCTCTATCACACACTGAAGCTGAAGGGGGAAGGGATCTATCTCGCGACTCCCTTACCTCGGTCTGTAGGAGCTAGATCAGCAATTGGTGCAGCAGGAACTGGAGCTGAAGTCCCTGGGGAAAAGACACCACAACGGATGTGAAAACTACCTCCCACAGTAGTTCTCAGTGGGTGCCGCCAACAAGCCCGACGGTCTGCCCACTAAGTCTACGAGAGGCATAAAGTAACAAAAGGAATGCTGTAGAGAAAAGCTGGAAAGTAAAACATCTACTGCTACTATGCCTCTATCTAAATGCTCAAAGAAATAGGACAGAAGATCAATATGCCACCACTGAGACCCATCTCAAATCACCCAATCCAAACTGACTGCCACAACGGGTCCAGTCAAACCTGCGCCTACCTACTGCTGTAGGTATGCCCGTAGCTGCCAAAACTGGCTCAGCCAGAGGGACGGTGTCCGTGACTGCCAAAACTGGCTCAGCCAGAGGGACACCAGCATCGACAAGCCGCGATAGAAGTATCAAGCCCAACTCCGGAGTGGCACTCGTGGGGAGCGACCCCACCGAGCAAAGTATCAGCGCATCTCTGTCGAGCTCAAATGTGGCTCCTGCAGGCTATGATCCAATCACTGTCTCAAACACTAGCTAAGAATCCACACTGTCACAATGACAATCTCCCAAGATCCCAGATCCATCATCACTATCACTATCACAATGCAAACTGGTCTACAGACTGCTACAGACTCCACTCGGTCCCCAGACGCGAATGTAAATGCATCCACAGCTAATAACCTCCCAGCCCACGACTCGGGGAAAAAATCACTATGTCTAGAGTGACAAGAGTACAACCACTGTAGGAGAGCTAAAGTGATGAATACATCTAATACATGTTCAGGTTTACTGTAGTTTAATTGTGCATGATAATTAATTATATAACAAGTATGCTAAGTTAAGTTTCCATGTTGCAAAATTTATAAAAAAGTCATCAGATCTAGCAACTAACAGCTGTGGTTACAACATACAGTTTTCACAGGATATTGGAGTCATTTACTAGCATGCATGCAACTACAATCATAAAATTAGAGTACAGTCCGTAGATTTTGAAAGCGAGAACACCCACCTGAACACGCTAACTGTCCGGGACGGTACAGATAAAAAGTCCAGATAAAGCCAAATCTCTGAACCCGCTAAGCTAAAAACACAGTAGCGGTGCCCACAAGGCCCTGGGTACAACAACAGTCCACAATTACACAAAAATTCCACACAATTTCAATGATCAAAAATCTGCAAGAACAGTCCCCATTCCCACAAAAATTTCACCTGAAAATAATCCTCAATAAATTTCGATAAAAATATCACGACGATCCTCGCGAAGTGTAGATGTCGATAGGCTCTTGAATCGTCGAAATCCGATACCCGGAAGGGGAGATAAAAATCCGCGAAGTAGCAGCTGTCTAGAAACTCAAACAGTGACAAAGGGTGGTTAAAATGTACCCCAAACCCCTGTATAAGCTCATTTCCAGGAAAAATGTCCAACACAGAAAACGTAGATATACCTCTTGTAAAACTGATGTCGAAGAAATCGTCCAAAAATAGCGTCGGGGTAGCTCTGTAGGTCTCCCAGACGAAAATGCGACGGAAGTGGGCCTCCAACAGTAGAACGTCGCTCCGCACTACGAGGTAGAAAACACAGTCGTTGCGGCCTCCAGAAAATCTGAGATTTCACCAAGAGATGGGCAAGAGGGAGAGGAAGATTTCATATGAAGTAAGCAGAGGCTAAAACCCACGGGAAAAGGCCCAAAACTTCGGCCCCAAAAGGCCTATTTATAGGCTCTAAAGGAAACAGCCCAAAAACCCAAGGCCCATAAGTTTCGGACCCAACAATCGGGCGCCCGAAAAGTTTCGGGCGCCTACAGTGTTGGGCCCAGGCCCAACACTGTTCACGCCCGAAACTCCATCGAGCCGCCACGTGTCCGCCGAACAGCAAACACCGGTGCAGGGCCACTCAAAAGCCGCCACGTGTCCCGCCGAACAGGGAACACCGGTGCGGACCACTGAGAACCCGCCACGTGTCCGCACCCGCGTACAGTATGGCGGTGGCGCTCGCCAACGAGCGGGCGCCACGTGTCCCCGGTTGACCCGCCGACCGCGGGACGTGGGTTGCACGTGCGCACGCTTCCCGAGTCACCTACCGCGCGCCCCGTGCACCGCGCGTGCTGCACCCGCCAATCAGGGAGTGACACGTGTCCCATGCACCTGGTCCACGCATCCCATTTGAAATTTCGTGGACCGCGCCGCGTGCACCGACCAACCGGAGGCTGCCACGTGTCCCTTGCCTGGTCCATGCACCGCCGCGCACTTCCAGTAGACCGCGCGCCCTGGGCCCGCCAATCAGGCGGTGCCACGTGTCCCTGCGCCGGGTCTGTGCACCCCGCCGCGCTGCTCTGTGGACCGCACGCCGTAAACCGGCCAATGACAGGCCGCCAAGTGGCATCCCGGCGGTCTACGGCCCCTCACATGCACCAAAAACCACTAAAAACTTCCGGGTGTCCGTTTTTGGGCATCCGGACTCCAAATCAAACAAACAAAGAGTCCTTTTCAAGCGTTTTTCCGTGCTGAATCCAATTCCGACCTCCGTTTGGCCTGATTCTTTTCAGAAACTTCGGCAAACCCAGCCGAAGGCCAACCCAGCCAAAAGAAACACTCAGGGTCCATCAGTAGCATCCAATTGATGCACCGTGGGCCAGATACACCAATACTAGGTGTTCAACAGTGGATTCATCGGAAGAACGCTGCATGGGAACTAGGGCCACTACAGTCGGGTCAGGAGGAGTATGTTTATAGAGGATGCCACAATACACTGTTCGCAGCGACCATATCTTTAGCCAGAACTCGATAGATGATACGCAGGGGATGCATCGCATTTTTAGCGACTGTGATTAAGGTGCCTATGGCGGCGCCGGGACTCGTGGGCATTCCTATTATCTGCGAGTACCCGGATGTATTCCCTGCTGAGTTATCATCAATGCCGCCGGATAGGGAGATAGAGTTTGTTATTGATGTAGTTTCTGAAACTGCACCAATTTCTAAGGCACCTTATAGGATGGCTCCTGTCGAGCTAAGAGAATTGAAAGCGCAGTTGCAAGACTTGATGGACAAAGATTTTATTAGACCCAGTGTTTCACCGTGGGGAGCATCAGTTCTGTTTGTGAAGAAGAATGATGGTTCACTTAGACTTTGTGTGGATTATAGAGAGTTGAATAAAGTGACCATCAAGAACAGATATCCATTGCCCCGAATCGATGACTTATTTGACCACTTATAGGAATTGTAGTGTTCTCAAAGATAGATCTTCAGACAGGTTACCACTAACTGCGAGTGAGAGCCAGGACACATTGAAGGCTGCCTTTAGGACACGGTACGGGCATTATGAGTTTACAGTGATGCATTTTGGACTAACTAATACCCCTGCCGCCTTTATAGATCTGATGAACAGAATATTCCAGCCTTATTTGGACCGATTTGTGGTTGTATTTATTGATGATATCCTGATATACTCTCGAAGCGATTTGGAGCACGAGGAGCACTTACAGATAGTGCTGCAACTTCTCTAAGAAAAGAAGTTGTATGCCAAGTTAAGGAAGTGCGAATTTTGGCTCTGGGAGGTTGCATTTCTAGGCCGCGTGATTTCAGCCGCAGGAGTGGCAGTGGACCCAACGAAAATTGATGCAGTTCAGGATTGGCCTAGACCAATGACGGTTACAGAGGTTTGTAGCTTCTAGGGTTTAGCGGCTACTACCGTCACTTTGTGGAGGGCTTTGCGAAGCTTTCTACTCCTCTCACCAGATTGATTAGAAAGGGGATCAAATTTGTTTGGAATGAGCGATGCCAACAAAGCTTTGAGGAGCTGAAATAGAGGTTAATATCAGCACCGATCCTTGCATTACCCGTGATGGGAGAGGGATTTGTCATTTACAGTGATGCCTCCCACAACGGACTAGGTTGTGTCTTGATGCAATATGATAGGGTAATTGCTTATGCTTCGCGTTAGTTGAAGGATTATGAGAAGAATTACACTACGCATGATTTGGAGCTGGCCGCTGTTGTTTTTGCATTGAAGCTATGGCGCCACTATCTTTATGGAGAGCATTGTGAAGTATTTACTAATCACAAACGCTTGAAGTATTTGTTCACTCAAAAGGAGCTCAATCTGAGGCAATGCCCGTGGCTGGAATTATTGAAGGATTATGATCTGAGTATACAATATCATCCTGGTAAAGCTAATGTGGTCACGGACGCTTTGAGTAGACGGGCAGGGCATTCCTTAAGCATTATGATCACCCAGCAGAGGCCAAGTAGTTGAGGCGTCTGGATGTTGAGGTTGTATTCCGTGGAGTTCCTGCAAGACTTATGTCCTTATTTTTGCAGCCCGCTTTGTTGGATAGGATCAGAGAGAAACAGAGTGAGGACCCCAACCTTGAGAGGATTCGAGATCAGATTCAGTAGCGTCATACTGGGGAATTGCTATTGATGCATCGGGAGTACTCATGTCAGACTTGTGATTTTTTTACTATTGAATTTGTATTGAGATTCGTACTATTGTACCGTATCTTTCTCTCTCTTTAGTTGGCTTTACAAAAATACAAATTCCAATACAAATCCAATGGTAAAAAATTTACAAGTATGGATGGGCTTATGCTTTTAAAAGCATATAAGCTCTACTATATATATATATATATATATATATATATATATATATATATATATATATATATATATATAATTGAGCTCCTATACTTTTAAAAGTAACAAATCATTGATACTTGTAAGTTTTTAATCTTCGGATGAAAAGATGTGTGGTTAGGATAATGTGGGCCTCTTGGATTAAGTGAATGGTTGGTGAAATAGAATGATCTAATGGATGAAATTGGTCAAAGGGGTAGATCTAACGGTAGAAAATTTACAAGCATCAATTGCTTGGTACTGTACAAGCGTAGTAGCCAGACTCATATATATAGTCCGGCTACTACGTTTGTAAAAGCACCAAGCATTTGGTGCCTATAAATTTTTAACTGTTAGATCTAACTCTTTGACTAATTCTAGCAATTAGATTATACTATTTCACCAACCAACCATTAAACCCAAGAGACCCACTATCATCCTAACTATATATCCTTTCATCCCAAAATTAGGGATGTATTTTCTATTCAATATATTTATGTGGAACTGTATAAACTTATTTTTAAGGTTGTTTAGAAAAAATGGTTAATTTTATATAATTTTCTTTAAATATATCTACAAATATATTCCTACAAATTTAACTTTTTATATTTAATTTTCAAAAGTTCTAAATTATTTAGATATATATCTCTTGTTTTGTTAGCTTTCCTTTATTATTTAGTTTTTAATAAAATATAAGTAAATTGTTAATTTTGTCTTTGCAAAATGCCCTTATAGTATAATATTTAAAAAATAAAAAAAATAAATTTATCTTATTTACTCACTAAAATTAATTTATATAGAATATTGACGATAAAAATATATAAATAATTTAATTTTTTTAAAAAATTAAATATAAAAAATTAAATTTTGTATTTATTCGATATATCTATATGTAGCGGTATAAAATAAACCCTAAAAAAAATTATTTTTGAAGTTTACAAAGACGAAATCTCAAACTTCGCCTCTTCTCCTTCTTCTTATTTAGCTGGTCGGAGATGGAGATGGAGATGGAGATGAGATGAGATGAGATGAGCTGAGAGGCGATGATCACACGGTCGAAGCTTGCGGATCAGCTGAGGGAGCATCAGATCCGATCCCATCGCGCCACGTGGCTCGTCCTCAGCACCTTCTCCCCCAAACCCTACATCGCCACCAGGTTCCTCTCCTCCTCCCCCTCAATTTTTCGTTTTTGGGGCTAATTAGGGCTAGTTAATCCGCTTTTTTATGCTTAGATTTTGGTTCATCACCAAGGCAAGATCTCTGGTGGATTGGATTACTTTTTTTTATTGGATTTTGTTTTTAATGGCGTTGATTTTGATGCATAGTACCTGTTTGATGAAATTACCACGAAGGTTTCGATTGATGGATTAAGGCTAATTAATCCTCTATTGTATGCTTAGATTTTGGATCATCATCATGGCAAAATCTAAGGTGGAAAATCTTAGGTGGATTACTGATTTTGATTGGGTTTCGTTGAGGAATTTATATTGGATTAGGGCTAATGAGTGTAATTTTGTATGCTTTGATTTTGTATCATCACCATGACAAATTCTCAGGTGGATTACTAGTTTTGTTTGGGTTTTGTTTTTAGTTGGGTTGATTTTGATGCATGATGAGGGTTTCGTTGAGGAATTTATATTGGATTAGGGCTAATGAGTGTAATTTTGTATACTTTGATTTTGTATCGTCACCATGGCAAATTCTCAGGTGGATAACTAGTTTTGTTTGGGTTTTGTTTTTAGTTGTGTTGATTTTGATGCATGATGAGGGTTTCGTTGAGGAATTTATATTGGATTAGGGCTAATGAGTGTAATTTTGTATGCTTAGATTTTGTAACATCACAATGGCAAAATCTTAGGTGGCTTACTTTTTTCAATTGGATTTTGTTTTTTGTGGTGTTGTTGTCGATGCATGATGCCTGTTTGATGAAATTGTCATGAAGGTTTCTGTCGAGGAATTGATGTTTGGATAAAAAGCTTTGTGGAATTTTGTTTTAGTGGTGCTGTTGTCGATGTATGATGCCTGTTTGATGAAATTGCCGTGATGGTTTCAATCGAGGAATTGATGTTTGGTTAAAAAGCTTTGTAGTTTATATTTTACAGTAAGTAGTATGGCTTATCTTGTTATTTAAGACTTTGTTTAGGATTACTGGGAGATGTGTTTCATACGGTGAGAAAGTGCGAAGGAAAGATATAATGTTCTATAGATCACAATCATTCAGTTATGACTAGTGTTTTCTATAGCGGCCGCTATGGCGGCCATAGCGGCCGCTATAGTGGATTTTATGTGCTATCACTACCTCATAATCTTTAAAGTGGAATTTAGCAGATCGGGTTCATCACGGCCGCTTTAGCAGCATAGGGCCCGCTAAAGTGGCGGCTACAAAGTCGTCGGAAAGCGGGTGCTATGAGGCCAAAACTTAAAAAAGTGCAAACGGGTTAAAACATATAATTGGGCGGGTTCTCAATGAAATAAAAAGATCAAACCCTGTTTCTAAGGCTTGCAATACTAAAAAACAAAAGAATGATTAGTTGTATTTCTTTAAAATGTTATCTTTTTTTCAAAATTATATGTATTTTTTATAAGGAATATAAATATATTAAGTTTGTTTTCATGAAACCCGCTATTGGTTCATAGCGCCTGCTATCCGCTATTTACAACCTTGGTTATGACATAATTTATGCTGTCCCACTAAAAAATGGAGAAGCATATTTCTATATGCTTTTGCTCCAACTTTTTTTCTCCTAATAGTGTTAGATAGCCCTCATTGCCAAATGAGCCCCAAGTACGATAGGATAGTTGCTTGGAGTAATTTCAATATTGAAGTCTTGATTGCTTAGGATGAACTTCAAATTTTAGTTTTGATCGAGGTTTTGATTTACACCAATGGGTCTGTCTTATGTTTGTGCTGGGGTTTAATCTAATTTGAACCAAAACCTGAATCCCGAATGAAATTTTGGTGGGTTTCATGTGGAGTTTTGAGTTTTGATAAAACCTAGAAGGACAATTCAAACATTTAAGTAGATCAAAATTTGAGTTTACTTAATCCTCCAACTTACGCTATGGCTCAATTAGAGGCCACAACTGAACCAATCTGGGAAAGAAGATGACCAACGATAGGGCATTCTTACCTCCCAAAAAAGAACCCTCCCACAGTTCATAATCCCCTTTCCTGTAATTTACTGTTTTAGCCATTTTGGTAGGTTTGCATGTGCAAAGATTTAATAACTGTTTTGACGTTGTGAAAACTTTCGTGTTAAAGATACTTCACTTCTTCCTCTACAATGCACTTTTTGGCTATTTTGGGTTCCTTCTGTTTCTTCGCCTTTCTCTTACTTAGAGGTCCTTCCTTTTATGTAGCTTTTTGTGATCACCATCGCCTCCTGCAACTGCAAATCAAATGGCTAAAATGAGCCTCAAACTCAATTCTCAATATAAAATGTTAATTCAAAATTTTCTTTTATAGCTGTAGAATAGACGGGGGTCATTAGTAGCAGTTTTTGCTCTGTGTTCATATTACACCTGAAACATTGTAAATAACTAAATAACTATGCTATCGTATATATGCACAATTCAGATTTGAATCAATGAGCAGTGAAAATAAGAAAAGGGCGGACATTGGTCGGTGCAAAAGTCGCAATATACAGAAAACTGTTGCATATAGATAAAGGTCTAAATTACAGAAAATCTCCTTGTAAATATCCTCTTTTTCACTTTCTCTCCTGATTTTCAAAAATCTATATTTTATTCTCTTAAAAATTCAAGTTGATGCATTTAGCCCCCGTCCGTCAAGGTTCCATCACTATTCTCTCTATTTCTTATAATTTATATCGAAAATATCCTTAAAATGACAAAAATATATTAAAAATTGTTTTCTTATAGAACAAGTATGGGTAATTTGTTCATTTCATCCTCTTCGTTAACGTCGTAACCCCTTGAAAATATTTTCTAAAATTTTAAGAGGGTAAAATGTAGGTTTTTGAAAATCAGTGAGAAAAAGTGAAAAAACGAGTTTTTACAGTTTTCTATATTTTAGCCGAGTCTTGAAAGTCATGGAACAAAGGATTGGGATAACTTGGTCTGGAATTAACTTCTAGTCATAGACTCCTAATAACTTTTACATAAATAGATAAAAGGAGCAAAAACTGTCAATTAATAGATCTTCCCCGAAGAATTGAGTTATATTTCTTTAAAAATACTGTTATTTTGTTCGTGTGTAATTTTCCTCACTTTTACGCGCAACGCTATAATAATGGACATTGAAAATTTTCATTGTATTTTTTGCAGGAGGGATGCTATTGTGGCTCTTTCATACGCCTTGATATTTTGTCTTCTCAAAATCTCTTGCTGTGTAAGCCTTTATTTCAAAATTTTCAGGCTTTCTGCTGTCTTTATAGTTCTTGGAATTTTACTACCCATATGCCTTAAAATTTCTAGGTACAGAAAGTTAGCGAGGAAAAGGGATAAAAGATTATTGTTACCTTTGTCTGTGTAGATATATATATATATATATATATATATATATATATATATATATATATATATATATATATATATATATAAGAGATTTGAAACTCTCTTTGATTTTGAGTTACTACTGGTATATAGAAGTTGCTTAATTCTCTTCGGTTTAAGTATCGATATTGCTCGCCAAAAACTTGAACCTTACTTTTATTATGAATCTCGTCCTTTATTGAATCAACATGGTTCTCTTCGGTTTAAGTATCGATATTGCTCGCCAAAAACTTGAATCTTACTTTTATTATGAATCTCGTCCTTTATTGAATCAACATGGTATTCCTTTCCAATCCAACTTCTGATCGAAGATTTTACCTTTGAGACTCAAAAGCTCATTTCATCTTCTAAATGCATACCTGCTTTTAACAATCTGAAAGCTACAAATGTGGTCAAGCATTGATGAAGAATGAAAACAAGAAGCATTCCTGGTACTCTTATTTTCAATTTCATGCAGCAGAATTTTAATGCTGCTTTTTCTCAACTGCGTGTAGTGGGAGTTAAAATCATAATGTGACACCCCCCAATAGTCCCGTATCAGATGAGAATGTAATTGTGATTGAGTATATAAAAGACAATGGACATTAATAATAATAATTAAGCTTAAATATTTTGGACTGTGATTTGGACTCAACGAGTTATTATTGTTAGTGGGCCAGATCGTTACACATAAATTTATGAAATCTATATGCTTTAGTTAGTTGCCTTTTGAGTTTTCACCTTAGACAAAGCATCAGAATTTGACCATGTGGATTATATTGAATTAAAAGGCAAATGTTTTTTTTTTTTTTCTTTGTGTGTGTGTGTGTGTGCGCGCGCGTTTTGAATTTGTTTATGTGTGAAAAGTATGGTATTGTCATTTACTCTTGCGTAAACTTTAAATGCTAAACTTGGTTCTCAATTCTTGGAAGGTTAAATTACACCAAACAATCTTGTTGAACCATTTAGCGTCGTTTCGATTTGGTCCTTGATATGAAAATTGTTTAGTTCCACAAATTTCTTATTTTAGGGCTTCTTTCCAAAACAGAATAATAGATTTAACTTGCAGTGTATTTTTTATAACACTTGAAATATTACAAATAAGTTGTTGAAATCTTACAATGGATCTTTTTGAGTAACTTTTGGTATTGAAAAATAAATAGAGTAATAGGCTAAAAATAAATATTTTTCGAATTAAATTTACATGTTGAAATTAGACATTCGAGTGAAAAGTTATTACTATTTTAAAGTTTTTTGTTTTGATCGTAAAAATTATCGCGAAATTTTCGGCTTAGCTTAGTTGTATTCCTACTGTTAGAACAAATAGGAGAGCAAGGTGCAAATTTTTTTTTTAATATAAGATAGAGACTAAAATGTAACAATATTGAAAGTTTAGGGATTAAATTAAAATCTAATAAAAAGTTAAAGGTCTTGAATATTGAAATTAAAAATTTGAGGATCAAAGTGAAATTTAATTCAAAGTTTGGGAACTCGTAGTGCAAAAAATATTGTTTATCCCTTTTGATTTCGAGTGCTATAGTTTATTTATAAGAATATAGTCACCTTTAATTTTCTATTCCCTGCTATTTATTTCATTTTGGGTTAAATGCACCACAGCACCTGAACTTTTCCTTATTCGCAGAGAGTCATCTATATTTTAGAAATTTCACATTTGATAATCAATGTAGTTAAGCGGCGTAAAATTTGACACCATGATAGTTTCACATCGGATGGGAACGAAATCTTGATTGAGTATATAAACGATCATAAATCATAATGACAATAATTGAACTTAAGTATTTTGGACTGATGGTTTGGATCCTACAAGTTATTATTGCTAACGGATTGAGTGGTTATATTTGGTGATTTACTAGCTGAAAGTGTGAGGCAGATCTCACATCGTCAGCTAAGGACGACAAACCTAAATAGGATGAGTATGTAGATGTGAATGAGATTGTGATTGAGTATATATACGTGATCATGATCCCTAAAAATAATAGCTGATTTTAAGTATTTTAGATTGGCCCACATGGAGTAGAAACAAAATTGTAATTGAGTGTATACGAAAAACCATAAGCCTTAATAATAATAACTGGCTTAAGTTGTGGTTTGAGCTCAATTAATTATTATTGTTTTAGGGTTTGTTTGGTCTAGATTCTAAAAAGTCATTTATGTAGAATTAATTTTGGTTTGGAGAATTGATTCTAGTCAAAAGCTATAGAGCGCGTTTGGATAGATGAAAAATGATTTTTCTGATGTGATTTTTTAAAACTGTTTGGTTCAAAAAAAATTTTATTTGTAAATAATAAAAATTTAAAATTTTTTTATTTTAAAATAATTTAAAATTTGAATTTAAATTTAAATTTTAAAATTTAAATTTTGAATTTTAAATTTCAAATTTAGATTTTAAATTTGAAATTTAAAATTTAAAATTTAAATTTAATAATTAAATTTGAAATTTAATCATAAATTTGAAATTTGAAATTTAATCATAAATTTGAAATTTGAAATTTAAAATTTTAAAATTTAAGATTTGAAATTTAAAATTTAAAATTGAAATTAAATAGCTAAATTTAAAATTTAAAAGTTAAAATTTAAAATTTTAAAAATTAAATTAAATTTTAAATTTTAAATCTAAAATCAAAATAAAATTTAAAATTTTAATCCAAAAGTTTTCAAGAAGTAGGTTTTAACTGTTTCTGATTTTGGACTTTGAAAATCAGAAAACTGATTCTAAAAATCAGAATCATATGTTGAAAATTTAGTTGACAAATGCTGTAGTAATCCAAAATTCACTTTTGGATCCAAAATCACTTTTCAAAAGTCAATCCCTTAGTAGTCTCACATTGGATGGAAACAAGATTGTGATTGAGTGTATACAAGACTATGAATCCTAATAACAATAATTGGGTTTAAGTATTTTGGGCTAAAATTTAACAATAATTAGGCTTAAGTATTTTGGGCCAATAATTTTGGCCCAACAAAGTATTATTGTTAGCGGGAGAGTTTCAATATTTGACTTTGAAAAATTAAATATGTAAGTGTGATTAATTTTACTATTAAGAATGATTTTGGATATTAAAAAGACATTTATTGATCATTTGCCTTTCAGGGCTCTCACTCCTAAGTTTAGGTGACCGATTGGAAGAATTTTAAAGTTAGATATCTAATATTAAATTGGCTAAATTACACTTTTGGCCTCATCAATGTAATATTTTGATTCTTAAATTTTTATTTATTGCACTTTCTGCCTCGAGTTTTATAAAATTTTACAATTAAATCCAGTAATTGCATATCATTAATTTGAAAGTAATGTAATATTTTAATTATTATAGCGTCATCAATCACAATACTGTTATATTACTTTCACACTAGTAACATATTAATGTTTAATCAACTAAATTAGATTGTGATATTTAATTATAATAATAATTCATAAAGTTTGAACTGAAAATTATAACAATTAAAGTTTTGGGGAAAAGTGTAATTCAGCCTATTAAATTTCTAAAGTTTGGATGCTTATCTTTATGATAGTGAAACGTCAAGTGATTCTGCTGCATTCATTGCATTTATTTTTAGTTTTATCTCATTTATTTCTTTCCTTTTAGGAAAGAGCAATGCATGGATATGCTTAGGCACCGTTTGGATTGGGGATAAGAGAGAATGAGTTATACCAGAAATAAATATAAAGTTAGGAATAAGTTAGATATAATGTAAAATTGTGTTTGGTTGGAAATGAGGCTTAAACCAGGTATAAGTAAAAAAGTGTTTGGTAGTGATTGAAAAATAAGAGAAATAGAGAGTTGACTTTTGTGTTAAAAAATTAAAATATTATTTTCTTTTTAATAATTTTTTCAAAATTAAAAGTTTGAAATTTATTCAAATTTTAATATTTATTAATTTTAATTTTTATAAAAATTTTAAGTGGGAGCAAAAAAAAAAAGAAGTTAATTTTAAAATTTTAAGTAGAAGTAAAAATTTTAATTTTTAAATTTATATAAATTTTAAAAAAATTGTAAAAATATTGTATAAATTTTAAAATTAATATTTTTTAAAAATAAAATAAAATTTTTAGATTTATTAAAATATAAAATTTATAAAATTTAAAATTTAAATATTTTTTAAAATTTAAAAATTTTAATACATAAAAAAAAAAAACAAACGAAGTATAAAAGGAAAAAAAAAAAAAAAAAAAAAAAAAGAAATGCCCTTCCCAAGGCAGCCTTGGGAGGGGTGGGGATATCCCCCGCAATACCTGGTATGGGAGGGGATATCTCCGT
Source organism: Tillandsia fasciculata (assembly GCA_029168755.2). Classification (NCBI taxonomy): domain Eukaryota; kingdom Viridiplantae; phylum Streptophyta; class Magnoliopsida; order Poales; family Bromeliaceae; genus Tillandsia; species Tillandsia fasciculata. The sequence goes on along the minus strand of CM054947.1, from coordinate 15,211,034 downwards.
TTGGGGGGGATATCCCATCCCCCCCTCCCCCCCTATTCCAAAATGGTTTGGGTACAAAAGAGGAATATCTCCGCTTTGTACCCAATCCAAACACTACCTTAGAGTAGCATTTTCCTTTGGTTGGTTTGTGTAATATGTAAAAGAATTATTTTTTTTTTGAAAAATAAATAACATGTTATTCGCTTCATTCAAAAAAAAAATTGAATTAGACAATCAGAGTGAGACAACTAAATCTCGAAAAAAAAAAAGAAAAAAAAAAAGAAAACCAGCGATTAGTCCAGCTTGCTACGTCTTCGTGATGAGTCCGAAAGGGTAATGTTCTCCGTCTGTAAAAAAATTATTAAAATTTGAATAATATAGCTAAATAATTCGGTTCTTATTCTTCAGAAGGAAGAACCTTGAGTGAGACGGATATATTTTATTTTCGAGTGCGCGGAATGTATTTTTTTTTTTCATAATTCTTAAATTGTCATGGAATCCTTTCAAATCTTCGTTTCGCTTTCATTCTTTATATTTTCTTATTCTCTCTCTCTGGACTGTGATGCAGATTGTGTGCACCATCTCTCAATGTTTGCCTATAAATAGCATATGATGGCTGCACATTCAATACGTCCCTCCCCTCTTTCTTTACTCAATTTGTTTACTTCTTTAGTTGTTTCTTACATAATAGGTCTATTTCTTTCCCACTGCTCTCTTTCTGTATTACTAAAAATAATTCCTACACATATTTCCACACAGCAAATATTTTAAAAAGAGACAAAACCCGGCATATGAACGTTTTTATCTTTTTCCAAGAGAACAACAAAATATCGGCTTATCTGTGAAAAGCCGTTGGATTTATTAGTACTTTGTTGTCGGTTGTCGTCTGCTCCGTACATCACCGCCTAATTTCCACACGTGCTGTGGGTAAGAGGGGAACATGTTGCCTTTCTGTCTTTTAAAAAAACATTCCTGCATTTCAGAGATGTGGTTATCTTTATTGATACTGATAATACAGGCAGCGCCATTGATTTATGATTTCCTCTTCTCTCTATAAAAAATTTTGACACAAATTAAAAATTTAAAAAAAAACTCCTTCTGAAAACCTTTTATGTTTAGAAGCTGAAAAAAAAAAAACTCATTCCAGTTTCTTAAATTAAATATCAGCTTTCTACACTACATATGTGAAAGAGAAGTCCTAAGTTTGTGCTTCTCTTCTCTTACACATTCGTTCCATCATTTCCTCCTATCTTTCAAAAAAGTTTTTACACAAGTATAAAGGAAAAAAAATAACTCTCCCTTTCAAAACCTCTTATGTTTACAAGGTGGAAAAAAAAAAGGGTTATTTCGGTTCATTAAATTAAATACCTGCTCTATGTGCTATATGTGTAAAAAAACAAAGGTGTTAATTTTGTCCTTTCCTTCTCTTCTCTTTACAGTATTTACCTGCATATTGGTAATATCATATGCTATATATGTGAAAAAAAAAAACCTTAATTCTACGCTTTTCTTCTCTTTCCTTTCAGTGTTTTCCTGCATTCTGGTAATACCAATGCCGATTGTCCAGCTATCGTATACTAAAATGCTTGACGAACTTGTTGACTTACTGGGTATTGAACTTGCTCAGTCTGAGGTCACTACGGCAGCCGAGGGTTGGTTTATTGCCTATATAGATGTCGCTATCCCACGCGACGGTGTAATTACTAATGTTTTCCGGTGTTGGGGTATTCCGTGCCTTCAAATAGAATCGTCAAAAGAAGATGCGGCGCGGGCTGCTATAGTGAAAATAAAATGCGAGTATGATTTGGAAATAAAAGACACAAACTACGAAGACTTTGTTCTGTACAGAAATTTGTACGGACACTTGAGCTTGCAGCAAGCCGCCCTCTTCCAACAGTTTAATGACCTTCAGCGAGAATACAATGTGCTGAAGGATTGTTATGTTGCAAGCCTTGCTGAAAAAAATGAGTTGATAGCTGAGCAAACCAACTTGCGCCGCACAATCGACGAATATCGTTCGATTGTGGACGGTTTACATGTGGACAATGGTGGGCCTGCTCATGATCCAGCTGAAGCTGGATCTTCTTCGTAGTTAAAGATAATATTTGCTTTCCTTATCATTTCTACGCCGTGCCTTTTGATGCCTTCTGATGCCTTCTGATGCCTTCTGATGCCCTCTTATGCCTTCTGATGCCCTCTTATGCCTTCTGGTGCCTTTTTATGCCTTCTGATGCCTTCGTATGCATCTCCTATAATATGTGACGTTAGCTACATTGCTAAATGTTTTAGCTTATTCCTGACATTGAGCTCGATGTGTTGTACTATATGAAGAATTTCTTTCTTCCCATTACCTAATATTTCCTCGCTTATGCTATTTCTGTAATTAACTTCCAGTTCCCTTTACTTAATTTCCACTTTTCCCATGTTTAATATTTATTTCCCGAATCTACGAACTTTCTTTGAATATTAACTGATGTAAGAGAGTTGTTATTGTCTATTCTTCTAACTTTCCCCTCCTTTTTGTGTACTCTCTCTTTAATTAATTTATGATGTGTAATTTCATTTATGTGAATGCCATACTTTTTGAGTTAGCCTGTATTTACTATGTTAGATGATTTAAACTTATTTTCATGCGAGCTTGCTTTCATCTATTATGTCTGGTTGTTTAAATTTGATTCCATTTGTTTTTGTTCTTGTGGGAGGCCGTGATGGCACATGAGAAAAAAGAGAACAAAAAAACCTAAAGACCATTTACTCCTGTTTCTGTTGCCTGTTCTTCTAAGTTCCCCTTTTTTTCTTTTCCTTTTAGTGCTCGATCTTTAAGTGATTTGCCCTGCATAATTTAATTTATATGAACGGTATAATTTGCGAGCTTGCTTTTGTTGATTATGTTGAGTTACTTAAACTTGCTTGCATTTGTTTTCGTTTCTTTCGGCGGGGGAGGGGGGGGGGGGGGGGGGGCGACGATGATACATAAAAAAAAGAAAACAAAAAACCGTAAAGGTTTGGAACAATTGATTTCTGAATTGACCTTGTTTATGCATGAAGTAATGGCTATATTTAATCGCTTTAGTTGGAACAATTGATTTCTTGCTGTCTTAGAGTAAATCTGCACCTATATGAAGATCTTACATTGCTTTAATTATTTATTTCAGTTTTATAAGCTTCAATCGATGCTTTCTACTTATTTTTCTTGCCAGAGCTTACAATGGTTTACTTTTTCAATTCTGTTCACTACATACTGTAAATCTGCACCTATATAAAAATCTTACAATGCTTGACTTCTTTATTTCATTTTACTCAGCTTCGGTCCATGTTTTCTACTGCATTCTTCTTAATGAATCCATGCTTTAATATAGGTGAAGTAGAAGCATGGATTGAAGCATGGATGCTTTAATATAGGTGCAGAACTTATAATGCTTTACAATACATGCTTTAATTCTGCACCTAATTGAACTACAGCACCTATATGCAGAGCTTCATTACATGCTTCAATCCATGCATCTACTGTACCTATATGTAGATCTTACAATGCTTTACTACTTTATTCTATATTAGTAAGCTTCAATCCATGCTTTCTACTGCAGCCCGTTAGCAGAGCTTACAATGGTTTACTTCCTTAATTCTGTTCACTCGATGCTTCACTCCATGCTTTAATTCTGCACCTATATGAGGACCTTACAATGTTTTACTCCTTTATCTCGATCCATGCTTCAACCCATGCTTTAATATAGGTGCAGAGCTTAGAAAGCTTAACATGCTTCAATCCTAGCTTTAATTCTGCACCTATTGAACTACTACACCTATATGCAGAGCTTCCGTCCATGCTTCACTCCATGCTTTAATTCTGCACCTTTATGCAGAGCTAGAACCCATTGTTGGGTTTCCACAGTTGCTATATTATGCTAATAAACAGTGGACCGGATGCAAAGGTAAAGATGGCGATGATGTGTAATCAAGGTAAAAATGATTAGCGCTTTACAACTTTATGCTCATTTCGTATTTTGTGGAATTTTAAGAACACCTTTTGAATTAGTGAATTTAGTAGAATTGGTGGTTGGTGATTTTTTATTACCTTTAATTTATGTGATGGTGATTGTTCATTTATTTTCGATCTTCTTTTTTTGACTTTAAGTGCATAAACATTTCCTATTTTGGAGTTCACTCTTGATTACTTTGAGTTCTTCCCTATTTTTTTCTGGTTCTTCTCTAATTAATTTACATTCTATTGTTCGTGTTTAATTATTTTTTTTCGGGCTATGATGATACATAAGGAATAACAACAGACTTTGGACGATCTTGGGTGTTGGGTTACTACTTGGGTGGTCATGGCGTGCATGGAAAAAAATGGTACTGTTGGATGGCTGTGAAGAACCAAATGTTCTTTCTGCAACCCATTGCCATAATTCTGCACCTATATGAGGACCTTACAATGCTTTACTCCTTTATCTCGATCTATGCTTCAACCCATGCTTTAATATAGGTGCAGAGCTTACAAAGCTTAACATGCTTCAATCCTAGCTTTAACTCTGCACCTATTGAACTACTGCACCTATATGCAGAGCTTCCGTCCATGCTTCACTCCATGCTTTAATTCTGCACCTTTATGCAGAGCTAGAACCCATTGTTGGGTTTCCACAGTTGCTATATTATGCTAATAAACAGTAGACCGGATGCAAAGGTAAAGATGGCGATGATGTGTAATCAAGGTAAAAATGATTAGCGCTTTACAACTTTATGCTGATTTCGTATTTTGTGGAATTTTAAACACGAACAATAGAATGTAAATTAATTAGAGAAGAACAAGAAAAAAATAGGGAAGAACTCAAAGTAATCAAGAGTGAACTCCAAAATAGGAAATGTTTATGCACTTAAAGTCAAAAAAAGAAGATCGAAAATAAATGAATAATCACCACCACATAAATTAAAGGTAATAAAAAATCACCAACCACCAATTCTACTAAATTCACTAATTCAAAAGGTGTTCTTAAAATTCCACAAAATACGAAATGAGCATAAAGTTGTAAAGCGCTAATCATTTTTACCTTGATTACACATCATCGCCATCTTTACCTTTGCATCCGGTCCACTGTTTATTAGCATAATATAGCAACTGTGGAAACCCAACAATGGGTTCTAGCTCTGCATAAAGGTGCAGAATTAAAGCATGGAGTGAAGCATGGACGGAAGCTCTGCATATAGGTGTAGTAGTTCAATAGGTGCAGAATTAAAGCTAGGATTGAAGCATGTTAAGCTTTCTAAGCTCTGCACCTATATTAAGCATGGGTTGAAGCATGGATCGAGATAAAGGAGTAAAACATTGTAAGGTCCTCATATAGGTGCAGAATTAAAGCATGGAGTGAAGCATCGAGTGAACAGAATTAAGGAAGTAAACCATTGTAAGCTCTGCTAACGGGCTGCAGTAGAAAGCATGGATTGAAGCTTACTAATATAGAATAAAGTAGTAAGCATTGTAAGATCTACATATAGGTACAGTAGATGCATGGATTGAAGCATGTATGAAGCTCTGCATATAGGTGCTGTAGTTCAATTAGGTGCAGAATTAAAGCATGTATTGTAAAGCATTATAAGTTCTGCACCTATATTAAAGCATCCATGCTTCAATCCATGCTTCTACTTCACCTATATTAAAGCATGGATTCATTAAGAAGAATGCAGTAGAAAACATGGACCGAAGCTGAGTAAAATGAAATAAAGAAGTCAAGCATTGTAAGATTTTTATATAGGTGCAGATTTACAGTATGTAGTGAACAGAATTGAAAAAGTAAACCATTGTAAGCTCTGGCAAGAAAAATAAGTAGAAAGCATCGATTGAAGCTTATAAAACTAAAATAAATAATTAAAGCAATGTAAGATCTTCATATAGGTGCAGATTTACTCTAAGACAGCAAGAAATCAATTGTTCCAACTAAAGCGATTAAATATAGCCATTACTTCATGCATAAACAAGGTCAATTCAGAAATCAATTGTTCCAAACCTTTACGGTTTTTTGTTTTCTTTTTTTTTATGTATCATCGTCGCGCCCCCCCCCCCTCCCCCGCCGAAAGAAACGAAAACAAATGCAAGCAAGTTTAAGTAACTCAACATAATCAACAAAAGCAAGCTCGCAAATTATACCGTTCATATAAATTAAATTATGCAGGGCAAATCACTTAAAGATCGAGCACTAAAAGGAAAAGAAAAAAAGGGGAACTTAGAAGAACAGGCAACAGAAACAGGAGTAAATGGTCTTTAGGTTTTTTTGTTCTCTTTTTTCTCATGTGCCATCACGGCCTCCCACAAGAACAAAAACAAATGGAATCAAATTTAAACAACCAGACATAATAGATGAAAGCAAGCTCGCATGAAAATAAGTTTAAATCATCTAACATAGTAAATACAGGCTAACTCAGAAAAGTATGGCATTCACATAAATGAAATTACACATCATAAATTAATTAAAGAGAGAGTACACAAAAAGGAGGGGAAAGTTAGAAGAATAGACAATAACAACTCTCTTACATCAGTTAATATTCAAAGAAAGTTCGTAGATTCGGGAAATAAATATTAAACATGGGAAAAGTGGAAATTAAGTAAAGGGAACTGGAAGTTAATTACAGAAATAGCATAAGCGAGGAAATATTAGGTAATGGGAAGAAAGAAATTCTTCATATAGTACAACACATCGAGCTCAATGTCAGGAATAAGCTAAAACATTTAGCAATGTAGCTAACGTCACATATTATAGGAGATGCATACGAAGGCATCAGAAGGCATAAAAAGGCACCAGAAGGCATAAGAGGGCATCAGAAGGCATAAGAGGGCATCAGAAGGCATCAGAAGGCATCAGAAGGCATCAAAAGGCACGGCGTAGAAATGATAAGGAAAGCAAATATTATCTTTAACTACGAAGAAGATCCAGCTTCAGCTGGATCATGAGCAGGCCCACCATTGTCCACATGTAAACCGTCCACAATCGAACGATATTCGTCGATTGTGCGGCGCAAGTTGGTTTGCTCAGCTATCAACTCATTTTTTTCAGCAAGGCTTGCAACATAACAATCCTTCAGCACATTGTATTCTCGCTGAAGGTCATTAAACTGTTGGAAGAGGGCGGCTTGCTGCAAGCTCAAGTGTCCGTACAAATTTCTGTACAGAACAAAGTCTTCGTAGTTTGTGTCTTTTATTTCCAAATCATACTCGCATTTTATTTTCACTATAGCAGCCCGCGCCGCATCTTCTTTTGACGATTCTATTTGAAGGCACGGAATACCCCAACACCGGAAAACATTAGTAATTACACCGTCGCGTGGGATAGCGACATCTATATAGGCAATAAACCAACCCTCGGCTGCCGTAGTGACCTCAGACTGAGCAAGTTCAATACCCAGTAAGTCAACAAGTTCGTCAAGCATTTTAGTATACGATAGCTGGACAATCGGCATTGGTATTACCAGAATGCAGAAAACACTGAAAGGAAAGAGAAGAAAAGCGTAGAATTAAGGTTTTTTTTTTCACATATATATCATATGATATTACCAATATGCAGGTAAATACTGTAAAGAGAAGAGAAGGAAAGGACAAAATTAACACCTTTGTTTTTTTACACATATAGCACATAGAGCAGGTATTTAATTTAATGAACCGAAATAACCCTTTTTTTTTTCCACCTTGTAAACATAAGAGGTTTTGAAAGGGAGAGTTATTTTTTTTCCTTTATACTTGTGTAAAAACTTTTTTGAAAGAGAGGAGGAAATGATGGAACGAATGTGTAAGAGAAGAGAAGCACAAACTTAGGACTTCTCTTTCACATATGTAGTGTAGAAAGCTGATATTTAATTTAAGAAACTGGAATGAGTTTTTTTTTTTTCAGCTTCTAAACATAAAAGGTTTTCAGAAGGAGTTTTTTTTTAAATTTTTTAATTTGTGTCAAAATTTTTTATAGAGAGAAGAGGAAATCATAAATCAATGGCGCTGCCTGTATTATCAGTATCAATAAAGATAACCCACATCTCTGAAATGCAGGAATGTTTTTTTAAAAGACAGAAAGGCAACATGTACCCCTCTTACCCACAGCACGTGTGGAAATTAGGCGGTGATGTACGCAGCAGACGACAACCGACAACAAAGTACTAATAAATCCAACGGCTTTTCACAGATAAGCCGATATTTTGTTGTTCTCTTGGAAAAAGATAAAAACGTTCATATGCCGGGTTTTGTCTCTTTTTAAAATATTTGCTGTGTGGAAATATGTGTAGGAATTATTTTTAGTAATACAGAAAGAGAGCAGTGGGAAAGAAATAGACCTATTATGTAAGAAACAACTAAAGAAGTAAACAAATTGAGTAAAGAAAGAGGGGAGGGACGTATTGAATGTGCAGCCATCATATGCTATTTATAGGCAAACATTGAGAGATGGTGCACACAATCTGCATCACAGTCCAGGGGCCGCAACAGATACACATCTGCACACCCAAGGGCTGGTCTACTGAAGAACAGTAGGCTGAACCATAGGGGGGGGGAGGGGGGGAGGAGGTACCAAATAGGAGCCTCAGCGTACGGTGGCGCTGACTCACAGGGAGCAAGGAACAATTAAGTAAATAAGAGAGCATCCGAACCATAGGGCTTGTGGGAGGGAACCAGTGTTAAGGGTCGTAACGAGGAGGCTCGGTGTACGGCCCGCGAGGCTGGCGCACAACACCGTTGGTACTGGGTGAGGCAACAACGCCCGACCCACAACTGAGGGAGGCTGCGTACAACGGTGAGTACGCGAACCCTCCTGGTTCGGCGTACGGCACGCCAGGTATGTAAGGGCCGATGTTGGCTCTGCCCAACAATAGCCCGCCCAAACCGTAGGGGGGGGAGCAAGAGGGAGAGCCGGCGTCATCATACCATCTGAGCACAGGAACCCACGCGAACGGGGGTCGCGGACAACCTCAAATCCACCAATCACAAAAGGAGCAAGAGAAAGAAAAGAGAAAGTGCACTACTGTGTGCAGCCATGTGGAGTAGTGCGGGGAACCCGCTGTGGGAGAAGAGAGGAGAAAGAGAGAGTGAGAGGGAGAGAGGAAAGGTTGATGCAAATAGAGGAGAGAGAGCGAGAGTCAAAGGGGTCTGAGACAACCTCATGTGCAAGGATGAATAGAAGTTGATAGAAGATAGTAGAAGAAATTGGGTCATGTTATTTGGTAGATATTTGAATTTCAAATACTGTATTTTTACTATCCACTCATTTGTTAAATAAGTAGACAACAATATTTAAAATTTAATTTAAATTATTCATTGTTTTAACTTTACTGTTCTATACTGTAAAATTTTATTTTTCATATTTATTTTTTTTTTGGTTTGATTTATATTATTTAGAGCTTTTTTCCATACAGATTTTAAATTAATCCATTCTAAGTTTATAGTTGCATGATTGTATACAATATGCTAATTTAATTTGTAATGATAATTGACGATTTTAAATTTTAAAGTTTAAGAGTCTTTAACGTTAAAGCAATTGAATTAAAAGATTAAATACTTAAATTAAAATTTTGGGAAATTTCATCCTTAGATCAAAATAAGTATCGATTTAGATAAGTTCTATATTATTTCCGGCAATAAATATTAAATTGAGTAATAAAATTTTTATGGTTCATTTATACTGTTTAATATGATGTTATTTATAATCTCCTCCATTGTTTGTTATAAATATTATAAAAATATTACAAATAATTAACTTTATAATATTTGTTCCAGTTGGAATGTTTGTAAAAATCGAAAAGCAGTTCTAGTTTGTTTTCGATTATAAAAATTATTTTTTAAATTGATGATGAAAAACGTTAAGATTAATTTGGATACTTGAAATCTCAAATTTTGAGATCTCATAATATTTGACTTTGATTTATCTTTAAATTTAGTGTATCAAAATAAACAGTCGGGAATAGAAACAAATTTTTTTATCTATGAATAACCAAAGTGCCCTTATTTATTTAGTAATTGGACTGTTTTATATATCGATTTAAATTTACATTTATTTAAATTAAATCACATTATAATTAAATGAAGGTAATGTACAATTTAAATTATTAGCTATAAATCAAATTTAATTAGTCTATATATTCTAATAAAATTTTAATTTAGAGGTATATATTATATAAAATTATTATATAAAGTCATTATAAAGTTATTAAAATTTTGACCACGAAATCTACACGATTTAATTATCATAATCATCCAGATTTGCTTCAGTCCCAAATCTCGAATTTTTTTCTTTTTTGTAAAAAAAATCTTTCTAATTAAAAACCTAAAGTAAAAAAATTATTTACATTATCGGAATTTTCGCAGAACTTTGTAATTACGAACAAAGAGAACAAAAAATGTTCCCATTATCAAAATTTTTCCAGGTCAAACCTAATAAGACCAGTAACAACAATTATTTCCCATCCGAACAGTAAAAACGTTAAATTTCCAGGAGCTAGTGAGATCAAACAATATATTACAAATAACGGGAAAAATACCAATGCCAACAACAAATTAAAGCGAGGGAGGGAAAGGGTAAATGAAAAATGTTGTGAATGAAATTTTAGAATAACATGAATACAAAATTGAACCGTTTAAAGTAAATGAATAAACATAAAGGGTTACATGTAAACTGAATTGTTTCAATTACTTGAGTCCACAAACTAAACCGTTTACATGTAAAATGAGAAGTGATTTGAATCAACTGTTAGAATAACATGAATACAAATTGAACCGTTTAAAGTCAACGAATAAACATAAAGGGTTACACGTAAACTGAATCGTTTCAATTAGTTGAGTGCACAAACTGAACCGTTTACACGTAAACTGGGTTACATATAATAAAGGGATTCCTTGACATACATATCTAATTAATTAAGTAAGTAAGGACTGTTGGGATATTTAATTAGAGGCATGGTAGGAGAAGCCACCAAGCTGCTGGAACTGACTTGTCGCTGAAGCTATCATGTGTCTCCACCGAGTTGCTGCCCCGTGCGTCTAATTAGTTTTCAGAAATTTATTCCATAGGACAAATCCTAAAAATTTTAGAAAGAAAACAACAGAATGAAATTACAAAATCGAATAATTCTAAACAATAGGAAAAAAAATTAAAATGTAAACAAATTAATTCCACCTGCATTCGATTTTGCATCAGAAGAAAGTATCAATCGATTAGGCATTATAGGCAAATACTTAAGCCAAAAAGAAGAAAATCACGGGCCCATCAATATTGATTGGTATATGCCAAGATCAAATAGAAGAGTTGCTTTGAACATCATTTTGATTGTTGATTAGTTGTCAGGGCTTTAAATAGTTGAACTTTAGAGAACACAATCATAAAATGCACCACTCGTATTTTGCTGCAGACGCAAAGTTCAAACTACTAAATTTCGTATGAATACCCACATCAAGTTCAAACATATAGACTTCTGAAACTCCCATGGAAACTCTTGTTAGCTTTATGTACACTAAGAAGTCTAGATACATAAGAAAATGTACATTGATACTTGCGTAAGTGTCATCATAAGACACGGACATCAATATCACACTAACCTTAGCAAGGAACTTCATGTCCATCTCGTCGGCAGTTCGTTGTGCTCCCCCTTGTGCAAATATGTATGATTTCGTTCCGTAGTTTGCGCACTTAAAGCAGCTCATGTTCTCCACCACTCCCAAAATCTACCACATTATCAAATGTAAGGATGATGCTTCTAGATCTAACTTCTGTACATGTATATTACTAACGATTTGTTTTTAAATGCCAGATTAAAAAGTTGAAAGCAGGTAGCTTTAACAGAGATGCAGTGTACGATCCAACAACATAACATTCATTAACAATTTCGAGTGACCTGACTGATTGTGGTTCAAATGCAGCGTAGAATCCTGCCACATACGTACCACATAAGAATGAGTTTGGCTTAAACATTCTACAATTTGATTGTGCCTCTCATCAGTTTTCGAAATCAACTTTCGCAATCTTTACATGCTAGAAATATAGTATGAGAAATTTATTGAACTTTACGACATTCTTCTAACTCTTTATTACTTAACCAATCAAGTTTTCTCATCGGCAATCAAGTGTTCGTCATTTATGAGAAAAAGGCATTGAGTTCTCAGGGGGGGAAAAAAATTGCATAGAGTGCAAAAGAAATTCATACAGGAACTTGAACTTTACGAAACATATTTGTTCCTCTTCGAGCATCAATTAGTGCAATATCTTGTGGAGTTGAAACAATAAGAGCACCTGCAGCAAATAGAGCAGCAGCTGAAAGTTGTGAGATCATCGTTGTTAATATAAGAGCAAAATGATGCTGAATATAGTGACCAAATAGATGTTACTGTTACCTAGTATCCATGCACGAAGCAGCAATATATGTACCACTTCAATCTTCAGGTAGGCAAGAAATTCCATGTTGCACCTTTTCCTTTAGGTACAGAAGAGAAAGGCGAAAAGACCAGAAGCTAATTAGTCAGATGCATAAGACGTTTTCAGATTGGAAGCACATGCAAGGAAAGCTTTAGTTATATTAGCATTGCTTGGGCCTATCGGATTGTGTGGTTTACCTATAAAACTACAAATTTTGGATTTACTTTATTTCATACTAATTCATTTCAGTAATATTGCCGTATCCTTTATTTGAACAGATTGTACATACCTTTCCATTTTGTGGCTCAACATGTGGGCTTGTTTGAGAGAGTGCTGATCTTCGGCTTCAAGTATCCCAGAACTTCAGAATACTGGCATGAGTGATAGGAAACCATTAGATGATATGTTAATAAACTTACCCAAAAATGCATTCAGATGTGAAGTAGAGAGTAAACTAATCATATCTACAAAATAACCATGAAGATCTACAACACATGAAGGTAATTAATATAACAGCAGGGTATCTTCCTAACATGTCCACTGCTCCAACACTGGCAATAGAGACATTATCTTTAAGATAAAGAACTGATGTGATACTCATCGAAGCAGCCTACAAGAAATGGTTGCATCAGCTACGATAGTTACAAAGAGGATAGAGTATCTTTTTTATATAAACAAAAAAAAAGACAGTCCCAAGAACTAACAATTTTATTTCAATTTACAAACCTTTCCTCGCCTAGCTTGCTTTGCTTGTGTAAGACTGTGTGCCTCTTTGACAAGAGCACCAGATCTGAATTGTGCCAAACATTTATAATCATCGCGAACCTCACAATTCTCGACCAGTTCCAGAACTCAACAAATGCTTATTGATATGAACACATTAAATAGCAAAGAATTACAGACATACGAGAAGCGCGCTTCTCCTCGGCTGTTAGTCGAATTGGACTTGTACCTCAGATCCCAAAGAGTAATCGATCCGCTCCTTGAGCCCGAAACAACGAGATCTGATCCGAATAGAAGCAATAGTTGTAAGTGCCAAACAACTATCGAGAAACCAACCTAAATGAAATGAAACCAATTAAGTAGTTGGGACAAAAATGGGAACATTACCTGCATTCGACGAATGCGAGCAGAGTGATTTTACACTGCCTGTGTGTAAGTGCCAAACAACTATCGAGAAACCAACCTAAATGAAATGAAACCAATTAAGTAGTTGGGACAAAAATGGGAACATTACCTGCATTCGACGAATGCGAGCAGAGTGATTTTACACTGCCTGTGTGACCTACCAAGATTCCGAGGCATTTCCTATTTTCTCCATTCCATATCTTAATCTGACAATGTAACAATTAATTAATCCCCATAAAATTAGCACGACTACATGATTAAATAGATGGGGGAAAAAAAATGAAAACTGCAGATTTAGAAGTCAACAACTCCAACATCTTTCAACAGAGTAAGATTATACTTAAAAGCTATTTTCAACACTTATAGTTTGATTGCCTGAAGCAATTAGAACTTGTGTATCATCCTGAAGAAATTGAGCAAATTAAAATATAATAGAGATTAATTGTAGTCATCTTATAAATGAGAAATACCTTAATAAGTATTACGTCATCGATGTGAAGTAAAATTTCAGAGCATAAAGATCCTGGTTAGACAGCATCATTCTTAGGATAAGATGGCGGGGAAAACAATCCATAATTAAAAGAAGAACAAATAAGAAGAGAATAGATGGTAAGAACAAAACAAAAGTTTCCAACTTTTGGTTGTGTTCCAACACTTGAACAATCTTCAAATTAACCTATGAATGGAAAACTATTATATTTGAACAGTTACCCCATCAATATCTCCATCAACTTTGCTTGATATAGATATTCCTACGCTCGAACTACTACTACTACTACTACTACTACTACTACTACTACTACTACTACTACTACTTAAACACCTGTGAAAACATGCAAGCTCATCTCATTCCCAATATACTACAGCTTTCTTCATAAAAAGGTCACACATTTATTAAACATCCTAAACACTTGCCGAGGTACATACGTATGTGTTCTCTTCCTGTACGTACCATAATATATATGTAGAGGAATTAATTGATATGGAGAGATGCTCATACCATAATATGATTCAACACCATCTCTCGAAGAACCCATCTCTGTGGTTAGAGAACATAGTAGAAGAAGAAGTGGAAGAAGAAAAGGAAGAAGATATTGTAGGCGGAGAACTTATAACCAACTTTCATGTGGCGTCGCTGCTGTGGTTGCCGGAGAGTTCGACCTTGGTTATGTAAGCTCCATTCAAATATTTGTAAAACAGAAATAACTACGGAACAGTGAAGTTTGATAATTGCTTATTGCAGTATAAACGAAATTGCATGCAATGATTCCGGAAAATCTAAACCAAGTAAAGGTGCAAATTTGTGAAGAAATACCATAATGATTAAGGTTTGTTCTGAATCATGACATTCTTCTGGGAATAAACACCAAGAAAGATTGCATACTAAATCAGGGAACACGAAATTACCTGCCTTTTCATCGGAGTTTGAACTTCAAATAGAACAGAACTTACTGTTGAATCATGGGCAGCCCATACTGTTATTTGCAGGGCAGCAGACATGTCTTTGGATTGTTAAGAAACCTTACGATGTGTAAGAACGAAATGAAATGAGTGCAGTAGATGCAATATTCATAGGGAGTCTATCATGGTTGTTTTAGTTTGTGCTCCAAAATTTTAAACTCATGCAGAATTAATTACAAAATTGATAAAGCAATTGTTAAAAAGACAACCGGGCTTGACTGATTACCGTCGTGTTGCAGCTGCAAAAACAAAAATTGGTTCCACAGGGCTACACTTCCAGTCCAATACACTGTAAAGAATTTACAGGTGACAATTAGTACATGATTAATGTTTTATAGTTTTCTGAAGAAAGTTTGAAATAACCTTGGAAATTCCTTTGTTGTACTAAGATGACAGACAACTCTCTTAACATTCGCGTTCCAACTTTTTATACCACCATCAACTCTTATGACCAGCTATTGTCAAAAGGAAGAAATGCAAGATATAAGTAGTTAATAAACAGCAGAAGAATGGTGCTTAAATAGAAACTGACAGAGGAGATAGATTAAGTAGTAAATCGACAGCAGAAGGATGGTGTGTTGTTTCTAGGGGAACTGGAGGCATCATCTCCATATACCGCACAAATCTTATGTTCACATTTTTTTCTGCATATTCCAATAGTATGGGAGAAGATTAGAGCTCTCATTTTGCAAATTAAAACTACATACACATGAAATGAATTTTGAGGATTGCCTATGCTGCTGTGGCTGAGATGAACTTAAATAGGAACTGACCATATGGGGTGATAACAATGTTGGTAATAAATCCAGAGATTATTACTCTAACTAAGGAAGCCATATCATACAGCTTCTCACGTCATATAAAGTACCTAAGAAAATTATGAGAAAGTATTAGTTCTACAAGATTTTTGCAAGATAGGACATGAATCTGTGGCTGTTGAATGCCCTTCCTTGTCTAATTAGACACATACACAGGCAAGCATGCAGAAACACAAAGACAAACACAAATGCAGAGAGAGAGAGAAACAGAGGGGCATAAATTACATTGTAAATTCCTGCTTTTCAGTCCCATATACTCAACTGTGCTTGGTAATAAAAGGGTCTCGTGTGTCCTTGGTAATGAAAGGGGCTCTTGTCCTCCCTTGAAAGGAACTGCACGAAGCGAGGAATGACACCGGATTAGATAACTTCCTCAATCGGAGGGCTCCGTTTTGATTGAAATTCAATTAAATCCAGTTGATGCAATATTACATTGGTGACTAAGTAGCATGATGGAAATACAAATCAGATCAGATCAAATACCAATTGAGAATAACTCTTGAAATTGTGTAGGTACTTGAAGCCGCAAATTGTTATCGTCACAATAAACCCCCGCCAGCACTGGCGGCAAGTTTTCAAGGTACCAAGCAATTCTTTAGTACCCAGAAGTTCACAAGCATCAAAAAATCAGAATAAATCAGAAAACACCGAAAAAAACTCGCAGAATATTGCATCAGATCATGTGCAGTGCAGCATTTACATATCCAAACAAATTGCAGCCAACAATAGAAGCAGTAATTTACTTCCCTACTAACTCATATCAGGGAAAAAAATGGAACTTCCATTTGCCAAAAGTAGAAATACACAATAAACCAACCCTTAAGAACATAAATTACCCATGCATCATCAAGTAGAAACACCAACACCAAAGCATGAAGAGCACCTAACTTAGATATGATTTATAATACATGAGTAGCCTTTAATTTATTCAAAAGAATCAATAAAACTACTTTCTTTTATTTCATTTTTTAAAAATATGCACCAACTCAAAAAGAAAGTCCCTTGTTTGAACAAAAAGCAAAAACCCACCACTACTTGTCCCCTAAAAAGAGTGAAATGAAAGTGGAAAAAAGGCATAAACTCAAAGGTAAAAAAATTATACCAAACTCTGTGCTCCTACAACCAAGGCTAAGCTCCAAAGCTTTCTCCTTGAGATCAACTCCACCAACTAAGTCTCTTCCATTTACAGGATTCTCACTTGCTGGAGATGGATCAAAAACCCTCTTGGATTTATTGCCCAAACCAAACCGAGATACTACCACTAAGCAGCTTGGATTCTTGTCAGTTGAAGCACAAGATCCCATCTTTAGACTTGGCTCCTCTTCACTTCCATAGCCTAAGAAGAAATAAAGCGGAAAAAAACACAGGAAAATTTTGTATAAAAGGAAAAAAACTTGGTGTGTAATGGGGAAAAAATTACAAAAGGATATGTGGGTTGTACTTGGGCTGGTGTAAAATGAGCAGAGATTGGAAAACTCTCCTGTTTGCCCCTGAAGCCCTCATGATTGTCCTGTGCAATCCAAATAAGGAAGATACCGAGGAAGCAACTGCAGGATATGATCGGCAGATAAAAAAATGATTACTCAAGAAATGCTGTAAAGGATTGTATCTAGATTAACGAAACGTGGCCTACTTCCAAATGTGTTACAGTAGTAGGAATCTATACAAATACATAACGCATTCAAGCAGTATACACAGTTCTGAGAAACAGAGAGTGACCTACAAATTAAGATACTTATTTTTCATGAACATCAATGTGAGTTTGATACTTAATTTGGATATTATTATAAACATAAATCTTGATTATCAGATGGCCTAAAACAATAAACACACTAATTAACTTGTAAATTTAAGAAGCAAACCTGCAGCTGAGAGCAACTCAATGAAATATTTTACTCAAGGCTCACACCTTGCTTAAGAATGAACTTTATAATTGGTAGGACTGATAAGACCAACCGCATGAAAAGTAACGTGTAAAATTTAAGAAGCAAACCTGTAGCTGAAAGCAACTCAATGAAATATTTTACTCAAAGCTCACAGCTTGCTTAAGCCCAAGCTTCAATGTGATACAGTGGTAGGGATCTGTACAAATACATAAGGCATCCAAGCAGTACATATATCAGAGAAGCCCCCATTCTGTAGCCAAAGATTTTGCTTCTACCATGCGAAGAATAAAGTATATAATTGGTAGGACAGAGAAGACTCATCGCATGAAAAAATAAATTAATATATTGCAATCTTAAGAAATTTAAAGCTAAATATTGGTGCTTCATTTTCCAAGTTCATTGCTTGGTTTCTTTCTTGTTCCAATCTGATAGAAACAGGATGTAGAAGACAATATAAATAATCTTGCAGTCACTAATTACCTTTTTTTGTAAAGTGGGAGATGTACCTGGAAATATTTTGGCCGTCAGCAATTTCTTTCAAGGAATTAGCTAGTGCTTCACTCCCTGCCATTAAGCGCTTGTTTGGAAGCACAGCATTAAAAAAA
Source organism: Tillandsia fasciculata (assembly GCA_029168755.2). Lineage (NCBI taxonomy): Eukaryota > Viridiplantae > Streptophyta > Magnoliopsida > Poales > Bromeliaceae > Tillandsia > Tillandsia fasciculata. The sequence continues at coordinate 15,192,786 of CM054947.1, read as the reverse complement.
GAGGGGAAAAAAAAAAAAAACCAATCATTCAACCAAATATGACAACATCAGTTTACGTTTCTACACATTAACTCGTTAATATATAGAACATGCTGAATAAAAGATAGGTTCTGAATCCAAGATGAAAGTTCAACCTTCCCAAACAACTGATCCCAAAGTGTGTAGGTTCCTCTGATGCGAACATAAGAGGTTGTTTTCTAACTCGTTAATATATAGAACATGCTGAATAAAAGATAGGTTTTGAATCCAAGATGAAAGTTCAACCTTCCCAAACAGCTGATGCCAACGCGTGTAGGTTCCCCTAATGTGAACATAATTACCTCCAGGGGTCTTCTTGGTTGAAAATCAGACTTGTGAAATGCTCCTTAGCACAACGTATAAGGCAATTAATAGATAAGGAACATAAACTTTCTAACTTAATAGAGACAGGATGTAGAAGACAATATAAATAATCCTGTGGTCAGTAATTACCTTTGAAGTGCCTAGGCACAGTTCTGCAATGTACAATAATCAAAGTGGTGCATGAAACCAGCTCTCAAACCTGGAATTTGTGTACAATAATCAAAGTGATGCATGAAACCAGCTCTCAAACCTGAAAGAGCTTATGTACTTTCACCTCTATATGATTTGCATGATAAATGACACAAATTAATCCAAAAAACTAAAAAAAAATAAGCTTTCCATGTAAAACTCTTTTCTAGAAAACTTGGCTTCCATGCTTTTCCTAAAAACCAAACAGCTCCGGAGTTATCATTGAATATTTTTTTTTCTGAAAGAGAACCAGCACAAAATGTTAGAATTTTTAGACAATTGATAAATAACAATAATTAAGAATAAAGAGAGTTTGCTGCTTGATGCTCTAGAAAGCAACTGCAAGGGCATCAAACTTCTCCATACAGTGATTGTACTATAACAACATAAGGAATAGTGTGTATTTTAAGAAATAGTAGATTAATTTGGAACAACTATAGCACAAAGGAGTTCCTTACTTCTTAGAACTGTTGTGAATTGCTCTGATTGTTTTCTTTTCTTTTCATCAAGAGTCTATATATGAAATTATGAATATTTTCATGAATATCCCAACTTAACATTAGTCCCTCATGATACAAATTACTGCCAGAGGACTATGATTTTTGCACACTTCAAAAGTTTAAGAAGAACAGAAAGAGAAAAATAATGATGTATTTCAACTATTCAACTGATCCATCCTGCAAGCATTTTTGCACTATTCCATGTAAATTTTGCATAATCCAGTTTGCAAAGGATTCCCTTCACAAAATTTATATAAATTTGGAATGTGACCACCTAAGCATAAAAAGAGCTTTTCAAATATATTCTTCTCAACTTTTATAAAGTTTGGGGCCTTTGGGCTAATCTGTAAATTTGTTGAAAAATAGTCTCAAGTCCAATTGAATTAGAAGTTCTATTTTGTTTTTAACTCTTGTATATGTCGTCCAAATGTATTATGGGAAGCTATAACTTCTACTTATTCCATGCAAAAAATGCTGTCCAGTTTGGAAAGGATTCTCTTAAACAATTCAATCCAATTTTGGAAAGTGATTAAGCATGAAGAGGGCTTTCTAGAAATATTTACAGCCCACTTTTGTAAAAATTGGGCTAATATGTAAATTCTTCAAAATATAGTTACAAGTCCAATTGAATTAGCAATTTTATTTTGTTTTTAACTCTAATCTTAACTTTGATACCGGGTGTCCAGATGAACCATGTGAAGCTACAACTTTCAAGCAGCCTTTATTTGATAATAGTGAATTTTTGAGCTGTTGAGCAGTGAAGGCATTGGTGTTATATCTTTTCCTTACCTGTTCTTCTTACTCTCTCTCATTTATTTAAAAAGTCCTCTAGCATCAAGAGCTATGAATTTATCCACTACATTGATAGAATATACACAACTTATGTCAAAGTTACAGATCAAAATCCTACTCAATTGGCTGATTACTCGGCATGTATTTGTTAACCGATCTACTCTTCCCCAGACTATCAGACCAAATACGCATATTGAGTTTCCTGATCAAGCACACTCTATCAATGAATTAATTTCTTGTTTCATCAGCCTGAAGTGAATGTTCGAGTCATTTGATCCAAAAGTTTTGTATGCCAAACTCTAGGTAAACTTACCCAAATTAATACTATAACATCCTTGGTCTCTCTTGCATTCAAACCATTATGAACAATACACGATTGGATTCACTAAGTGGGGAATCACAGACTTAGGATCTTCGTTAGTCTGTCCCTAATAATCGTTTTTGTTATGTTTGACCGTCAAACTGATCATTATTTTGCATACAGCAATTGGTTGGTAAAGACTATTGCGAAGTCTCAGTTTTTTCTACCGGTATACCATGTACAATACCCAAATACCATGTACAACCAGTTAGGCTGGAGAAAAGCAGAGCACCCATAAAAACCATCTAAGAACTTACAATACTTTACAATATATGCTTACAATAGGTGCAGAACTTACAATGCTTTACAATATATGCTTTAATTCTGCACCTAATTGAACTACAGCACCTATATGCAGAGCTTCATTTCATGCTTCAATCCATGCTTCTACTGCACCTATATTAAAGCATGGATTGATTAAGAAGAATGCAGTAGAAAACATGGATTGAAGCCGAGTAAAATGAAGTAAAGAAGTCAAGCATTGTAAGATTTTTATATAGGTGCAGATTTACAATATGTAGTGAACAGAATTACAAAAGTAAACCATTGTAAGCTCTGGCAACAAAAATAAGTAGAAAGCATGGATTGAAGGTTACAAAACTGGAATAAATAATTAAAGCAATGTAAGATTTTCATATAGGTGCAGATTTACTCCTACATGACATTCCCTTTAAGACAATAACCAGAATAAAACACGATCCATTATCTTAAAGTTCTCTTTCATTATTCTATAACATTACTAATCAACATGATATTATATGCGCTTATTGGTTATCTTTCCATTCGTATAACCATATAAATTCTAATAAGTTAGCACATTGCTTTCGTAGGACATGTTTGGTCTCGCTTTTGCTTTTGCTCCGAATAGCAATTATCGAAAGCCAAGCATTTTGTAAAGAGATTACAATACTTTACAATATATGCTTACAATAGGTGCAGAACTTACAATGCTTTACAATATATGCTTTAATTTTGCACCTAATTGAACTATAGCACCTATATGCAGAGCTTCATTACATGCTTCAATCCATGCTTCTACTGCACCTATATTAAAGCATGGATTCATTAAGAAGAATGCAGTAGAAAACATGGATTGAAGCTGAGTAAAATGAAATAAAGAAGTCAAGCATTGTAAGATTTTTATATAGGTGCACATTTACAATATGTAGTGAACAGAATTAAAAAAGTAAACCATTGTAAGCTCTGGCAACAAAAATAAGTAGAAAGCATGGATTGAAGCTTACAAAACTGAAGTAAATAATTAAAGCGATGTAAGATCTTCATATAGGTGCAGATTTACTCCTACATGACATTCCCTTTAAGACAATAACCAGAATAAAACACGATCCATTATCTTAAAGTTTTCTTTCATTATTCTATAAAATTACTAATCAACATGATATTATATGTGCTAATTGGTTATCTTCCCATTCGTATAACCATATAAACTCTAATAAGTTAGCACATTGCTTTCGCAGGGCATGTTTGGCCTTGCTTTTGCTTTTTGCTCCGAATAGCAATTACCGAAAGTCAAGCATTTTGTAAAGAGAAAATCTGGAGTTTTGATGTGGCAAGGAGTTGAAATCAGACTCTTAGCCTCCAAAGCAATAGCTCAAACTTCGCGCTTTGGGGGATACTTTAGTAAAGTATCATGATCATGGTAGGTCATTGAAGATCATGATCATAAAGATAAGTATTACAATTTCTAGGTCATGATCATGATTATGTAAAAAACAGAACAACACTGACGGAGCTCATCTTAATGATTATGAACATGTAAAGTGGAACAACTAAAATTTTCCACCCGAGCTGCCTAATCGGTTCATGATCATGTTTTGCTTGCATAGCTTTTACATTGTCATGCGAAAAGGTGGATGAACTGGATAAGGCGATTCCAGTCCTTGTCAGAGATCCAGCTTATTATTGATTTTCATTGTTCCATATTGAAATCCACAAGTCATAGTGTTGAGGCATAATTCAGATAATACATACTGTCTTTTGTTTCCTTTTGCACATGTTCTAATATGGTTAGGAAATACCTAGGTCCCTACTGTTATTTTACACATGGAATAGGGGCCATTTTGTGGTTTTTTATTGTGGGTAATTTTTTTTCCTTTGGCAATCATGAAAATGCAAAAAAGAACCAACTTTGGATGGCCTATTGTTTGAGCAACCAGTTGGACAGCTTGGTTGGTTCAGAGAGCAGCTGCTGCAGCCTTTCTCTTGGACTATGGGCGACATAACCAATTCACTTCTTTTCCTAAGATGTTTTAATTGTTCACATTTTCCTTATATTTTGTCTTTCTTATTAATCTCTACTCTTTGCTAATGTGAATAAATTATCAACTTGCACACAGGGACATCATATAATCCGCTGGATGTATGCTCTAATTTGCAATAGAGACATAAATAATGTCATCATCACCCGGGTACTAAAGATGACCTGTGTATAAAATTGGCCCTAGTAAGATAATTTCTCCAAAAGTAAATAAAAATGCAATGTGAAAATCAAATAACCTGATCATTGATACAAATGATGACCAACCGAAACACCAATGGGATCATTTGAGCCCAACACTTCACCCTTGCCTTCACTTCCTCGGGATCATTACCTGGGCGTTGCAAAGAATAAACATGTCGATTCATATAGACGGGAAAGAAAAAAAGCAAAGAATAATGCAATAGACATGAATCTTAGAGTGAAAGCATTGCACGGTTCGCGAAAATATGCATTTCGTGCTGCATTAGGTTCTCACACGAACGAACAATGCAATATACATGAAAAACCCAAGTAAGTTAGATTTCTCATTGTTTTTCGTATATACCTTTCCTTTCTTCATTCTGAAACACTTCAAACAAACCAAGCTGAAGATTTGCTAAAGCTCGTTTACATAAGATGGATGATAAATTGGTATTGGCAATTCTATGTAGCGAAAGTGACCTAAATTATGGAAGGAAAAAAGATCAATAAAAGAGAATTCAACCAAAATTTCAGCCCCCTTTTTTTTTTTCCTATTAATTAGAGATCATATATCGCCTTTTGTTTACAAATAGGGAAATAAAGAGAAACCGATTATGAAATCGAGAATAAATATATAGGAGCAAAGGAGGGGGGGAAAAAAATTAGTGTAAGGTTTAGAGTAGTGTGGAGGAAATTACGCCTCCCACAAGAGCAGGAACAAATAGTTGCCTAAACAATAGGTTATCCACATAAAGGTTGTAGGAACTGCTCTTTGAGCCAACCAACGTTTCCAACTGGTTGCCTAAACAATAGGTCATCGAAGTTTGGAACCTTTTTTTCTCATTTTCATCATTCTCATGTCCAATTCTTGAATCAACAGGGTATTCAGGTGCCACACAGTGAGGTCAGAAGTCAGATTAGAAAGGAGTTTGAAAGTAGAATGTTTGGAAACAATTTAGAAAAAATAGAAAGAAGGAGCTAGAGGTAAATGAAGAAGAGAGAGAGTAAACTGATAAAAAAAACAAAATGCTTGTGAAATAATGTCATAAAACATATCAATGAACCTTAGGGTATATATTTCAGAAGTGAGTACATAAAATCTTCTTATTTCACAGCCAAATATACTACATTGACAGTAGGTGTACCTATTTTCTGAAGATTTGAACATATTATATTGTAAGTAACTATTTTCCTTTTTATAAATAATTGAACGCAGAACCTACACAAGGACATAAACATGTTAGTTATAGGAGGTTCAATTAATATCTAAACGCAAGCAAGTTAGATTTTTCATTGTTTGTTTTCTATACTTTTCCTTCCTTCATTATGAGGCACTCCAAAGGGACCAAGCTGAAGGTTTGCTTCACTTTGTTTACATGGGACGGATGATAAATTGATACAGGCAATTCTATGTACCCAAAGCAACCTAACTTATGGAATGGAAAAAATATATGTGATGTCAAATTATCCGAAAATTGTTGACTATTGCTAACACCGTAAATTACACAAGAAAAGGCGGTTATATGCGGGCCTTTACATTTCCCATGTTTTGCTGCTCTAGCATGTTTGCACTTTCCAGATTCCAAAGGTAATCCAAGAAAAAGATTAGTAAGCTGGCTTGTGTGCAAAATTGGGTATTCCCTAAAGGATTATATATATTGGAAAACAGAAAGAGTGAGCATGTTAATTGTCATTTTCTAAATCAAGGATTTAGGTAAATTCGTTAAAAATGGAGAAGAGAGAGAATAAAGTAATAAGTAGCAAAACATGCTTGTGAAATAATGTGGTAAAACATATGAATGAACTTTAGGGTATATATTTGAGAGGCGAGTAGATAATGTCTTTTTATTTCATAATCAAATATCCTACGCTGACAGCAACTGTATTTATTTTCTCAAGATCTGAACATATTATATTGTAAGCACGTACTCAAGAGTATTTCTCCTTTTGTTTTCTTGCATGTTGTTCATAAACTTTTTACGTTTTTTAGTTTATGATTTCCAAGTTCGTACGTTTTTTAGTTTATGATTTCCAAGTTCCGAAGTCGCAATTTCTAAAATTGTTGGAAAACTTGAACTAATTAAAGACATGAAGTTCACCAAAAAGTAATTGGTTGCCTAAATTACGAACTCGCAACTTACACTTTCTATATGGCCCTCAACCAGCATGAAGAAGAAAACAAGCTGACGCAATTGTAAGTTGGATGTAGAGGCAAACAACAGGCTATTATGACAACGAAGAAACTACAGGAACGATACATTTCGTTCTGCATGTAATGCTCTCGGATTACTGGGTGATGATACAGAATGGAGAGAAGCGTTTGAAGAAGCATCACATTGGTCCTCTTCTGCTGGACTTCGGCAGTTATTTACAACCAAAGTGATATTTTGTGAGGTGACAGATCCCCTCAAATTATGGACTGAGTATTGGCAATTAATGTCTGATGATATTTCATACAAATTGAGACATATTCTTGGAGTTCGAAATCTCCAAATACCTGAAATTGAGCTCCAAAATCATGTTTTGTTTGATCTTGAGGTTCTTTTCAACAAAAACTCTTCCTCACTATCTGATTATAAACTCCCAAATCCCAGTAGGCTAATTTTTGATGACTTGGATAATAAATTAGTAAGGGAAGAACTGGATTACAATAGAACCGAGTTGATGCAGGATCATACCGAATTATTTGATGGGTTAAACGATGAACAACGAATAATATATAATGCTGTGTTGGTTTCTGTATATCAAAATATTGGAGATATTATATTTGTTTACGGACATGGTGGGACAGGAAAAACATATCTTTGGAAGACTATTATCTCAAGATTACGTTCAGAAGGAAAAATAGTTCTCGCTGTTGCTTCCTTAGGTATAGCATCCCTTTTATTACCTGGAGGCCGAACAGCTCATTCGAGATTTAAAATACCGATACAAATTAACGATTGTTCTATTTGTGAAATTAAGAAAGGTACACAACTTGCCGCTTTAATTTTCCATGCAAGCTTAATTATTTGGGACGAGGCACCTATGAATCATCGGAATTGTTTCGAAGCTTTAGATAAATCATTAAAGGACATTATGGGGGTGGCTGATTCAGCACCTACCGAAAATCTTTTCGGAGGAAAAACTATTCTTTTGGGAGGAGATTTTAGACAAATACTTCCAGTTATTGTCGGTGGTAGTAAACAAGATATTTTAAATGCATCAGTGACTAGATCTTATATATGGAGTAAATGCAAAGTCTTCCGACTTACTATAAATATGAGATTACTACAAGGATCAACAGATGATACCTCTAATAGGGTTTTAAGAGAATTTAGTCAATGGGTACTTGATATTGGTGATGGGAAGATAAATAGCATACAGTTAGAGCACGAAGAAGAGCCAACGTGGATCAAAATTCCTGATGACATATTGGTCGAATTTGACAACAATGGAATGCAGGTGATCGTTAGTGAAATATATGATAATATCGAGTACAAATACAATGATCCTACATATTTACGAAACAGAGCTATTGTTACACCTATGAATGAGACTGTTGACGAAATTAATACTTACGTTCTTTCTTTACTACAAACAGAGGAACGTTTATATTTCAGTTCGGATTCAATATGTAGTTCATCTACAAATTCTGAAGAAAGCAACATTCTTTACCCAGTAGATTTCTTGAATAGCTTAAAATTTAATGGAGTACCAAACCACAAATTGAAGTTAAAAGTAGGAAGCCCTGTAATGTTGCTTCGCAATATTAATCAAAGTTCCGGGCTTTGCAATGGGACACGTTTACTTATAACTCAATTGGCTCCTAAAATTATTGAGGCAGAAATCTTTACTGGTATCCACATTGGTGAAAAGGTTTATATTCCTCGCATCGTGATAAATGTTACCGAATCAAAATGGCCATTCATACTGAAAAGAAGACAATTCCCGCTGCGTTTATGTTATGCAATGACAATTAATAAAAGTCAGGGACAAACATTAGAAAAAATTGGGCTCTATTTGTCGCAACCTGTGTTCTCACATGGCTAGCTTTATGTTGCGGTATCACGAGTAACATCGAAGAAAGGATTACGAATTCTTATAGAAAATAAGGATGGTCAGCCTGAAGGATATACAAAGAATATTGTTTACCGAGAAATACTTGATGATTTAAAATAATATTCTCAGGTCTGTAATATATCCTTATATATTGCTTTCCGTTCCCGTCTAAGTGTGTATTCTTTTATCAACATTTTTTACCATTAGAAAAAAAAATTGACATTCTTTCTCTGCTGTACTACTTAGTATTATATTTATTCCCTTCTTGAATACAACTCTATAGGTACAATGAAGACTTTACTTTTATCCCAGCTGTCGCCACAATCTCAAGAATGTGAAATCAAAGTTCGCATCTGTCGAGTATGGGAATCAACAGCGCCTTTTTTAAAAGGGGATATCTTCAGCTTGGATTGCTTATTAATAGATGAAGAGGTTTGTATACCCCCTTTGTTTTCGTACTCCTCTAATTGTTAATTTGTTACTAACGGTGAAGAGTTCCTTCTGTTGTCTATCACGGTACATTCAGTCTTTCTCCATGCAAGCAACTATACACAAACAAGATGCAGCAACATTTAGATCTAAAATATGTGAAGGCAACCTATATGTAATTGAAAAATTCTCGGTTATTCCAAGCAAGAAAAGATTTATTGCCGTGAGTCGCGATTACATGATTCAAATAAACAAGCGAACAGAAATAAGCGAAATGAAAGAAAGTTTGAATCAAATACCACTATACAGTTTTAATTTCTCGATCTTCTACGAAGTTACGCACAAGCGATACAACGATACTGTCCTCACAGGTAGCATTCTTACTGAATAGAAATTGATTTACTCAAGTTACATGCGGTTGTTTTATTCATGTTTACTCCATATGCTGTAGATATTTTTGGGAAAATTACAAGTATTCACGATATCACGCATAAATACATTGGGGATACCTTAACTCCAATCAGAAATTTAGAAATCGAAGATTCCGAGTAAGCAATGCCTAACTTTAAATCATGGTCAAAGTACATTAGTTAAATTACATTACAAATCTATATTAAATTAATTTCTTTCCCTTCCAGACAAAATACTCTGTCTATTGCACTATGGGATAAATTCGCTACTTCCTTTGATGACACGCGCTTTACAAGCAGCGAACCTAATAAACCAGTGATAATAATTCTGGCTGCTATGACTGTCCGAACATTTAGAGGTTGGTACAATAAATATAATGGTGGGTTATTTTACCGTCAATATAATAAATGTATATTCCTAATAATTGTGTAACAATTCATGTAATTTAAATGCAGAGAAGCTATACTTATCAACATGTTCAGCATCGAAAATATACTTCGATCTACAAATTCCGGAAATAGTGGAATTCCTTCATAGGTTTGACTATTAATCCTACGTTACTCATAACATTGTGCTACCTACTGTGATCTACCAGTCCATTAGTAACATCTGCTGTGCGTATTACTGTATATAGTCTGCAGGCAACGGATCATTCAATCCGCCGAATTGGTTGTGAGGAGGACACCCCTATTTCTCCTCAGGAAGAAATGCATTTAAATAGGAAAACTATTGATGAATTACTGAATTCTACCATGCCTGATACTGAGGTACCGTTCCCATAAAAATAAGGTTTTATTCTACATATGTCTATAAATAATTTTCCGACCGACCGATTTCTTCCTTTAAATGTTAGAATATGAAGTTCACATGTGAATGTAAAATCTTGGATATTGACACATCATACGGATGGTGGTACAAAGCATGTAACAATTGCAAGGCTGCTGTCAAAATATATGACGACACTTTTTGCTGTGCACGTTGTGGTGATGACAAACAACCGCCAATCCCGTGGTAAAATCTTCAATTTGTTGCTGTTTTTGAAGTATTCAGAATTACTACTTAATACTTAGTAATTTCCAATGGAATAGCATCTGACTGTACATATTTAAAAATAGGTACAAATTAAACACCATTGTCAGGGTTTACACCGGCACAGCTAATTTTACAATATTTGGAAAATCAGCTCAAGATTTGATTCACATTCCAGCGCAAAATTTAGCAACTGCGCCTAATTCGGATAACTTTAGTCTTCCACCTGCAATAAAAAACATTATCAATCAGGTGCACATTTTCCAAATAACCGTTGACCCCCAGAAATTTACAACAAATGTTGGGACGTTTAGGGTTATTAAAATTTTCACATTAAAGAAAGAAATAAGGCAAAAAAACAGCGTCCTGTTGCTGAAATGTAAAGACGAGAGCTGCTCCATTCCCTCTAAAAAACAAGCACGTGTGGAGTTATTCGAAGAGTCAGCTCCAATTAATGAAAGTTCGTCTAGGTAATATAATTTCTTCAACTTCTGCTTTCCTACTTCAAATATTATGTATTTACTCTAAATTATATTTAATATTTGATTATTTCCAACGCAGCTTTACACAAACACCTGAAAAATCATATGAAGTCAGCGCTCGGAAAAAACGCCGTTCTATGTATTATTTCCTATTATACTTCCCTTAAATTGATTACTGCATATTTGTATATAAAACTACTAATATTTAATTACGGTATTTGCAGTTCTAAACATACTGATGAAGCTGATGGGCTCAAGAAATGAGAAAATATGTACAAACTATGTTATTCCTACTAATAATTAATTAGACTACTAATTTTACTAATTAGTATATTACCGGCCCTAATAATATATATATACTATGGCAATCTCCGGATACTTCGGCAACTATTCACGGATCTTAATATACAGATCGATATTTATATTTAGAACTTTTATAAATGTGTGTATTAAAGAGTCCAGCAAGAAGAACGGAACATCATCATGGCAGCCTACTCTTCCCTCACATATGCCCTACGCTTTATTACTTTCTCTCTCTACATTGTTTTAATCTGTGTATTAAAAGGTTCAAATATTATGAACTTCCACCCTTCGCTGGTTCTTTAAAATATAGACGGGCATTGTCGAAACGTCAAATGGGGAGTGCACATCATGGCGTTATTTCGCACCACGTTTTCTAGGTAAGAAGAATGCATGTTACCATTTGTGATTCCTGTTATTTCGTTTCGACAAAACGTTGTCTTTATTTCCTAACAATTGATTACCTTAAACTTTTGTTCAAATAATAAAGAGAACTATAGTTCAATTTTGAAACAAAAAGCACCAGCTATGTGACAAAAGCCAGGAAAAAACTACACTTAATGAAAATCTGTATCATAAAATTGTAAGCATTTTAGTTTTATCAGCTCCCAGTTCTCTTAAACTTTTGTTCAAATAATAAAGAGAACTATAGTTCAATTTTGAAATAAAAGCACCAGTTTTTTATCAACTCCCAGTTGTCTTTTACTGTTCGCAACTTCCCCTGTCTTTTGGGGATTCCTTTAATAAGAAAAAGATCGTGCTCAATCCTTTTGTACGATACAGTATTAATTCTATCTCCTTTTTCTGTTGCTATATTGTATTTCTCCACTAATTTAGGCTCTCTTTCATTTATTCTTTTATTTTCATTTCCCAGGCAATAATGACAGGAAAGAAACTTCGTCATGAAAATGTGATTTTACTTCTACCCTCTGTGACTACCATCATCCCCTATGGTTCTTCTTCTACCCTCGCTCTGGTACAGAATGCTTTCGGGAGGTACGATGTCCATCAGAATATAATTCTGCTAATTGCTGCTTACACAATAATGATGCATGGAAAAAAAGATATGTCTGCCAAATTTTATCCTTGTCTCCTGATTCAGTAGAGAAATTAGCTGAGCCTCACATTTTTCAACCTCTTTTCCACTTCTTTTTTCCTTACATTCTCAAGTTTGCTTTCCCCTGTCTTTATTGTTTTGTGCAAATATTGTTTCTAATATTTCACACTCTTCTTTTGTAATTATCTCTATATACATACTCTTCCTGAACTTGATGCCTTTAATTAGTTCAAGTTTCCGAACAATTTTACAAGTTCCACCTCTGTAACTTTAAAATTATAAAAGTTTATTAACACCATGCAACAAAAGAAACAGAAAAGTATTCTTGAGTCCCTCTCATTAAGTTAAGTTTTGTATGTTCTTACTTCTCAATTTCCCACCTTTTGCTGTTCCACAAGATTCGCACTTTCCAACCTCCAAAGATAATCCAAGAAAAGGATTAGTAAGGTGGCTTGCATGTGGAATTAGACATTTTGTAATGGAATATATATAGTGGAAAATATGTAGAGCAAGCATGTTAGATTTCAATAGGTTAGGTCCCGTTGGGTACATAGAATTGGCGATACCGATTTACTATCCGTCTCATGTAAACAACCTTAAGCAAATCTTCAGCTTGGTTTGTTTGGAGTGCCTCATAATAAAGAAAGGGAAGGTACATACGAAAAACAATGAGAAATCTAACCGATTTACTATCCGTCTCATGTAAACAACCTTAAGCAAATCTTCAGCTTGGTTTGTTTGGAGTGCCTCATAATAAAGAAAGGGAAGGTACATACGAAAAACAATGAGAAATCTAACTTGCTGCGATTCGGATATTAATTAAACCTATATATATATATATATATATATATATATATATATACCTTAGATTTTTAAATGACTATAGAACTTTAAAAATTTAATAAATGTTCCTTTCGTACATTTGACACACGTATTACCTTTATGGACCTCACCTTCGAATTGGAACCGGTAGACACAACTAGGCCAATCAACGTACTTGGATTATATTAAAATAGAAATACACTAACTTATGCAATTATTCTACCTTCGTTTGCCGGGAAATATATAGATTTTATAATAATCTATGAGCGAATATTTTCTTCTAGGTCCAATCGACAGCTATTTGAAGAATTCTAATGCAAAATTTTCTACGGTTTCCTAACGGTCCTATCCTTTCATAGCCAACGACTAAACCCCCTGAACAGTTGAAAGTAAGCATCGCCAAACAAATAGGCCAGTTAAAAAAAAAAAAAATATGCAGCTCGGTTTGCATGTACAGTCCTTTATAAAATATCCGATTATTTATAGGTATTTATAAATAATTAATAACTAATTTTTAATACAACTTGGATTTTATTTAATTAATTTAAATTTGTTCCACATTGTTTAAATACTATACAATGATTTAATTTATATTTAAATATTAAGGGACAAAAAAGGGAATAAAAAAATTTATACCTCTCTAATCTTCTTATTCATCTATAATGTACCAAATATAATTTGTTTACTCCTAATATAATTCTTATACTCAACTAAACATAAATTGATATTAGTTCCTACTAATACCATGTAACTTATACATATTCTAGATGAACCAAAGGGAACCTTCCTGTGAGTTGTACCACCATAACACTTCAGAAACAAGTTTTACATGAAACTTACAAATTAGACTTTCTTTACTTCATTTCCTATTTGTATATAAAACTATTAATTTCCCTAAATCCTTGATTTAAAAGAACATTAACATGCTCACTCTTCTTATTTCCCAGTGTATATATTCCGTTGGACAATATGTAATCTCACACTCAAATCAACTTACTTTTCCTTTTCTTCGATTACCTTTGGAGTTTGAAAAGTGCGCATCTTGCAGAACAGGAAAACATGTGAAATGTGAAGATTCACATATACTAACCGCTTCTTCCTGTGTAATTTGCAGTGCCAGCAATAAGGAGAAATTTTTGAATTGTTTGGCATAACATATATTTTTACCTTCCTATAATTTAGATCGCTTTGGATACATAGGATTGCCAAAGCCAATTTATCGTCCCTTTCATGTAAACGAACTTAAGCAAATCTTCGGCTTGGTTTGTTTGGAGTGTCTCATAATGAACAAATAATAAGTATATACTTTCTATAATTTAGGCCACTTTGGCTACATAGAATTGATAAAACCAATTTATCATCCGTCTCATGTAAACGAACTTAAGCAAATGTTCAGCTTGTTTTCTTCGCAGTGTGTCATAATGAACAAATGAAAGGTATATACGAAAAACAATGAAAAATCTAACTTACTTAGATTCGGATATTAATTGAACCTCCTATATCTAACATGCTTATCTCTTTGCTTCGGTTGTGCGTTCAATTATTTATAAAAACAAAAATAGTGACTTACAATATAATATCTTCAAATCTTGAAAAAATACGGTTCCTGTCAATATAGTATACTTGACTATGAAGTAAAAAGATATTAGCTACTCATTTCTGAAATATATACCCTAACATTCATTCATATTCTTTACGACATTCTTTCACAAACATTTGTTTTTATTTATTAGCTTATTGTCCCCCTCCTTCATTTCTTTGTATTTTCTTATTTGCATTTGTTTGTGGTTGTTTCCAAATATTTTGTTTTTAAACTCCTTTCTGATTTGGCTTTTGGCTTACGACATGCTACTTACGCAACCTGTTGGCTCACATATTCGGCATGGCAATGATGAAAATGGGGAAAAAAAAAAAGAACCAACCTTGAATAGCCTATTCTTTGGCCAACCAGCTGGAGAACTTGGTTGGCTCAACGTGTAGCTGGTACAGCCTTTCTCTTGGATTATGAGTAGCTTCTGCAATTTACTTCTTTTCAAATCTGTAAGACATTCTACTCTAAGGTTCATTTATATGCTTTGTGCCATTATTTTACAAACATTTTTTGTTATTTACTACTGCACTCTCTCTTCTCTTCATTTTCCTGTAGTTTCTTCGTTGTCATAATAGCCTGTTGTTTGCCTCTACATCCAACTTACAATTGCGTCAGCTTGTTTTCTTCTTCATGCTGGTTGAGGGCCATATAGAAAGTGTAAGTTGCGAGTTCGTAATTTAGGCAACCAATTACTTTTTGGTGAACTTCATGTCTTTAATTAGTTCAAGTTTTCCAACAATTTTAGAAATTGCGACTTCGGAACTTGGAAATCATAAACTAAAAAACGTACGA
The DNA here is from genome assembly GCA_029168755.2 of Tillandsia fasciculata. Lineage (NCBI taxonomy): Eukaryota > Viridiplantae > Streptophyta > Magnoliopsida > Poales > Bromeliaceae > Tillandsia > Tillandsia fasciculata. The sequence goes on along the minus strand of CM054947.1, from coordinate 15,177,187 downwards.
ACTTGGAAATCATAAACTAAAAAACGTAAAAAGTTTATGAACAACATGCAAGAAAACAAAAGGAGAAATACTCTTGAGTACGTGCTTACAATATAATATGTTCAGATCTTGAGAAAATAAATACAGTTGCTGTCAGCGTAGGATATTTGATTATGAAATAAAAAGACATTATCTACTCGCCTCTCAAATATATACCCTAAAGTTCATTCATATGTTTTACCACATTATTTCACAAGCATGTTTTGCTACTTAGTACTTTATTCTCTCTTTTCTCCATTTTTAACGAATTTACCTAAATCCTTGATTTAGAAAATGACAATTAACATGCTCACTCTTTCTGTTTTCCAATATATATAATCCTTTAGGGAATACCCAATTTTGCACACAAGCCAGCTTACTAATCTTTTTCTTGGATTACCTTTGGAATCTGGAAAGTGCAAACATGCTAGAGCAGCAAAACATGGGAAATGTAAAGGCCCGCATATAACCGCCTTTTCTTGTGTAATTTACGGTGTTAGCAATAGTCAACAATTTTCGGATAATTTGACATCACATATATTTTTTCCATTCCATAAGTTAGGTTGCTTTGGGTACATAGAATTGCCTGTATCAATTTATCATCCGTCCCATGTAAACAAAGTGAAGCAAACCTTCAGCTTGGTCCCTTTGGAGTGCCTCATAATGAAGGAAGGAAAAGTATAGAAAACAAACAATGAAAAATCTAACTTGCTTGCGTTTAGATATTAATTGAACCTCCTATAACTAACATGTTTATGTCCTTGTGTAGGTTCTGCGTTCAATTATTTATAAAAAGGAAAATAGTTACTTACAATATAATATGTTCAAATCTTCAGAAAATAGGTACACCTACTGTCAATGTAGTATATTTGGCTGTGAAATAAGAAGATTTTATGTACTCACTTCTGAAATATATACCCTAAGGTTCATTGATATGTTTTATGACATTATTTCACAAGCATTTTGTTTTTTTTATCAGTTTACTCTCTCTCTTCTTCATTTACCTCTAGCTCCTTCTTTCTATTTTTTCTAAATTGTTTCCAAACATTCTACTTTCAAACTCCTTTCTAATCTGACTTCTGACCTCACTGTGTGGCACCTGAATACCCTGCTGATTCAAGAATTGGACATGAGAATGATGAAAATGAGAAAAAAAGGTTCCAAACTTCGATGACCTATTGTTTAGGCAACCAGTTGGAAACGTTGGTTGGCTCAAAGAGCAGTTCCTACAACCTTTATGTGGATAACCTATTGTTTAGGCAACTATTTGTTCCTGCTCTTGTGGGAGGCGTAATTTCCTCCACACTACTCTAAGCCTTACACTAATTTTTTTCCCCCCCTCCTTTGCTCCTATATATTTATTCTCGATTTCATAATCGGTTTCTCTTTATTTCCCTATTTGTAAACAAAAGGCGATATATGATCTCTAATTAATAGAAAAAAAAAAAAGGGGGCTGAAATTTTGGTTGAATTCTCTTTTATTGATCTTTTTTCCTTCCATAATTTAGGTCACTTTCGCTACATAGAATTGCCAATACCAATTTATCATCCATCTTATGTAAACGAGCTTTAGCAAATCTTCAGCTTGGTTTGTTTGAAGTGTTTCAGAATGAAGAAAGGAAAGGTATATACGAAAAACAATGAGAAATCTAACTTACTTGGGTTTTTCATGTATATTGCATTGTTCGTTCGTGTGAGAACCTAATGCAGCACGAAATGCATATTTTCGCGAACCGTGCAATGCTTTCACTCTAAGATTCATGTCTATTGCATTATTCTTTGCTTTTTTTCTTTCCCGTCTATATGAATCGACATGTTTATTCTTTGCAACGCCCAGGTAATGATCCCGAGGAAGTGAAGGCAAGGGTGAAGTGTTGGGCTCAAATGATCCCATTGGTGTTTCGGTTGGTCATCATTTGTATCAATGATCAGGTTATTTGATTTTCACATTGCATTTTTATTTACTTTTGGAGAAATTATCTTACTAGGGCCAATTTTATACACAGGTCATCTTTAGTACCCGGGTGATGATGACATTATTTATGTCTCTATTGCAAATTAGAGCATACATCCAGCGGATTATATGATGTCCCTGTGTGCAAGTTGATAATTTATTCACATTAGCAAAGAGTAGAGATTAATAAGAAAGACAAAATATAAGGAAAATGTGAACAATTAAAACATCTTAGAAAAGAAGTGAATTGGTTATGTCGCCCATAGTCCAAGAGAAAGGCTGCAGCAGCTGCTCTCTGAACCAACCAAGCTGTCCAACTGGTTGCTCAAACAATAGGCCATCCAAAGTTGGTTCTTTTTTGCATTTTCATGATTGCCAAAGGAAAAAAAATTACCCACAATAAAAAACCACAAAATGGCCCCTATTCCATGTGTAAAATAACAGTAGGGACCTAGGTATTTCCTAACCATATTAGAACATGTGCAAAAGGAAACAAAAGACAGTATGTATTATCTGAATTATGCCTCAACACTATGACTTGTGGATTTCAATATGGAACAATGAAAATCAATAATAAGCTGGATCTCTGACAAGGACTGGAATCGCCTTATCCAGTTCATCCACCTTTTCGCATGACAATGTAAAAGCTATGCAAGCAAAACATGATCATGAACCAATTAGGCAGCTCGGGTGGAAAATTTTAGTTGTTCCACTTTACATGTTCATAATCATTAAGATGAGCTCCGTCAGTGTTGTTCTGTTTTTTACATAATCATGATCATGACCTAGAAATTGTAATACTTATCTTTATGATCATGATCTTCAATGACCTACCATGATCATGATACTTTACTAAAGTATCCCCCAAAGCGCGAAGTTTGAGCTATTGCTTTGGAGGCTAAGAGTCTGATTTCAACTCCTTGCCACATCAAAACTCCAGATTTTCTCTTTACAAAATGCTTGACTTTCGGTAATTGCTATTCGGAGCAAAAAGCAAAAGCAAGGCCAAACATGCCCTGCGAAAGCAATGTGCTAACTTATTAGAGTTTATATGGTTATACGAATGGGAAGATAACCAATTAGCACATATAATATCATGTTGATTAGTAATTTTATAGAATAATGAAAGAAAACTTTAAGATAATGGATCGTGTTTTATTCTGGTTATTGTCTTAAAGGGAATGTCATGTAGGAGTAAATCTGCACCTATATGAAGATCTTACATCGCTTTAATTATTTACTTCAGTTTTGTAAGCTTCAATCCATGCTTTCTACTTATTTTTGTTGCCAGAGCTTACAATGGTTTACTTTTTTAATTCTGTTCACTACATATTGTAAATGTGCACCTATATAAAAATCTTACAATGCTTGACTTCTTTATTTCATTTTACTCAGCTTCAATCCATGTTTTCTACTGCATTCTTCTTAATGAATCCATGCTTTAATATAGGTGCAGTAGAAGCATGGATTGAAGCATGTAATGAAGCTCTGCATATAGGTGCTATAGTTCAATTAGGTGCAAAATTAAAGCATATATTGTAAAGCATTGTAAGTTCTGCACCTATTGTAAGCATATATTGTAAAGTATTGTAATCTCTTTACAAAATGCTTGGCTTTCGATAATTGCTATTCGGAGCAAAAGCAAAAGCGAGACCAAACATGTCCTACGAAAGCAATGTGCTAACTTATTAGAATTTATATGGTTATACGAATGGAAAGATAACCAATAAGCGCATATAATATCATGTTGATTAGTAATGTTATAGAATAATGAAAGAGAACTTTAAGATAATGGATCGTGTTTTATTCTGGTTATTGTCTTAAAGGGAATGTCATGTAGGAGTAAATCTGCACCTATATGAAAATCTTACATTGCTTTAATTATTTATTCCAGTTTTGTAACCTTCAATCCATGCTTTCTACTTATTTTTGTTGCCAGAGCTTACAATGGTTTACTTTTGTAATTCTGTTCACTACATATTGTAAATCTGCACCTATATAAAAATCTTACAATGCTTGACTTCTTTACTTCATTTTACTCGGCTTCAATCCATGTTTTCTACTGCATTCTTCTTAATCAATCCATGCTTTAATATAGGTGCAGTAGAAGCATGGATTGAAGCATGAAATGAAGCTCTGCATATAGGTGCTGTAGTTCAATTAGGTGCAGAATTAAAGCATATATTGTAAAGCATTGTAAGTTCTGCACCTATTGTAAGCATATATTGTAAAGTATTGTAAGTTCTTAGATGGTTTTTATGGGTGCTCTGCTTTTCTCCAGCCTAACTGGTTGTACATGGTATTTGGGTATTGTACATGGTATACCGGTAGAAAAAACTGAGACTTCGCAATAGTCTTTACCAACCAATTGCTGTATGCAAAATAATGATCAGTTTGACGGTCAAACATAACAAAAACGATTATTAGGGACAGACTAACGAAGATCCTAAGTCTGTGATTCCCCACTTAGTGAATCCAATCGTGTATTGTTCATAATGGTTTGAATGCAAGAGAGACCAAGGATGTTATAGTATTAATTTGGGTAAGTTTACCTAGAGTTTGGCATACAAAACTTTTGGATCAAATGACTCGAACATTCACTTCAGGCTGATGAAACAAGAAATTAATTCATTGATAGAGTGTGCTTGATCAGGAAACTCAATATGCGTATTTGGTCTGATAGTCTGGGGAAGAGTAGATCGGTTAACAAATACATGCCGAGTAATCAGCCAATTGAGTAGGATTTTGATCTGTAACTTTGACATAAGTTGTGTATATTCTATCAATGTAGTGGATAAATTCATAGCTCTTGATGCTAGAGGACTTTTTAAATAAATGAGAGAGAGTAAGAAGAACAGGTAAGGAAAAGATATAACACCAATGCCTTCACTGCTCAACAGCTCAAAAATTCACTATTATCAAATAAAGGCTGCTTGAAAGTTGTAGCTTCACATGGTTCATCTGGACACCCGGTATCAAAGTTAAGATTAGAGTTAAAAACAAAATAAAATTGCTAATTCAATTGGACTTGTAACTATATTTTGAAGAATTTACATATTAGCCCAATTTTTACAAAAGTGGGCTGTAAATATTTCTAGAAAGCCCTCTTCATGCTTAATCACTTTCCAAAATTGGATTGAATTGTTTAAGAGAATCCTTTCCAAACTGGACAGCATTTTTTGCATGGAATAAGTAGAAGTTATAGCTTCCCATAATACATTTGGACGACATATACAAGAGTTAAAAACAAAATAGAACTTCTAATTCAATTGGACTTGAGACTATTTTTCAACAAATTTACAGATTAGCCCAAAGGCCCCAAACTTTATAAAAGTTGAGAAGAAATATATTTGAAAAGCTCTTTTTATGCTTAGGTGGTCACATTCCAAATTTATATAAATTTTGTGAAGGGAATCCTTTGCAAACTGGATTATGCAAAATTTACATGGAATAGTGCAAAAATGCTTGCAGGATGGATCAGTTGAATAGTTGAAATACATCATTATTTTTCTCTTTCTGTTCTTCTTAAACTTTTGAAGTGTGCAAAAATCATAGTCCTCTGGCAGTAATTTGTATCATGAGGGACTAATGTTAAGTTGGGATATTCATGAAAATATTCATAATTTCATATATAGACTCTTGATGAAAAGAAAAGAAAACAATCAGAGCAATTCACAACAGTTCTAAGAAGTAAGGAACTCCTTTGTGCTATAGTTGTTCCAAATTAATCTACTATTTCTTAAAATACACACTATTCCTTATGTTGTTATAGTACAATCACTGTATGGAGAAGTTTGATGCCCTTGCAGTTGCTTTCTAGAGCATCAAGCAGCAAACTCTCTTTATTCTTAATTATTGTTATTTATCAATTGTCTAAAAATTCTAACATTTTGTGCTGGTTCTCTTTCAGAAAAAAAAATATTCAATGATAACTCCGGAGCTGTTTGGTTTTTAGGAAAAGCATGGAAGCCAAGTTTTCTAGAAAAGAGTTTTACATGGAAAGCTTATTTTTTTTTAGTTTTTTGGATTAATTTGTGTCATTTATCATGCAAATCATATAGAGGTGAAAGTACATAAGCTCTTTCAGGTTTGAGAGCTGGTTTCATGCATCACTTTGATTATTGTACACAAATTCCAGGTTTGAGAGCTGGTTTCATGCACCACTTTGATTATTGTACATTGCAGAACTGTGCCTAGGCACTTCAAAGGTAATTACTGACCACAGGATTATTTATATTGTCTTCTACATCCTGTCTCTATTAAGTTAGAAAGTTTATGTTCCTTATCTATTAATTGCCTTATACGTTGTGCTAAGGAGCATTTCACAAGTCTGATTTTCAACCAAGAAGACCCCTGGAGGTAATTATGTTCACATTAGGGGAACCTACACGCGTTGGCATCAGCTGTTTGGGAAGGTTGAACTTTCATCTTGGATTCAAAACCTATCTTTTATTCAGCATGTTCTATATATTAACGAGTTAGAAAACAACCTCTTATGTTCGCATCAGAGGAACCTACACACTTTGGGATCAGTTGTTTGGGAAGGTTGAACTTTCATCTTGGATTCAGAACCTATCTTTTATTCAGCATGTTCTATATATTAACGAGTTAATGTGTAGAAACGTAAACTGATGTTGTCATATTTGGTTGAATGATTGGTTTTTTTTTTTTTTCCCCTCTTTTTTTAATGCTGTGCTTCCAAACAAGCGCTTAATGGCAGGGAGTGAAGCACTAGCTAATTCCTTGAAAGAAATTGCTGACGGCCAAAATATTTCCAGGTACATCTCCCACTTTACAAAAAAAGGTAATTAGTGACTGCAAGATTATTTATATTGTCTTCTACATCCTGTTTCTATCAGATTGGAACAAGAAAGAAACCAAGCAATGAACTTGGAAAATGAAGCACCAATATTTAGCTTTAAATTTCTTAAGATTGCAATATATTAATTTATTTTTTCATGCGATGAGTCTTCTCTGTCCTACCAATTATATACTTTATTCTTCGCATGGTAGAAGCAAAATCTTTGGCTACAGAATGGGGGCTTCTCTGATATATGTACTGCTTGGATGCCTTATGTATTTGTACAGATCCCTACCACTGTATCACATTGAAGCTTGGGCTTAAGCAAGCTGTGAGCTTTGAGTAAAATATTTCATTGAGTTGCTTTCAGCTACAGGTTTGCTTCTTAAATTTTACACGTTACTTTTCATGCGGTTGGTCTTATCAGTCCTACCAATTATAAAGTTCATTCTTAAGCAAGGTGTGAGCCTTGAGTAAAATATTTCATTGAGTTGCTCTCAGCTGCAGGTTTGCTTCTTAAATTTACAAGTTAATTAGTGTGTTTATTGTTTTAGGCCATCTGATAATCAAGATTTATGTTTATAATAATATCCAAATTAAGTATCAAACTCACATTGATGTTCATGAAAAATAAGTATCTTAATTTGTAGGTCACTCTCTGTTTCTCAGAACTGTGTATACTGCTTGAATGCGTTATGTATTTGTATAGATTCCTACTACTGTAACACATTTGGAAGTAGGCCACGTTTCGTTAATCTAGATACAATCCTTTACAGCATTTCTTGAGTAATCATTTTTTTATCTGCCGATCATATCCTGCAGTTGCTTCCTCGGTATCTTCCTTATTTGGATTGCACAGGACAATCATGAGGGCTTCAGGGGCAAACAGGAGAGTTTTCCAATCTCTGCTCATTTTACACCAGCCCAAGTACAACCCACATATCCTTTTGTAATTTTTTCCCCATTACACACCAAGTTTTTTTCCTTTTATACAAAATTTTCCTGTGTTTTTTTCCGCTTTATTTCTTCTTAGGCTATGGAAGTGAAGAGGAGCCAAGTCTAAAGATGGGATCTTGTGCTTCAACTGACAAGAATCCAAGCTGCTTAGTGGTAGTATCTCGGTTTGGTTTGGGCAATAAATCCAAGAGGGTTTTTGATCCATCTCCAGCAAGTGAGAATCCTGTAAATGGAAGAGACTTAGTTGGTGGAGTTGATCTCAAGGAGAAAGCTTTGGAGCTTAGCCTTGGTTGTAGGAGCACAGAGTTTGGTATAATTTTTTTACCTTTGAGTTTATGCCTTTTTTCCACTTTCATTTCACTCTTTTTAGGGGACAAGTAGTGGTGGGTTTTTGCTTTTTGTTCAAACAAGGGACTTTCTTTTTTGAGTTGGTGCATATTTTTAAAAAATGAAATAAAAGAAAGTAGTTTTATTGATTCTTTTGAATAAATTAAAGGCTACTCATGTATTATAAATCATATCTAAGTTAGGTGCTCTTCATGCTTTGGTGTTGGTGTTTCTACTTGATGATGCATGGGTAATTTATGTTCTTAAGGGTTGGTTTATTGTGTATTTCTACTTTTGGCAAATGGAAGTTCCATTTTTTTCCCTGATATGAGTTAGTAGGGAAGTAAATTACTGCTTCTATTGTTGGCTGCAATTTGTTTGGATATGTAAATGCTGCACTGCACATGATCTGATGCAATATTCTGCGAGTTTTTTTCGGTGTTTTCTGATTTATTCTGATTTTTTGATGCTTGTGAACTTCTGGGTACTAAAGAATTGCTTGGTACCTTGAAAACTTGCCGCCAGTGCTGGCGGGGGTTTATTGTGACGATAACAATTTGCGGCTTCAAGTACCTACACAATTTCAAGAGTTATTCTCAATTGGTATTTGATCTGATCTGATTTGTATTTCCATCATGCTACTTAGTCACCAATGTAATATTGCATCAACTGGATTTAATTGAATTTCAATCAAAACGGAGCCCTCCGATTGAGGAAGTTATCTAATCCGGTGTCATTCCTCGCTTCGTGCAGTTCCTTTCAAGGGAGGACAAGAGCCCCTTTCATTACCAAGGACACACGAGACCCTTTTATTACCAAGCACAGTTGAGTATATGGGACTGAAAAGCAGGAATTTACAATGTAATTTATGCCCCTCTGTTTCTCTCTCTCTCTGCATTTGTGTTTGTCTTTGTGTTTCTGCATGCTTGCCTGTGTATGTGTCTAATTAGACAAGGAAGGGCATTCAACAGCCACAGATTCATGTCCTATCTTGCAAAAATCTTGTAGAACTAATACTTTCTCATAATTTTCTTAGGTACTTTATATGACGTGAGAAGCTGTATGATATGGCTTCCTTAGTTAGAGTAATAATCTCTGGATTTATTACCAACATTGTTATCACCCCATATGGTCAGTTCCTATTTAAGTTCATCTCAGCCACAGCAGCATAGGCAATCCTCAAAATTCATTTCATGTGTATGTAGTTTTAATTTGCAAAATGAGAGCTCTAATCTTCTCCCATACTATTGGAATATGCAGAAAAAAATGTGAACATAAGATTTGTGCGGTATATGGAGATGATGCCTCCAGTTCCCCTAGAAACAACACACCATCCTTCTGCTGTCGATTTACTACTTAATCTATCTCCTCTGTCAGTTTCTATTTAAGCACCATTCTTCTGCTGTTTATTAACTACTTATATCTTGCATTTCTTCCTTTTGACAATAGCTGGTCATAAGAGTTGATGGTGGTATAAAAAGTTGGAACGCGAATGTTAAGAGAGTTGTCTGTCATCTTAGTACAACAAAGGAATTTCCAAGGTTATTTCAAACTTTCTTCAGAAAACTATAAAACATTAATCATGTACTAATTGTCACCTGTAAATTCTTTACAGTGTATTGGACTGGAAGTGTAGCCCTGTGGAACCAATTTTTGTTTTTGCAGCTGCAACACGACGGTAATCAGTCAAGCCCGGTTGTCTTTTTAACAATTGCTTTATCAATTTTGTAATTAATTCTGCATGAGTTTAAAATTTTGGAGCACAAACTAAAACAACCATGATAGACTCCCTATGAATATTGCATCTACTGCACTCATTTCATTTCGTTCTTACACATCGTAAGGTTTCTTAACAATCCAAAGACATGTCTGCTGCCCTGCAAATAACAGTATGGGCTGCCCATGATTCAACAGTAAGTTCTGTTCTATTTGAAGTTCAAACTCCGATGAAAAGGCAGGTAATTTCGTGTTCCCTGATTTAGTATGCAATCTTTCTTGGTGTTTATTCCCAGAAGAATGTCATGATTCAGAACAAACCTTAATCATTATGGTATTTCTTCACAAATTTGCACCTTTACTTGGTTTAGATTTTCCGGAATCATTGCATGCAATTTCGTTTATACTGCAATAAGCAATTATCAAACTTCACTGTTCCGTAGTTATTTCTGTTTTACAAATATTTGAATGGAGCTTACATAACCAAGGTCGAACTCTCCGGCAACCACAGCAGCGACGCCACATGAAAGTTGGTTATAAGTTCTCCGCCTACAATATCTTCTTCCTTTTCTTCTTCCACTTCTTCTTCTACTATGTTCTCTAACCACAGAGATGGGTTCTTCGAGAGATGGTGTTGAATCATATTATGGTATGAGCATCTCTCCATATCAATTAATTCCTCTACATATATATTATGGTACGTACAGGAAGAGAACACATACGTATGTACCTCGGCAAGTGTTTAGGATGTTTAATAAATGTGTGACCTTTTTATGAAGAAAGCTGTAGTATATTGGGAATGAGATGAGCTTGCATGTTTTCACAGGTGTTTAAGTAGTAGTAGTAGTAGTAGTAGTAGTAGTAGTAGTAGTAGTAGTAGTAGTAGTTCGAGCGTAGGAATATCTATATCAAGCAAAGTTGATGGAGATATTGATGGGGTAACTGTTCAAATATAATAGTTTTCCATTCATAGGTTAATTTGAAGATTGTTCAAGTGTTGGAACACAACCAAAAGTTGGAAACTTTTGTTTTGTTCTTACCATCTATTCTCTTCTTATTTGTTCTTCTTTTAATTATGGATTGTTTTCCCCGCCATCTTATCCTAAGAATGATGCTGTCTAACCAGGATCTTTATGCTCTGAAATTTTACTTCACATCGATGACGTAATACTTATTAAGGTATTTCTCATTTATAAGATGACTACAATTAATCTCTATTATATTTTAATTTGCTCAATTTCTTCAGGATGATACACAAGTTCTAATTGCTTCAGGCAATCAAACTATAAGTGTTGAAAATAGCTTTTAAGTATAATCTTACTCTGTTGAAAGATGTTGGAGTTGTTGACTTCTAAATCTGCAGTTTTCATTTTTTTTCCCCCATCTATTTAATCATGTAGTCGTGCTAATTTTATGGGGATTAATTAATTGTTACATTGTCAGATTAAGATATGGAATGGAGAAAATAGGAAATGCCTCGGAATCTTGGTAGGTCACACAGGCAGTGTAAAATCACTCTGCTCGCATTCGTCGAATGCAGGTAATGTTCCCATTTTTGTCCCAACTACTTAATTGGTTTCATTTCATTTAGGTTGGTTTCTCGATAGTTGTTTGGCACTTACAACTATTGCTTCTATTCGGATCAGATCTCGTTGTTTCGGGCTCAAGGAGCGGATCGATTACTCTTTGGGATCTGAGGTACAAGTCCAATTCGACTAACAGCCGAGGAGAAGCGCGCTTCTCGTATGTCTGTAATTCTTTGCTATTTAATGTGTTCATATCAATAAGCATTTGTTGAGTTCTGGAACTGGTCGAGAATTGTGAGGTTCGCGATGATTATAAATGTTTGGCACAATTCAGATCTGGTGCTCTTGTCAAAGAGGCACACAGTCTTACACAAGCAAAGCAAGCTAGGCGAGGAAAGGTTTGTAAATTGAAATAAAATTGTTAGTTCTTGGGACTGTCTTTTTTTTTGTTTATATAAAAAAGATACTCTATCCTCTTTGTAACTATCGTAGCTGATGCAACCATTTCTTGTAGGCTGCTTCGATGAGTATCACATCAGTTCTTTATCTTAAAGATAATGTCTCTATTGCCAGTGTTGGAGCAGTGGACATGTTAGGAAGATACCCTGCTGTTATATTAATTACCTTCATGTGTTGTAGATCTTCATGGTTATTTTGTAGATATGATTAGTTTACTCTCTACTTCACATCTGAATGCATTTTTGGGTAAGTTTATTAACATATCATCTAATGGTTTCCTATCACTCATGCCAGTATTCTGAAGTTCTGGGATACTTGAAGCCGAAGATCAGCACTCTCTCAAACAAGCCCACATGTTGAGCCACAAAATGGAAAGGTATGTACAATCTGTTCAAATAAAGGATACGGCAATATTACTGAAATGAATTAGTATGAAAATAAAGTAAATCCAAAATTTGTAGTTTTATAGGTAAACCACACAATCCGATAGGCCCAAGCAATGCTAATATAACTAAAGCTTTCCTTGCATGTGCTTCCAATCTGAAAACGTCTTATGCATCTGACTAATTAGCTTCTGGTCTTTTCGCCTTTCTCTTCTGTACCTAAAGGAAAAGGTGCAACATGGAATTTCTTGCCTACCTGAAGATTGAAGTGGTACATATATTGCTGCTTCGTGCATGGATACTAGGTAACAGTAACATCTATTTGGTCACTATATTCAGCATCATTTTGCTCTTATATTAACAACGATGATCTCACAACTTTCAGCTGCTGCTCTATTTGCTGCAGGTGCTCTTATTGTTTCAACTCCACAAGATATTGCACTAATTGATGCTCGAAGAGGAACAAATATGTTTCGTAAAGTTCAAGTTCCTGTATGAATTTCTTTTGCACTCTATGCAATTTTTTTTCCCCCCCTGAGAACTCAATGCCTTTTTCTCATAAATGACGAACACTTGATTGCCGATGAGAAAACTTGATTGGTTAAGTAATAAAGAGTTAGAAGAATGTCGTAAAGTTCAATAAATTTCTCATACTATATTTCTAGCATGTAAAGATTGCGAAAGTTGATTTCGAAAACTGATGAGAGGCACAATCAAATTGTAGAATGTTTAAGCCAAACTCATTCTTATGTGGTACGTATGTGGCAGGATTCTACGCTGCATTTGAACCACAATCAGTCAGGTCACTCGAAATTGTTAATGAATGTTATGTTGTTGGATCGTACACTGCATCTCTGTTAAAGCTACCTGCTTTCAACTTTTTAATCTGGCATTTAAAAACAAATCGTTAGTAATATACATGTACAGAAGTTAGATCTAGAAGCATCATCCTTACATTTGATAATGTGGTAGATTTTGGGAGTGGTGGAGAACATGAGCTGCTTTAAGTGCGCAAACTACGGAACGAAATCATACATATTTGCACAAGGGGGAGCACAACGAACTGCCGACGAGATGGACATGAAGTTCCTTGCTAAGGTTAGTGTGATATTGATGTCCGTGTCTTATGATGACACTTACGCAAGTATCAATGTACATTTTCTTATGTATCTAGACTTCTTAGTGTACATAAAGCTTTTTTTTTTTTTTTGAGAAAAGGCAGCATGCTGCCGCTTCATTCAAAGGTAAATGAATTCAGCTACAAGAGAAGGGGGCCCAGTCGCGAGACCAGGTATAGAGGAAGTGGCCCAGTCGCGAGACCAGGTATAGAGGTAAGAAGAGAGAAGGAAGAAAGAAGAGCGACAGAGAGAACACAAGAGGGCAGGTTGGGCGAAACACGAGAGGGCAGGTTGGTGCCCCAGGTCTAAGTGCAGTGCCTAGACCATTGCGAGCGGCAGACCCTAATGTCAGCAAGGGAGGCGTCGAGTCTTCGGCTCTTTTCGTCGAAGATCCTTCTATTCCGCTCGAGCCAGATTATCCACCAAGTGGTCGCGATAGTGATAAGTGTCCTTTTGCCCCAGGCCCCCCTACTGTTCGATCTGGCCTCCCAAAGCGTGTTGACGTTCGTGCACCGGCGGATCTCCGCTTTGTTGGGTAGTAGGGTTTCAAGCAGACAGTTAGCACTGGGGCAGGACAGGAAGAGGTGGTCTGCTGTTTCGACAGGGCCTCGGCACATGGCGCAGCAGGTGGGGCCGTTCCAGTTCCTTTTTTGGAGAATGTCCTTGGTGAGTAATCTCTTACGTAGTAGGAGCCAGACGAAGATCTTGACCTTCAGAGGCATTTTAATGCTCCAGAGTGTGGTGAAGCGGTTGTCGGTTTCCCCGCTGTCCTGCAGGAAACGGTACATTGACTTTACTGTGAAGACGCCAGAGGCTGTCCATCGCCACAGGAACTCGTCATTGGCGCCGGTGAGGTACAGTTGCGGTGCTGCCGTTTTCAAACCATGTATTGCGTTGTCGAGGTCGATGGAGTCTCTCTCGGTGCCCTCCAGTATTCTAGACCAAATCCAGCCGTTCTGGTCAATGCAATCGCTCACCCTGATTTCTTTGTCCCTAACCTGATCAAAGATGCACAGAAATTGGGTGGAGAGGGTCGAGTCTCCTGTCCAGATGTCGGACCAGAAGTTGGTCCTGGCCCCGTTTCCCACCGAGTGAGTCGTGGCGCACCTGAAGAGCTCCCTGGTGTGGAGCACGCTTCTCCACCAGTGGGAGTGGGGCGAGAAGGATGGTCCCTCGTGCAGCGGTTTTCTACGACGGTAATAGAGGGTCATAATGAGAGGCTCCCAGGCGGGCGCGTCCAAGGAGAGGAGCCTCCACCACCACTTGACTAGTAGTGCTGTGTTGAGGCTTTCCAGATTTAGGATGCCTAAGCCCCCGTCTTTTCTGCTTCTGCATACCGTCTTCCAGCTTACAAGGCAGCTGCCCCCAGTGGTGGAACTGGTTCCTCTCCAAAAGAAGGCTCTGCGCAACGAGTCAATTCTTTTGATCACCCAGGCTGGTGCTTTGAAGACCGAGAAGTAGTAGAGGGGTAGGTTGGAGAGCACCGAGTTGACCAAGGTGAGTCTTCCTCCGTAGGAGAGGAGTTTTGCTTGCCATCCGGAGATCCTTCTGTCAATTCTGGAGATTAGGTGGAGCCAGTCGTCCTTGTGGATGCGCCCCTTTCGCAGTGGCAGTCCAAGGTATTTGAGCGGCAGCGAGGCAAGTTTGCAATTTAAGGTTGCTGCAAGTCGCGCTCCTATAGAGTTCCCGCTGCCTAGGTAGAGAAGCTCCGACTTAGACGTGTTGATTTTGAGTCCTGAGGCCCATTCGTAGAGTAGCCAAAGAGAGCGCAGGTTGCGGATTTGTCTGCTCTTGGCTTGGCAGAAGAAAAAAGTGTCGTCCGCAAATTGGATGAGCGAGATTTTGGTGTCCCCCGAGGGTCCCACCCCAGTGAGCAGTCTGTTCTGAGTGGCTCTGCTAGTCATGCGCGCGAGGCCTTCGGCTACCAGTAGGTAGAGGAAGGGTGAGAGGGGGTCGCCCTGGCGAAGTCCCCTCTTCATCTTGAACCATTTGGTGGTGTTGCCGTTGACGAGGATGGCTAGTTTGCCGTTGATGGTGCACTGTTCGATCCATCCACACCATTTCTGGTTAGCGCCAAGGCAGCGGAGAATGTGTTGGAGAAAGCTCCAGCTAACATTGTCGAATGCCTTCTCGAAGTCCGCCTTGACTCCCACACAGTCGGTGTGCTTGCTGGCGCCCCAGCTAATGGTTTCGCTGACGGTGACGAAGGAGTCTAGGATAAACCTTCCCTTGATGAAGGCTGACTGAGACGGGGAGATGATCTTCCCCAAGCGAGTGATCAGTCTGTTCGTGAGGACCTTTGAGATAATCTTCTGGACGCAGTTGAGGAGGCTGATGGGCCTGAAGTCGTTCGCTGCGTTTGCCCCTTCCGTTTTGGGAATCAGGCAGATGTGGGTGTAGTCGATGGGGCCGGTGTGGAGTGTGCCCTCATAAAGTTCGTCGAAGATTTTCATGAGGTCGGCCTTAATGACATCCCAGAACCTCTGGTAGAAAGCCATGCTGAAGCCATCGGGCCCGGGCGCCTTGTCCCCGGACAGCTGGAAGGTCGCTTTTTTAACTTCCTCGAGGGTGAAGGGGGCGGTGAGGCTATTCGAGCTCAGTGCGGTTCTGTCGGGAAAGAGGTCACTCCAGTCGCCGCACGAGGCGGATGAGGGATGGTCGGGGGCGAATCGGTTCTTGAACTTGCGGTAGAAGTAGTCGCATTTGTCCGCTTCCCTATCCAACGTGGAGCCCTCATCCGTTATGGTCCCGATCCGGTTTGTTCTATGTCTGCCATTGGCCATCGCGTGGAAGAACTTCGTGTTCCCATCCCCTTCTTTCAGCCAGTGCTGCTTGGATCTGGTTCGCCATAGCATCTCCTCGTCGTCGATTATGGCTTTCAGCTGGTTTCTGAGCTTTGTCCGTTGCAATTGCTCCAGGGTGGACAGGCAATGGGTTTCCTCGAGTGTATCCAGCCTTTGGATTTCCTCCGCGGTCTCCTTCTTTGTTTTGCAGATGTTGTAGAATTTTGTGGCCCGCCACTCTTTGATGCGGTTGCGGCAGTGGCGGAGTTTGGCGTTGAAGGTGAGGGTGCTCGCTTGCCTTCCCGGCCTGTCCCCCGTCTCTTGCCACCAGGTCGGTACCAAGGAGACAAAGTCATCCCTGGTAAGCCAAACCTTTTCGAATCTGAAGGGGCAAGGGGCCCGTTTTGGAGGCAATTTGAGGAGGAGGGGTGAGTGATCCGAGGTAATTCTAGCCAACGCCGAGACCTCGGAGAGGGGGAAGGATAGTTCCCAGTCGGTTGAGACCAAGAAGCGATCCAGCTTAGCGAGGGAAGGTGGGGATTGCATATTGGACCAGGTGAAGCATTGGTTGCGGATAGGGAGGTCCACCACCTCGAGCTCGTTGATCAGGTTGTTGAACAGAGTCATGAGGCGGTTGCAGCAGCGGCGACCCTGCCTCTCGTCCACAGAGCGCGTAAGGTTGAAGTCACCGCAGATTGCCCAGGGGCCAAGGCAGACTGGTTTGAGCGCACCAAGCTCCTGACAGAATTCCTCCTTCCCGTCCCAGGAGGGAGGCCCGTAGACGTTGGTAAGGTAGAAGGTGGAGCCGGTCGCAGCGTGGGTCAGCCGCAAGGTTAGCGAGCGGTCCCGCACGATGGACTCGGAGCAGGTGAAGTGTCTGGAGCTCCAACAAGTGACGAGTCCGCCCGAAGCCCCCGCGGAAGGTAAAAAGAGGCACTTGTCGATGGCCTGTCCAGCGAGAGAGGAGAGGAAGGAGCGCGGGAACGCGCTGACTTTCGTTTCTTGGAAGCAAAGGATACAGGACTTGAGGTTACAGACGACAGACTTGACCAGAGCACGCTTCGAGGGATCATTAAGCCCTCTGACATTCCAGGAACAGATTTGAAATATAAGAAAGGACAAGACACCTAGTAGCTAGAAACATGCGTCCTGCCGATCAGAACGCAGGGCCGGAGAAGTCCAGGAGAGAGCGGGCCTCCCTGTCATTGAGCTTGATACCGAGCTTGGCGGACTTGAGGATGATTGCGTTGATTGCCGCGGCGCCAGCAATGGTAGGGGACGCGGTCGCACCTTCGCCCAAGAGGAGGGTCCGGCGTGCAATAGCTCGGTCCAGGGCACATGAACCAGCCACCTTCGCCAGCCTCTGGCTCCGCCTGACGGCCGGAGTAGGAGATTGGTCGGCGCCGGACGCAGCGGTGAGCGGCGGTGTCAGGGGTTCGGTGGGCTCAGCCGGTCCGTCGTCTGAGGGTTCGTCGGCAGACAGGTGCAGAGGAGAAGGAGCCGTGGCAGCTTCCGGGGAAGAGGGCCCCCGCAAAGGCGGCGCCGGGGGAGGGGGCGCCGAGAGCTGCCCGCCGGCGCGACGTCGTCACCGGCAGGGGGGGGGGGGAGGCTCGACGGGGGGCCCGTGCCTCCGGGCCGTCGGCAGGGTAGGGCGGGGGCGGAGGGTGGCAGGGTGGGGGCGGTGCTGCTGGGCCCCTAAGAGACGTCGAAGCTTTGTCGCTGCGAACGGAGCAACCGAAGAGCTCCGATGGTGGGTGGCGGCTGGGGGGGGGCCCCAGGAGTACACAGAGAGAGGACATGGGGGCTGGGGGCCCGCTGGTGGGCCCACAGTAGTCCAGGCGATAGGTGGTTGGGCTCCCAGGGTGGACGGGCGCAGGGGTGGGGGGGGGGGGGCCCGCGGGTGGGCCCACAGGGCCCCAGGGAAAGAGGGAGGGGGCCCAGAGTATCGGCGTCATGGCCCCCGGGAGGTGGGCCCGCAGGAATGGCAGAAGGTGGCTCGGGGGCCCACCGGTGGGCCCGAAGGGGTCCAAGGGGCAGACGGGCGGGCCCAGGCGGCCCGCAGAGGTGTGCGGGGCAGGCGCCTCGGGAGAGAGGCCCGGGGCCCAGAGAAGCCCCCTCGTCGCAGTGGGGGCCCTACGTCATGCCCTACCGCGACAGAGGGGGTCAGAAGCAAAGGGGACAGAGGGAGTCGGCGAGCGGGCGGTCCGAGGTTGCATGGGGGCCAAGGCTGGCAGCCGGGTACACAAAAGAGGGCGCTCGGCAGTCGAGGGAGCAGAGGAATGAGAAGGATCAGCTTGTCAAACACGGGGGGGGGGGGGGCGGGCTCGATCCTTGAGCGCCCCAGCGGAGAAGACCGCCCAGAAGCCAAAAGGGTGCAAGGTGTTTGAAAATAGAGCAGAGAGAGGCAAGTTGCGCGGCCCAAGGAGCCTCGGCTGTCCGGTTCCAACCAACTTCTCCGGTCGAGGAAGAGCGCGGGGACGGTCTGGCGTTGCACACCGTTGGACCGCTGGGCAGAGCTGCTTCAGGAAGGAGGGGGAGCCCAACGGTCCATCGGGGGGAGCAGCCCCGGCGACGGCCGGATCAGGCGCTGTTCGGAGCGGTGGGGCCGGTGCGGCGGGGCCCAGGATAGGGGGTTTGGCGGGACGGCGCCTTCGATCCCGGATCTCCGAGGAGTCCCAGGTGTCGTCCGGGCTTCGCCGGGCGTTCCGGGAGTTGCTGCTCTCCCCCACGAGCCCGACGAGTGCCACTCGCCTAGCAAGCTGAAGTCCTTGAGGGTCGGTCTGGTCCGCGCCTTCATTGGGGTCCCCTCCGGCGAAAGGTGTGCCCCGGTCGTCCCCTCCGAAGGGAGCGGTGGACACGATCCTCACCTGCGCGGAGAGGATGAGGCTCCCCATCGAGATGGCAAGGTTCTCCGGGATGTCCTCCAGATCGTCCACCGCCACAAGGCACTTGTAACCAGTCATATCCGTGACGTTGATGCTCGCGTCGTCCGCCTTGATGAATCGGCCGAAGGCGCCAACAATGGCGCTCACCTGCTGCTGGGACCAGCATTCGAAGGGAAGATTGAAGATCTTTATCCATGCCTTATAGGTGAGCCTCGAGGCGGTGGCGCCGAGGTAAGGCTCCCAAGGCCAGCAGCGGAGGCGGCAGTGCTGGAGGTGGAGGAGTCCGCCGTTGATGAGGTCGTCGGAATGCACCCATTCAGGGAGAAAGATGATGTACTCGCAGGTATGGTGGTTGGCCACCAGGAAATCGGTGGCGAAGCCACCGAAACGCGCGGCCAAGTCGGCCGCGATCGTGCCTCCGGGGAAGTGGCCAAGATTGTTGGATCTGCCAACCACGTCCGCGAGGAAGGCGTTTCTGCAACGGCTCTCTCGAATGCGGAAGTCCTCCGAGAGTGGGATGAAGGTCTTCAAAGTGTTCGGTCGGTGGACGCGGCCTCTGTGCATCGTAGGTTGTCGCCGGTAGGTGGTGCAACTCCTGGCTTTGTGGCCGGTCCGGTGGCACACCGCACAGCAGACTGGGTCGCGGCAGTCCTTCACGAGGTGATCCCCGGCCAGACACCGGAAACACTTTCTGCTGGAGGTGGTGGGGTGGGAGCTTCCAGGATGTGGCGAGGCAGGGGAGAGCGGTGGGTGCTTCAGGTTCGCAGGTGGGGCGAGCAAGGCCTCTTTGAAGGTGAGCGGGCGGGAGGCTACCGAGGGGGTGTTGTCAAGTCCCGTCGGGATGGAAAAGATGGGAGGAGGAAGATTCTCGCGGGCCTGGGTGGAGAAAGAGCAGAGTGGGAGGCCGAGGCAGTCAGCCCAGGTGATCTTCTGGGTGCGGCGCAGGGGGCGGGATTTGATGGCGTTGTGACGCGGGATGGATTGCGTACGCTGGGCGGCTCGATCGGACAGGGGGGTATCTTCCGTATAGGGGTGGCGGATGGGGTTCCATCGAATTCCCATCCCGAACCGGTGCTTAAAGCCATCGGTCGGTGGAGGAGGCCCGGGCAAGGGGCGAGCCAGGCCATCCCGCAGGCGCCTGGTAGATGAAGGGGTGCGCCTCCCGTGCACCCTGATCCAACCATCCGCGGCGGCGCGAGGGTGGTCAAAGGGTCTTCGCCCCTTGCCGAGGAGCCAAGCTCTGCCAGAGCTGGTTGGGTCGCGCGTCCCGCAGCAGTCGAGGCGGGAATCTCCTCCATGGTCTCTCCGTCTGCTGTGCCCAGAGCGAGTCGCATCCCTAGCCAGCCTAGTCTCTTCACGCGATCGCGGACGTACCCAGCTCTCTTCCCTTGCGCGAGACCTTCCGCGCTCTCTGGCTCGCCCTCCTCCGTGCACAGGAGCCCTCTCTCTCTCTCTTCCCCGCTCTCTCTCTCCTGCTCTCACTCTTCCCCTCGCTCTCTCTCTTCCGCGCTCTCTCTCTCCTTCTCCCTCTTTTCCCCTCCTTCTCTCTCTCTCTCTCTCTCTCATCTTTCTTAGATTGTATATACAAGTGTACATAAAGCTAACAAGAGTTTCCATGGGAGTTTCAGAAGTCTATATGTTTGAACTTGATGTGGGTATTCATACGAAATTTAGTAGTTTGAACTTTGCGTCTGCAGCAAAATACGAGCGGTGCATTTTATGATTGTGTTCTCTAAAGTTCAACTATTTAAAGCCCTGACAACTAATCAACAATCAAAATGATGTTCAAAGCAACTCTTCTATTTGATCTTGGCATATACCAATCAATATTGATGGGCCCGTGATTTTCTTCTTTTTGGCTTAAGTATTTGCCTATAATGCCTAATCGATTGATACTTTCTTCTGATGCAAAATCGAATGCAGGTGGAATTAATTTGTTTACATTTTAATTTTTTTCCTATTGTTTAGAATTATTCGATTTTGTAATTTCATTCTGTTGTTTTCTTTCTAAAATTTTTAGGATTTGTCCTATGGAATAAATTTCTGAAAACTAATTAGACGCACGGGGCAGCAACTCGGTGGAGACACATGATAGCTTCAGCGACAAGTCAGTTCCAGCAGCTTGGTGGCTTCTCCTACCATGCCTCTAATTAAATATCCCAACAGTCCTTACTTACTTAATTAATTAGATATGTATGTCAAGGAATCCCTTTATTATATGTAACCCAGTTTACGTGTAAACGGTTCAGTTTGTGCACTCAACTAATTGAAACGATTCAGTTTACGTGTAACCCTTTATGTTTATTCGTTGACTTTAAACGGTTCAATTTTGTATTCATGTTATTCTAACAGTTGATTCAAATCACTTCTCATTTTACATGTAAACGGTTTAGTTTGTGGACTCAAGTAATTGAAACAATTCAGTTTACATGTAACCCTTTATGTTTATTCATTTACTTTAAACGGTTCAATTTTGTATTCATGTTATTCTAAAATTTCATTCACAACATTTTTCATTTACCCTTTCCCTCCCTCGCTTTAATTTGTTGTTGGCATTGGTATTTTTCCCGTTATTTGTAATATATTGTTTGATCTCACTAGCTCCTGGAAATTTAACGTTTTTACTGTTCAGATGGGAAATAATTGTTGTTACTGGTCTTATTAGGTTTGACCTGGAAAAATTTTGATAATGGGAACATTTTTTGTTCTCTTTGTTCGTAATTACAAAGTTCTGCGGAAATTCCGATAATGTAAATAATTTTTTTACTTTAGGTTTTTAATCAGAAAGATTTTTTTTACAAAAAAGAAAAAAATTCGAGATTTGGGACTGAAGCAAATCTGGATGATTATGATAATTAAATCGTGTAGATTTCGTGGTCAAAATTTTAATAACTTTATAATGACTTTATATAATAATTTTATATAATATATACCTCTAAAGTAAAATTTTATTAGAATATATAGACTAATTAAATTTGATTTATAGCTAATAATTTAAATTGTACATTACCTTCATTTAATTATAATGTGATTTAATTTAAATAAATGTAAATTTAAATCGATATATAAAACAGTCCAATTACTAAATAAATAAGGGCACTTTGACCTTGTAAACATAAGAGGTTTTGAAAGGGAGAGTTATTTTTTTTCCTTTATACTTGTGTAAAAACTTTTTTGAAAGAGAGGAGGAAATGATGGAACGAATGTGTAAGAGAAGAGAAGCACAAACTTAGGACTTCTCTTTCACATATGTAGTGTAGAAAGCTGATATTTAATTTAAGAAACTGGAATGAGTTTTTTTTTTTTCAGCTTCTAAACATAAAAGGTTTTCAGAAGGAGTTTTTTTTTTAATTTTTTAATTTGTGTCAAAATTTTTTATAGAGAGAAGAGAAAATCATAAATCAATGGCGCTGCCTGTATTATCAGTATCAATAAAGATAACCCACATCTCTGAAATGCAGGAATGTTTTTTTAAAAGACAGAAAGGCAACATGTTCCCCTCTTACCCACAGCACGTGTGGAAATTAGGCGGTGATGTACGGAGCAGACGACAACCGACAACAAAGTACTAATAAATCCAACGGCTTTTCACAGATAAGCCGATATTTTGTTGTTCTCTTGGAAAAAGATAAAAACGTTCATATGCCGGGTTTTGTCTCTTTTTAAAATATTTGCTGTGTGGAAATATGTGTAGGAATTATTTTTAGTAATACAGAAAGAGAGCAGTGGGAAAGAAATAGACCTATTATGTAAGAAACAACTAAAGAAGTAAACAAATTGAGTAAAGAAAGAGGGGAGGGACGTATTTATCTGAGCCTCCCCCTTTTTCCTTAATTATTTTTACTCCGCTTTTCCAAACTATTACAGTCTGAGTGTGTACTGTTGATTTAAAAGCTCTACTGATTTCAAAAAAAAATTTCCCCTCTATTTAATAATACTGTTTGTGCTTTCTGCAGAAGTACATGGTTAATCTAATTATTCTCGATACCTACTATTTCCTTTTATTGTTAGGTGATTTAAATTTCCTTTCATTTCCTTCCGTTTTTTGGCCCGTTCTTTCCGGTTTACGTTTTCCTCTCCTTGTGCTCTCTGTTTAATTAGTTTACGAAGATCAATTTAATTTATGTGAATGGTATAATTTCCGAGCTTGCTTTGGTGTATTATGTCTGGCGGTTTAAATTTGATTGCATTTGTTTTTGTGCTTGTGGGAGCCGGTGGCGACATATAGGAAAAAAATAGAACCAAAAAACCTAAAGGCCATTTACTCCCGTTTCTGTTGACTGTTCTTCTAAGTTCCCCTTTTTTCTTTCCCTTTTACTCTTTAAGTGATTTGTCCTGCATAATTTAATTTATATCAGTTGTATAATTTCCGAGCTTGCTTTTCTTGATTATGTTGGGTTATTTAAACTTGTTTGCATTTGCTTTTGTTTTTCCTTTTTGGGGGAGGCGATGATGACACATAAAAAAAAAAGAAAACAGCAGAGCCTAAAGGCTTCGGACAATTGGTTTTCGAATTGGCCATGTTTATGCATGGAGGGGTGGCTATATTTAATGGTTTTAGTTGGTAAACCGCTGGTTGGCCAGTGTTGGTACATGGATAAAAAACTGATTACCTTAGATGGTTCACTTTCAGCTGTTGTTCTTTCATTAATGAACTTGCATTGTTCAGTACTTGGTTCGAAAAGAATGTGTAATTGAACGGTCAGCCTTCGCAATAAGCTTAGACAGTCGGGTGGTGAGTGTAAAATAATGTTAAGTGAGAGAAGGCAATGTTTGCTCTGGTTTTCTACTATTCTTTGTAGTTGGCGGGTAAATTGATCTGAGCCCCCCTCTTTTTCTCAATGATTTTTACTCTGCTTTCCCAAACCCTTATAGATTAGGTGTATATTCCTGATTTAAAAGATGTACTGATTAAACCCCCCCCCTATTTCGTTGAAAAAAATGTATAATATAAAGCTGGTGCTTCGCAATAAGGTTAGACTATAGGTGTCTTCTTTGAGAATGTGGATCCACCTGCTTGATCGGCTTGTGCTTTTATCTGTCGATTTACCCAATATCAGTTTGTGCCTTACATGAAAACCGGAATTTGCCAATATTACTTTGTGCCTTACTTGAAAAACGGTACTATTTCTTCATAGAAAATGTAACTTCTACTTCTTTTTTTTGCTTTCTTGCCTTTTTCCTTAATCCTCTCTTACATGCATGTTCAGTATGGCGAATCAGTGGTGAAGTATATTTTGGAAAATTGTGATTTACTTGTGGTCTGTTAGTTAACTGCCAAATTATTACTTCTTGCGTACTTCTATTCTTGAAATTTTATCATCTTTGCTTTGACAAGATCACAATTTCTACTGGGATTGTTCAATGATAAGAAAGTGAATTTTTTAAAAAAAAGGAAAACCTGTAAATTACTGGTGTAGTAATTTCATAGGTTGAATAAACATGTTCCCCTCCTGGTTTGTAATTTGCAGGCAATTGTTCAATGATAAGATAGTGGATTTCTAAGAAAAGAAAAGTCCAGAAATAATTGGGATAGTAATTTCATGAGTTGAATAAACATGTCTTCCTTTTGGTTCCTAATTTGTATGAAATTATTACGGGCTTTGATTTTATAGATTGAGATTCTAATACTTAAAGTGTACGCTTAGAATATTAGGTATTTAAGTCCTTACGCCTTCACGTTCAGAGGCTGGAGTTACAAATTATATGGCTATGCCGTTTATTGAAGAATTATATTTATCGCTGTCATGCGCATATAATTCTCGAAGAAAGGTATGCGATATCCAACTGTCAATTTGAATATATGTATTCAACTGTGTATTTGAAAAGGATGCATCAATGACAAGAGTGACTAAAGACTTAGGTGTAGTGGCAGCCGATCATCTTTCACAAAAGCATCAATTTTTAAATAATTTAAATATTTTATACCATATTTAATAGTCTCTATTGTCATTTCCAAACTTTGATATTATTCCTAAATGTATTTTGAAAGAATCAATTGGTGCTTGGAATAAAATGATTCTCACTATACAGCTCTATATTACTTGGAGAAACATAAAAAAAATATATAAGAATATATTTCTCTAATATATAGGACAGGAATAATATGTATTGAATTTTATGATTAGATTACAAAAGATGCTATAGTAAGAACACAAAAAAAAAGGAAAGAAATATATGATTAGGCAAACCTCTATAATTAAAAAAAAAAAAAAATATATAGGAAAAGAGATACAAATTACACTGTATATTTGTACCTTTTCTATGTTACCGTCAAATGAGTATGGAACTCTATGGCTAGCCCTGTGTGATTAAAAAAAAATCTGTGTAATTAGGAAGAAAAAACAAAAACAAACCTTTGTGATTAGGTTAACAAAAAAAATAGAAAATTAGGATTTCCTCCAATCATATATCGAGAAGAAAGAAATAATCCTATTATTATTATTATTATTACCATTCACACTGAGTTGTCAGAAGAGATTTATATTTGTTGATTGTCTTATACATATAGTTCTTGAATAAAACTACTTAATGAAATAAAGAAATTCTTTTTTTTTTTATTGGGGTAGATTCACAGAGAATTATATGTATAGACTATCAATGAATGTATTTCTTTTCAGAAATGCCAATATATGAAATTAAATAGACTTTCCTTGATATGAATTTATAGTAATAGGAGTAAACTAAAATTTAACAAGTAGACTTAAATATATAATTAAAGATGGTGAATATTTACGAAAGAAAATGACAAGAAATTAGTAGGATCTCTCTTTATGTGAACAGTTTTCATTAGCAGTGCGAAATTAAAATGAAACATATATATATATATATATATATATATATATATATATATATATATATATATATATATATATATATATAGAAAAGAAATATTAGAAACCTATGTGATTAGAGAAAAAAAAAAAAAAAAAACCAAACTTCTGTGATTAAGTTAACAAAAAAATAGAAAAGTACGATTTTCTCCAATCATATATCGAGAACAAAGAAATAATCCTATTATTATTATTATTACTATCATTCGCACTGAGCTGTCAGAAATCATATATCGAGAAGTGGTCTGTATGACCCGTGTGCCCCACGTGTGTTGATTGGGGACCACTTCACGATGGCTAAACGTGTCGCGCCACGCATCGTGAAGGGGTTAGAGCTTCAAATGTCCCGTGGGGAGGTCGTCGACCTACCCTGACGTGACGGTGTGAAACTAAAATAAATAACATGATCAAATTCATTTCAGGGCGTCAGATAGCGAAGGTTCCGGTGCGGTGTATCTCTCTCTAAACTCTTATTTATTATTGTTTAAGCATCTACTTTATTTGTCACTGACTTTACCCACTCCGTGACAGGTCCAACTAAGTAAGTACAGCGGGACGGTGGTGAGGCATCGCGGACCTTAGGTTTGGCCGTACGAGGCCTTTTTGGTTAAACTCTTATTTGGTTATCTCTCTCTTTTCCCTTTTCGTTATTTTGTGTGGATATGTGGATCATGCTGGATATGTGGACATGTAATTGATTGTTTGGTTGTGGTTATGTTTTATATTAGTTGTGCGGCGGTTTTACGATGTAAAAGGATTTCGAAAACGCTTTTCAAAAAAATAGGGTGTCGTGTGGACACCACTTTGAAAACCCTGGGAATTTATCCTTTCAAAACAATATAGCCGCCTAAATGTGAATGTTAGATGTTTTAAAGACTTGGGTGTCGAGTGGACACCGTTTGCAAACTCATAGGGTTTTTCCTAATACTGTTGAATGATGATACATGTTGTACTTAGTCAATGCGACTGTGTGATCAATGCCGTGTAATGTTATTATTGTAAATGTAGTCGAGACGCCGTGCATGTACAAAGGAGACTCTGTCCGTTTGCAGAGTGAATTTGTATGTGTGGCGGGTCTGGCACGCACCGGTAGGCGGGGTCGTTGACCATCTGATGTTCAAAAAGAAAAAAAAAAAAAAAAAAATATGTTTTTCCGCTTATCCTGAGACCTCCGGGGCGTGACAGCTGGTCGCTTCCTCTCAGAACTCTGAGCGACCGCGCCCCCACGCCTAGCAACGACGTGGTCTCCCCTCTCGACCCACTGTGCGTGATCCACTGCCTCTGATAAGGTCTGAAGCCTCTGGGCGTGCACCAAGGTATAAATCTCAGGGCGCAAACCCGTCTCAAAAAGCTCGACCTGGTGCGGCCCATCCCTGGCCACATAGGGCACGCAGTTGAGCAACTGCGTGAACTCCTGAAAATAATCCCATACAGCCCGATCACCTTGTTGTAGATTCTTCAAATCATCCTCAATCTTTTTCTTCACGCTCGTGGAGAAATAGGTGTCCAGGATCATCCGTCGAAACTCTGACCAAGGCAGCTGCCGGGTAATCTGAAACTCCAAGGGCTCAACCCGACGCCACCAGGCATCTGCATCCCCCTCAAGACAGTGTACGGCCATATGCACTCTGTATTTGTGGTCGATGAAGAAGTCCCGAAACAGCTTCTCCATCGCTGCCAGCCACGTACCGATCTCCCACGGGTGTGTACTCCGCCCTGAGAACCGAGGCGGTCCTCGCTGACAAAACTGTGAGAGTTTGTCGGCAAACTCCTGCTCCTCCGCCCGGGTCAATGGCCTGAACATCCCCTGGGCCCCACTGCTCGACGACGGTGCCGTAGGGACGGGTGGAATAACCGGCGGTACAACCGGTGGTACAGGGGCCTCTACAGCCGTAGGGGGAGGTGCCCCAACCTGGGCAAGTAACTGCTCGAACCTCTGCTCCTGTCGGCGGTGACTCTCCGCCAACTGGGCCACCATGGCCCTCAGCTCGCTAATCTCGGATGGCCCGGACTGCTCCGGCTCCTCCGAGGGTGTAGAAGTACCCCGGGTAGGCATCCGTCGCTTAGTAGGCATCCTGCCACACAAGAAACAACAGATCAGAAAACAAAACCACTCTCGACCCAATCCAGTGAAAGTCATAAGCATCCTCCCATTTCTGTAACCTTATGTTGTCTGCAGCCAACATAATAGTCCTCCAGAAATAGGATATGCTAGTCCCTCTTCACTCTCAGGAAGAGTTAAATAATAAATTGCCGACTTTCGCCAAAATATCACGCCACTCACGCCCTGCCGTCCTAGGGTCTGCCAAAAGCCTAGGGTTTCCTAAGTCCCAACCGACCTATCCCTAAGCTCTGATACCAACTTAATCTGTCACGCCCCGGGTGTAAACCAGACCCCGGGCTCGTCCACAGATCCGCCGTGCACACGGAATTTCCCGTGTACACGAAGCGCTGGTAACCTGCTCAGATAGATAGATATAATAAAAGAGCATAACAGAGCTAACTACAACTAGTACAACTCAGACAAATGCAGAAAAGAAAATACAACATAGCTCTCATAAATATACAAATGTCTCTCCCAGCTCACCAAAAAAAAATACATCCAGCTGGCCGAAGCCAGACCCAAAATAAAAGGAAGTACAACAGTCTGAGTGCACCGGGGATACATCAAAATCTATCAAACTCTGGATCAGGGAAGCAGCTAGCTAATCAACGATCCTCTTACCTCGGTCCTGAGAAGAGGGTCCCGCAACTCCCGCAGAGGACTCTGCAAAACAAAGGGGGGAAAAGAAGAGGGAAAAGAGTGGGGGTGAGAACTACTATAAAGGCAGTAGCCTCCCCTAGTGGGTAAACCTCAACTCGAACATGCCCACTAGGACTACCAGAGGCGAAAAGAATAATGTGGTAAACTATATGCATGGATACTGATAAAAATACCTGTAAGAACTTGAATTTTGAAAATAAATAAATAAATGAAAATGATTGAAGTCCAGTTGAATTGGGATCATGAAACGCACGAATAGCTCAGTGCCCCTTTTCTGCAAGTGTAAATTGCACAGAAATAGGGCCAGAAATATCACCTTTCAATCCGAGCCTGATCTCGAAGATCCGAGACCACGAGTGCGACCGTCACGACGAACTGAGTGAAAACCATATCAAGCTTGTTCAGATCTGATGGTCGGATCTTCCAGAAATCAGTGTTGAAGCCGGCGGGACCCGCGACTTAAGTGGCGGGTACAAGTGCACAGTAAACCCCAATTTTGATTCCCCTTAGCGCCAATGTTGGCCAATTTACTATCTGGACTCCTATTATAGTGATTCGAGTAGTCGATTCTAGCTATTTTCGATGTTCTGAACGCAATGGCGCAGTCGAAAATTCTGTTTGACGACTCTGGAATTTCGAAAAGCATGAAAACTGTAAAATTAGACAGTTTTTATGGAACAGAATTTTATCTGGACACTGTTTCGAAAAACGAAAATCGCTACCTGATAGGTTTCGTCGAGCCGGACGTCCTGGCGAAGTCCGTTTCTCGATCTGACAACCAGAAGATCTCGAAAAGCGTGAAAAATGAGGAAAAAGGCAGTTTTTACACATGAACCCTTGGATTTCTTGCCTCGGAAAGCGTGCCACTCATGGGAGAGGGACCTTGATGTAAATAATGCATACTGTAATGGACCAAAACCTAAAATACCAAGTGATGAAGGACTACATTGCAATTGTGCATACCATGTATATAAAGGTATAGCTAGGGCTAGGGTTTCCTCCAAACCTCGTAGCCCTTAGCCCTAGCCGCACTCAGCAACAGAACCCTCCTCTCAGCCGCATCCCGCGGAGCTCCCCCGCACCGGCCGCCGCCTCGCCGGTCGCCGGAGAAGAAGGAGCAAACCCATATCTTAGCCTCGGGTCTGTTGGTGGGTGACCTTTGGAGGAAGCCTGGGTGATCAAGGCCGTGCCTGAGCACTCCTCTGGGAAGCCGCATCCAAGCCCGAGGGAGCCGGCACCCCAGCTCTGCCGCGCGCCGCCGCAATCCTCTCCTTCTCCTTCCATTGCTCCGGCGAGGTTAGTAGATGGAAATTTATATTTTTAGTTAGCACAGAGACCCTAGCATCGTGTCACTAACATCCTGGGGATCACCCTCGTGCAGCCCCAAGGTCCCCGGGGCTCCGGTTAGCCGGCCGGGAATCTTGTTGCCGGGATTATTGTTTTCGGCCGAGCAATTGCACCGCCGTGATCCGGCCGTTCAACCAGCAATCAGCACTGTTGGATTTGATCCCCGTGACGACTGCAGCCTCCCCACAAGACTTGAGCTCGATCGGATCAAGATCGGAGCCGCGCGGGGAAGCCCTAGAAACCGGATAATTGGCAATTTCGCCGACCACCGCCGTCCGGCGCCGGCGCTGCCTCCCACCGCCGGGCATCGCCACCAGAGAACTCCTGGACCCGAGAGGGATCTTCTGGTCCAAGTCCCACCGGCCCGGAGCCACCTCATCGGAAACCGCCATTAGAGGCCTTTGAAGCTTGACCGAGCTCCTCCGCGCCGCCTCTCCGGCGTTCCTCAGTCATCGGGAACCGCCCAGGTAAGCTCCCTGGACCTTCTAGAGCTCCCCCATCACCTTGCATGGCCCCCCTAACGTCGAAACTTTTGGCTCCAGAGTTGCACCCGAGCTCGACTTCGACCTCCTCTCCGGCCATCGCCGGCGCTCAGGGCTCCGGCCACCAGTGCAGGTAAGCCCTAATTATCATCTATAGGAGTCCCATCATTTTAGTTTGGGCCTAGTTAGCCCCTGTAACTGAGTCTCAACTCTTGCACCCGAAATGCCAATTTCAGGCTTATCTCCGGCCGCCGCCGCCTCCGGCCGCCGGTACCTGACCCGACCTGACCAGAACACTTTCTGGGATCCAGAACTAACCCGTGCTCACCTCGGATTTGCAGATTGACCATGGGTTTGTGAAATTGCCCAAGCCCGAGCCTTGGTTGGTGCATCACCTTGCTCCGGCAAGCCTTCCGGCCGACCTCCGGCAACCCGCAGGTGAGCACCACTCTTCTTGGTCATCATGTAGTAGCATGCTCCAGTTAACTTACAGATTAATCATACATAATTTAAGTTCGGGCTTAGTTGCTATTTGGACTTAGTAATTGTTGGGCCAACTTGTAAATGGGCCTGGTCTCGGCCCAATTCTTGTGAGCACAGCCTGGGTCTTGTCGTGACGAACGCGCTGAAACTCGCCGCGAAGTTTCTGGACTTTTAGATGTTAAGATCAGGGCAAATTAATGCAATCAACATTAGGAGTTAAAGAGCTAACTTTGCTCTCGGGTTTCGCGTTGACCCAAAGTTGTGAGCACGGGGTCTGTCGCATCAAATGTGACGCGCTGGAACTTACGGCGTCGCCGTTGGACCCCCGGATTGTAAGAACGAACTAAAACAGTAATCACTAAAGGATATTATGCAAATTAAGAAATGTTAGGGACCAGAACGCAAAATGGACATACTAGCTCTCTGTAAATAGCATTTTCACACCCACTGGACATCTTGTTGGGGTTCCGATGGTCCTCGTTGACCAGGAATCAGATATTGATCGATAAATCGACCGATTTGACCCGTTTAAACTTTCCGTTAGTGTAGCGTCGTCGGGAAAGGGTTGTGTGAGTCTATTACTGACCAGATCTTCTGATACAGGGCCCAGTTGTTCAACACCAGCCTCCCAGTAGCTGCGCGGGAGTTCGAGAATCTGCCGTCGTCCAGGTGGGTTATCTTCGAACCGGGCTCAGCTTTTTGGCCCTCTGGTTGCTTTAGTCCAGTCGGACCCCTGTTCTTGATTTTCCTACTGATTATATGACCTATCTTGACATATCATGATTCCCTTGTTTGACATCGACTCGATTAGACTTATACATGCGATTGTTGGTTCACGATCAGCCGATTATTATTTACATGATCCCTGATTATTCCTGACTGATCCTGATTGATTGATATATAGATTTGCATGATTAGATGACACCTGTTGATTTCTGTCATTGAGCTATTTCTTGATATACGTCGATATGCATGATTGATTGATCCTGATTGATAGATACTACTCGATATGCATGATTGATTGATTCCGATGGATAGATATAGACAGATGATTCCCTGTTGGGATTTCGGCGTGTGCCGACTACTCGGTCACTAGACCGTGAGATTGATCATTATGACTTGCCATGCACTGCTGTACTTCACGAATATGGCCGGGGTAGCTCCCCGTGGAGATTGTTCTTTACCGGTAAAGTGGTCTGATGATAGACCCGTGAGCCCTCGACAAGGTTATGTCAGCCGAAAAGGTGCCGAACAGTGGCATTGCCTGAGGTTCTCTGAGACCAATATTGGCACATGATTGGATATTTGGTTTTCTACCTTTGACGCATTACTCTTACTCGTACTGTTGCTCAGTTGTTTCCAGCACTATTATCTGTAGACATGCTTGTATCATTTGTAGTTCTTTATACATGATCCTTGTAGTTGACTTTTGATTTCCGGCATGCATGCTCTATAGTTTTCATGATAGTTTACCTCTGATATACCCTAATTGTTCAGCATACTTACTGGTAGTTTTTACTCTGATTATTAGTAGACATCTACGTTTCCAGCTTTTCCTACAGATCTTTACTATCCGCAGATTTTAGTACCCAGTAGGTACGATTAGCTGATCCTCGGCTCGTCGTGCCCACTGGGATACATGTACAGTGTATCTCACACCCCCTGGGTGACCATTTTTCCAGGTCCGTCGGGTGGGGAGATAGCGGGACGATCCAGTGAGCCTGTCACGATAGAGCTGTCCCCATGATCGTAGATATTGAGCTTGATGACTTATGCAGATTTTTATTCCCGCATGTTATTCCAGTTCTATTTGGGTTAGATATTTAAAATATTGATGTAATAACTGATTTTAAATTATTCCTGCTGACTAGATTAGTAGTTGTACTGAGATATCTGTTGCTGATTACTAGCCTAGCCGTGCATATATAGGGGAGTCTCTGTTCGCGGAATAGAGAGTTTCCTATATGTGTGGCGGTCTGTCACGCCTGTTTTGCAACTCTGATTTAATCAAAAAAAAAAAAAAAAAAAAAAAAAAAAAAAAAAAATTTCAGACCTGATTTTTAAACTCGGGGCGTGACAATACCACTAATATGCCTCTACATGCCCAGCTAAAAAGATAGCTAAATGTATGCATCAGAACATCAAAGCCTGTCTGAATAACCCAATCACTACTCCAGTAAACACTGGGACTGCCTGCGGTGCCTGCCAAATCGGGTATGCCAGCCTACGCATAACACCGATAGGGGATAGGAGTCTCAAGGACTCAAGTCTGCACATCGCGCACTCCGGAGTGGCACTCGAGGGGAGCGACCCACACGAGCATAATGCCTGAGTAATAAGTGTCCAAGGAAAAATAAGTCCGCAGGACTGGATCATGACACTGATCTAAATGGAACAGATCCATCCACTAAAAAAAAGCCCAAATCCCTTCCCCGATCTGATGCAACAACAACTGTCCGGTCAATCGCCCAAAATCCGCGATCGCCGCAATACCCTGCCTACACAGCCTGCCTGTCCCGAAACCTAAGTATCTGCCTACTCTATCCCAGCCCCTGCCCTAACCCGGGCATGACATCCCCTATGTCAAGATAACTGGAGAAAATGAAATCATGGTTTCTCCTAAGTCAATTCC
Organism: Tillandsia fasciculata; assembly: GCA_029168755.2. Taxonomy (NCBI): domain Eukaryota; kingdom Viridiplantae; phylum Streptophyta; class Magnoliopsida; order Poales; family Bromeliaceae; genus Tillandsia; species Tillandsia fasciculata. Next base: position 15,143,719 of record CM054947.1, on the reverse strand, counting down.
AGCATGATAGTTCAACAGAAAAAGGTGGCCTAACTAGGTGACCATTTAAGCATGCAAAAGTCCTTTACTAAGCAAGATAATTTTAATATTCCAATTCTTACATTATGCCTTGGTTAAAATATCCGAAATATTAACCTACCATAAGCTGATTTAGACACATGCATCAGTCCTTCAATAAACATTAAGTATGAAACGGATTTAGCCGGTTATTACCATTTATTAGTGTCTAGTCCTCTAAAGATGCAAGTATCAATCGTGAGTCCTTTTCTTTTCATTAAGCATGCTATGTTCATTTTTTTACTAGTGTGATAGCAACATTACACCGGATTAGCTCCAATATGCCTAGTGGGTTATTCCAAGTAAGAGGTTAACAACGGTACCCACCTCGAGCGCTAAAAATCTTGTCCCAAAAGCGAAAACCCGTGCTCGCACCAAACTCACCGCAATGCTGTACCAAACCTCCAAGAAGAACATACAAAAATTTAGTCCTTCACATAACACAAAATCTGTCCCAAATTTACCGATCTAAAGGTCTCAGGTTTTCACCTGCGAAGGGTGCTCAGAAAATTCCAAAAAAAATACCGTCGCGTTCCTTGCGACGAACCCGTCGAAACAAGTACCTGCACGTTCAAAACCGAGCTTCCTTCGCTGAGATACAAATTCGGCAAGGGAAACACCCCAAACAAAACTGTGCAGAATTTCTGTACCAAAAAGTTACAGAAAAAAGAGATTTCCACCTTCGAAAAATATTCAGGAAATTCGGAGAAAATTTCAGGAGATTCCTTACGAGATGTAGATGAGAAACTCCTTTTGAATCGCCTCGATCCGATGCCTGAGCGCGAAGTTATAGCCGATTCAACCAGGTGCTGTCCAAAACTCCGCGTGGAAAAATAGGTCACAAAGAAGCTCGGGAAACTCAAAATCCACATGAAAACCAGAGGCAACTCAAAATATCAAAAATGAAGCCCTACCTGTCGAGAGTCCAACGGCGCAAGAATCACCCGAATCGGAGGTCGGGGTGAGCCGGGGAGCTTAAACACTGCAAAGGGACGAAACGGGTCGTCGAAGAACGAGCGTCGCGCCGCGCCGGAAAATAGCCAACCTCGAAAAACGCGCTCCTAAAAATCTCAGGAGTGAGCAGCAAGAAGGGTTTCAGGTAGAGGAAGATTTTTTATTAAGGGTTCACAGTGGAAATCCTCACAGAAAAGTGAGGAAAGGCCCCCCAAAAGGCCTATTTATAGGCTGCAACACCCCCCCCCCCCCCCAAAACTTAGTGGATTCGGGCGCCACTTTCGGGCGCCCGAATCCTCTAAGCAGGTCGGACGGCTCCCCGTCCGACCGCCCGAATTCTTGTGTGGCGGCCACGTGTCCCCCGCACAGCAAACAGCCGTGCGGGGCGACTGGCCGCCCGCCACGTGGCCCGGGTGCGCTGGAGGCGGTGCATGCACCCTCCGCTGGCCGGCCGACACGTGGCCCGCACTCGAGTGCGGGCCATGTGCGGCCGACCAGCCGCACTGTTGCCCTGCACCGGCCCGCGCCCCGAGGCGCCGCGCAACGCTCCTGTGGACCGCGCCTTGGAGAGCCGACCAACCCCCGGGCGACACGTGTCGTGCGCCCGGTCTACCAAAACTGCGCGCACCCGCTGAGCCGCACCGCGTGAGCTCGCCACTCCGCGCATGCCACGTGGCCCGCCGCGCGGTCCATGCACCACCGCGCCTCCTCCGTGGACCGAGCGACGTGGGCTGGCCAATGATGAGCCGCCACGTGGCATAGACCGGTCCACGGAGCTCCCCTGTGCACCAGAAATCCCCCGAAACTTCCGGAAGCCCGCATTTGGTCATCCGGACTCCAAATTCGACAAATAAATAGTCGTTTTCAAGCGTTTTTCCGCGCTGAATCCAAATCCGAACTCCGTTTGGCCCAATTCCTTTTCTAAAATTTGGCAAACACAGCCGAAGGCCAAATCAGCTAAAATACCACACAGGGTCCATCTGTGGCACCCCTTTGATGTACCATGGGCCAGACACACCAACACTAGGTGTTCTATATAGTGGATTCAACAGAAAAACTGTACGGAGAAAAACCAGAACACTACATCCGCGCAGCGCGGCGCGCGCGGGGGCCGCTGCGCCCGCCGCGCAGCGCTGCGCGGGCGGGCGCCGCGCAGCGCCCGGGGCCGCGCGGCAGGCCCTGGCGCCGCGCGGCAGGCCCGGACGCCGCGCGGCAGCGCAGCGTGCTGCAGTTCTGGTGCAGGGAGCTTCGCGTGGGCCCGCGCGCGTGAGGCGTTTTCGATGTCCGTGGCTGTTTTCCTCGCCGTCGGACGTGCGCTCTTCAGTGTTGGGCTGATTTTGGATTTTCTTCCCTTCTCTTGCTGTTGTGATGCAGATTTAGCGCCGCTTGGCCGACGGAGTTGTTTCCGATGCACGAAGCCGCAGCAGCTTGGAGGCTCGTTTGTGCTGGGTGTGCATAAGGTGTATGCTGTGCTTTGATGATGATGATGATGATGAGTAATTTGGCTCAAGGCATTGGAGCTAGAGAGAGAGAGGATCCTTTTGTGTAAGTTATGAGCCTTATGTGAATTTTGGGCTTTGTTGTATGCATAAGAGCAGGGAGTGCACTGTGGGACCTTGTGTGAATAGTGGAGCTTGCAGATTTGTGTGTGAGTTATGGTTTTATTAGCTTGGCTGATTGGATTGGAGTGAACCTTGTGAGTGAGTTAGTGTGTGCCTTGTTTTGGTGTCGTGAAGATCTGTATGTTTGTGTGTTGTGTGCTGCAGAGAATGGTGTGGGCTGATGTTTAGTGCAGTATGGTATTGATGCTTGGAAGCTTGGGTGTGCTAATATTTGGTTGTGTGAGCATTAATTCATTAATGTGCTGTTGGAGCCTCTAGGTGTACAGTGAGTTGCCTATTGGTGCTAGACTTGGATTTATCTCTCTAGTTGGTGCGAGAGCTTCGGTGCGATTTGTTTGGTGGCCGTGGAGCGAGCCGTGGCGCACACGATTTTTTGTGAGGGCTCAAGAATTTTATTTGGAGCTTCCGAGGATTTTTTCGGGAATTTGCGGCATGATTTTCGTGTTTTCGTCAGCCGAGGTTCCGGCACTTCACCGACTTCAGCAATTGCCTACAGAAAGCGTACCAGGTGGGTTGGAATTTCTCCGAAATGTATAGAATGCCCTTAAAAGCTTTTGAATGCAATTCGATTATAATAATCATGCTGTTTTCACAGTTTTAATCTGATAGTTGCCTGGAATGTTCTGTAAAATTCGTGGGAACCCCAGATCATTTTTAGTAGACTCCTGATCCTATATGACACTAGATTGCATATTATTTTGGCATTTATTTTGCACCCTGATTACTTCAAAAATCGAGAAAAACCCGTTTTAAGGAAAAAGCAGCTTTCTTTAAATGCGGTTTTAAATCAGGAATTTGCTAGGGTTGTGGCTTTGGTTCAGGGTGTTCTGACCTCGTGCCTGAGGGCCAAGGGGTCTCTTTTCGAGCCTTGGAATGAGTTATAGTGTCATTTGAGTTTAGAGCTTCTGATAAGATTGTTCTAGATTATGAGTCATGTACCTCTGTTTTGATAGTGGAGGTGGTTTTTCCCCTTAGTTATGAGGGTTTTGGGGGTTCTGGCAGATCGAGTCGTAGAGAGTTCGCCGACAGATTATGTGAGGATTTGGGCTTTCCTTGTTGGGTCGTGGAGTCTTTTCCGACTGAGTTGTGCTTCGAGCACCGAGTTGCCGATTTGTTTTGATCGTGGACCATAGCCTGGATAAGCCGTTTTTTTGAGACAGATGAGATGCTTGATACTCGTTGGGGTCGCACCCCTCAGGTTACGCTCCGGATGCGTAGATGTGTGGACACATACCACTGGTCGAGTTACCAGAGGGGTACATACCACTGGCCGAGTTACCAGGTGGGTACATACCACTGGCCGAGTTACCAGAGGGGTACATTCCACTGGCCGAGTAACCAGGTGGGTACATACCACTGGCCGAGTTACCAGATGGGTACATACCCCTGGCCGAGTTACCAGATGGGTACATACCACTGGCTGAGTTACCAGATGGGTACATACCCCTGGCCGAGTTACCAGATGGGTACATGCCTCTGGCCGAGTTACCAGATGGATACATACCACTGGCCGAGTTACCAGATGGGTACATGCCACTGGCCGAGTTACCAGATGGATACCTACCACTGGCCGAGTTACCAGATGGGTACACGCCACTGGCCGAGTTACCAGATGGATACATCCCCCTGGCCGAGTTACCAGGTGAGTACATGCCCCTGGCCGAGTTGCCAGGTGGGTACATGCCCTGGCCGCGTTACCAGGTGGCTACTTGAGTGTGACGGAGATAGTCTGACAGGACGCCCCACGTAAATCCCGTCCTCATGGGGATGTGTGGTAATGGGCAGGTGCGTTCCTGGCCGACGGGCGCGGGCTTGACTGGAGCCTAAGTGGGAGTCGCTGAGATTGGGTGACAGGAGCGGGTGGTTGTAGCGTATGTTCTTAGATGCTGTTTCCTTCGAGCATTGCATTGAGACATATAGTGGTAGATTTATTTCCAGCATTCCTATCTATCTATCTATCTATCTATCTATCTATCTGTTATCTTTTGTCTCCAGCAGACTTAGTGGGCATACCGTGGGTTTTGGCGTCGGTACCCACTGAGATCTGCCTGTTGCAGTAGATCTCACACCCGCTGTGATGACAGGTGTTCCTGAGGCGACCGTTCCGGGCTCGGCTCGTGCAGAGTCTTCAGACCGAGGTAAGAGCGTGGCCGACTAGTTCCTACCCGAGTCTGTAGAGTCAGTGATAGAGTCACCTGCACTTTTGGGCTTCCACTTTTGTACCAGATAGTGACATTGTACTTATATTTTTTTTTGAGAGTTAGTGGACTGGTGTACTTGGACTTTTTATCACTTAGTGATTTAGTTGTTCAGCTCTTCTTTTTCAATATAGCTTCTTTCCAGCTCTGATATTTGTATAGCTATAGATCTCTTTTGCAGGTTAGACGCTTCGTCTGTGCGGCAGTTTCCGCACAGACGGCGGATCTGTTGGCGAGCCCGGGGCGCAGTTTCGATCCCGGGGCGTGACAGGCAGACTTATTGGCATTTGTACCTGGTCAGTGTTTGACCTAGTGCGTGGGATTGGTTGGCACAGTGCCACATGGTGTATGACTGCGGAGAGAGAAGGTTATGATCTTCAGCAAGCAGACATTAGAGACTTGTTCATTGAGACAGTCAGAGCACACAGGTTGTAGCGACTATGCGCGAGGTGCCTACGGCAGCACCGGGACGCAAGGATATCCCTGTTATCGTGAGATCCCGGGTGTGATTCCACCGGAGCTGATAATGATGCCGCCGATTAGGGAGATTGAGATTGCGATTGACGTGGTCCAGGGAACCACGCCAACCCCGATAGCACCTCATTGGTTATCCCCTGTAGAGCTAAGAGAGCTGATGGCGCAGTCGCAGGACCTGATGGATCGAGGGTCTGTTCAATCTAGTGCCACGTCGTTGGCACAGGACAGTGAGGGTCCTTGTGTGGGGTGACCGCAGGTAGGTCTGGATATTATTTAGGCCCTTTTGATGGAGTTATACCCCGACAGTGGTCTGCTTAGGATGCAGGTATCTTTTTGGGATCATACAGTTGTGTATCCCGCCAAGATGGTGTTCAGGACCCGGTAGGGGCATTATGAGTACAGTGAGGACAGATGGAATGACTAATGCCCTGTCGTCTTTAAGATCTGAGGAATTGTGTATTCTTGCTGCACTTGGAAGAATTGTTGGAGATATTCTTCTGGGATATTTTGATTTTACCCCATCTCTGTATGGTTTAGAGCTGGTGGAGTACTTGTAGATGGTGTAACAAGGTCTGTGAGGAGGAAGCTGTATGCCAAGTTGTTGTGGTACAAGTTTTAGCTTCGAGAGCATATCTTCTTAGATCACTTAGTCTAGCCATAAGAGGCGGTGGTGGGAATCCGGCCAAAATGGATGCTATGCGAGAATGGCTGAGACCGGCAGTTATTTGTTGAGGTGAGGAGCATGTGAGCCGGATAGTGCCAGCAGAGCTTGACGAATTGGTGATGATGATGGATACCAGCCCTGATTTCAGCATCGCCAGTGTTGGGAGATGGATTTGTGATATACAGTGATGCCTCCCATAGTAGCTATGAAGTTACAGTTGGATTTGTGGCAAGCATCCAAATTCACCCAATAGGGCCACTGTGGTGGCGGATGCCTGGAGCAGGAAAGCTGTCAGAGGTCGAGTTTGATGATGCCACAGCTAGCGCTGTGTGGACTGTCGAGGCAAACGTGGCGTATGGTGGTGTCACTGAGGACTCTTTGGATGATAGACCGCGGCTGAATGGTTCGCTCGGATGGTCAAGATTTGGGAGCGACCGGGCAGGGACGCCCTCCTGGTTAGGGCTCCTTTCCTTTCGGAGTTGCCTTGCATGTCACTGGTTTGGGAGTTGAGGACACAACTCCCGGAATTTGATGAAGTGATCGTCTGGAGCAGGTACCCTTTTTCGAGCCTGGAGGATTGGATTTACTAGCTGCAAGGGTACTGGATCTTCTCGAAGATCGATTTGCGATCTGGTTCTCTCGACTGCTTATAGTTGTGTGCTGATGCCCGAGAGTTGGGGAGGTGTTGCTACACCCTGATGGTTTTTGGATTAGAGATCAGAGTTTACGTGATCAGTTGGAGGACTTATATCGGATGCCTCGGGAGTGCAAAGATATTCGGATCGAGCTTGTGTGCCGATGGACTTGTGGTTGGATTATCTGAGGCCCTGGGAGGAGCAGAGGCTTGTACCGATGCAGATTATTTGGTAGTTCGAGCGGTTAGCCCAGCTGTACTTGGTTGAGTTGGTACGGTTTTTCTGGAGTGCCCGTCTTTATTTTGTTCTAGTTAGAGACCCTTGGTATTGGCAATTCTATGTAGCGAAAGTGACCTAAATTATGGAAGGAAAAAAGATCAATAAAAGAGAATTCAACCAAAATTTCAGCCCCCTTTTTTTTTTTCCTATTAATTAGAGATCATATATCGCCTTTTGTTTACAAATAGGGAAATAAAGAGAAACCGATTATGAAATCGAGAATAAATATATAGGAGCAAAGGAGGGGGGGAAAAAAATTAGTGTAAGGCTTAGAGTAGTGTGGAGGAAATTACGCCTCCCACAAGAGCAGGAACAAATAGTTGCCTAATTAAACAATAGGTTATCCACATAAAGGTTGTAGGAACTGCTCTTTGAGCCAACCAACGTTTCCAACTGGTTGCCTAAACAATAGGTCATCGAAGTTTGGAACCTTTTTTTCTCATTTTCATCATTCTCATGTCCAATTCTTGAATCAACAGGGTATTCAGGTGCCACACAGTGAGGTCAGAAGTCAGATTAGAAAGGAGTTTGAAAGTAGAATGTTTGGAAACAATTTAGAAAAAATAGAAAGAAGGAGCTAGAGGTAAATGAAGAAGAAAGAGAGTAAACTGATAAAAAAAACAAAATGCTTGTGAAATAATGTCATAAAACATATCAATGAACCTTAGGGTATATATTTCAGAAGTGAGTACATAAAATCTTCTTATTTCACAGCCAAATATACTACATTGACAGTAGGTGTACCTATTTTATGAAGATTTGAACATATTATATTGTTGTAGTAACCGTGAATTTTAAAAATCTAAAATATAAGCTTAAATAATTTCTGAATTATTTAAATGGCAAAATTGTGGAAATTATTGGATCAATAGTGGCCCAAAAATGTCGACTTCTGATCGGGGTCTGATCTGGAAAATCCGAGATCACCATTGCGATCGTCTCGTCGAAACATAGAAGTTTCATATTCAGGTGTTTTCGATCCGACGGTCGGATCTTCCAGAAATCAGAAATCAAAAGTGGGCCCCGCGACTTAAGTGAATAGTAACCTTCGAAATTTTAATCCCTCGCTTTCACAAATGGTCGAACCACTATCTAGAATTTTAACATAGGGGTATTAGTAATGAGTCCTAGCTAATTTCGACATTCTGAGCGCGATGGCGCTGACGGATTTCGCGTTTGGCGATCCGGGTGCATCGAAGTGCGTGCCACGCGCTATATTGAGTCGAACTTTATGAAACGACTTTTAATCCGGGCGTCAAACGAACCAAACAAATACGCTACCTGACAGGTCTCGACGAGCCAGACGTCGTGGCGAAGTCCGTTTCGCATTTTGATGAACGGATTGCCTCGAAATGCATGAAAAGCACCTAAAATGGACTAAATTGTAATAAAAGGGTAATATTTTATGTGCCTAAGTGCTAGGGCTTGTAACCATAAGGGGTTTAGTGCATTTTGGACCTATTAAGAGGATCTCGGAGCTTTGTGTTTAGGTGTGAATGGAGCTTGGGGGTTTTAGGTTAAAGAATCTTGTATTAAATCCCAAGTTGCCTCTTGAACTTCTTGTAACTGCTCCACTAGAGTCCTTTGGGTTCCCTGCTGTCCTCAAAACCGAGCCTCGGAGTGAAGGGGAGCCAAAGAGCACCTCCATTGCTTTCCCAAACCGAGAGTGTGAGGAAGAGGAGAGGTGAAGCAAGAGGACTCCACCCCTTTCACTTGTGTTTTGTAGGAGTTCCTGTGTATCTCTGCAACTCTCTTAACAAAGCCCGAGTGCTAGGGTGGCCGAGGGACTCAACCCAAGAAGGTGATAATTCGAGAAGAGAGAGAGAAAGGTGAAGGTTGGACCAAGTTGCTTCAAGATTGGGTCTAGAGATTTCTGGGAGTTCCTATGGTTCCTGTGATCTTTGCTGGAGCTTGCCGTGGCCGCGCGTGCAAGTGGGATCGAGTTCCGGCTTCATCCCATCGTCTTCAAATCTCGGCTAAGGTGAGGATACCTAACCAACTGTTTCTAGCACCCCGGACCCTTAACAGTGGACCCCTTAGGTCCGTGGAATCATCCCAGCCAAGCCCCGAGCCCCCATGCACAGTGCATGGCCGGCGGGGACGAGGGTTGGCCGGAATCCTAAAAATGGCTCCGCCGCGGCCGATCTCTCTAACGAGTGCACCAACAAAGCTAAAAATGAGTAGTTGAGGACTGTAGAATACGTATGTTATTCCTGCAAAGTTTGGTGCAATGAGGTTGAGCATTTTTGGAGAAATTTGATGCCCTAGGTTTCGGGTTTTTGCATGGTTGGCCGAACTCCTTGCTCCGGCGCCGGCGGCCTTCTCCGACGCCGGCCACCTACCCAGAAATGTTTCTGGGGCCGAGAGGACCCCAACCATGCTGTTGCATGGCAACCATGCAACCCGAAACCCATGGCACCATGGATGACCCGAAAACGACTTCAAGCTCGGCCGCCGGCGCTCCGGCCACCTCCGGCCGGGGAGGGGTGGTCGGGAAGCTTTGTATGAACCTGTGGATCACTTCCCTCCATGTTAGAGAGCTTCAAAATGGCTCGGTTGAATTTCACCATTAGAGGTGGAGGAGCTCCAAATCGGAGCTTTGCTCCGCCGCGCCGCCGCCGCACCTCGGGGTCAGCCGCATGCATGGAAAGCATCAGTGATGTTTATGGCACCTATTGGTGCACTCGGATGAGCCCCAGACCCTCTAAGGAAAGTATCACGAATTTCAATGCAACCCCATCATCTTCAACCTTGGAGCTCGGCCAACCCGAGGCTTTGGGTCTGCTCCAAGTTGATGGAAAGATCCCTGCTGCTTGGAATAGCAATTCCCTCCAAGAAATTCTGGAGCTGGGGCTGTATTGGCAGAGAACCGAACTTCAAATGGGCTTGTGTGTGTGTGTGTTAAAGATGCCCACCAACTGTTTGTTAAAATACCTCAATGAACTTAGAAATTGAATTTGACAAAACTCTGTATATGAAACTTGCTCCAAACAATCCCCTGAGCTCTGTGCTCACTTCAGATCAAAGTGATTCTGTGTGGATTGAAGTTTGGTGCATTGTGTACTAGTGTGTGAACATGGCATGGGTTCTGCTTGAACCAGCACCCTTGGGCCTCAACCAGGGTGAGCACTGTGGTCCTGACAGTGCCCAGACCAACTTTGATATACAAAGTTTTCCTGTTTAAGGTTTAGATTAAAAGTTGTATTAAAATCAACATAAAATGATAATGTTTAAATAAAACATGGTTCCGGGCTGTTTGCGAAGCCGCGATAGTGTGCCCTAGGCTAATTTGGGGTCACTGGACGCGGTGCTCATGTTAGATTTTGGGTTTGAAGAGCCGGAGAAACAAAAATGCATTTTGGCTATGTTAGAGGGGAATTTTATGGCCCGAAGTTTGCCTCGGGTTCCGTGCTGCCACAAATTGGTGAGCACGGTGTCCAACATGATAAATGTCACCGGCTGGAAGTGACGGTTCGTCAAAATAAATTTTCAGTTGAAAGAACGGGCGAAAACAGTGCCCAAATTGGCACTAAAAGTGAGAATTCGAAAACCCTAGGGGTCTAGTTGCAAAAATCACAACGTATACTGGTTAGTAAACTGATTTCTGGATAATATAAATTGATTCAGGTGTTCCAGTAACTCTGATCTTCGAGTTAGTCAGATACGGTCTGTTCGCCTGCGCTTTGACAGGTGGGTTATCTTCGAACCGGGCCTCAGCTTTTTGGCCCTCTGGTTGCTTTAGTCCAGTCCGACCCCTGTTATTGACTTACCCTGCTGATTACACACATATACTGATATTTCTTGACATATACTGATATTTCTTGACATGTACTGATATTCCTTGACATATACCGATATTCCTTGACATATACCGATACTCCTTGACATATGCTGATTTTACCTATATGATTTAGCCTGACTTATACTGATCTTGTTTGACATAGCATGACCCTTTGATTGACATTTACTGATTAAACCTGTGATTACTTATTCATGATCAGCCGACTATTATCTTGATTGATCCTGATTGATAGACACTACTCGATATACATCTTAATTGACCTTGATTGATAGACACTACTCGATATACATCTTGATTGATCCTGATTGATAGACACTACTCGATATGCATCTTGATTGATCCTGATTGATAGATACTGTTTGATATGCATGATTGATTGACTCCGATGGATAGATACAGACAGATGATTCCCTGTTGGGATTTCGGCATGTGCCGACTTCTCGGTCACTTGACCATCAGATTGATCATTATGACTTGCCATGCACTGCTGTACTTCACGAACATGGCCGGGGTAGCTCCCCGTGGAGATTGTTCTTTACCGGTAAAGTGGTCTGATGATAGACCCGTGAGCCCTCGACAAGGTTATGTCAGCCGAAAAGGGTGCCGAACAGTGGCATTGCCTGAGGTTCTCTGAGACCAATATTGGCACATGATTGGATATTTGGTTTTCTACCTTTGACGCATTACTCTTACTCGTACTGTTGTTCAGTTGTTTCCAGCACTATTATCTGTAGACATGCTTGTATCATTTGTAGTTCTTTATACATGATCCTTGTAGTTGACTTTTGATTTCCGACATGCATGCTCTACAGTTTTCATGATAGATTATCTCTGATATACCCTGATTGTTCAGCATACTTACTGGCAGTCTTACTCTGATTATTAGTAGACATCTATACATTCCAGCTTTTCCTATTGATCTTTACTATCCGCAGATTTTAGTACCCAGTAGGTACGATTAGCTGATCCTCGGCTCGTCGTGCCCACTGGGATACACTCCGGTGTGTCTCACACCCTCGGGTGACTGTTTTTCAGGTCAAGCGGGTGTTGGGATGTCGGGACGAATTGGCGAGGTATCGAGATAGATGTTCGACCCTGGACAGCCGTGTACTTAGTTAAAGAGTTTAAAGTTGAAAGATGTTGTAATTTGGGGAAAAGACTTGTAATTTGTAAAGTTATTGTAAAAGTTATTTTGTAATATTGTTAGTACGTAGTTAGTACTCTGATGTTGTTGCCAAGCTAGCCGTGCATATATAGAAAAGGCTCAATTCCATGGGGGATTGGGACTCTTCTATATATGTGGCGGTCTGTCATTGCCCTGACTGTTTTTGCAACTCTGATTTAAAAAAAAAAAAAATTTATACACTGGTTTTTGAACTCGGGGCGTGACAGATTAGATGGTATCAGAGAAATAGGAATACGATGCCTAGGTCTGGCTAGGAACGAACCCTAGGATGACTTGTGTTCACGAGAGAGCGCTGGGTTTGGCATAGCGGTTGAAGCTTAAGTGTTTCGTGTTCATGGTTTCGACCGTGAGGTTGATGTTTTAGTGGAGCCAGAGGGCTCAGATCAGTACTTGTGGTTCAAAGATTGACCCCGTAATGGTAGCGACCTTTGGTAAAGGTTGCATTATCAGCATAGAGACTGAAAAGGAAGGTATGTAATGTACCTTCGGATGTAAGTGGTGTCCCCAACCAGTTGTTGGAGACAGATCTATGGTATTTCGCTTTTCTTTTGGTGAGCACGTTGGGCGGCCGACAACGTACTTTCGAAAGAACTGAGAAATACTCTGCCCTGTGATGGGGTATATTAGATTGGGTCTAATATAGTAACCTTGGAATTGTTGATACCTTGTGACTAATTGTCACTATTGTGAACCTATTTGAGATGTACCAGGGGTTTAGTTATATTAAGTTTCGGGGACGAAACTTCTTGAAAGAAGGGAGTGATGTAGTAACCGTGAATTTTAAAAATCTAAAATATAAGCTTAAATAATTTCTGAATTATTTAAATGGCAAAATTGTGGAATTATTGGGTCAATAGTGGCCCAAAAATGTCGACTTCTGATCGGGGTCTGATCTGGAAAATCCGAGATCACCATTGCGATCGTCTCGTCGAAACATAGAAGTTTCATATTCAGGTGTTTTCGATCCGACGGTCGGATCTTCCAGAAATCAGAAATCAAAAGTGGGCCCCGCGACTTAAGTGAATAGTAACCTTCGAAATTTTAATCCCTCGCTTTCACAAATGGTCGAACCACTATCTAGAATTTTAACATAGGGGTATTAGTAATGAGTCCTAGCTAATTTCGACATTCTGAGCGCGATGGCGCTGACGGATTTCGCGTTTGGCGATCCGGGTGCATCGAAGTGCGTGCCACGCGCTATATTGAGTCGAACTTTATGAAACGACTTTTAATCCGGGCGTCAAACGAACCAAACAAATACGCTACCTGACAGGTCTCGACGAGCCAGACGTCGTGGCGAAGTCCGTTTCGCATTTTGATGAACGGATTGCCTCGAAATGCGTGAAAAGCACCTAAAATGGACTAAATTGTAATAAAAGGGTAATATTTTATGTGCCTAAGTGCTAGGGCTTGTAACTATAAGGGGTTTAGTGCATTTTGGACCTATTAAGAGGATCTCGGAGCTTTGTGTTTAGGTGTGAATGGAGCTTGGGGGTTTTAGGTTAAAGAATCTTGTATTAAATCCCAAGTTGCCTCTTGAACTTCTTGTAACTGCTCCACTAGAGTCCTTTGGGTTCCCTGCTGTCCTCAAAACCGAGCCTCGGAGTGAAGGGGAGCCAAAGAGCACCTCCATTGCTTTCCCAAACCGAGAGTGTGAGGAAGAGAGAGGTGAAGCAAGAGGACTCCACCCCTTTCACTTGTGTTTTGTAGGAGTTCCTGTGTATCTCTGCAACTCTCTTAACAAAGCCCGAGTGCTAGGGTGGCCGAGGGACTCAACCCAAGAAGGTGATAATTCGAGAAGAGAGAGAGAAAGGTGAAGGTTGGACCAAGTTGCTTCAAGATTGGGTCTAGAGATTTCTGGGAGTTCCTATGGTTCCTGTGATCTTTGCTGGAGCTTGCCGTGGCCGCGCGTGCAAGTGGGATCGAGTTCCGGCTTCATCCCATCGTCTTCAAATCTCGGCTAAGGTGAGGATACCTAACCAACTGTTTCTAGCACCCCGGACCCTTAACAGTGGACCCCTTAGGTCCGTGGCATCATCCCGGCCAAGCCCCGAGCCCCCATGCACAGTGCATGGCCGGCGGGGACGAGGGTTGGCCGGAATCCTAAAAATGGCTCCGCCGCGGCCGATCTCTCTAACGAGTGCACCAACAAAGCTAAAAATGAGTAGTTGAGGACTGTAGAATACGTATGTTATTCCTGCAAAGTTTGGTGCAATGAGGTTGAGCATTTTTGGAGAAATTTGATGCCCTAGGTTTCGGGTTTTTGCATGGTTGGCCGAACTCCTTGCTCCGGCGCCGGCGGCCTTCTCCGACGCCGGCCACCTACCCAGAAATGTTTCTGGGGCCGAGAGGACCCCAACCATGCTGTTGCATGGCAACCATGCAACCCGAAACCCATGGCACCATGGATGACCCGAAAACGACTTCAAGCTCGGCCGCCGGCGCTCCGGCCACCTCCGGCCGGGGAGGGGTGGTCGGGAAGCTTTGTATGAACCTGTGGATCACTTCCCTCCATGTTAGAGAGCTTCAAAATGGCTCGGTTGAATTTCACCATTAGAGGTGGAGGAGCTCCAAATCGGAGCTTTGCTCCGCCGCGCCGCCGCCGCACCTCGGGGTCAGCCGCATGCATGGAAAGCATCAGTGATGTTTATGGCACCTATTGGTGCACTCGGATGAGCCCCAGACCCTCTAAGGAAAGTATCACGAATTTCAATGCAACCCCATCATCTTCAACCTTGGAGCTCGGCCAACCCGAGGCTTTGGGTCTGCTCCAAGTTGATGGAAAGATCCCTGCTGCTTGGAATAGCAATTCCCTCCAAGAAATTCTGGAGCTGGGGCTGTATTGGCAGAGAACCGAACTTCAAATGGGCTTGTGTGTGTGTGTGTTAAAGATGCCCACCAACTGTTTGTTAAAATACCTCAATGAACTTAGAAATTGAATTTGACAAAACTATGTATATGAAACTTGCTCCAAACAATCCCCTGAGCTCTGTGCTCACTTCAGATCAAAGTGATTCTGTGTGGATTGAAGTTTGGTGCATTGTGTACTAGTGTGTGAACATGGCATGGGTTCTGCTTGAACCAGCACCCTTGGCCTCAACCAGGGTGAGCACTGTGGTCCTGACAGTGCCCAGACCAACTTTGATATACAAAGTTTTCCTGTTTAAGGTTTATATTAAAAGTTGTATTAAAATCAACATAAAATGATAATGTTTAAATAAAACATGGTTCCGGGCTGTTTGCGAAGCCGCGATAGTGTGCCCTAGGCTAATTTGGGGTCACTGGACGCGGTGCTCATGTTAGATTTTGGGTTTGAAGAGCCGGAGAAACAAAAATGCATTTTGGCTATGTTAGAGGGGAATTTTATGGCCCGAAGTTTGCCTCGGGTTCCGTGCTGCCACAAATTGGTGAGCACGGTGTCCAACATGATAAATGTCACCGGCTGGAAGTGACGGTTCGTCAAAATAAATTTTCAGTTGAAAGAACGGGCGAAAACAGTGCCCAAATTGGCACTAAAAGTGAGAATTCGAAAACCCTAGGGGTCTAGTTGCAAAAATCACAACGTATACTGGTTAGTAAACTGATTTCTGGATAATATAAATTGATTCAGGTGTTCCAGTAACTCTGATCTTCGAGTTAGTCAGATACGGTCTGTTCGCCTGCGCTTTGACAGGTGGGTTATCTTCGAACCGGGCCTCAGCTTTTTGGCCCTCTGGTTGCTTTAGTCCAGTCCGACCCCTGTTATTGACTTACCCTGCTGATTACACACATATACTGATATTTCTTGACATATACTGATATTTCTTGACATGTACTGATATTCCTTGACATATACCGATATTCCTTGACATATACCGATACTCCTTGACATATGCTGATTTTACCTATATGATTTAGCCTGACTTATACTGATCTTGTTTGACATAGCATGACCCTTTGATTGACATTTACTGATTAAACCTGTGATTACTTATTCATGATCAGCCGACTATTATCTTGATTGATCCTGATTGATAGACACTACTCGATATACATCTTAATTGACCTTGATTGATAGACACTACTCGATATACATCTTGATTGATCCTGATTGATAGACACTACTCGATATGCATCTTGATTGATCCTGATTGATAGATACTGTTTGATATGCATGATTGATTGACTCCGATGGATAGATACAGACAGATGATTCCCTGTTGGGATTTCGGCATGTGCCGACTACTCGGTCACTTGACGAACCCCACCAGAAGACTTCTGGCACTGAGTGGACCCTGTTGGTCCAGGTTGCTCCGGCCCGGAGCTAGTCGGCCGGATTCCGCCATTGTTGGCCATTGAAGCTCCGCCGAACCTCGCCGGCGCTACCTTGCCGACGATCCCCGGTACCGGAAAACCGCCCAGGTGAGCTCCTCTGGTCCATAGGGACTCTTCCATCATCTTGCATGCAAGACTTAACGTGGGATTTCTGGGTTCCAGAATTGCACCCGAGCTCGGCATTTCTTGGGACTCCGGCGATCCCCGGCGGTCTGGGCTCCGGCTACCTCTGCAGGTAAGCTCTAAAGACCATCTAAAAGTGTCCCATCATTTTAGTTGGGTCAAAAGAAGACCCCTGTTTCATGGATTTAATTGTAGCACCGAGCTCTATTGTTTTGGATCAAAGTCCGGCCGCCGCCGCCGGCCGCCGGGCTTCGACCCAGCTAACACCTGATGACCTCTGGGACCTCCAGAAGCCTGATGCTCCCTTCTGTTGCAGGTGAGAACCCAAGTTGATCCAAGATCACCCTAACCCGAGCCTTGGCCATTCTTGGGTGTTGCTCCGGCCACTGTTCCGGCGGGTTTCCGGCGCACCAAAGGTGAGCACACCACTCCCCTGTCATTACTGAACAGCATGCTCCGCTAAGTTTATTTTTAAAGCATGTATATATTAAGTTTTATCAAAGCGTTATATTGGACCTTTAAAGATCATGGGCCAACTTTTAACTCGGGATCCGTGTCGATCAAACCCCGTGAGCACGGGCTCCGTCTCGACGTAACGAACCCGCTGGAATTTACGGCGTCGTCGTCGGAGTCCCGGATTGCAAGAACGGGGCAAAACACTGTGTCCAATATCGCGAGTTAAAAGGCTAACTTTGCCCTGGGGTTTCGCGCTGACCCAAGATTGTGAGCACGGGGTCCGTCGCATCAAATGGGACACGCTGGCACTTACGGCGTCGTCGTTGGACCCCCGGATTTTTCCGAACGAGCTAAAACAATAAAGAATGTGATATTTTATGCAATTTTAAATACTTTCTGGACCTAAACGTAAAATTGATGTAGGAACACCCTTTAAACAGCACCTACGTACTACCTGGTCATCTTATTAGGATTCCGATGGTCCTCGTTGACCAGGAATCAGATATTGATCGATAAAATGACCGATTCGACCCGTTTAAACGTTCCGTTAATGTAGCGACGTCGGGAAAGGGTTGTGTGAGTTTATTACTGATTATATTTACTGTTACAGGGCCCCGTTGTTTAGCACCAGCCTCCCAGTAGCTGCGCGGGAGTTCGAGAGTCTGCCTTCATCCAGGTGGGTTACTTTCGATCCGGGCTCTAGCTTTTTGGCCCTCTGGTTGCTTTAGTCCAGTCGGACACCTGTTCTTGACTTGCCCTGCTGATTTTACCTATATGACTTAGCCTGACATAGTGATCTCGTTTGGCATAGCATGATCCCTCTGATGGACATTGACTGATTAGACCTATGATTGAGATCTCTTGTCACGATCAGCCGATTATCATATACATACTCCCTGATTATTCCTGACTGATCCTGACTGATTGATATATAGATCTGCATGATTAGATGACACCTGTTGATTCCTGTCTTTGAGATATTTCTTGATATACGTCGATATGCATGATTGATTGATCCTGATTGATTGATATATAGATCTGCGTGATTAGATGACACCTGTTGATTCCTGTCTTTGAGATATTTCTTGATATACGTCGATATGCATGATTGATTGATCCTGATTGATTGATATATAGATCTGCATGATTAGATGACACCTGCTGATTCCTGTCTTTGAGATATTTCTTGATATACGTCGATATGCATGATTGATTGATCCTGATCGATTGATATATAGATTTGCATGAGTAGTTGATACCTACTGTTTCCTGTCACTGAGATGTTACTTGATATATTGTTCATATGCACGATTGATTGATTCCGATTGATAGAGATAGACAGATGATTCCCTATTGGGATCTCGGCATGTTGCCGACTACTCGGTCACTAGACCGTGAGATTGATCAGTACGACTTGCCACGCATCGCTGTACTTCACGAACATTGCCGGGGTCGCTCCCCGTGGCTATTGTTCTTTACCGGTAAAGTGGTCTAGAGGAAGGACCCGTGAGCCCCAGATAGCACTTATGGGTGTGGGGTTATGTCAGTGGGACAGGTGCAGATAGTGATATGAGCCTGAGGTCCCCGTGACCAATATTGGCATTGTTTGGGTACTTGGTATCCTTGTGATTGATGCATAGATTCTATATTCCATGTTCTAGTATACCTTTCAGTTGCCTTTTATTTCCAGCAAGTATGATCTACAGTTTTATGATTGATTTCCAGTATACTTACTTGTAGTTCTTATTCTGATTAGTTGTAGACCTCTATGCTTTCCAGCTTTTCCTATTGACTCTTACTATCCACAGATTTTAGTACCCAGTAGGTACGATTAGCTGATCCTCGGCTCGTCGTGCCCACTGGGATACATGTACAGTGTATCTCACACCCCCTGGGTGACCATTTTTCCAGGTCCGTCGGGTGGGAGATAGCGGGACGATCCAGTGAGCCTGTCACGATAGAGCTGTCCCCATGATCGTAGATATTGAGCTTGATGACTTATACAGATTTTTATTTCCGCACTCATTCCAGTTCTATTAGATTTAGACATTTTAAAATATTGATGTAATAACTGATTTTAATTATTCCTGCTGACTAGATTAGTAGTTGTACTGAGATATCTGTTGCTGATTACTAGCCTAGCCGTGCATATATAGGGGAGTCTCTGTTCGCGGAATAGAGAGTTTCCTATATGTGTGGCGGTCTGTCACGCCTGTTTTGCAACTCTGATTTAATCAAAAAAAAAAAAAAATTTCAGACCTGATTTTTAAACTCGGGGCGTGACAAGATCCTACTAATTTCTTGTCATTTTCTTTCGTAAATATTCACCATCTTTAATTATATATTTAAGTCTACTTGTTAAATTTTAGTTTACTCCTATTACTATAAATTCATATCAAGGGAAGTCTATTTAATTTCATATATTGACATTTCTGAAAAGAAATACATTCATTGATAGTCTATACATATAATTCTCTGTGAATCTACCCCAATAAAAAAAAAAGAATTTCTTTATTTCATTAAGTAGTTTTATTCAAGAACTATATGTATAAGACAATCAACAAATATAAATCTCTTCTGACAACTCAGTGTGAATGGTAATAATAATAATAATAATAATAGGATTATTTCTTTCTTCTCGATATATGATTTCTGACAGCTCAGTGCGAATGATAGTAATAATAATAATAATAGGATTATTTTCTTGTTCTCGATATATGATTGGAGAAAATCGTACTTTTCTATTTTTTGTTAATTAATCACAGAAGTTTGGTTTTTTTTTTTTTTTTCTCTAATCACATGGTTTCTATATATTTCTTTTCTAATATATATATAATATATATATATATATATATATAATATATATATATATATATATATATATATATTATATATGTTTCATTTTAATTTCGCACTGCTATGAAACTGTTCACATAAAGAGAGATCCTACTAATTTCTTGTCATTTTTCTTTCGTAAATATTTCACCATCTTTATTATATATTTAAGTCTACTTGTTAAATTTTAGTTTACTCCTATTACTATAAATTCATATCAAGGAAAGTCTATTTAATTTCATATATTGGCATTTCTGAAAGGAAATACATTCATTGATAGTCTATACATATAATTCTCTGTGAATCTACCCCAATAAAAAAAAAAGAATTTCTTTATTTCATTAAGTAGTTTTATTCAAGAACTATATGTATAAGACAATCAACATATAAATCTCTTCTGACAACTCAGTGTGAATGGTAATAAATAATAATAATAATAATAGGATTATTTCTTTCTTCTCGATATATGATTTCTGACAGCTCAGTGCGAATGATAGTAATAATAATAATAATAGGATTATTTCTTTGTTCTCGATATATGATTGGAGAAAATCGTACTTTTCTATTTTTTTGTTAACTTAATCACAGAAGTTTGGTTTTTTTTTTTTTTTTCTCTAATCACATAGGTTTCTAATATTTCTTTTCTAATATATATATATATATATATATATATATATATATATATATGTTTCATTTTAATTTCGCACTGCTAATGAAAACTGTTCACATAAAGAGAGATCCTACTAATTCTTGTCATTTTCTTTCGTAAATATTCACCATCTTTAATTATATATTTAAGTCTACTTGTTAAATTTTAGTTTACTCCTATTACTATAAATTCATATCAAGGAAAGTCTATTTAATTTCATATATTGGCATTTCTGAAAAGAAATACATTCATTGATAGTCTATACATATAATTCTCTGTGAATCTACCCCAATAAAAAAAAAAGAATTTCTTATTTCATTAAGTAGTTTTATTCAAGAACTATATGTATAAGACAATCAACAAATATAAATCTCTTCTGACAACTCAGTGTGAATGGTAATAATATAATAATAATAATATTAGGATTTTCTTCTTTCTTCTCGATATATGATTGGAGGAAATCCTAATTTTCTATTTTTTTTGTTAACCTAATCACAAAGGTTTGTTTTTTGTTTTTTCTTCCTAATTACACAGATTTTTTTTTAATCACACAGGCTAGCCATAGAGTTCCATACTCATTTGACGGTAACATAGAAAAGGTACAAATATACAGTGTAATTTGTATCTCTTTCCTATATATATATATTTTTTTTTTAATTATAGAGGTTTGCCTAATCATATATTTTCTTTCCTTTTTTTTTGTGTTCTTACTATAGCATCTTTTGTAATCTAATCATAAAATTCAATACATATTATTCCGGTCCTATATATTAGAGAAATATATTCTTATATATTTTTTTATGTTTCTCCAAGTAATATAGAGCTGTATAGTGAGAATCATTTTATTCCAAGCACCAATTGATTCTTTCAAAATACATTTAGGAATAATATCAAAGTTTGGAAATGACAATAGAGACTATTAAATATGGTATAAAATATTTAAATTATTTAAAAATTGATGCTTTTGTGAAAGATGATCGGCTGCCACTACACCTAAGTCTTTAGTCACTCTTGTCATTGATGCATCCTTTTCAAATACACAGTTGAATACATATATTCAAATTGACAGTTGATATCGCATAACCTTTCTTCGAGAATTATATGCGCATGACAGCGATAAATATAATTCTTCAATAAACGGCATAGCCATATAATTTGTAACTCCAGCCTCTGAACGTGAAGGCGTAAGGACTTAAATACCTAATATTCTAAGCGTACACTTTAAGTATTAGAATCTCAATCTATAAAATCAAAGCCCGTAATAATTTCATACAAATTAGGAACCAAAAGGAAGACATGTTTATTCAACTCATGAAATTACTATCCCAATTATTTCTGGACTTTTCTTTTCTTAGAAATCCACTATCTTATCATTGAACAATTGCCTGCAAATTACAAACCAGGAGGGGAACATGTTTATTCAACCTATGAAATTACTACACCAGTAATTTACAGGTTTTCCTTTTTTTTTAAAAATTCACTTTCTTATCATTGAACAATCCCAGTAGAAATTGTGATCTTGTCAAAGCAAAGATGATAAAATTTCAAGAATAGAAGTACACAAGAAGTAATAATTTGGCAGTTAACTAACAGACCACAAGTAAATCACAATTTTCCAAAATATACTTCACCACTGATTCGCCATCTGAACATGCATGTAAGAGAGGATTAAGGAAAAAGGCAAGAAAGCAAAAAAAAGAAGTAGAAGTTACATTTTCTATGAAGAAATAGTACCGTTTTTCAAGTAAGGCACAAAGTAATATTGGCAAATTCCGGTTTTCATGTAAGGCACAAACTGATATTGGGTAAATCGACAGATAAAAGCACAAGCCGATCAAGCAGGTGGATCCACATTCTCAAAGAAGACACCTATAGTCTAACCTTATTGCGAAGCACCAGCTTTATATTATACATTTTTTTCAACGAAATAGGGGGGGGGGGGGGTTTTTAAAATCAGTACATCTTTAAATCAGGAATATACACCTAATCTATAAGGTTTTGGGAAAGCAAAGTAAAAATCATTGAGAAAAAGAGGGGGGGCTCAGATCAATTTACCCGCCAACTAC